>CAIIXF020000001.1:26233914-27466914 GCA_903813345.2 Owenia fusiformis | reverse complement strand
AATGAGGTCACAAACTGTTCTATCTAAGTTTCTCAAAGTTTGTAACTACAAATCAATAGTTTTGAATGGAAGTCTGGATATATATTCCTCTAAAGGTTCTACACATATTAGCAATTGACTATCTATTAAAATTTTGCACCAGCTTTGAGATATTAGAGCTCAAAAACTGAAAACGGTGAAATTTCGGAATTTTTTAAGGTCAAATTTCAACTTGCTTCAAATTTACACTCACTATATGTACGCGTTAATTTTTTACCGTTTTTGAGATATTTGACGTCAAAAATCGGCAAAAATCAGCAAAAATCAGTCATTTTTCAACTTGCTTCAAATGAACCAGAATCTTTTTTAAAAATCATCTACAAGATCTCAGGAACTCAAATATGTCCTTACTTTTGACTTTTGACCTTTGGTTGACCTTCGGTGACCTTCGGAAGGTAAAAAAAGTTGATTTTTCAAATTGATTTTCCGGATTCAAATTTAGGTATATTTGATCACAAAGGACCCACTGAGGTCTAAAAAAGTAAAATTTTTAAGGTCAAATGTCAAGGTCATCAAACAAGATCACAAACTGTGTTTTCTAAGTTTCTCAAAGTTTGTGACTACAAATCAATATTTTTGAATTAAAGTCAAGATATATATTTCTCTAAAGGTTACACATATTAACAATTGATTATCTATTAAAATTCTGCACCAGTTTTGAGATATTGGACCTCAAAAACTGAAAAAGGTCTAATGTTGAAATTTTTCAAGGTCAAATTTCACATTGCTTCAAATTGACCAAACTTTTTTTTTTAAATCATCTACAAGATGCCTGGAGTTCATATATGACATTGTATTTAAGATTTGACCTTTGGCTGACCTTTAAATGTTCAAAAAAGCCTACGGGGCCTCCGTAAGATTGCTTGCAATCTTAAACCTCTGGTTATTATGAAAAGTATGAGTATTATGAAAAGTTCATATGCTTTTTTTAAGAATGTGGTCCCGACGTGGTATTTGCGGTAGATAACAGCTACAGTGTAAAGCGAGAAGTATTAAAAGACGTGACAACGTTAATGGCAAACATAGTCAACCAGTTCGAAGTTGGTCCCCGTCAGACAGAAGTGCAGTTTGCAGCCCTGGTATTCGACAAGACCGTCAAAGACCAGTTTTACTTAAATACTAACAACACAAAAGATGGAGTCTTGGACAATATTGCTGGCTTATTTATGGAGTTAGACGGGAGGAAAACAAGAACAGATAAAGCTCTTAAGCAAATCTCTGAGGAGTACTTGGATAAAAATGGAGATCGGCCTAACAATAAGAATTTTGTTTGTATCATAACCGATGGTGTGACGCATCCAAAACGTTTTAAGCCAAAAGCTGTAGCACTAGCCAGGAAACTTGAGGGACATCCTTACAATGCAGATGTCATTGTAGTTGGCTTACCCCACAAGCGAGCTAAAGACCCTGGGACCCACTGGAATGATCTTGCTACCGACCCCGATGCGGAACACACGTTTCTGCCACCTCTTTATCAAGTTGCTGATTTAAGCCTCGCCAAAGCCATAGCATCAAAAATAGGCACATTTGCTTGTAATCAAAAATGAAAAAATAAATGTTTCGAATACTGTATGAAAATCTATATTCTGTTTTGTTTTGTTTCGTGTCCCTGTTGATATAGCCCCCGTCCGGTACTTGACTCGACATATTTATCATACATTCTTGGAACCCAGGTGATCCTAACCTGGTTTCCGAGGATGTAAAGTCTAACTCCGACTATATGTTAGATATATTTTGATAAAATATATCACCAGACAATATTGATGGGTAACAGAATGATACGTTAACAACGTAGTGAACGAATGGATAGTACAACTAGTTTCAGGTCCTAGTTTTATGTCCATCTTAAATGTATAGATGTCGTCAGAAAAATCTTCTTTTTCATCAAATGTTTCATTCAACACAAAACTAGATTTTTTATTGTGTTTACATTTCCAAAGATAATTATTATGATAATGCATGAGGGGTTATAATTTCCAGATATTTTCCCCTCCAGACAATTCTTATTTTCTTGTAAACTAGGAAAGTTATAGTACCCGTGCGTGATGGTGAATATATATTCTAGTTTCTGTCGAAACTAGCAAAAATCACTTCTAGACAATTAGCTCTGTGCACAAATATTTAAGTGCTTGTCAACTTTGAATTAAAGAAGAGATTATCGGAAGGATAAAATCATAGACACAATGAAAAAGGAATATTCAGCTGGTTGTACTTAACACCTCCCTACCTAATGCCACGTGCAAATTTGAGAGTCGAAGACATCACTTCCTGTGTGAAGTCTTACAATATGACAGCCTAATTGAATTCAGCGCTACATATTTAACTGATCAATATTGACTATATCAAAACATTTGTCCATGTTTTGCTAAACATTATATGGTTATAGCTACCATATTAGGAGAGAGAGTGTCTGCAAAGTAATATCCCTTTAAGTCTGTTAGCTAAGCCATGTATTGTTGCACTCCAATAATTTAATCTGCTATTACTCAAGTGATAGACCGCCAAGAAATATATTCATTGAGAAAACCATAGGGTTAACATCATTAACTAAAAATAAGCGATTGCGATACATAGGTAACCTTGTAGTGGAGAGGGTAATTTCATAATTTTCTAAATTCTATTTAGTGACAAAATAGAGGTGAGTAGATGTTGAAACGAGGCCCGATCAGAAAGTAATTCATTTGTTCATACTTTATTCAATCATATTGAAATTTTCACTGATGATGTAGAAAATATTAACCTATCAAACAAGACCAATGACAATGGGTTAGCGTCACTTCAATTGTTTTGGCTGTTGCCATGGTGACGATTGTTTTGGGTAGGCGGGTCACCCTTTTGTAAGCGGTTTTGGAAGATGATTTGTAGATTTTTTACATGCTGTTTACCTCCAAATGACCTCACATTTTCATACAAAGTTGCATAATTTGTTTTATGTATTATCACAATGGGTAACTACCTTTCATTGTCTTATCTATAAGACATAGACACAAAGAAATCAAGGACATACTGTATGTGTCATAATGATGGTCACGGATCAGGCACAGTTTCAATCTAGTCAAATGTTGTTGGAGGGGAATTTTACTGGCATGACGACAATACAGGGTGGGCAAATAAAAATGTCCATACTTTTATTTTAGTAATACCTTCGCTAGTATGTTAGAAATATCCATAAATTATATATCATTTGAAAGATAATTCAATGTCCAATAAAGTGATTATATATGATTCATAAAATATAAATGCCTATTGGTGACTCCATTGTCATTTCCGTATCATGGGGTAGTAACAGTCGAAAACAACATTTCACGATATGTTTTGAGCTTAATTCATAATATTGCATTGCTTAATCAACCCTTTTAGGCTTCTACATATGAAGAAAAGGTATTGGAGTTGAGTTTTAATGTTTGTAAATCATTGTTTAGATCTACAATAATCATGGAACATATTTCTATACATTGTTACTAACAAACTAACTTAGTTTGTTATAAAGTAAGATTGAATTGATATTTGCTTCAAACATGTTTTGCAAAGAAACTCAGTTGAAGTTTCGCCATAACCCATGATATGGAATACGTTTCCACAATTTCCTTTTTCGATGCCTATAATTGCGTTGGTTGCCATTCAAAATGTCAGTTAAGTTAAGCTATATAAGTGAAACATCATTATTGATCATTTCATGATAATTTTATAATTATCTCCAAAATATCTTAAAATGAGTAAATACTCAACTATTTGAGTCAGAAGAACTCAATAATATTGTATTTGTAAAGGAGTGGTATTGATATGGTGAACTTTTTGAACACGCGTTTCTGTTAAACCAGTCATCGAAACATTCTGAAAATTTTACACATCGTCAATTTAATGGTCATCTTTTGGATTGTAACATTATAATTTGAATTCTAACATGATATGTGATGTCACAATAACGAGAACAATTGATTTATTGGTCTATATTGGGGTATGTATGACCTGTTAATTTCAATATAGACCAAAAAAGTAACGGCTATTACAATTGCATACTCACCCCCTCTGAACGAATTTAGTCACAATATAGGATGGAGTAAAACATGATATAGTCATTCAACTGGGCTAGACATGACAGATGTCAGGGTGTGGAATAGGCTTTTGGAGCTTTAAGTTTAGAGCTTGATAAGGCAAAGACATGAAGCATTTTCATATTAGATTCTACACAGCTGTTAACATGCTAAGTCCTCCCTCTAGGAAATTAACAAAACAGGTATTTTATTTTGCATAAATCTATTTAAAATATTTCAACACATTAAAGATATGCACATTATATACTACATGTATGATACAATGGCTAGCTTTGAAAGAGCTTTGAAATGACTAGATTTCACTCTAACTAGAAATATGTATACAGTTAAAATAACTAGATTTCACTTTGACTGGAAATGTAAAAACTTGAAATGACTAGATTTCACTCTGACTAGAAATATAAATACAACATCTATATGTAGACATCATTTTGAAAATGCATAGAAATGACTAGATTTCACAGACTAGAAATTTTGAAAATCCATAAAAATGATTTCACTGACAAAAATTATAAATACAACATACATGTAAACATCTACAAATTTTCTAATCCATAGATTGTAATACAAGTAAAAGTAGTACAGTATTACGTATACAGTTATATACAGAGATATATACAGGGTGGTCCAAAAAAATGGGACACTCGTATTTCAAAAATAGTTTAGGCCAAAATTGAGGGCTAAATTTGATCAAAATGGTGGGCATATTGAGTATCTGTTTATGTAAATAAAGTTGACAAAAACTTGGTTTTTGCAAGTTTTGGAGAACCCGTTTTGAAATGAAAATGACATCATTTATATTATAGACGCTGGTTGACAGAAATTATAATTAATTTGAACTTATGATATACCAAATTAAAGATAAGTAAATTCCCTATCCACTGGTATATAATATGACATGTTTTCATCAAGAAAATCAATATTTATTTTTGAAATACGAGTGTCCCATTTTTTTGGACCACCCTGTACATATTGTTTTAGGAAACACATCAGACACTTGTTTTGTTCTTGGTATCATACACTCCCTTCCGTAATTACCTCCAAATTTTCTCAATTTTTTTCCTCAATTACAATAGGTCGAAAATTGATGATAAGTTAGATGATTTTTTGAAAATCGTCATTCCTATGCTATCCAATGGGAAATTGAGGGTTTGGGGCAAATCAGAAATCGGGATATCTTTTCAGTAAAAGATTCAGCAAAAAATATTTTTATATAGAAAATTGAATTGTCTAACTTTTTTGTACGCTAAGTGTTTAGTTTATTTGATGAATACTAAAGTTACAGCGCCTCAAATTAATTTTTGAAAATAACTTTTCGCCTCC
Source organism: Owenia fusiformis (assembly GCA_903813345.2). Taxonomy (NCBI): domain Eukaryota; kingdom Metazoa; phylum Annelida; class Polychaeta; order Sabellida; family Oweniidae; genus Owenia; species Owenia fusiformis. Next base: position 27,461,497 of record CAIIXF020000001.1, on the reverse strand, counting down.
TGTGTTATTTCAATGGGAGAGGTTTTTGAAAAACAATTTCGACTTTAAAACCCTATTACTTTGTTGAACCCGAAGAAACATATCAATTTTTTGTTAAATAAAGCAAATTCAATTGCCTGCCTAACTCGTATTTTTGCAAGGACTCGGATGGATGGATATTCTGTCATATGACTTGCGGCAAACCTACCATTTCCCATTGGTTGACACGGGTATCATCAATTTTCGACTTATTGTAATTGCCAAAATTTGGAGGTATTGCAAATAAAGTCAAATTACGTTTTCATTAATAGTATAATTATTTTCATCGCAGGATAAGTAAAATTTGAAGTAAAATTTAAAGGTAAAGAGGCTTTAGCACGTAGTTCAATATGGGAGCTAAGGTTGCCAAACTTATGGAGGGGAGTGTATGTTCGGAATGAAATGAAACATCTATCCGAACCTCATTGGAACAAAACGACATAAACACAATGTGTTTAGGTCTTTCAATATTGTAATTGTATAAAGGAAAGTTTGGTTGATTTTAAAAAAGTATCTTGTTAATGAAATAAAATATTTATCTTAATTTTTATCTATTTTGAGGGTTTTTGTTTTAAGTTTTTGCATACTTTCGGTAAAATCAACCAAAATTTCCTTTGTATAACTATAATATTGAGAGGTCTAAGAAAATGTTGTATATGTTATTTTGTTCCAACAATGTTCGGAAAGACATTTTATCTAATTCTCAAGAATTTGTAGAAGGGAACAAGAAATAATAGCACCAAAAAAACATTTTTTTTTAACAAAAACAGTTATATAAAATATATATACAGGGTGCCCCGAAAGTATGCCCCCCCCCCCCTAGGCAAACATATTCCAGTGTCCTCATAGTATGTGTCATATATCATTTTAAAGCTTATCCAAAGTTACATTGATTTGCCAAGTATCATGGTTTAATTCCCAAACGGGAAAAAGTTACAGTCATTTTAAAAGTTAGTGTTTTGTCAAAATAAAGTTCAATTTTACACCACATTACTAGTCAATGTCTCCCCCTTGGCCATGTTAACAGCAGCAATTATTTTCAGATATGACCTTAAAAGCCCTTCAAATAGGGGTGTGGAATTTTATAACCCTCTTAAAACCTGTTAAGGGACTTTAGAAGAGTTTCCTTAGAGTTTCTACCCTCACCGTTCTCTTTTTCCAACTGAATATCCCTTTTATTTTTTTTATTATTAAATTTATTTCAATAGAATACAAAAAATGTAAATACAGACATGTAAATTCTTAAATCGCCACAATGGCATTATATAAGAATAGGGGGCAGGTGGAAGTAGAAGTGGCAGAGCAGGCAGGGTCTTGGACTAGGGCAGGTGTGACGGGACTTGAGGATACTAGAGATGGATAAGAAGGAGGGAATTAGCTATTGTCTTTGATAAAATTAACAATGAGAAGTAGTATTTGGGAATTTGCATCTATGTTTAATTTGGGAATTCCTGTTTTCAAGATAGCTATGAAATCAGTTTGAGAGAGATTATGACTGAAGATGTTTGGTTCGAGATCAGTGAGTTTGTCCATGAATTGCTGTCTTTGTATAGTAAGTAAGTCACATTGAAAGAGAAAATGTTTCAGAGTTTGTGGTTTTCCACAAGTGCAATTAGGGCTGTCAATAGACTGAAAGTTGTGAGCGTAGAACTGGGCTTTGAAGTATAGGTCAGCTCTCACTTTATTGAGAACTATTTCTTGAACCCTTGTTAGATTAAGCTGGCTTGTTGACAAAATCGAGGGCGTTTTTTGGAAATGTACTCTTTGGTGTTTTTTAAAATTCGAAAGAGTATTCTTAGATTTAATAGCAGGTGGAAGATTGATCCAATTTGAAATTGCAGCTGGTATTGCTGAGGTGGAGAACCTATTTGAGCATCTAATGGGCATTTTAAATGCTTCATTATATCTCAATACTCTGTTTGCTTGGTTTCTAAATTTGTCAAAAATATCAGTTACATAGGGAGGACTTGTACCATTTACAATTTTGAACATAAAGTTGTTAATCTGGATACTGCGTCTTGATTCAAGAGTTGGCCAATTGAGTAGGTTTAAAACCTTTTTTGAACTGCTCCCTTGGATACACCCAGAACAATAAAGTGCAGCTTTATAATAAAGACTGTCGAGTCGTTGTAATAGGAACTTTGAGGCTGTGCTGTACATGATAGCACCATAGTCAAAATGGGGTAAAATAAAGGACTTAAATATGGTTTCTAGATGCTTACTACCTAACTTATATTTAAGTTTCTTTAAAGGGTTCAACATTTTTCGTATTTTTGATATGATTTCTCCAATATGCTTGTCATATGATAAGCTTGGGTCAAAAGTAAATCCCAGATGTTTGTGCTCGTGATCTCTGGTAATTTCAACATTGTTTAACTTTGAAACAGAAACATTATCGACTTTAGATCTGGATGAGTGGAATATCATTTCAGAACTCTTTTCAGGTTTAAACTCCAATTTCCAGGTGTCAGACCATTTTTCAATTTTAATTAGGTTAGATCTGGCTATTGCATCTACTTCTTGTGGATGCTTAGGGTCAAAAGGATGATGTAGAGAAGTGTCATCCGCATAAATATAGCAATGCCCCTCCAGATTGTCTGGAAGGTCATTAATGTATAGGAGAAATAATATTGGCCCAAGTATTGAGCCCTGGGGGACACCACAATTGATAAAGTCATTTTCAGAATAATTTGAAAGTTCCCCAGATATCTGCACAGCAATTTTTCTGTTAGTAAGGTAAGATTTGATAATTTTTTGAATTTGCCCTTGGAAGCCATATGCTGAAAGTTTATGAAGTAGTAGCTTATGTGGTACTCTGTCAAATGCAGCCGCTATATCTAGAAAAATTGTTTTGGAAGCTTTTCCTTGTTCAAATGTGCTCTGAAGAAAATGTTCAATAGATAAAAGTTGATGAATAGTACTATGACCTGGTAAGAATCCGGACTGATGTTTGAAAAGAAGATTATTGTCAATTAAATGCTTCCTGATTCGATCAGCTATTACTTTTTCAAATACTTTAGAGATACAGCTTAAAAGAGTGATAGGTCTATAATTGTTGATGTTTGATTTGTCATTCTTCTTAAAAATTGGGCAAACATTTCCAATTTTCCAGATATCCGGGTAGGTACACTTTGATAAAAGTTTGTTGAATAAGTTGGCTAAAGGTTTTGAAATGGTATGGGCTGTCAAATTCAACATTTTGTTTGTGATGTTATCTGGGCCACATGCCTTTGAGGTGTCTAAGGACAAAATTATTTTCATTACCTCAAATTGATCGGTCTGGGCGGAAATGAGTAGAGAATTAGTCCTAATTGGGAAATGGGGCAATTGATCAAAAGTTGCATCAGTATGATTTTTTGAGGCAAAGAAACTCATAAATCGGTTAGCTATATCAAGGTTGTTAGATAAGTCGTGTCCAGAGACATCATCATAGATACTAGAAATATCATTTTTATGTAAATTGTTACCAAGGAATGATTTAATTAACCTCCAATAGTTTTTATCAGATTTATTGAGTTGGTCAATTGATGAGATAGTTTTGAGTTCATGTGCCTCTTTGGCTTGTTCAATTAGTTGGGAAACTTTAGAAGCTTGTTGATTATAATTGAATTTGTTAACTTGATTAGGAGCTTTTGAAAATTTCTTATATAAAACTTTCTTTTTTGATATTTCACGTTTAAGATTATCATTGAACCATGGCTGGTCATTTGACCTTACAGTGATGATTTTATTTGGAATTTTGGATTTGTATATGTCCGAGAGTTTTTCAATAAAGTTAGAGGTAGCTAAGTCCAAGTCTATGTTTCTATCGATAATATCTGTCCATTCGGTATTTCTAATAGCATCATTCAAAGTTTCAAGATTAGCTTCATGGTATTTCCAAATGGTTTTTTTAATAGGCTTGGACTTAGTCACACCAACTTTAATTTGAGCTACAATTGTGCTGTGGTCGGTTTTTTCAATGGGATCAGTGACATCCCAGTTGTCAAAAATATCTGGAGAATCGGTCAAAATATGATCAATGCAGGATTTGGAGTGATCAGTTATTCTAGTTGGTTCACTAACAAGTTGTACAAAGTCTTGGTTATCTATGGTTTCTAAGAGTTTAGTTCCTGCTAAGTTTATGTCATCATTATCATACCAGATTGAATGTTTTGCATTCAGGTCACCCATCAGTATGACATGGTCAAAGGCCGGCTGAGATGTTACTATTTGATCAAGTTGAGTTTCCAATAATGAAAAATAATTTCTTGTTTCTGTTGCATTCTGACTGGGTGACCTGTAGCAAGAGCCAAATAAAATTCGTTTATGGTTCACAATAACAGTTACTAACAGGATGTCAAGCCCATCTATGATAAAGTCATTAGAGATTTTTGTCACTAGGGTTTTATGAGTATAAATTACCAGACCTCTACCTCTTTCACTGTAAAAAACATTATAATTATTAATGTCAAAATCACCCGAATCCATTTTGGATTTGGAAATTCCAGCCTCACAAAGGCCAATAATGCTTGGATTAAGTTCATTTATTCTTAGTTTCAAAGAGTCAAATCGTGTACCCCCATTTGCTGAGAGGCTATTTATATTGGAAAACAAAAATGAAAGATTGTTCGGACCTGGATTAGGATGGACATCTCCTGCTATAAGAAGTAATAACATTTTCAAGTTTGGAGCAAATGTTAATATGCAAATTCCAGGTACAACACAACTGGTTGCTAGAACTTTTAAGGTCAAACATAGGGAGTAAGGACTCACAATGTATTTGAGATGCTGATTTATATGGTATATTATCAACAGTGGAAGGAAAAGACAAGTTGTTATGCAACTGACCAGATACAACAATAGTAAAATCCCATAGATCACATATGATATGTCGAAGAATCTCAGGTATGCATATAAGAGCATATACATCACGAGGGGGGGTTTGATCAATTCAAAAAAGAGCAAGTCTCTAGTTATTGGAATTCTATTTTGTCGGCATTTAGGTTGTTTAAGTATATGTAGATGGTTGAATAGGCCAATAGTCACCCTCCATTGTTGTATTAGGTCTATCCGACCCCTTGTCTAGTCACCCATGCCCCAGTCCCAACCCAAAACCTGCCTGCCACAACCCCAGTAAGGATAAAGTGTCTCATGGAAATGAAGCAATCTGACCCTCCGACCTGAAAAGAATTGCTGCTGTTAAGTTGGCCCGGGAGGACACATTGACTCGTGATTTAATTGGTGTAAAATTTAACTTAATTTTGACCAAACACTCAATTTTGAAATGCCTGGAATTTTCTCACATTTGAGAGTTGAACCATGATACTTGGTGAATCAATGTAACTTTGGATAAGCTTTAAAATGATATATGACACATACTATGACAACACTGGTATATGTCTGCCTAGGGGGCCCCATACTTTCGGGACACCCTGTAAATAATTTTTGCATTAAATTGTAGTCAATCAGTAAACATTACATAAAGGATAGTGTTTTTTACAGAATGTTTTCAATAATTGGTTGAAGAGAAATACATTGTTGAATTCAGTTCACCATATCGATACCTATCCTTTATTTGCTTTCATTTGATACATAAATCAACAATTTTGACCTTCTATATATAATTAGACTTATATACCCAAAGCTGATATAGGGTTTATATCAGTCTGGTCAGTTTTAGCATTTCGTCTTCAGCAATCGGTAAATCATGATTTTGAACCCTGTGGTAATCGAAACATTATTTCTAAAAACAAATTCTTACCTATCTGAAATAAATTATATACTAGTATAATTTTGTTGAAAATTGAATTGTCTTTCTAATGATATATGATTTAAACATTTGTCTGTAATAAATGTTGTAGCGAAAACAAAAATATGGACGTTTTTTGGCCCACCCTGTACTCCATCCCATAGACCCGGGTCCCATACAGCCCACATAACCGACTATGGTATTGGGAAATTCTGTGCATATTTAAAGGTTCGATATGTAAACGTTGTGGCGACCATGACGGAGCCTAGAGCCTATTAGAAATAGATGGGCCAAATGAATAGGCGATGCATTTTAAAGATTCTCGCAATCTTTATCCAATCAGCGTTTGCGATGTGTATCGGCTCACGTATAAAAGGCGAATCCAACTCAAATCCATGCAGGGGTGTATGAGGTACTCGAATAGGAAAGAGCTCGTGAAATCTGAATTTATATGCACATGGTCAATGTTTACACATGTTTGGAGTTATTGAAGAAAATGTGATATGGGTGTGGTTCCGAATTTGAAGTCATTGCTGGAAAATATGATTTTAATACGTGAAATTATATATATAAATACATCACTAAAAATAACAGTACACATGAAGTACATGTATGATTGTGTCCAGAAATGTTTGAAACCCTTACGGAAAATCCTGTCTGCATTTTGTCACCATTGCTCTTTCTTCCCGCATTCTAGTGCTGTTTGAATGAATATATTTATTAATGTATTTCTAACTAAAATATATCACATTTTTTTATAAACCACAAACATTTAGATCATAAAAAAAATTATTCAATGCTTGAGTGAGCACGATATGCAAGGGTAACTAAGTTGACACAATAAATGACCACTGATATTGTGTTAGTCCATGCACACAGCGTATTCTGCTAATACACATTTGCTAACACCCCTCACTTTCATAGTGAAGTGACTAATTGGTTTATGTTTACGTTTTAATGTGTTTTCTGTTCATTGTTACAGCAAGGGGGGCCAGTAAAGTAGACTAACATGTTTGCATGGCAAGTTTTGATCGAATATCTGAGACACTTTAAGGTATAAAAAATTTGATACTGTCAATTGATTTTCAAATTTCTATTTCTGTTAAATGTTTTACGCAGCACTTGCCCGTCTCATGAGTGACTATGTCCATTGTACATGGTAACCATGAAAAGTATACACAATGTCATTTAAAATGCTTATCATAAATCAAATGTTATCGACTGAATATATCGCGGCTATATCAGAAGAACTTAGTTCTACCTCGTAGAAACGGAATTCATCCAGCATTCCGTTTCCATAATACCCATTGTAGCTGTTTGTGACTCCGAGTTTGAAGTTGTTGTATGATGTTGGTGAATTAGTTCTGGTATATGGGTTGGAGTTTGACGCTTTGAGTATGCCATTGATGTACACATTCTGTCCGCCAGTTGCGCTCCACGTTACGCTTATGTGATACCATGTGTTAGTAGTGTAGCATTTTTAGGAACTCAGAAAATTTACAAATTCATTTCACCTGATCTTTTACGTGCCATACTTTCTTACCTTCAACTGTTCAATTCATTAGTTCGATCCTGTACTTGCATTATATTTCAGCATTCTTATATCATTTTATATTAATGTAATCTCTTACTATCTTCTCATTTTCAAGTATAAACATAAAATGTTCACGTTTGTTTTTACCGGAAGTTTAGACTTTCTTAACTTCCGGGACGCATGCGCGGTGCGTCAATTGCCATTTGTGGCGTCTTGGACTGTCTTGGACATGCGCAGTGCACAGGTAGCTTTCGAAAGCGGGAAGATCAAATCTTGAAGCTCTTGAACAAAATCTAGTAAAAATGTAAGAATATAACACAAATTATGTACTAGGGGGGTGGGAAAACGTATATAAAGTGTAAATAGATGTATATAGAAAGTTAAATTCAGTTTTCTTGGTGTTTTCTATGAGAAATAAGGATTGAAAAGGAAAGATAGAAATCACCCGGGGATCGAAATCACCCGGGGATCTTCGATGAGACCAAAACCCGGGGTTTATACTTGAGCCAATCGTCCAGATGCCGATGTCTTCACATAATATATTCTGCACAAGAATAATTAAAGGCCCTGTATAAATTCATATCCTGTCCAAGGATATTTGTCAATTAAAGGCCCTGTATAAATTTGTATCCTGTCCAAGGATATTTGTCAATTAAAGGCACTGTATTAATTTATATCCTGTACAAGGATATTTGACAATTCAATATTAAAGGCCCTGTATAAATTCATATCCTGTCCAAGGATATTTGTCAATTAAAGGCCCTGTATAAATTCATATCCTGTCCAAGGATATTTGTCAATTAAAGGCCCTGTATAAATTCATATACTGTCCAAGGATATTTGTCAATTAAAGGCCCTGTATAAATTCATATCCTGACCAAGGATATTTGTCAATTAAAGGCCCTGTATAAATTCGTATCCTGTCCAAGGATATTTGTCAATTAAAGGCCCTGTATAAATTCATATACTGTCCAAGGATATTTGTCAATTAAAGGCCTTGTATTAATTTATATCCTGTACAAGGATATTTGACAATTCAATATTTAAAGGCCCTGTACTAATTTATATCCTGTACAAGGATATTTGACAATTCACTTATTAAAGGTCTTATGTCAAATACAGTATAATAATGTATAAATGAACATATTAGAGCATCACCCAGTAGTGATGCTCTAGAAGCTAAACCTCAGTGTGTAATATCGTGGTATCGCGTAAACGTGCTATTTTTCTTTGATTCTTGATGCACTGGGATCCCTATGATGAGGTTAACTGAGGTGATGACTAGCTGAGGGCACTGGCCTAACCAGGATGTTACTTTGATGTCAGTCTGTGATGGGACGCCAGCCATAGATGTCATGCACTATGTGACGCCTGCATATGCTTGGAACCTATAAGCTTTAAGTTTATACCGCACGTTACCGCTACAATAATTCCTCAGTGCTACAGAAGAGACACCTTCGATGGGCATACAGCGCAATAAATAGATGAAGATATATTTTCTTTTCATACTACAATTACAATGTTACAAAATACATAAAAGCTTCATGCCTCTTTATGAGGCTTAATTACATTTTACATAATCACAAATGTAAATATCAATGCAAACAAATCTACACGCTACCTTTATTACAATTAACTGCTTTACTTGCTATATGTGATTTCATATTCACATTGTTATGAGTAGTACACACACTTAGGCAAATTTTGCACTTTCATTCATAGAATTGTGACACATTTAGGGTACTTATATCAGTAATCATTTATTTAACACATCACCCACAATGCATCACTTCCGGCAACGCTATAATTGGTGGCAGCGGTGGGATTCCATTTAACCAGTGATCAGATGAGTTCATGCACACCCTTGTATTTATAACCTGTATAACTCTAGTCTTGTCCTGCATTCCAGATGGAAGAAGAGAGACAAGAGTTACGGGTTGATGATGAGGTTACCATGATGATCTCACAACAGGGTGCTGAAGCTATGAGAACTGAGCCAGTGATGCAGGAAGAAAACTCTAAGAATCCAGAGGGTGATGACCTGTCCGATGCTGAAGTTCAACAGCGACTTGCGGACATAGGGAAATGGCGTAAAGACCTGGATGAAGAAGAACAGTCACTTATGAGAAAATATTGTTCTAATCCCTTAGATGATGAGCTTCGAAGTTTTGGACAGGGGGATGTTCCAAAAGCTAATGCTACTGAAAATATTGTAAATAAATCCAATGAATCAACTGATAATATGTCTGTACATAGTGTAAATAATGCTATAAGTCCCAATCACACGCTACCTCCAAGTCCTGATCAAACTAGAGGTGTTTGTGGGAATGGGGCTTCTGTAAATACAGTACCATGCACACACCGCTTCTGTACCCGGACAGAAGATTACTCTGGAACAACCGGGAAGGCACTTATTACATGTTCCAGGGCAGATGCTGGGACATCTTCATCCACTTCGAATTCTGTCAGCCGACAGCAGGAAGATGTCCGTCCACAACAGCATAGTGTGCATGTCCAAGCACCTATTGGTATAGGAGCTACCATTGACGAGAGAAGTCACCCAACACAACTTGTAAATAATGTACCATATGTTAGAAATACTCAGAGCCAACCAGACATTAGCCATGTCCAAGCACCTATTGGTACAGAAGCTCCTATTGACGAGAGGAGTCATACCACAAAGTTTTTGAACGACAATCCATATACCACAAAAGCTCATGGCCTACCAACCATTAGCTATGAACCGCCCAAAGTTACGAGAAGTAACCCATACCTGATAGACGAAAATGCTGGTATGCATCCAAATCATGTGCCAGCCAAAATACATGAAGAGAGATATCAAACTGATGTACCTCCATACCGAAATAATGACCCATATTCTACTGAGGTGGCTCCCTACCAGTCCATCAGGAACTTTGAAAGACCCGCCATGGTTAACAACACAATGAGGCCACCTCCAAGTAGGGCGAATAATATCCAAAATATGTCCAATATCAAAGAACGAAAACCTAAATCCTATAATGGCAGTACCAGTTGGAGGGTTTACAAGATGTCATTTGAGATGATTGCCGAAATCAATCAGTGGAGCGATGAACGAAAAGCTATAGAACTGATGATCTGCCTAGACGGTGATGCTCAAAAAGTGTTTGACACTATTGATACCTCAAAGAGATATGACTATAATTACATATGTGAAGCCATTGCTGCTCAATTTGAGCCTGACAACCAAGAAGAGAAGTATAGAAATCAACTGAGGAAACGTCTCAAAGGAAAGTCCGAGGGTGTGAATGTTCTAGGGCATGATATTGTGCGTCTAACAAACCTAGGATATCCAGATTTAGCAACTCATGCTAAAGACTCCATAGCACTAGATGCATTTAAGCATGCCTTGAAGATGAGTGACACTCAAATGAGCTACCATGTATTTTCAAAGAATCCAGTGACAATGAAAGAAGCCTTAAGAGCTGCTCTCGCTATCGAAGGCTATGCAGAGGATATTCCAATTCAAGTAAGGGCAACATCTGTGGAAGGTCAGGCCAGAGAACCAGCTTCAACTACGACTTATTCTAACCGATCTACACATGGAAAGAAGTGCCATTATTGTAATCGGGAGGGCCACTTTGTATATTCCTGCCACATTAGACAAGATGACGTCAAAGCCGGATGGCTACCATCTTCACACCGTGGAGAGAGGCCCAAAGAACTGTGGGTGAAATACAAAGAGAGCACTTTAAACTCAAACGGGAGATCTCAGTAGGCCATGAGATGCTCCTCAAGGATCCTATGGGGAATGGACTAGGACCAGCTGTACATAACATTAGACAATCCACTATGACTAAATATGATGGATTATGTTTAATTGTTAATATTTGTGGTTTAGATGTTTCATGTTTAATTGATTCTGGAGCAAAAACCAGTGTTATGAGTTACGATACCTATAAACAGCTGAAATCCCCAGTGAGGCCTATTTTAAAAATCAATCCAATAAGACTCCAGACGGCAAATAATGGTGTTATCAGGACCATAGGTAGTGCAGACTTTGCACTCAGACTTTCAGATGGAAGACTCCCAGAATGTGAGATGATCATAGCAGACATTGCATCCCCAGTCATTTTGGGCTTTGACTTCTTGTCTAGACATTCATGTATGATAGATTTTGCTACAAATCGCTTGTTTCTAGAGGGAGTTAGTCTAGACTGTCAGCTGGAAAGTGATGTCTCGAAGGTGATTAAAGTTTCTGCCATTGATACGGTTGAGGTCCCGGCATCAAGTGAAATGTTTCTTCAGGGAAGGCTTTCTTGTAATGATGTGTCACGACTGAATGGTATTGGAGTTGTTGAAAATCATCCATCTTTTGACAGAGAGTACATGGTAGCGAGAGGTGTTGTGAATCTACAATCGAAGATGATACCCATTCGCATAGCCAATGTTAGTGATACTCCAATCACGATTCATGCTAATTCCATTGTCGCCACATGTGAAGAAGTATTAGAGGTGGATGAAATTGGTACACTTGCAGAAGATTCGTCTGATGATCAGGGAGTCCATATTCGGTCTGTGAACAGTGATGATCAACTTCCTGATTACTTACAGGATTTATTCAATCGTAGCAGTGTACATTGTGATGATGACCAAAAGATAAAACTGAAGGATCTTTTGATGAGATATACCCATGTCTTTGCCAGAGATAAATCAGACCTGGGACGAACTAATCTAGTGACCCATAACATCGATACTGGAGATAATCGCCCTGTGAAACTTCCACCAAGACGTTTACCTTTAGCGAAGAGAGATGCCGCTATGACTGAGATTCATAAGATGTTAGAAAACGGAATCATAGAACCATCTTCTAGTCCTTGGTCTAGTCCGGTTGTGTTGGTTAGGAAGAAAGATGATTCGATTAGATTCTGTATAGATTTCAGGAGCTTGAATGAACTCACAAAGAAAGATTCATATCCATTACCACGCATAGATGATTCCCTTGATGCTCTTTCTGGGTCTAAATGGTTCAGTTGCCTTGACTTGGCAAGTGGATACTGGCAAGTCCGTATGAGTCCTGATGATGCAGAGAAAACTGCCTTTTCTGCCGGGAATGGCCTCTATCAGTTTACTGTTATGCCATTCGGGCTGTGTAATGCCCCAGCCACTTTTGAGAGGTTGATGGAGAAGATTTTAGTTGGCCTACACTGGGAGACATGCTTAGTGTATATCGACGACATAATATGTTTTGCTGATACATTTGATACACACTTACAGCGCCTGGAGGAGGTGCTGCAACGTATTTCCAAAGCTGGCATGAAAGTGTCCCCAAAGAAATGTGATTTCTTTAAAGAAGAAGTGTCCTTTCTTGGACACAGAGTTTCCTCAAGAGGAATTGAACCAGATCCTGACAAAATAAAAGCCGTCAAAGAATGGCCATGCCCAAAATCTGTCACTGAAGTCCGAAGTTTCCTAGGCACGTGTGCTTATTATCGCAGATTTGTGAAGAATTTTTCCCATCGTGCCAAGCCACTTGTTAAACTAACAGAGAAAGACATTAAGTTTGTCTGGTCTCTTGATTGTGAGGCCGCCTTTGCTGACTTGAAAGAGGCTCTTATAACTGCTCCTATTTTGGCTTATCCAGTTGCTGGAGTGCCATTTATCTTGGACACAGATGCGAGCGCTTTTGGTGTTGGAGCTGTATTATCTCAGGAGATTGATGGAGTGGAGAGGCCTGTTGCTTATTTCAGTAAAACTTTAAGCCGACCTGAGCGAAATTACTGTGTTACGAGACGAGAGCTCCTGGCTATTGTGCTGTCGGTGAAGAATTACCATCACTATCTGTATGGTGCTCATTTCAAAGTCAGAACTGACCATGGTTCACTCAGATGGTTGGCCAATTTTAAACGACCGGAAGGTCAGATGGCTCGATGGCTGGAGGTCCTGGAAACATATGACTTCACAATTGAACATAGGGCTGGACTGAAGCATGGCAACGCAGATGGCTTGTCACGGATTCCTCCATGTGGTCCATGTTCAAAATGTGAACGCCATGAAACTAGAGATTCACAATCTTGTGATGAACATATCCGCCAAATTACAGAACAAGATGAAAACTGGCTAATACCAACTCACGATATGAGGAGTAAACAATCTGACGATGATGTATTGAAGGATGTAATTGTGTGGGTCAAAAATGGTGAACGACCAACCCGACAAGAAATAGCTTGTTTGAGTCCAGTGCACAAGCAGTTCTGGGGCCAATATTCGTCTCTTAGTCTGGAAGATGATGTTTTGTCAAGGACAATCAATCCTGGAATTCATGGAGATGTGATTGTTCAAGCTGTTATTCCGAAAGCTTTATATCGTGATGTCTTTGACGGCCTACACAGTCAACTTGGACATATGGGAATAAATCGCACTGTGGACAGGATAAGGTCTCGTTACTACTGGCCTAATTACAGAGAATACATCGAAGAGTGGTGTCGACAATGTGAAGCATGCCAAGCGGCCAGTATGCCCAATAAGAGACCGAAAGCTCAATTGAAGTCTCATGTTGTAGGCGCACCATTAGAAAGAGTTTTCATTGATTTGTTAGGTCCTCTTACTGCAACTTACAAAGACAATTCCTATGTCTTAGTGATGGAAGATTCCTTTACTAAATGGCCAGAGGCTGTCCCATTAGCCAGTATAACTGCAGAGGTTGTAGCGGAAGCTGTCAGTGACACTTTGATATCTCGATTTGGAGTTCCACTGTCACTTCACACAGACCAAGGAAGACAATTTGATGGTGACCTACTAAAAGAGCTTAGTGACCTTTTAGGCATTGACAAGACAAGAACTACCCCGTATCACCCTCAGGGTAACGGTATGGTGGAACGATTCAATCGCACACTGGAACTAATGTTACGAAAGGTGATCTCAAAGAATCAGCGAGATTGGGACGAAAAATTACAGTGGTTACTGTTTGCTTATAGGTCCTCTGTTCATCCCAGTACCGGTTATTCTCCTGCTAGATTGATGTTTGGAAGAGAGTTGAAGCTACCCATTGACCTTTTGTTAGGCCCTGCCCCTAAGGGACATGATCCAATCATCTACCAGCAATATGTTGTGGAGACGAGGGAAGCACTCTGGGAAATTCATGAACATGCCCGAGAAACTTTGCTGAAAACTGCAGAGAGACAGAAACATCATTATGACAATAAACTGGTCACCCAGCGTTACCATCCTGGAGACTCAGTCTGGCTTCATGCAACGGCACGTAAAGTAGGACTGTCACCCAAGTTACAAAACCGATGGGAAGGCCCATATATCATCAAACAGAATCTGAGTGATTTGGTGTATGAAATCGATACTGGTCGCAAACTGAAAACAGTGCACCACAACCGTCTCAAGCCATTTTTGGGGCCAAATTTAGATGTTGTTGACTCACCACCGAGAGATGATCACGGAGAAGATGAGACTGAGCCTTCTGAAGAAGTCCCTACAACCACTACTCGCAGTGGTCGAGTTGTGAAAACACCAAAGTTTTTGACGAACAGATCCTATAACCAGAGAGGTGGTCGTGGACGAGGAGGGCCAACCAGAGGGGACGGAATGAAGAGAAGAAATCACTTGAAATGCCCAGTATGCAGGAGGAAATTTGACTCTCCCCACAACATGTCCATGCACAGATGTACTACCAATTATAGGTGTCCCAATCCTAACTGCAACATCCCTTTTGAAAGGCCAAGTGGGTTGGCGAGGCACCTCACCAGATGTCGGGCAGACCCAATGACCATCTATGATCCCTTAACTACAACACCCATCACTATGCCAACACTAGTCCCACAAATAGAAGAGGCATCAATACCCATCACATCCATCACCCTTCCAAAACTACCAGTAGCCACCATCCCATCAACCCTGCCTGAGGAGGAGACTTATGAAGATATGGAAGCACCAGTTGCCCTGCCTTTTTCATTCTCGGATGAAAAAGACCTAGGCCTTGGGTGCGTCAACCCCAACAAAGTCCTAAAAGCCACCTTAGGAAATATGCTGACCAAAACCATAGAACATGCACTGAATGTCTTGCAGGATGAACCAACAGAAACGTCCTCAGATGAACACTCAACAACTACCCCTACTGTGTCAGACTCCACATCTACCCCTACTGTGTCAGACTCAACACCTACTGTGTCAGACTCAACACATACTTCTACTCTTAATGTGTCAGATAGACTCACTCAAGTTTTTGGGCCATTGAGGCCTCCCACAGCTCAAAACTCTACCCCTCCTACCGCTCCTACAGATGAGGTGCCCACCAAATCACCCCCGAGAAGAGTAATAATCACCCCCTCTATACCCCCACCCCACTTTCCCAAGCTTATTCCTTTGGAGCCTTTGGAGGGAGATGATGATAGCATCCTCGCCAGTAAGCTGGACCCCCGTCTTTTTGGGGTTGGAGCACCCTCTTCAGAGGCTGACAACAAGAGGGCCCTATACATGCAGAAATGCTTAAAGAAGGGAAGGAAATCCAACAACAGAAAGGTCAATGTATTACCAGGCGTCCGACGAGATGAGTACTTTACCATTCAAGAAGGGGAAAGACAAATCACTTGGCAAATGTCAAGCCTGACACTCAATCCGTTGAATCAAATCTCATTCCAGGGTGAAAAAGTATCCATCGCAACACAGACTGAGGACAGTTAATAATTATAATTACCAACATCGCATGCCATTATGAACATTGTATCCAGTCTCAACATCGCATGCCATTATGAACATTATATCCAGTCTCGACATCACATGTCATTATGAACATTGTATCCAGTCTTGACATCGCATGCCATTATGAACATTGTATCCAGTCTCGACATCGCATGCCATTATGAACATTATATCCAGTCTCGACATCGCATGCCATTATGAACATTGTATCCAGTCTCGACATCGCATGCCATTATGAACATTGTATCCAGTCTCAACATCGCATGCCATTATGAACATTATATCCAGTCTCGACATCACATGTCATTATGAACATTGTATCCAGTCTTGACATCGCATGCCATTATGAACATTGTATCCAGTCTCGACATCGCATGCCATTATGAACATTATATCCAGTCTCGACATCGCATGCCATTATGAACATTGTATCCAGTCTCAACATCGCATGCCATTATGAACATTGTATCCAGTCTCGACATTGCATGCCATTATAAACATAGTTCAGGTATTGTTATTGCATGCAAGACATTAAAACTACAACAATTTTAAATGAATTCAATGTAAATGTTCGGATTTACAATTATAGTGATTCTTCGGGACGAAGAATCTAAGAGGGGAGTAATGTAGCATTTTTAGGAACTCAGAAAATTTACAAATTCATTTCACCTGATCTTTTACGTGCCATACTTTCTTACCTTCAACTGTTCAATTCATTAGTTCGATCCTGTACTTGCATTATATTTCAGCATTCTTATATCATTTTATATTAATGTAATCTCTTACTATCTTCTCATTTTCAAGTATAAACATAAAATGTTCACGTTTGTTTTTACCGGAAGTTTAGACTTTCTTAACTTCCGGGACGCATGCGCGGTGCGTCAATTGCCATTTGTGGCGTCTTGGACTGTCTTGGACATGCGCAGTGCACAGGTAGCTTTCGAAAGCGGGAAGATCAAATCTTGAAGCTCTTGAACAAAATCTAGTAAAAATGTAAGAATATAACACAAATTATGTACTAGGGGGGTGGGAAAACGTATATAAAGTGTAAATAGATGTATATAGAAAGTTAAATTCAGTTTTCTTGGTGTTTTCTATGAGAAATAAGGATTGAAAAGGAAAGATAGAAATCACCCGGGGATCGAAATCACCCGGGGATCTTCGATGAGACCAAAACCCGGGGTTTATACTTGAGCCAATCGTCCAGATGCCGATGTCTTCACATAATATATTCTGCACAAGAATAATTAAAGGCCCTGTATAAATTCATATCCTGTCCAAGGATATTTGTCAATTAAAGGCCCTGTATAAATTTGTATCCTGTCCAAGGATATTTGTCAATTAAAGGCACTGTATTAATTTATATCCTGTACAAGGATATTTGACAATTCAATATTAAAGGCCCTGTATAAATTCATATCCTGTCCAAGGATATTTGTCAATTAAAGGCCCTGTATAAATTCATATCCTGTCCAAGGATATTTGTCAATTAAAGGCCCTGTATAAATTCATATACTGTCCAAGGATATTTGTCAATTAAAGGCCCTGTATAAATTCATATCCTGACCAAGGATATTTGTCAATTAAAGGCCCTGTATAAATTCGTATCCTGTCCAAGGATATTTGTCAATTAAAGGCCCTGTATAAATTCATATACTGTCCAAGGATATTTGTCAATTAAAGGCCTTGTATTAATTTATATCCTGTACAAGGATATTTGACAATTCAATATTTAAAGGCCCTGTACTAATTTATATCCTGTACAAGGATATTTGACAATTCACTTATTAAAGGTCTTATGTCAAATACAGTATAATAATGTATAAATGAACATATTAGAGCATCACCCAGTAGTGATGCTCTAGAAGCTAAACCTCAGTGTGTAATATCGTGGTATCGCGTAAACGTGCTATTTTTCTTTGATTCTTGATGCACTGGGATCCCTATGATGAGGTTAACTGAGGTGATGACTAGCTGAGGGCACTGGCCTAACCAGGATGTTACTTTGATGTCAGTCTGTGATGGGACGCCAGCCATAGATGTCATGCACTATGTGACGCCTGCATATGCTTGGAACCTATAAGCTTTAAGTTTATACCGCACGTTACCGCTACAATAATTCCTCAGTGCTACAGAAGAGACACCTTCGATGGGCATACAGCGCAATAAATAGATGAAGATATATTTTCTTTTCATACTACAATTACAATGTTACAAAATACATAAAAGCTTCATGCCTCTTTATGAGGCTTAATTACATTTTACATAATCACAAATGTAAATATCAATGCAAACAAATCTACACGCTACCTTTATTACAATTAACTGCTTTACTTGCTATATGTGATTTCATATTCACATTGTTATGAGTAGTACACACACTTAGGCAAATTTTGCACTTTTATTCATAGAATTGTGACACATTTAGGGTACTTATATCAGTAATCATTTATTTAACACATCACCCACAATGCATCACTTCCGGCAACGCTATAGTAGCAATATTGTTCACCGTAGTGTCCCATTGTTTATTCGCTGTTGTTGCATGGTAGAAACCAAGAGTGTCATCCGCATTAATCCGGACCGCTATTCCATGGCTAGTTGGACCGCTATTTTGGCCACCTGATGATATATAATAATAATAGGTTGTGGATATAGTTGGTGTGTTGTGATAAAACCAAAATACCATGCTGTGTCCATTGACACAATTGTCAAGATTTCCCAAGCAGGTTGCGCGCTGATTTCCGAAATCTATCATCTGTCCAGTTCCGTCAAATGATATGGTCTTTCCTACCTTACCTGATACGAAGTAAGGAGAAGACCAAAGTGTTCCACTGAGAAGGCCATCGGTTGAGGTGATTGTTGTCCCACTCACAGAATCAATGTTAAAGGTAATGTGCACATCTGAAACTTTTATAAAAAAAGCTACAAAACGTATCAGACGGAGCAATGGATGTATTATTTCAGTATTGTAATGTATTGAATCGCTGCTAGACAAAATATGATAGGCTCGTGGCAATTCTGGAAATAAAACTGTACAATTTTAAAATTGATATTGAAATTATTTAAATTCGCATACCGGATTTTCTCGCATATAAGCCCTGGGTGTATAACTGAAAGAAGGGGTAATTTCGTCTGTTATTTTACCTCTTATTTTTCGCCCATGGGCGTATAAGTGTGCTACTTTCGATTTTTGGCCAAGTGGGCGTAAAGGCGAGAAGAGCTGATGAATACAATGGAATGTTAAGTTGTTAATGAATGTTAATACAATGAAACAAAGTAACGACAGAACGATCTGCCAGTGACAAAATACTCTTGAATTTATTGAAAAAATCAATAAATAGTCAATTTTTATAGGCCCATGGGTGTATAAGCGTACAACATTCGATTTTTGGCCCATGGGCCATTAGGGGGGCGTATATGATGCGAAAAAATCCAGTAATGAGATTTGAGACTTAATTACTTCCCATGACAAGAACATTTCTAAATGATTGAAAACAATAAGTAGTCATTTTGCTTATTTTTCTGAAACAAAAACGTGTAAAAGGCCCCATCTAAAATTTGAAAATATGTTTTTATCATTCATTTAGTATTTCTCATGACTTTAAAAGTTATTTAGAGATTTTTTAAAAAATTAGGGAAGGAAAAGTATTCCGATTTTCATTTTTCAAATATTCAAATTTCCCGCCATTTTTCAAATAAAAGTTGAACGTTTTTAATCATTAAATATTCCACTATATAGTGCAAAACATATTAACTTTTTAACACCACTGCGAAGATTAAACAAAGGACATAATATTTCAATATTAAAATGTCATACCTTGTGTACCACTTAAATGTTTTAGCATATTCAAAAATGTACACCCTAAGTGACATCATCGTAATGTCGTAGGGTGCAATTATGTTTTGAAAAAAAATTCAAATATATTTCTTTTGACAACTGTGTCTAAATAATATGCTAAACTTTCAAAATAAACCAACATCGATTGTCTGACTGGGTTGAAAAGAAGAATATATTGTGTTTAAATATTGCTGCACCATTGGTTTCTATAAGAACTAAAATTTTAAAATGCATTTTTCTCTGAACTACTTTCACACATGGATGAGTTCATTTCTCGCTTATTTATCAACCAATTTTCATTATTATTCCTGCAAAAGACACGTTGGAATTAATACTACGCATAGGTGTGAATTATCACTTATTAAAAGATATATGTGTGCTCTAAAATTTAGTTTTGAATTAATTCACGATTTTTCGAACAAAAAGTCCTTCAAAAACACTTTTTGAAATTCAAAAACAAAGTTTCGCACATCACATTTTGATAACATTTGGTAAGACTACAAAATAAGCCACAGTAGTTTAAACTTTATATATGACCTTTAAATAGAATAAGCACTGGGCGCACATAGTGTACCCGTTTTCAAATGACCATGGCCACTGTTGTAACTTGGAGACATTAAAATAAAGTAGCTGTAAAATTTCAAGCAATCTGATTAAATACCTTGAGGATTAATGACAATTAAGAGCAGAAACAGGATATTTCAGCAATTACAACGGCGGCAATTTTTAAATTTACGAGACTTTTTGCCAAAAGTTCTTGACTTCATACTATCAATCTATAGCTCTCTGTACATTTTTAAACAAATTAATGCAGTACGTTTGGATATCTCAAGTTGCGGGTACTTTGAATCTTTGCGCCATATGTTGTCGAAACTTGTAGACATTATTCTTAACCTATGAAATAAGCTACCTGTAAAACTCCTTGCACATTAAGAGAATAATGCCTGGTTTTTCGAGATAAAAGTGCATTTTGTAAGAGGCGAACTTTTGGGACGCCACTTATGGGACGATTTTACTTTTTACACACATTTTAAGAGCAAAACTTGTTAAAATACTCATGCAATTAAAACAAATAAAGCTGAAGACCTGATTTTTGGCCCCGGGGGGTTCACTCCAAATAATTTGGGTAGGTATGTGCAGCACGGCCAATTTTAGCTTTGAGTATAAAACATGGAAAATGGCGGCCATTCTGAGAGGAAAAAAACAGGGAAAATTGTCTATGAAAGTACCCTTTTTAAGTCAAACTACAAAAAATTGTATTAAATTCGTTAAAGGCCGAGTTCCGGGAAATATTAACACAATTGAACATGTTGAACAACTAATATACATACTTTTTGTGGCTTGGTTGAATGGCTATTAATCCCAAGTTCCGATCTGCCTCATCAAGAAGACGATAGAGTGAAAAAGATTATGTCAAGCGGAGTTTATAATTTTTGTGCAAATTTTCTTCTTGGATCGAAAAATTTCATTTTAATTCGATTAACTTACGATAGGTGGCAAAAGGTCTAAAGGTAGGTCACGTGACACAAAACAACGAATCATATGACACGAAACAATGATTCATTCGCCAGATGGCGCAGTTAAATGAGGTCAATTTTACGACAAACGAAAACCGTTTAGCTCAGCTTCAATTTTGCTCTCGCAGTCGAACGAAACTGACACTTCTTTCGTTGATATCTAGGTGAGTGATTTTTTTCAGGCTCCGGTATTTTGACAAAAGTAAGTTCACGTCGTAGCCATTCTTAGGGGCAGGTTTGAGGCACCAACGATTTATTTTGAAGTTTTTCTAAGGAATTATTCCCGATTTCCGGTATTGCCCCTTTAAATCAGTTGTAAAGGCCTGGAACAAATCACTAGAAAAGTTGATTTTTTAGTCAATTATAAGTCTCAGAGGAATTAAACATGGAAACTTTCGATCTTGAGAGGAAATTGAGAAGGAAATAATGCTCAAAAGGGGGTCTTTGGGGCGGCACATAGGTATTAAGAAGTACATTATATTGGAGTGAAACCCCCGGGTTTTGGCAATAAAAGGCGAGCTTTTGAGACACCACTTATGGGACAAATGGACGTTTTTATTGACACATTTTAAAAGTGAAGCCATTTGAATTGTCATCGGGGATTTCAAATGAGGTACCAATATGTTGAAAGACGGCTCGGACAGACGGATAGTTGGTGACAATAGCTTACCATATTCTATGGCCACTGAGATTTTACAATAGTTCACGGAGTTCCAGATGGAATCACTTCTAGCCAAGAATTGGCTAGAGACTCGAGTAAACAATAGCTCACACCATATGAGCTACATACTGACTGAACAACTAATTCTAAATGTTATATTAATCATTCTATACCTGGTAGCGCTGGAGCAGTAGTAACGCCCTCTGTCGTCGGCGCTGCAGTAGACGTAGTTGTAGCAACAGGTTCTGCAAGTTATATAATTTCATTTTGAAACGAGGCGAGCTTTTGAGACTCCACTTATGGGACAAATGGAAGTCAAGACTGTAAATGTAAATATATATCAGTTAATTAATTTGTCGTATTTTTGAGACCAATTGTTGGTACCTAAAATGCTGTAATTTAATTGGTCAACATAATTAACTTCAACCAATAGAAACCTTACCTGTTGTCACATGACCCAATATTATAATTATTACCCGCCAATTTTACTTACCTTCACTTACAACAAAGAACTTCTTATATCAACAGCTTCTTTTTTAAAATTCCAGGTAAGGTTTTTATACTTTCATTTATTTCAAATCAAGTTATTTTCAATATTGTAATTAATTAAAGTAATTTCAATCTTTTATTTACAACAAAGAACTTCTTATATCAACAGCTTCTTTTTAAAATTCCAGTCGACGTTAAAATTCATTTTCATTTCTTACAATCTTACAGCATTAACGCTTTGGAATTACTAGCTATATTATTAGCATTAAAACTCTGGGGTCACCACTTCCAAAAGAAACGCCTTTTGGTCAATTGCGACAACCAAACTTCGGTATTGGTGATCAACACCGGTAAATCCAGAGATAAGTTTTTACTGTTGCTCTTAAGAGAAATTTCTTTCGTAGCAGCTACGCACAACTTTCAAATCAAAGCAACACACATACCCGGTCATACCAATGTGTTAGCAGATAGTCTCAGCAGGTGGCATACAGACTTAGAATTCCAAAACAAAGCTAAACAATTGCTCCCAGTGAATTCAGTCGAGTACAAAATCAAATCTTATCATTTCAATTTTAATGAATGTTGGTAATTTTTCCAGATCAAATCAAGGAGCTCAAAAAGCAAGCTAATCACAACATGATGTCTGCATATAACAGCAAAACCTGGCAGAATTTATACACACAATGGAGGATACTTTTCTTTTATTTTGTGTTTATTACAACATGGCATTTTTACCAGTTCAAACAGACACCATTCTTATTTACATGCAATTCTTGAGTAGGACTTTCAAATCAGTGTCTTCAATTTTAAATTATGAAAACGGTATAAAAGTTCTACATTTATTACATGAATTGCCCTTTCCTTTACTTCATAGGGAATTCCAATACAAACTCCTTTATAAAGGTTTACAAAGAAATAATCTACACACCGTCAAAAGAGCTTTACCTATTACCCCAGAAATTTTAACTCAAATTTTTGGCTCTTTAGATCTAACCTCAGATTTAGAGTCCACATTTTGGTTTCTAATCCTCACACTTACGTTCTTATTCGCAAGAGCAGGAAACATTATCCCTTATACAACTTCTACTTTTGAGAACAACAAACATCTGTTACAACAAGATATTTTCAAACAAGACTCAGATTTCCTCATAAAACACTCTAAAACAAACCAAGCAGCACAACGCATTTTAACACTTCCCGTGTTAGCCAAAGAAAGTTCTCCCTTAAATATTGTGTCCGCATTCAATCATAAAAATTCTTTCCATATATATAAGAAAACTTCTCCAGCCTTTCTTTACTCAAAGAATGGTAAATTGATTACATTTACAAGGCAAAAATTTGTTAAAATTTTGAGAAACAAATTACAAAATTTAGGACATAATCCTTCATTTTATAGTGGACATAGTTGCAGAAGAGGGGGAGCTTCCTGGGCATTCAACGCTAACGTTACTGGTGAAGCCATTAAGGCACATGGAGATTGGGCTTCGCAGTGTTATCTTAGATACATAGAATTGAATATCGCTTCCAAACTAGCAGTCAGTCAGAGAATGTTAGCACAAATTTAATCAAATTCACTACATTACGCATGGTAAATGTTCATAAGTTTATTCTTGGCGCCTCGGCTTGGTGGGCGCGACCAGTTTGATTACTTTAAATTATCATGAAAACATAATAAATATGTTTTCTTGCAAACTAGTCGCCCTTGCGCCAAATAAATGTGTTATAAGTTTCATTTTACTTTATGTTTTTATGTTTTTGTTTTATTTTACGTTGTCTTGTTTTGAGTCTTATTTAATTTATGTATGTTTTGTCAATAAACTGTAATATTTTAAGTGTCATAATATGTCACTTTATTGTTTGTATTTAACTAACAAACTAAGAGTTTGTAATGTATTGTAATCTTGTGTTGTAACAGTTTCCATACAAAGAAACACAAATCTTATTTGAATGAATCATCAATAAACTATAAATTATTATTTTAACCAATTTTCAGTTACTTGGATCAATTTAATTTGTCGTATTTTTGAGACCAATTGTTGGTACCTAAAATGCTGTAATTTAATTGGTCAACATAATTAACTTCAACCAATAGAAACCTTACCTGTTGTCACATGACCCAATATTATAATTATTACCCGCCAATTTTACTTACCTTCACTTACAACAAAGAACTTCTTATATCAACAGCTTCTTTTTGAAATTCCAGGTAAGGTTTTTATACTTTCATTTATTTCAAATCAAGTTATTTTCAATATTGTAATTAATTAAAGTAATTTCAATCTTTTATTTACAACAAAGAACTTCTTATATCAACAGCTTCTTTTTAAAATTCCAGTCGACGTTAAAATTCATTTCCCCACCCTAAACCCACCCTCTACATTTTATCAAGATTTCACAATTAGGGTGGGCTAAGAGTTTGTAATGTATTGTATTCTTGTGTTGTAACAGTTTCCATACAAAGAAACACAAATCTTATTTGAATGAATCATCAATAAACTATAAATTATTATTTTAACCAATTTTCAGTTACTTGGATCAATTTAATTATGGTATTTTTTATGATAGTTTGATTGAACGTAAAATGGAAGTCCGGTGACTGTGTTCCAACAGTATGTAGCAAGAAGATATGGAACAGAGGGTATGATCCTTAGCATGGTGTGAGATTAGGAAAGACAAGCATGCTATTGGTTGACAGTGACATGTGGGTGGAGCAATAACAGGCATGAAAAATCGCACAGAGTGTGTGGTATATTCCTCCCATAAATTTCCTAATGAAGCATTAGGGTTTATTTATATGATGAATATAAACCACAGAAAAGATAAGTTTTGTGTGTGAGATATATATATATATAATAATATTAATTATATTATTATAATAATTATATATATAATTATAATAATTAATTGTATTAATATTACGTCATATACCTTTTACCTGTATATTTTAAACCAAAACTAAACAAATAAATTGTTTATTGGTTTCCATGACGTTTAATTAATTATATTAATATTACGTCATACTTACCTGTAAACCTCTTGTTCTCATTTTTGAAAAATCTACTGAGGAATAAAGAAACATGTTTAGATTTTCAAACGTATTTTATTAGTTCTTCTTATTTTTACTTATATAATATATATATATTATAAAATCATAACTTCTAAATTGTATTACATAATATTACATAATTTGACGTAACAATGGTTGTGATTACGTAATAAAAATTACCTTGATGGTAATTAATTTGTATAAGGCAGTTATAAAAGCGGTTGGGAACAAACTCCCACTGAGTGCTTGCACGAATATCAAGAAAAGGTTGTTGTTCAAAAAAATAAATAAAATATAAAAATAGCTTCGCTAACTTTTACACCATCATTGCACCACTTTATTTAATTTCTGGAAAGTTAATTTGAGGTCAAGGGTCATCTTGAGAAAAAATGCTTTTAGAAATCACTTTCTGGAAAAATAACTAATTTGAAGTTATTTATATTATAAGAAAACATGTCGAAAATTAGGGCTTATCAACTTTGAAACTAGCAGGCTTGCGTAATATTGTAATATCCTTATTCCTGTCATTCTCCGCTACTATACTTTGTGAAATCGAAGCAGAATCAATAGATATTGTTTGAGCGTTGAGGAACGAATGATACCCTGTAGGACGTCATTGCAATTATAATTATAATTATAACAAGTGGATAATTACAATAACTTACACAATGAAAGCTATTTATATGAAACAATTGGTTAAAACTTAAGAAGTTAAAAGCCTTTAAGTAAGAGTGTATCGAACGATAGTTATCCTCTAAACTAATGTAAATGTCCTTCGGGAGAGTTTCCCATTGTTCGCCATTTTGGCATTCTTCTGTTAGGATAATGATTGAATATTTTGGGACAATGACATATAAAGAAATACTTAAAGTAGTAGATTCTTTAACGAGGTTAATACGAGGTTAATACATACATTTTGAGGTATTTATTGATATAAAAATCACCATTATACAGGTTAATACACCCATGTCATGTCATGTTACGTTTTAAGTTGTCATTGGGTTCATTTCGATTTCCTAGTTTCTATGACGACAACTTAATATTTTGAGTATCAAATGTTATTGAAATGCAATTATGGGCAACTTGGTATATCACGCCATCGACAAGTTACAGTGACAAAATATACCGTAGTATATACATTAATAATGTGGTATTTTTATTATCTTTTGTAGGCTTTTTTATTTTGAAAAAATCACAAGCAGTTATTTCGTGAAGTCAGTACTTTAAAACTCAACTCACTCTAAAATGATACATTTAAAACCAAATAATGCCTTTCAAAATAGACTACTGCAAAATGACGATTCTCCAACTTTGGAAACCAGAAGCCTTCATTTGATACGTATAGTCTGTTAACATTTGAATCTTTGTTTTGTTCCTTTACTACAAAAGTTCGGAAATTATTGACCTTTAACCTTGGTGTACAACTTCCCCATGTGACTCGAACATGACCATGTTCATTCTTTACATGGGGCATTGTTGTTCTTTTGATAAGGAGACGTGGCAGGTGACTTTTGGATCAAAATGTCTGCGATGAAACCTTTTTAACTGAATTACACCATTTTTGAGGGACTCCATGGGACACGGTGGGGCTCAATATGGGGCTACGTTAATGATGTTCAATGAGACTTCGAAGTGCTCAATAGGTCACGGTGGAACTCCATTGAGCAAGTGGACCCCTCCCCCTTTAGTGTATGTTGGGCTTCAGTGCATGCAGTGTATGTCCCAAGGGCCCTTCCGCTGGTCATTACCAGGTCGCTTTTCATACGGATCAGTCGATTTTTTTCACTATGTATAGGAAAATAACATTGCCATTTTGACCAGCTTTGACCAGGTTTCACATCCTTAGTGCCTATATTGCTGATGTTATCAGTACAGAGTAACAGTCGAGCAATATTGCTTAAAAAAATTGGATCAAAATAATTCAATTACTAAAGATTAATATTGGTCGTGATGTATTTCGAAATAAAAAATAGAATCACACAATCACACAGAATAGTGAGCACAGTGGTCTGAATAGTGCAGACGCAGTTGTTGAGAATCTTATAATTCAGATATGGATCGCTTATAAAATCAATCATAAAGAGTGTACTATTATGGAGCGATGTTTCACTAGATGTCTCATCTGGTTTGATAATTTGAGAAACCAAGTGGCGAGATGTGCCAGATCCAAAGCGCAAGCCACGAGGTACTTCAGTTTAGATTCAAAATTCTCACGGTACGTGAGATAGGGTTACATATACCATCTGAGTAGGTTACCCCCCTATCACACCAAACTAGTTCTTACCCGTTCTTGCCAGTCCTACGAAAACGTCGTAAAATGGGCTCATTCTGGCTGTGGTCGGGAAATATGTCTGAAATAATTAGCTACTTCGTTCATAAACAGTCTTCAATACGTCCATCTCATTCGCAGTTCGTTCTGGTCGCACCACGTCGGTGTGCAACGTCGTATAACGCGTCTCTTAGTCTAGAAGTTCACCATGACCTGATTACAAAACGGTATGGTCGCCATCGACTTTTGAATCATTTCAAAATTCTTAAATCACCTTCCCGGCTGAGAACGTTCATGTAGTTCGTAAATAGTCCTTAGAAAGTTTCAGCTACGTTCATTCGGTTCGCACACAGTTTAAAACCAGTTTTGAAGAACGCAGTGGCAACTTGTTGGGTGTGATAGCTATATTTTTGCTAACTCGTTCATAAGCAGTCTTTAATACGTTCTTAATCAGTTTAAACCTGTTTGCAATTAGTTCTACCTCGTTCTCAATACGTCCTCATAAAGTTCAACTCGTTGTAAAAACGTCCCTAGTAGGATTGAAGTTCGATGGATCCGTTCGTAGTACGTCCAGCTCGTCGTTAGTACGTTGTCACTCGTTCTAATTGCAGAACGTGACGACCAAGAGAGCATTTTGAGCATGTTCTAAGTTCTAGAGGACCTACCCGTTCAAGTACGTTCGATGAAGTTTGTAAATAGACCCCATGCGGTTCAGTCCAGTCCGTTCATACACAGTTGAAGTCCGTTTTCGAGAACGTAGTGAGAACTAGTTTGGTGTGATAGTAGGGTTACAAGAAGTTTAAGTAACTTCTTATGCTGTACACATAACATGTACTTACGATCATAGAGAAATGGATTCAAGGGACGCTACTCGATGTTGACCTTGACGTTTATCGATATCAAGATTAAAATGTCCTTATTTTCTGACATTATAACTGACTATTATTTCATATTTAACCCTACTATCAAACCAAACTAGTTCTCATTACCTTCTCAAAAACGGGCTTCAACTGTGTATGAACGGACTGGATGTACTTAGAACAGTTTGGGGTCTATTTACAAAACATCGAACGCACGGGTGGGTCATCTAGAACTTAGAACATGCTCAAAATGTTCTCTTGGTCGTCACGTTCTACAATTAGAACGAGTGACAACCTAATAACGACGGGCTGGACGTACTACGAACGGAACCGTCGTACTTCAATCCTACTAGGAACGTTTTTACAACGAGTTGAACTGTCTGAGGACGTATTGAGAACGAGTGCAAACGGGTTAAAACTGATTAAGAACGTATTTTTCAACGAGTTAGCAAAAATATAGCTATAACACAAAGCAAGTTGCCACTGCGTTCTTCAAAACTGGTTTTAAAGTGTGTGCGAACGGAATGAACGTAGCTGCAACTTTCTAAGGACTATTTACGAACTTCATGAACGTTCTCAGACGGGAAGGTGATTTTAGAAGTTTCAAATGATTCAAAATTCGATGGCGACCATACCGTTCTGTAATCAGGTCATGGTGAACTCCTAGACTAAGACACGCGTTATACGACGTTGCACACCGACGTGGTGCGACCAGAACGAACTGCGAATGAGATGGACGTATTGAAGACTGTTTATGAACGAAGTAACTAATTATTTTAGACATATTTCCCGTAGCTACAACGTTCTAAGGTCTGTTTACGAACTTCATGGACTTTCCCGGACGAGAAATGTCATTTAGAATGTTGAATCGATTCAAAATTCGATGGTGATCGTACCGTTCTGTAATCAGGTCATGATGACCTTCTAGACTAAGGGACGCGTTATACGACGTTGCACACCGACGTGGTGCGACCTGAACGAACAGCCAGATTGAGCCCGTTTTACGACGTTTTCGTAGGACTGGCAAGAACGGGTAAAAACTAGTTTGGTGTGATAGGGGGATAACGGGCCAACAGATTCGGACCAATATCTCGATCATGTCTTGTGTGTTTTGAATTTTTTATTAGAAATAAGACAAAAACTCGCTATTCAAATTCTGAAGTGAACAAATTGGCGGCTGTTTGAATTCGAAATTTGTAATAACGATATCTCCATATATGGCAGAATAGCGAAATGGAAGCCTGGGATACAATTTTCCTTGCTTTTAAGATAATGTGTTATTTATAATTACATATTTCATATATGTAAGAGTTGAAGTTTTCACATTGAAACCAGTGTCATAGTACTATTGTGAAATACTGAGCTTTTCTCAAAATGCATTGAATCAATGTGTAGACACTTTACCTGTCGTCTTTGAATGATCATAACTCTTGACATTCGTTTTCAGCCCCAGCAGAAAATAACAGCTTCCAAATATTCCAATACGCGTTTGTTATTCAAAGCCATATCAAAAAAAGGATCAAATACACTTTGTCCAAATCTAGGCTCTAAGGACCGACATAAGCATCGACCTGCCCATTGCTGCTGTCCATTAGGCGGGTCCCATCGGATTTTTGAAAAGACCTTTCCAAGAAAGGCCAAGTGCAGGGAAATCCAATGAAATCCTGTCAAACGATCCTCTTTAAATAAACCTGTTAAAGACCCATGGCCTATTCTCCCATTGGACTCTAAAGGTAAAAAACGCTTTGTACGTGCATTAACCAAACTTTAAAATAGCAGCTCTCGTTATACCAGTTCTCTTTCCAGGGACCAATAATGATTTATCAAAGTGTGAATATATCAAAAATATACACTTATTTTCATCGTCAATTTCAATTTGTGATCACTGTGTATTGTACATATTTTGGAATATGGTATGTGAAATAAAGTATGATTTTCCTAAAAGTGCTATCATGGATCGTTAACTCTACTATAGATGTTGTTAATAGGGTTGGTTTCAAAGATATACTTACCCAAGCATGTGATCCCAGTAAAGTCACCGTTACAGAAGCATTCATTTCTAACGCCACGTCCTCCGTTGAAACATTTAAATCCCTGAAATAGAGAAATAAGTATAAACATGATAGGAAGGTATTCGAACGATATATTATATGTAACGGTTGTGATAAGATATTACGAAGTCATGCCTCACCTTTACAAGAAGTCCTTCAACGAAAAGACAAGGTGGTTCTATTATCGTCAGCTCATATAGCGTACATGATTTTGAGCTTTTTGAATACGACAACGCAGTGCAGCCACGTGTTTCGTAGCACGTCCGTGCGCAATTAAGTCTGCTTACGTCATGAAGAAGAAACTGGAATGCAGATGTCAGCGTTGCAGCATCAGCGCAGACATCTTTGTTTTCGAAAATCCCATCTAATATGTTCCCGTGAACATAGCATAACATGGTGAGTGTAACCAAACATTTATCCATAGTTCTTGACTTGAAATTTGTTAAAAACCTATTATTTCCTCGCAGTTAACAATTAAATCATGCCTTGCCGAAGTGTCAAGCCTGCACGGAACACAGACAAACATTCATCAATGATATTAGAGCAATCTTTGGCAATGCGTCCTCACACCTCGACAACTTTAGCGCTATGGTACAAGCCGACCTCTGCAATCTATGGTTAGAAGTGTTCTTCAAATACATCAATACAATTGTAAGGCTGGGGACATCGATTTAACTCCACCATACCCTACGTAACACAATTGTCCTTGCTTTTAAGATAATTCATTTGTGTTATTTATAATTATATATTTCATATATGTAAGAGTTGACGTTTTCACATTGAAACAAGTGTCACAGTACTACTGTGAAATACTGCGCTTTTCTCAAATTAAAATACATTGATGGGTAGACACTTTACCTGTCGGTACCTATAAACACTTAACATTTTCAAGAAACTTTCTTTGAATGATCATAACTCTTGACATTCGTTTTCAGCCCCAGCAGAAAATAACAGCTTCCAAATATTCCAATACGCGTTTGTTATTCAAAGCCATATCAAAGGATCAAATACACTTTGTCCAAATCTAGACTATAAGGACCGACAAAAGAATCGACCTGCCCATTGCTGCTGTCCTTTAGGCGGGATTTTTGAAAAGACCTTTCCAAGAAAGGCCAAGTGCAGGGAAATCCAATGAAATCCTGTCAAAAGATCCTCTTTAAATAGACCTGTTAAAGACCCATGGCCTATTCTCCCATTGGACTCAAAAGGTAAAAAACGCTTTGTACATTAACCAAACTTTAAAAATAGCAGCTTCCATGAACAATAATCATTTATCAAAGTGTGAATATACCACGAATATACACATAGACTTATTTCCATCGTCAATTTCAATTTTTGATCACTACGTGCAATGTACATATTTTTGAATATGGTTTGTGAAATAAATTATGAATTTCCTAAAAATGCTATGGATTGTTAACTCTTGTAAAGATTTTGTTATAGGGTTGGTTTCAAAGGTATACTTACCCAAGCATGTTACACCAGTAAAGTCACCGTTACAGATGCATTCATCTCTAACGCCACGTCCTCCGTTGAAAAATTTAAATCTCTGTAATAGAAATATAAGTGTAAACATGATAGGAAGGCATTCGAATGTATATATTATATATAACGGTTATGATAAGATATTACGAAGTCCTGCCTCACCTTTACAAGAAGTCGTTCAACGAAAGGACAAGGTGGTTCTATTATCGTCAGCTCATATAGCGTACACGATTTTGAGCTTTTTGAATACGACAACGCAATGCAGCCAGGTGTTTCGTAGCACGTCCGTGCGCAATTAAGTCTGCTTACGTCATGAGGAAGAAACTGGAATGCAGATGTCAGCGTTGCAGCATCAGCGCATACATCTTTGTTTTCGAAAATCCCATCTAATATGTTCCCGCGAACATAGCATAACATGGTGAGTGTAACCAAAAATTTATCCATAGTTCTTGACTTGTTAAAAACCTATGATCTCCTCGCAGCACCACGTAATTTTGCACAGCGCTTCTGTATACGGTTGTGTGGCCGTTACATTCGATTTTTCCTGGATCAGCTCCCGTGTTATGAAAATCGAATGATGTGATGCACGGTATATTAGATACTCAATTAATGATCTGTTCATCGTTGACCCAAAACTTGCATGTTAATTGAAACATGAACGCAAATAAACACAAATAATTTCTTTTTGATTTGATTACTGTGGTGTGTTTTTTCTTCGAACTTATTCAATGCTCAAACTTGAATGAGACCTGTCGGTTTCCAAACATGTATGAGCAGAGAAACACATCTACTCCTAAACATTATTGTAGATTCGAAGGAAATTTTATAATTGGAAAGTTAATTCAGATCTTGATCAATGGATGCATTTCGAACCTAGATTGTTCTTTTCTCTACCCCAGATGAACGAATTAATTATAAAAGTGTCTATCGTTTCTTGAAGGCCCCTTTAAATGCCCACTATACTTAATTTAGAAGAAAAAAGAAAAATATTATCATTGAAACATATTACTCACACACTCGCTCAAACATGAAACAAAGTCTGATTTGCTTTAATATTAAACCAAGACAAAATAACTCACATATTAAAAAGCATTTGAAGTTCAGAGATCATTAGCTATAGACATGCATGCACATGCCAAACACAGTGCATGTTTTTAATTACTTTTGATTTTAAAGATGGCGACACTTCTATAAAAATGAATGTATCATGTAATACAAACAACTTCGCCATCTTTCAATGACATTGATAAAAACTTGATATATAAAGCTTGACAGATCGAAAATATTTTTTGGTTACTTATTGTAAGCTTGTATGTGGTCCGTTTGAGCTGTTGTTGGTGTCAAATGAAAGGTGCTTATCAATACATTGGGCATTCTATAGAATTCAAATAAAAGTCCAAAAACATTGAAAATACGCAAAGTGGGCCTTTAAGTACTGCTATTTGGAACTGATTGTAATGTCGAATATATTTTACAAACAACACTACAACTAGTATCAAATTATTTTATTATGAAAACATGGATAAAAGCTTGGATGCGCGAATAAACGTATTTTCACAACAGTCTATGTCAATGAATAAATTCGAGTAGCATGCTGTCCGCTGTCAACGTCCGCTGTCATAAGGAAAAATAAATGACGAAATTTATCTTCAGATTCTAGTACACCATCACTACCTGCTTACGGATATTAACATTAAGATCAATGATCAACCCTTTCATTACCAAGGGGTTAATTGGGAAAATGAATTATTATTTTCAAATTATAATTTTTTTGTCAAGCGTTTTATATTTTTTGTTAAATGTTAAATTTTTTGATGAATTTAGTTTCTCAAGATTCCAAATCTGAAATCAGAATTGAAATCTGACTTCCGGTTCAGGATCTATGTCCTTTTGAAACCTTGAAAAAATGATATGATGACTGATCATCCCACCGTCTGCCACCAAATTAACATTCCAACCTATGTTAAGTCAATGGCAAAGATGAAAATTTATGAATTAAGAAATACCAGATACAGATACCAGATAAACTACAATAATTAGAGTACTAATAAAGGTATATAAATTCAAAATTTAGGCACTTATATGCCAAGGTCAGAATCTACATGTAGGTCAATTTTCTCAGGATTCAGAATCTGAAATGTGAATAGAAATCAGATTTCCGGTTAGTCTTTTATGACATTTTCAAGGTCAAACTAGTCAAATTTTCGAAATTGTTTAGTGTTTAGTACAAATTAGTAAAATCAGTAAAAATGATTCGATTAAAGAAGACCAAAAATGATAGTCAAGTCAATATTTTAAAGATCTAACGTCAAGGTCATAATCTAGGTATCTTTTGTTTTTGCAATTACCACACTGTACTTTCATACAAAATTTTGGGTAGATAGACAAGAATATGGTAATAGTCTAAGAGGTATTAAGTCTAAGGAAACCTGGAATCTTGAGTTTTCCAAAGTCAAGTGACACTTTTAGTATATGGAACATTGCATTAAGAAAGCCAGTAAATTTCTAATTTTTCGGTGTACATACTTACATATTTATACGTCAAAATTTAGTTCCGTGTCTTCATAATACGGTTATAAGGCCATTGGTTCTTCATGTTTTTCAAAGTAGCATATATAGTATTGATATGACAATACAACCATACACTACTACACTTTTGTCCTTTGTAATGATTATAACAACCCTTCTTATTTCGGAGATAATCGTGTGATTATAAGATACTAGGAATATGGGCTTTATTTCTCTAGAACTGTTCTGCAGGGTGTATTTCATAGATCGAAAAATTAACATGGAGCTCAATATAGGTTTTTTATGCAACTTAACGGCTAAATATATTAAAAATAAGAATTTTTTAGAAATGTGCCTGTTTGATTTATTTTAAGTCAATATATTAACTATAGAGATCTACAATATTAGAAAATTTCATAGTAGACTTTTTGAGAAAATTACTATTTAATAGAGCCATATTGATAGCGGTTCCACTGCGTGAAAAATGGAATTCCAAAACTTGACACGTCTAGATACGGCTCTTGACACGCGGCGTGTATAGGCGTTCCTAGTTTAGACACCTCTTGGCACGCGACGAATTCAACTCTTGACACGCCTTTACACCTCTTGGTACACACAGTGTATAGACGTGTAAAGACTGTAACAAAAGTCTTTGCACGCGTTGTGACTAATTATTGAAATCTCTTTGCACGCTCCTCACACAACAGTACAATTTGCGATAACATACACTATGTAGAAACTTAATAAATAACCAATGTACATTTATATCTTAGTTAAAATCCGCCATGACAGACCAACATATTCATGAGTGTTTAATTGAAATACTTTAATAATTCCTCTGATTCGTATGAGCCCTTGCGCATACATATTTTCTTATCACTTTAGAGAACATATACCTAATCCCGGATACCTAATGTATGTATGTATGTATATATTTATTGCCCTTTATATAAAGGAGGTACATGTATACAATTTATGTTAAATTGAAAATAATCACTATTTACAAACAAACAATGTCGTTGCTTTTTAACTGACGACGACGCCTGGCTACCGCGTAGACGCACGCCGCCGACCAAGATTGGCCTAGCACCTAATTGTAACGCAATTATAAAGTAACTATATTTTCAAACGCTCATTGCTTTGTTATTTGTTTTGGTTTTTTTTTTGAACCGACAACGACGCCTAGCTACCGCGTAGACGAACGCAGTAGGCCTAAATAGACCTGTACCTAACACTCTTGAGATTAATCAAAAAATGACATTATGGAGCTGCATTTTCTATAAAATTAAAAAGAAGACATAGCATATCATCGTACATTCCCCAAGGTCGGTACTGTAGTACTGTATGAAAGTATGAGATCCTTTCAATATGTTGCCGCTAGTAAAATAAATATACAATTTATGTTAATTAAAGGTTGGTGGTGTTGCTATATGGTGCAATTCTAAATTAGTATGTATAGTAAATGTACATAAATATAAATACAAATATGCGAGTAAAACCAAAAATGTACAGGCTGCTTAAGAGACACAATCGTTTGTTGCAAAAACGTCAGGCTGCCGCGTTGACGTTGCAACTACCAATCAACAAAAAGAGCAAGAAAGCATTGCTTATTATTGTACTTTCCCCAAGCTTGGTACTGTTCATCCATAATAGTTAGATATTAATTATGTTTCAGAGAGAGAGGATAGTCCCCTAGTCGGCCCATGTACCTCCCTTGAGGGCCACCCTCCTCCACTGAATTAAGTGTATACGTTTGTTAGATATCGCTGACGGCACGTATATTGTTGCATGACTATACATGCAATATCTTTTAGACACTCAAGTGTTTGTTCGTTTGTAAAATGCCATTCTTCCGTACCAATGCCAAGGAGGTTTTTAACATTCATTTGGATATCCCATTCATAACAATGAGTAATAAGTTGTTCTCTGAATATGACATATTCATTTGAAGGGCATTTAAGTAAAAAATGCTCCACATCTTCTTTTTCGTAGGTGTCGCACAATAAACATGACAGTGATTTATTCTCGCTACCCCTATATTTGGAGTTAAGCGAATGTTCATCCATAAGTAGTTTCACCATTATTTTGCACCCATTAAAAGCAACAGGAAAACGTCTTGCAACATTCCACCATATAACTGGCCTCAGTACCTCGAAATTACCCATTCTAAAATAGCCTAGTCCCTTGTACATGATCGATTTAAAGAATGTCGCTTGCATTTGAACCTTTGTTATTTGAGTGAACACAATGTTCTTCCACCTACTTTTGGGAATAATAGTGTTACAGTATAGCATATTCAAAATATGGTTATTCAAGTTGTATTTTCGTGATGTTTGTAGCATGCGCTCGATTGGCGAAAAAGTACAACTTCCCCTATTAATATGCAACATTTTTACAAATCTTGTGATGAACAGACATTTATATATGTTTGCGCTAGGGAGTTGCAATAAACTCCAAAGAAACATCATCCTTAGGAAGGCAATATAATATTCAACATCCATGAGGCCGATGGGTAAAGTCGAAACGGGGATACTAGCTGAGTGAGGTAGAGACTGGATTCTACGCCCTATTTCTCTCTGTGTTTTCTCTAAAACATCTATGTCTTTCTGTTGGTAGTTAATAATTTGAGCACCGTATGTCATTGTAGGAATGGAGTACGTTTTGTATATTTGACATGCGGATGTTGGGACTAGGCCTCCACAACCACTTCCAATACCGAGAAGCGCATTGTATTGTAATTTGCCCTTAATACACTTTTAACCGTGGTTGACAGACTTGTTGTTTTTATAATGCACGACATTGATTTCGTACTTCAAATGTTACTGAGCTTTTGTGATTTAATTTCTAGATTACAAAACTAACTAGTATTACCATTGCTATTGTTTTAGATTTCTCTCTCGGACAAACTTTAAAGGATTGATACTTGTATTTCGTCCCACTGGTATAAAACTATATTTAGCGAGTTAATGAAGTGCCACCCCATCATCAAACCCTGGACTTTTCAAGGAAATTTCGATTTTCGAGCAAGCATTTACGAAGATAATGTCAGATTACCAGGTCCGCTGTAGGCATGTGTAAGGGACCTATAAAAGTCGTACTTCTGGCGCACTGTGAGAAATGATAAGGTACATTTCAGATAGACAACTACAATGCGGCATTTTCAAACTATAATGCAACTCATGTATAATGTTCTGAGCATTAATTGAAACCTCAAGGCAGAGTAGTATAACCACAAGGCAGCATTCTCAAACTACAAGGCAGCATTCTCAAACCACAAGGCGGCACTTGCTAACTATAATGTAACTCATACATAGTATTCTAAGCCTAAATTGAAACCTCAAGGCAGAGTTGTATAACCACAAGGCAGCATTCTCAAACTACAAGGCAGCATTCTCAAACCACAAGGCGGCACTTGCAAACTATAATATAACTCATATATAGTGTTACAAGCATAATTAAAACCTCAAGGCAGAGTAGTATAACCACAAGGCAGCATTCTTAAACTACAAGGCAGCATTCTCAAACTACAAGGCAGTATTCTCAAACCACAAGGCGGCACTTGCAAACTATAATGCAACTCAAATATAATGTTCTACGCATAAATTGAAACCTCAAGGCAGAGTATTACAGTACAAGGCAACATTTTCAAACTACAAGGGGATATTCTCAAACCACAAGGCGGCACTATAATGTAACTCATATATAGTGTTCTAAGCATAATTGAAACCACAAGGCAGCATTCCCAAACTACAAGGCAGCATTCTCAAACTACAAGGCGGCACTTGCAAACTATAATATAACTCATATACTAGTGTTCAAAGCATAATTAAAACCACAAGGCAGAGTAGTATAACCACAAGGCAGCATTCTCAAACTACAAAGCAGCATTCTCAAACCACAAGGCGGCACTTGCAAACTATAATATAACTCATATATAGTGTTCTAATCATAATTAAAACCACAAGGCAGAGTAATATAACCACAAGGCGGCACTTGCAAACTATAATGTAACTCATATATAGTGTTCTAACCATAAATTGAAACCTCAAGACAGAGAAGTATAACCACAAGGCAGCATTCTCGAACTACAAGGCAGCATTCTCAAACTACAAGGCGGCATTTGCAAACTATAATGCAACTCATGTATAATGTTCTGAGCATAAATTGAAACCTCAAGGCAGATTAGTATAACCACAAGGCAGCATTCTCAAACTACAAGGCAGCATTCTCAAACCACAAGGCGGCACTTGCAAACTATAATGTAACTCATATATAGTGTTCTAAGCATAAATTGAAACCTCAAGGCAGAGTTGTATAACCACAAGGCAGCATTCTCAAACTACAAGGCAGCATTCTCAAACCACAAGGCGGCACTTGCAAACTATAATATAACTCATATATAGTGTTCCAAGCATAATTAAAACCACAAGGCAGAGTAGTATAACCACAAGGCAGCATTCCCAAACTACAAGGCAGCATTCTCAAACTACAAGGCAGTATTCTCAAACCACAAGGCGGCACTTGCAAACTATAATGCAACTCATATATGGTGTTCTAAGCATAAATTGAAACCTCAAGGCAGAGTTGTATAACCAGAAGACAGCATTCTCAAACTACAAGGCAGCATTCTCAAACTACAAGGCAGCATTCTCAAACTACATGGCAGCATTTTCAAACCATAAGGCGGCAATTGCAAACTATAATGTAACTCATATATAGTGTTCTAAGCATGAATTGAAACCTCAAGGCAGCATTCTCAAACTACAAGGCAGCATTCTCAAACTACAAGGCAGCATTCTCAAACCACAAGGCAGCACTTGTAAACTATAATGTAACTCATACATAGTGTTCTAAGCATAAGTTAAAACCTCAAGGCAGAGTAGTAAAACCACAAGGTGGCACTTGCAAACTATAATGTAACTCATATATAGTGTTCTTAGCATAAATTGCAACCTCAAGGCAGAGTTGTATAACCACAAGGCAGCATTCTCAAACTACAAGGCAGCATTCTCAAACCACAAGGCGGCACTTGCAAACTATAATGTAACTCATATATAGTGTTCTAAGCATAAATTGAAACCTCAAGGCAGAGTTGTATAACCACAAGGCAGCATTCTCAAACTACAAGGCAGCATTCTCAAACTACATGGCAGCATTTTCAAACCACAAGGCGGCACTTGCAAACTATAATGTAACTCATATATAGTGTTCTAAGCATGAATTGAAACCTCAAGGCAGAGTTGTATAACCACAAGGCAGCATTCTCAAACTACAAGGCAGCATTCTCAAACCACAAGGTGGCACTTGCAAACTATAATGTAACTCATATATAGTGTTCCAAGCATAAATTGAAACCTCAAGGCAGAGTTGTATAACCACAAGGCAGCATTCTCAAATTACAAGGCAGCATTCTCAAACTACAAGGCGGCACTTGCAAACTATAATATAACTCATATATAGTGTTCAAAGCATAATTAAAACCACAAGGCAGAGTAGTATAGCCACAAGGCAGCATTCTCAAACTACAAAGCAGCATTCTCAAACCACAAGGCGGCACTTGCAAACTATAATATAATTCATATATAGTGTTCTAAGCATAATTAAAACCACAAGGCAGAGTAGTATAACCACAAGGCGGCACTTGCAAACTATAATGTAACTCATATATAGTGTTCTAACCATAAATTGAAACCTCAAGACAGAGTAGTATAACCACAAGGCAGCATTCTCGAACTACAAGGCAGCATTCTCAAACTACAAGGCGGCATTTGCAAACTATAATGCAACTCATGTATAATGTTCTGAGCATAAATTGAAACCTCAAGGCAGAGTAGTATAACCACAAGACAGCATTCTCAAACTACAAGGCAGCATTCTCAAACCACAAGGCAGCACTTGCAAACTATAATGTAACTCATATATAGTGATCTAAGCAGAAATTGAAACCTCAAGGAAGAGTAGTATAACCACAAGGCAGCATTCTCAAACTACAAGGCAGCATTCTCAAACTACAAGGCAGCATTCTCAAACTACAAGGCAGCATTCTCAAACCACAAGGCGGCACTTGCAAACTATAATGTAACTCATATATAGTGTTCTAAGCATGAATTGAAACCTCAAGGCAGCATTCTCAAACTACAAGGCAGCATTCTCAAACCACAAGGCGGCACTTGCAAACTGTAATGTAACTCATATTTAACAGATTTATTGATTTAGTATTTCTAACTTCAATTTTTCTCCCAATTCATTTTTAGTTATCCCGATTTTCTCCCGATGTATTTGTAGAAGTCGAGGTTTTCTCCCAATTATCCAAAATAAATCCAAATTTTCACACTGATTTTCTTTCAAATTATCCAGATTTCTCCTGACTTTAAAATAAACATATCCCCATTTTAATCATTTTTAATTGACAGGTATGCTTTTGTTAGGTTGTAATGACCTATTATCCACAGCATTTCTAAAATTTTGTAATTTGACATATTATTTTACTTTTTTAAATTAAAAAAAATATGCCCTTTTTGGAATGTTCAGGATTCACGATGGTCAGAACGAGATTGTATTTTTGATAATACAAATGTATTACCTGTAAGCAGGTTTCAACGGATTTTGATACACATTTTTTGCCGTGTGTCCTATTATGATTACAACCAGCAGTTTCCTAGATAAACATGACAACCGGGAGATAGTCTTCGGGCTGACATCTCGAAGCTGTTGTTTATGACTTCAATACGGTACATCAATATTGATTTCCTCGTAAAGTGTTCAAAAAACAATTCGTCTTTTGATAGGCTTTTTTCAAAAATTTTACACTTAGCTTACGTCATTTTAATTCATTCAAACCTAAGACTCGTGCAAATTATGTATGATTCAAATGGTTTGATATGGTGATCAGAAGTGTGCATGAAACAAAATAGAAGTTCAAACAATACAAATCTGAAATTGCTAGAAGGCATCGTGTGCCTCCCCAAGGCCAGTAACATATCTATGCAAATAAATAAACAGTGTCGACCCACATGATAAATGGCTATAGGTCCTAAGCTTGAAAAACTATTTCTAGACTACTCCACGGTATATCTTCTGTAATCAAGGTGGCTCAGCAGTTATAAAAACAAGGAAGTATTTGGATTATAAGGTATTAATATTTTGTTTTCATTTGATAATATTCATAATTGGTTCATGGGCATTCCATGCTTTGTTTAACTTTGAGACCTTTGTCTCTGATTGTCAAAAGTGAGACCCCCAAATTGTTTTTTAAATGAAACCCCTCACACCCCAGACCGCATATATAATGTACATTTTGTATATTTTACAGATATCACATCCACCAGCATTCATTATAGCAAAATAATAGTTCACAAATGAATTCAGCTGTGGGGAACAGCAAAAGTACGGCTTGATAGGGAGGGGGGTATGTATGTACCAGGCAAATATAAGGGCTTTAACATAGGATTTAGCGGTAGGTACCCTGTACAAGTAGGGTTTTGAAGGGAGGTCGAAGGGGTATGTTACCTTCAACAGTAGGATTTTAACGAGGGTCAAGGGGGTAGGCCCCGGTGTAGACACCCTGTAAAATGGGTCTTTAACAGGGGTTGAGGATTGATTGAAGATATCCTGGAAAAGCTTGGCTTTAACATGGGTTAGGATGTTAGTTAAAGTAGGGGCTTAATGTGGTCCTAAAAAGCTCCAACGTTCCTCTTAGGGTGGTTAGTCACATGTTTTTCTCTAAAACTCAATTGTATTGTCGTAGCCAGAATGTTTCGGGTCGAGAGACCAACTGCGAAAGAAAGTTATCAAAAGGATTAATGCAAATGCCTTTTATATGAACAAAATGTCAACTACGAGGGAGTTTCCTTCCCCCGCGATCTTATTTGTCCATTTAGAATAAGATAAACCATGTAACCAGGTCCATGTATTCCATTCTGACAGAATTTCAGAATCAATTTCAAATTAAGTTTATTATGTTCGAAATCCCGAATGTCCCCGGGAGAATCTCTCTTCGAAATTATAATGTCAGATAGATACAAAATAATATTGATATAGCTGAAGATACTTACTTTGGCTCCCGTTTTAATTAGACGGATTGACGGAGTCAGAAAATCCGCCAAATTAAAATCCGTCAAATTTCAGTTTGGAATTTTTGTCAAATGCACTTCAGAAATTAAACTTCCGGGGCCCCCTTTCCTGTCAACTGAGCATGTCATCAACATGTCATACATTATCCCAAAAGAAATACTGAAAATATCTTATCTGGATACAGGGTCTCATGTATATTCTTTACAAGCAGGGTATACATGGAAAAATGTGGAGAATTATCAATATATGGTATAATAATTACAGATGTGTCATCAGAATAGGAGATAAATTATCACAACCATTTAATGTATTACAGGGAGTCCATCAGGGCGGGGTCCTGTCGATGTACCTCTATATGCGATTCACATCTGGCCTATTGGAGGATCTAGCTGCTTCTGGACTAGGAGCTGGAATTGGGGACTTGAAGCTTACATGCCCAGCATATGCTGATGACATGACCCTGGTAGCTATAGATGCTAATAACATGCAAAAATTGCTGAATATTATATTTAACCATAGTAAAAAATGGAGATATAGGTACCACCCAAATAAAACACAAGTTCTTTACTTCCCACCCACGAATACTCATGAAACACAAAAGCCTAAGGAACTAACACTATCAGGGACTGTATTGGAAATAACCAATGTGTGTAAACATGTTGGAGTCGACTTGTCATCAACTGGAGATAATACACCATATGTCAATGAAAAATGTAGGACTGGACGCATGACAATGAATGCAGGGATTGGACTAGTATCCATGGACACTGTAAGGTATAATCCCCTTACTGCATCAAACATATATTGGAGTATTGTAGTGCCATCAGTGACATATGGAGTAGAAGCGATTGTTCTGACTGAAAAAGAAATGAATATCTATGAAAACACACATATTAAAATAGCGAAACAACTGCAGGGTCTTCCTATTAATACGGCAAACAGTGCATGTTTAGCACCATTAGGGTGGAATAATATTACAACTATAATCTTACAAAGAAAGCTCATGTTTTTATGGCAGTTA
The DNA here is from genome assembly GCA_903813345.2 of Owenia fusiformis. Lineage (NCBI taxonomy): Eukaryota > Metazoa > Annelida > Polychaeta > Sabellida > Oweniidae > Owenia > Owenia fusiformis. The sequence continues at coordinate 27,417,705 of CAIIXF020000001.1, read as the reverse complement.
CTCATGTTACCAGTGGATGTAGTCTATAAGAAAATTGCCATCATAAGAGTGTGTCAATGGTTGAACAGCACACTTACCCACAAAAAGAACAATTGTCATTCTCCTATCTGGGATATTCTTAACATAGCTGAAAGGTTCAACTTAATAGATCATGTAATGCAATGGCTTTTCTATGGAGTATCTGTCTCGAAATCACAGTGGAAAAGTATTGTTAAGGATGTGTTGCACAGACATGAGTTGGAAAAATGGAGGTCTAGTTGTATGATGTACAGGTCTCTCAGTACGTTCAGAAATGTTGTTAAGGTTATCAAACCCATTAAGTGGTGGATATTGGCAAAAAATGACCCATACCTAATTAGACCATGTATAACCCTGGTGAGACTTTTGTGTGGAAACTCATCACTCATTTGCGAAAAATATAAAGATAGTGAGACATGTCCACTTTGTCATAGGGCAGTGCAGACACTGCAACACTTATTATTTCACTGCCAGGCAGTTGAGCATTTAAGTCATCAATTAAACAATATTATTGAGAACAGTAACCTATATGGCACTGATTTAGAAAAGATAAGACTTATCCTGGACAGTAGTCAGTTTGGAGATAGGGACTGTCTATTAATATTGAGGACAATACATGCTATTTATGAAATGCACAGGGATGCATTAAAGCAATCATCAAACCCAAGGGGCATATAATTACATGTTCTGTACACCACCACCAACCTTTACTATCACTGTAAAATTGTAATATTATTTTATTTTACTTAATATATACCAGTATGTATTTGTATGATCAATTTATGGTCCAAATAAAGAAACATAAACATAGTAGTAAATACCCGTCCTAATGACATAAACCATGGGCTTTCAAGAGAATCTTTTGATAGCCCATGTATAAACATAGACAAAGATTAAACTTCAGTCCTGATTCCGCCAAATTAAATAGCCGCCAATATTTGAAATTGAGCAAATTCGTCAAATTAAGTAGCGTGAAAATAAGTGTATCTAAAGTATCTGTAAGGGCTCAAGGCATAAAGATTACCGGGAGATACAAACCGGAGAAATAGATGAGATGATGAATATGTATTGTATGTTTTCCAGTTTTAATTATGTTGTTTGTTATTGGTCCTAATATGATTAGGGACCACCAATATGTATGTGACAGTTTTGAAGTTCAAATAACGGGTAAAATTGGTTAAAGTAAATTGTATATGATAATCAGAGCCGGAATTCAGAGATACACAACTAAAATAACGAGGAATTAAAAATAGCCTATAGACCATGTAGACTGCAATCATGGACTCTCTTGAAAGCCCATGCTGTAATCAAGGTAATTTAGGGATATCCCGTCTTTGAAGAAGCAAAAACGCAATCAAACAGTTAATTAGTTATTGTGTGATCTAGATTACAGATCAAAGAAATCAATTCCAAGGTCATTATTACTATGTATTTAGTTCGTTGTATTTTTGAAAAGGGGTACAGGAAAACTATGTTTTAACATATCAAGGGCAGGGTGCTCCTGAATCTGATAGTTAAAGCGTATGCTAGTATGAGGGGCGACATTTAAAGTAAAGCATTGTTTTAAATCCTGGGAAAATGCACTCCCCCATTTTGCATATATTGTGTGATGCCAATAAACCCTGAAATTTGTTTTTGTTTTCGCGAGCAATCAACAAATATGTTTATGAAAATCTTGCGAGTCCAGACATATGATTCTCATTCTGTCTCAGCTTAGTGTTGTTTAGATTTTATCCCCACTCTTCCGACGTCTGTGTCTCCCTCATTTTTACCCTATATTCAGTTTCTTTTTAAACCAAATTTACAAATATCCGTTCACATATATAAATCAGTAGTTGTTTAAGACAAGATTATTTTTATAGATTATCAAAAATTAAGGTAGCGTATTCTGTAATTTCAACTATATGTTAGCCCCCCCTCCCCTTCGCCGACAGTAATGTATTGTTTAAAATAATACTGCATCCACCGGCCAATTATTCTTTCACCATTTTGAGCAGTTTTCGTGTGATTTTGAACAAATATCAAATGTGACCCCACCCCTGGAATAAGTTAGCCCCCCCTCGCCGACAGAGATGTCTAGTTTAAAATAATACTGTATCCCCTGGCCAATAATTCTTTCACCATTTTGAGCAGTTTTCGTGTAATTTTTGAGCAAATATCAAATGTGACCTCACCCCTGGAATAATTCAAAAGTCATCCCCTTAGCAAATGCTGGATTCGGCCCTGGTACTTGTCAATGCGAAATACTGGGTGTTGATTAGTGGAAATACCCATTTAAACAGACCCTCTTAATTTATAACAATTTAACAATTAAGAAGCCATGTTGCGATGTACTTTTCGTGACTCAAGTCGGATATAAAGTGAAAACATACTCTTTTTGATTTGATATCCCGTATTTAGCTAAAGCAAAACATGAAATATTAACACGTGCGGTAAATTATAATTTAAATGTTTCCATATATAGCGCAAAATCTCACATCTCACATTTAATAACGACTAATTTTGTCTTGCGTCTAACCACGGCGTGCTTGGAGATTTCTAGACTCTAGTCACGCTCTGTCCACGCCAGCTCTAAGCACGTCTAAGTACGCCTAGAAATCTCTAGATACACGGAGTTCCTAGACCGACTAAGTACGTCTAGAAATTACTAGAAATTCCACATTTGATGCAGTGTTCATAATGGCAGCCAATGGAGATTTTCCAAATATATTACTAGGCAAAAGAAAAAAACAACCCTTCTTATTTTGAAGATAATCATGTTATTGTAAGATACTAGGAATATTACTAGGAATTATTACTCTGAAACTACGAATATGGGCTTTATCACTTTTAAACTGTTCTGCAGGGGGTCTTTTGAAGATTGATAAATTAACATGCAAAATTTTCGAGGCCTGCTTTTATCAACTGGGGCCACTTTTACCACCACTTCGTTAGATATCAAAAATATATGTATTAATGATACTTCTGTCAAATAATGGTGCTTTATATATAGCATGTGCAATTGAACAGCTAACTGACTGCACTATATCTATATATGAGTACATGCGTCACAATTAGTTTTTCGACCTTGGATTGACGTTTAATGGTGTCCATTACGTTTAAATTAATTTGATACCGTTAAAGTACCCATGTACATGGTGTATAAGCCAAACGCTCCTACATGCACGACGGAGCGTTTCATTTACGCGGAAACGCTCCGGAGCGAAATAAAATGGCGGCCAATGAAGATTCCACTATGACCGTAAGTATTGTTTCTCTCGTTTCTCTTACATATCATATGTTATGGTGAAATATTATGTACCATTCGATGAACAATACCGTGAGGAAAGATCTTATTTATTCAACTTCTGGTGGTAAACTGTTATTTGCTCGATCAAAGCTCCGTAGTGTAGATCGAACGAATCTGAAGATGACGATTTGACCACAAATTACGAATTAAACTAGTATTTCTATGAAAACGTTAATCATTCTGTTAAAGTAGTAGATCACAAACTCGTATATTCTCATTTCCTAAAATCCCAGTCCAAATCCATTACTTGTTCTCGAGAAATCGCTTGTTTTCCTCAAAACGCTCCGTCGATTTAGAGCACAATTTTAGAAACGCTCTTACCATTTTGTTTTGATATCATTTTCAGATTATTAGAGAAGAGTTCCGAATCGAATCTTTCTCTCAAAAACGTGTTGTACTTGTTAGGCAAATTGAAACATCTGAACCTGGTGGTGCTAAACGTGCAACTAGCTGATTTAAGCCTACATTAGATGATGTCATGCCTACATGTACATGTGTGCTAAATCATAAAACTATAGAAAAAAACTAAAATTTATATGTGAATTAATCTTTCTTCTTTTGATGCCAAGGGGTATAATAGATCTTTTCTTTCGCTTCCTGAAAGGGAAAGACAAGCTATATATTTCCTAAACTGATCTAGACTACCGGAGCGTTTCCAGTTCACTGTGTTAACCAGATCGGAGCGTTTCTTGAATATGAGAATGTTATCATTTTTAAGACTGGATTTTCGGTCATCAAATCACTATTACGATAATGTATGGTGCGTTGAAGCATTGGAATTTGACTAAAATATACGTTGGTGCTCTAATCTTGGCTCAACTAATCACATGTATCGACAAAAGGGGTTTTGACCGGTAGAATGACAAATACGTTTTTGAATTTTGATAACTATACTGCTTTGTACAGCTCTTCCCAATTGCTTCAACCGTCAACAGCCAGCCAAGTACAACATGAATATCACACCCATCGAATGGTATACTCGAAATATGGAACTCATACCTCTTATTCCCATTATTGGGGAAATCGTCAGACGGCTCATCATTCCCGCCAGCCAGTTTTCCTACTCCGGAGCGTTTCTTTGTTTAATTTCAGTAATGAAACGCTCCGTCGTGCATGTAGGAGCGTTTGGGTTATACACCGTGATGTAGAGTTTGAAAATATATTTGAATTATTCACTTATTATTTGTCATTAGAGAGTTTTGAAGATAAAAGTTGTCAGTTTTTCATTTCTCAAATATTCACATATTCCGCCAATTTTCATGTAAAAGTTGAAGTTACAGTGCAAAAACAGTGTCTTTTGTAAAAAACATAAAGAAGAGTAATGTTATGCATTGGTGTAAAATTTCGCCTTTTAAAAGAAGTTTGACCTCTAAAGGTTAGTTTTAAAGAAATCACGATTTTTCGAACAAAAAGTCCTTCAAAAACCATAATTTTTTATTTGAAATTAATATATCATACTTTGATAACATTATGTAAGACGACATTATAAGCGGTTTAAACTTCATATGGGGACTTTAATTTTAAAAAACTATCAAGCCATTAAGTTTAAAATCAATCAAAATTCTTATTAGTGCAGTTTACAAATGTGCTGCTCGCTAGATCTGATTCTCTCTTTAAACAAGAGACTTATACATAACTTCATCAATTGTTGAGATTTGATTCTGTATAGCTGCAAAATCAGAATTACTTTTTTCTTAAACGGTTACGATAAGCTTCCCGTATGAAAACAATATGGCGGCTCCAGGCGAGTCTACTGGAAATTAGGGGAGTTTTATAAATTCCAGTTTATTGAAATCATCTTGAATATAAAATAATCCGTGTACAATGATTCTGTAAACATCGGGAGAGTGAATTATCCAAAGGATACATGTGCATCAGCCAATATAATCCTTGCACTCATCCAAACTGCCCTGTTTCATTTACAGGATCATTTCATAAGACCACGGTACGTGCTTATACGTGATTGATAAATACATAAATTTTAAAACCGCCATTGAATGACGTAATTTGTCTTTTGACTTGACCAATCAGCGACGAAAGATGTCTTCTCAACACAGAGTTAACCTGTTGCTTCTTAATTAAACTCACAAATCCTTATTTTTTTTAATATGTTATAGTATATGGATGTAACCTGATATTCTAATGGGAGTTCAAGTGCTAGCGTGATACTGTCACTTAATTACCTTCCAGGAGTTAGTAGAACCCCGGGAGTAGACCATTCAACCTAACAGCAAATAGCTCCAAAATCTTTCTGATATGCTAGAAAATATAATAATTTTTGCACTTCAAATTTGAATACTTGATGATTTTTACAACTTTCTGTATTTTTCAAAAATCTCCAAAATAAATTTTAAAGTCATGAAAAATAGTAAATGAGTGATAAAACTTATACCAAACTTCACATGGGACCTTTTAAGGATGAGGCCAGATTTTTGCTGCGAGATTTCTCAATGTAGCTCCATCTGTGTTTTAGCTCAGACCTCATGTAAATCAACATTTATAAAGTCTGACTACTACATGTACTATAATCGTGAATAATAAGACTTAGCTAAAGATTGATACTGTCACTTACCTTCCAGAAGCTAGTAGAACCCGGGAATAGAACAACCTAACAGCAAATAAACTTTCTTGCGTCAACCATATGCCTGTAAGCACAATATCTAAGAGATAAAAAAACAGGCTGGTATTTCTTATTTAACTTGTTAATGGCATGACTCTGAATGTATTAATGAAATATTGATGTAATTGGTCTTTTTAATTCTTTTATAAAAATATTGTTTAAATCTTTTGTCCGCTGTGACGGAGCAGTTTCCCAGTTCCGAGTTTCCAAAGCAAAATTTGATTTTTGGCACAGGATGTAAAAGAATAGCAGAGTTCATGGAATTTAAAAGTTGACCACATAGCGTCGTGTCAAAAAATCGTGTCGGTATTTTAACGAATTAATGTGCATACAATGTCTTTCAGTCAATTATTCCTGTCAAAAAAACGAAAGGTTAGTCCATCACCCCTTAATCTATTGCTTCACATTTAATGGAAACTAATAAGTCATTCACTTCATATGATAAAAGAAGTTTATCGAGGGAATCAACGTGGTCTGTATAGGTATACTAATGATAATTTAACCTTGATTTCTTCTTCAAGACTGTGCCTTCTAGTAAGACATATTTCCGTTTCAGGGAGTTTGGACATAGACAGTCAGTATATCGTTGTCATGGAAGCATCGCTGAATGATTTACAAGGTTTTATTTTAATTATTTTGCTTACGCTGGCCTTAACACCGATATTGCATTATACAAAAATACAAAAATGAAACACATTTAGTTTATTATCAATTATCATCACGCTCGAAGAAGAAAACAGCATGATGTGTATAAAACATCAGACAAAACTGTTATTTTCTTGTAGCATTTGATAGATATGGAGCTCTACAAGCAGAGGCTGAGAAATACAATTGTGATCCCACAAAACAACGTGAAATATATTGTCAGAAGCAAAAAATAGATGACACCAAGACAACCAGAATGTACTTAGTCGAATGTTCCGATAAAACGTAAGTTTTAGTTTATCAAAGATACAAGGTATCATGATATGCAATGAGCGTATTTTGGAGAACACAAAACATCTTTGCATTTTCCTCTGAGCATAATACGAACACTGACAAATAATTTCAGATATCTAGACTTCTTAAAATGATCCGACTGTAATAGATGTGTTTCCAAATAGAGAATTAGAACCATTAAGTGAACCGACTTGCAACCAGGAAGATGTGACTTATCGTTGGGTTAGTACACTATTACATACTGTTCATGACTTTGAGGATTATATTGAACTAGAGTATTTTGTCTGAAATTGTTTCACTTTCTATGTTTTTATTCTAGAGGACCTTGTGTTATTTTATTTTTCATACACGTAGATGCCAAAATATGATTTACCCAGTTGACTGCGCGGACCTGTGAATAATCTGAAAATACTGCCAATGGTGTTAAGCTTTTTATATAATGTTAAAGTATTTTTCAGTGATACTATTTTTTCTCGAAATATTTAATGTGATCTACCATACTTAGATATATATGAGAGCTGTGTTTTGGGTGGTTTTTATTATGGGATATACCATGATGGCAATGTTGATATCTCGATCACTGAGGTTCCGGACGGTCCAAGTAAGATATCATATTTTCCGAGGGATATAGACCCCATTTCCAAAACTTATCCTTATCTTTGTTAATTTATCCTATAACAAGAATTTGACTGATTTTCAAACCCGTTCTCCTTCAAATATTTCCGTTTATTTGCTAAAGCCTCTCTATGTTTCGTGAACTTCATATCAGTGAGAATACGGGGTGCATTGAGAAATCTTCAAAGATAAAAATCTGAACGATTTAGATCTGGTAAATAAGCTTCCCATATGTTTTGAGTTCTGCTACTGATGAGCTGACCACCAAGGCATTGCCTCAACCATTTTAGCATATAATTTGCAGTGTAGAGGTGGTATTGGCTTGTTGAAACCACTGCCAATCTCCTTAGATGCCCCTTATGGCGCTTAATGACCTCCAGAACTTAGTGACAACTTCAATACACTGGTCCTTGTTCATGGTGATAGCATGTCTCCAGTTATTTTCGAACCAAATAGGACCGATTGTTCCATGTTTGCTCTTTGCCACCCAGGCAGTGCATTGTTCAGAATGCAATTGATGCAGTAACACTTGTTCAGGAGGATGTAAGCTCCAGTAGCAATTGTTCTTAGAATAAACTTCTCCATTCAGAAAGAAATGTGTAAGGAGGACCATCAACAACTTTGTTCGCCGGATTGAATTGTGCATAGAGAGGAGAGGTGCACATTTGGGGCATGCTTTGAAAGGAACTTTAGTTTTTGACTGGCAGATTTCACAACTTTCACAAGAAAATTCACATTGATGAACTAAATAATTTTGAAATTTTAAGGCGAAATATGGAAAATTGACTGAGATATTAAACTTTTTTACAGTCCTGTAGTTGCACGCGTGAGTTGGTTTCGCTGAAAAGAATTATTCTAATGAAATTGCTGAACTATTTCTACACCGAACAACGTTTTCCCTAGAATCTTGGAACGGGAGATACAGAGCTGGACTTGTCTTAGGATAATTCCGCAATGGCCACAATTCGAATTTTCTTAGATGGACGCTTTTAAAATTTTGAAATTGTGTGAGGTTTTAAAAGACGAGTATACTTCTACTTTTTAACGTACATCTGATGTGAAAAATAGCCTACCTGCGATATATTGTATTGTATTGTATTGTAAATATTGTTAATACATTTAATTCATTTGATCATGATTCATTTCAGGCAATGGACAGGGTTGACCAAGATGAGTTACCGTTGAATAATCTATTTTATAATGAATATGGTAATGAAAAAAAATTGAAATTCGTCGTAAACAGTGATTTCATCGTTCTAAAAATATATAAACAGAAAATAAGTCTGGGTACACTTGAGACTGATAAACACCTAGCAAAACTTGAATTTATGTTGTAGATCAAAGTCTTGGATTCGATTCGGTCGACGTATACATCTTAGACACGTGAGTTGAAAAGCATTGTTTCCCTATTACCTGGTACTACAGAGTGACACAGATTTTCCTTTAACACCAAAATTGGCAACAACGTCTAAGATGTTAACTGTGTAACGACACTGAATGACGGGCGCTCACTATCTGGCTAAGTTAATTAGTTTGACACAATGCACTCTCGTACCCTCTACAAAATATTTATAAACACAAATAGATGTCCATCACCATAATGCACATTTAATTTTATTAAATATAAATCTTCTCTAATGCTGAAAAGATGCAATTGAATAGATCCCTATGATACTACAAATATATTCTTGAGATAAAACAAACTGAATGAAACAAAGAGAAATTATAATGAAAAAACAACAAAAATACATGTAAAATGGCAATGAATAACGATTGCACGTACCTCAAAATGATATGCACATGTTTTTTCTTATATTTTAGCGGAATACATAATAACCATTCAGCCTTTAACAAGTATGGGGTTGCATCGGTAAGAACTCAAGTTCAGACTATCAAAATGCTATGATTTCTCTTTTGACTTTCCATCATTTTAATTTGTTCTATCAATCATTCATAATATACTAGACGTAGTTTCGACACCGTCAAAATTTTATCTAGCTAAAAATAATCAAGAATGATGTTTCTGTTGTTGTATTTTTATCAATTTTTGCCCAATTTCGGAGGAATACCCATTTTGAACAGCATATCTAATGTTATTTTCATCATGAAAAAGGTGATTCTGGTCATGTAAACATTACGTTAAACAAATAAAACTATTATAGAATGGCAATTTAGTCATTATGTCACCACCAAAAAGTGGTGACATATTGTTATGGCCTCGGTTTTTTGGATGACGGTCGGAGGATGGCGGTTGGCGTCTGTAACAAATTTTTAAAACTTCCAATAACTTAACGAATGCTGTTGTAAGACTGACTTCAATTCAAATCTGACTTTAGATTTGAGATTTGACCTTCACACTATCAAAAAAGGTCAAAAGGTATTTTTTAACTTGCTTCAAATTGACTAAATTCTTTTTTCTAACTCAAATACCAGTGGATGGATTTTGTTCAAATTTGATATGCTCATATGCTCTGTTCAAGATGTGAGGTTCAATATCCATCCGCCAAAAGGTAGAGTCCATTTAAAAACCTATTATCTTGTTCTAAATAACGCCAGAGTTGGGTCTTAGGGTACACAGTATGCCATTATTTGGTATCAAAATAAAGAGGAAGAGTTCCAAAGGGGACATGTGCAAATGAGCAAATGGTAGCAAATGCGAGTTACAATAAATGGACGGTTTTGTTCTGTGGGATTTGCTTCTCCGTGGAGTTGCTGTTTTCGTTGTTATATACGACGACCCCTTAGGCCAAAATGATATCGATCTTAATTCCAGGAGTATTATGTGTCTACGGATGAAACAAGTGCTCCTGATATTACGTACTTTAATGGACATGGAACTGCAATGGCAGGTTGGTGATTTGGTGGTATACATGTACTTTATATTTTAACTCATGACTGCGTTTCAACACGTTAAATATACACCATTGAATATGCAGGGTGAGAACTAAGTAATGACACCAGGTTATACATTTGAAAAAGCCTAATATCCATATTACACGGTTTACGTCTGGGCCCATACAAAGATCATGCACACTACGCAAAACACTAACGACAATACACAAAGGGTGACAAATTATGCCAATTAGTTGAACGCCGCACTGCACTGAAAGCAAACTTCCAAACATTGACCTAAAACATCAAGTTTACAAAAATGTGATATTCTAACTTTAATATCTGATATTTATTCCTTATTTATTATGAATTCATTTTGTATATTTCATCAATCATTATTTATAGGACTCATTGGAGGAGAGTTTGGTGTCTCGCCAGGAGCAAAAATACATGCTATTCGAATATTTGATCAAGATGAATTCGCTTCTTACGCGTAAGTCAATGATCTAAGGGACACTAACTTTCTGGAAATGACGAAATAGCTAAAATGAGATATTCATAGTTTAACATATCTAAAAAAATGTCTGGATGAAATCTGTTTTAATGATTCTTTTTAAAATGTTTCAATCATGACTTAAGGCCGTTGATAATTATTTGTTTCTCAGTTTGTTTGTCGCAGCTATCAACAGGGTGATTAACCAGGTGGGAATAACAGCCCGGAAGAGTGTTGTAAAGTAAGTTGAATCCGGTTGATTTATTTCAGTTTCCTCTGGCACTTGTGCTTATTTAGATATTCTGGTAGTGGAGTGAGTTCCGGAGATAAAAACCTATTATCATTAATTATTTTATTTATTTTATTTCATTCATTTTATTTATTTCCAATAGTTAGATTAAAACAATACATTTTCAAGTGGATGACACCATATTGGGCATATTATCCACGCAGTTTGAAAATTATAATGATAAACAAACAAAAATGTGTTGATCTTCGATTCAGCGCCCTCTACCCCTCCCCCTTCATTCAATTACCAGTATGATTTAACAAGATGCAAAGCTATATGATATCAAATTAGATAAATTATTTACTCACAGATTATGCTTTTTATCGTACTTAAAAAGGTACGATATTGTCGTCAGCTTGGCCAGTGGGTGCGCGGGCGGCGTCTCAATTTTCTATTCATCGCGATTCCCACTTAAAGGATTTACTTTCAAATTTTTACACATGTTGCATGGTATGAAGTTCTAGAGCTAATTAACTTTTCGGCGGCCATCTTTCATTCTGGTGGCCATTTTGGAAGTTTTTAGATAAATCTTGTCATCACGTTTCCAGGAAAACCCCTGAACAGAATTACTTCAAATTTTTACACATGTTACATGGTAAGAAGTTCTAGAGCTGATTAACTTTTCGACGGCCATCTTGCATTCTGGCGGCCATTTTAGAAGTTTTTTGATAAATCTTATCATCGCGATTCCAGGAAAACCACCTAACGGATTTACTTCTAATTTTTACACATGTTACATGGTAAGAGGTTCTAGAGCTGATTAACTTTTCGGCGGCCATTTTGCTTTCTGGGTCAACAAGCCCACACTGCTATATTTTAGGTACGATATTGTTCACCCTGTGCCTTGTTAAAATTCCAAATATATTGTAGTATATCCATTGGAAGCGTTTGGGATGAAAATGACAATGCTACATATCTAGCGTACCTGAAAAGCACAGTACAAGGATTAATAACAGCTGTAAGTATAACGCCTCCACTTAGAGATCATCTTTGTATTCGCATGAGATTCGAACACATTTGATGCAGAGATATAAACATCGTTAGCAATGTTTATGTAAATAACCACATTTACGGTGTTCCACTTGATTTTTCTGACTACTCTTTTAAATCATATTTGAAACAATCAAACCTTGTTCAATGTTCTTTCCTTCTATTAAGTTTCACTGAGTTTTAATGGTCATGCTTTTAGGGTCATTTTACAAAAACATGCTCCAAAGGTGAAAAATCATCCGATTTGAATCCCTAAACTTTTATCTTTGGAGCCATTTCAAAGATATTGTCCACACTTACAACTCTAGAAGCATAGTTTAACATATCAGCCATTTAGAACGTACATTTACATGATATACCTAAATACGTATAGTTTAATGTATTCTCAATTTACAACATATGTTTACATGGTATACCTCAATATGTATAGTTCGCGTATCAGCCACGGACAACGTATATTTACATGGTATACCTTAATACGTTTAGTTTAACATACCAGCGATTGCACGCCTAACCATCGACAACGTACAGTGACAAGATATACCGTCGTACACTTTAGGTGTACGGTGTCACTATTAATTGATTTGAAGCGAAAACTATGATGTTGATTGTGATTTTCAAAAATTAATTTGAGGAGTACCTGAAGGATTTCATGTTTGATTTCGTGTGTATTCGATTTGGAAGACATTTGCCTTTCTAATTATTTTAAAAGATTTTCGAGCAGTGCCAGATTTTTTTTTTCGTTGTTAATCTGCCCTTGCAATTGGTCGGTTGGAAAATGTGTTTTTTTATTTTCTCCCCTGTCGTCTTAGAGTGCCGAATATTTTTATGAGAACATGTTTCTCTAAGACGGTTGACGGTTTTATAAATATTCATGTTTTTGGTATAATTCAAAAAATCAAAAATGTACGTTGTCATCTCCAATGTACGTTGTCCCTATAATTGAAAAGTAAACAATGCAATGATTTAATTTCGAAACGCATTAGGGTTTAATGAGTAACAAGTGATGTTTAACGAACATGTTCATGTATCCCTGGTACAGATAAACAGGTAAAAGTGATGTTTTACCTGTTGATGAATGCTATTTTATTTTATGAAAGTGTTGATACGGTGATTAATATTTGACCATGGGGTGCTATCTTCCAACCTCTTTGACCATTCGGCGTCGGTACGTTACGTTATGTTGCACTTTTATGAATTTTAATAATCTTAAGAAGATCATAGAGAGATCTATACTGGCTTATCGAAGATGACTCGAAATCCCGTTTATGCTATATCTGGAAAGTGCAGAGGCTCAATATAGTTCAGTCAAGTTGAACTAGTAATACTGGATTGTTCCGTTTCAGTTTTAAATGAATCTAATCCCCTGCCACTTAGTGTTATGAAAAATACATTGTCTACATAAAAATTAAATGTAAATTCAGATATGTAAGTTCAATGGGACAACGTACATCGAGATAACAACGTACACTTATGATTTTTTTTAATTTTAGCAAAAACATATCAGTTAGAATAGTGACACCGTACATCTAAAGTGTACGACGGTATATTATGTCACCGTACGTTGCCGATGGCTAGGTGTGCATTGACAGCGTACATTTACAGGGCATACCAACTGCAGTTGCTGGGGGAAATTGGCAACATGATGCTTGCTTGAATTTTCCAGCCATGGTTCCAGAAGTGTAAATATAGCTTTTTATTGACATGTGCCACATTGATTTTTTTAGCAATAGATAAATCAAATATCATCTGGCAAGGCATTAGATTCCTTCACTTCTTATTTGAATGCGCACGATGTCTTTTTGGTTTTATATCTTCCCTTTAAGTGGATCAACTCTAACAAAGTATACTTCCATGGCAATCTGACCGATATGTACGCAAAAGTTATATTTCGAAGTTTTATCTGGTTTTTCTTCTGATGTGAAAGGGAATCCAAAAATGATTAATTAATTTTTTTTTCGAATCGTCATTGCAGCATATCTGTAGGGGGTTCTAATATAGATGATCAGCTGTATATATATTCAAGCTATGGAAGCTGCATTGATGTAGTGGCGCCGGTAAGTAGTATCGAGGCTCTATGTTTCTGGTTTTATTAAGCCTGGAAACAATTTTAACAACTGAGGCAAATACTTTGTCCATGAGTGAGCACACATATCCAAGAGTGGATAAAATGATAGCCCCAGAAAATTAAATGATATTCTATATATGACTTTGACATTGGTCTGTAGATAAGTTGACAAAAAAAAGAAATATGAATACATACTAAATCGAAAAATACTCAATCCAATTTTGAATAAGTGCACATGTGTTTAATTATCTAATTAATGCAGGTATGTAGTGAAATCATTCCCTGCGCTTTCGTCTAGTTTATGAAGTTACTTCCGAGTATTGAAAACGCCCTTATGGCTTATACCCCATATTTGTTTTACAGGCTGTGTCTATTACCGCCCCATGTTATTATTATGGTTGGACAACTTGCACTTGGCCTGGTAAGAATAATATCGAATCAACATTCTTAGTTCTTGGTCTCCATTTCTTTTTGGTTGATTAGCATTAACTTCAACGCGCCTCTCATATCCTGAGTCAAGATATATATATATATAGCTAGGAGGATTCTTGAGAGGTAGAATCAGATCTAAAGAGCAACTGACCCTGAAACTATTTGGGTATATTGGTTAAGGATTTGAGTCCTGGTGCATTGTGCATTGTGGACGGAATCATTCCTCAAAAAAAATTCAATCTTTGCCCGAGATGCATCGTGTGTTAAGTTAAGGAAATAACGCCTGAGTGGAATGAATTAGCCCTAGTGCATCAGGCCTTGTGCTTCACAATGCAAAATATTTTCCACATAAAGCAAAGCAAAAGCATCAATTTCAATCCGTAGAGTCAAGTTGTCACGTTGACAACCATTCAATGAATGATCTTGGGTGGGTTGTTGGTGCAGTGCAATTATATGAAATACTGTGTTCGAATCGGCTGGAATCGGACACATCTTTCGCGATATATGAATATCATATCCACCATACAAGAAACCACATATTCAAATTGCTTGTAATTTTGTCATCCCTCATATGTCTGATTATGTCTTTAAGATGTATTTATTAGTTCTTTTGTTTTGTTTTTCAGGCACATCAATGTCAACTGCCATGACAGTAAGTATAACATCACAAATATCATTTTTGCTTGCTTAACAAACACAACCGAACTCCCGTGCAGTGATATATCACTGCGGCGTGCAGGTATCTCATCGTAAGCATGGTAACTTCGTAATAAACAAATGACGTGATTGGTTCTAGTCCCATGCTCAGGTCGCGTGATTGTAAAATGTAGACAATTTCATTGTAGTCCATGGTATGGCTCATAGATATTACAAATCCGTGGCACCATATATGCATAACGACATTTGAACCGATATTTAGGGAGGGGCATATGTCCTTATGCTTTTAAAATGCCATTTGGTAAAAAATATTAAGGCTTTCTGGTCGCATTATGTCTGTCATCACAAGAGGTCAAAAAACGTGAAACTTTTCATGAGCATTTTAGTGCATTTTATGAGACTCAAATTGTAAATCGAAACTTATATATAATTTGAAGGATTAGGATTACATAGAAATATAATACTATTTTAACGTAAATGTCATTTTTCAATTAGTGTATTGCACTAGGGTACTTTTCAACGTTTTATTATTTAGAAAAAAATAAGACAGAGCAGATGTGACCAAATTATGCGAAATATTCAGAAAATCTATAATTAGTAACATATTAGTTTTGTACTTATAGAAACAATTTATTCACGGAAATAATTCTTGCGTTTTCAAGGGTCAAACAACGGATTATTGTTAATGATATTCAAAACGCAATCAAATAAAAATATAAAGGATGTATCAATTAAATAATTAATCTAATTTTGGTATTGGAATGTTTACATTTTTAAACTAGATGATTTGCATCGAGGAATAAAGAAGGCGCAGTCAAATGCGTCGCAAATATCATAGTGTCACAATGCTGTGCTCCAACAATAAAATAACCATGGAATGTTGTAAGAAAGTAAACATCGAATGCATTATAATATATTTCAGTTTTAATTATCGATTGTTTTATAAATGAGAACGCTAGAATGATTTATTAAGAAACCGGAAATCAACTTTCGTGGTTGACGAGTGACTATATTCAGGACGATTTGATGCAGTAGAGCAAGATTTGTGAAATTCAAGATAGTAATTTAGTTTTTGAACTGTCCCTTGCGAAGACAAGATTTAGTTTTTGTTTCGATCATAACTTGACAAATGTTCGTTCTATTCTAAATGTAAATTTATAAGTGAGAGCCATACTGTCATTAATAAGAACCAGAAACCAACCTTCGTGATTGATGAGTGACACCGTTAGAGACGATTTCATTCAGCAGGGCGAGATTGTGAATTATACGAAATTAAAGGTTGTTAAATCGTTGTTCCAAGGTGTGACCCTATCAATCATATCAACTCACCCATCGCGTGCAAAGTCCCGATTGGATTGGGAGAAATTTATAATGTTGCACACATCCAATCTTTCAGACGAGCCTCCGATATTTAAAGACGACATCGAATCATTTTTTGTAAGACCGGTTCTCTCAATTTTTTCAGCAATCCAACATCTCTCGTTTCCGATCTTTCCATTCGAGTTTTAGGAAGCCATACTTCATTTTATAATTTGTGACTTTTTATCAAATCAGGCATTATTCATTTGTGCACAAACTCTATGTTGCCAAAGTCATGCGAATTGCACTTTTACGAATTGTTGTGAGTGTTGTAAGATACATTTTCCTTTCACGTTGTATATTGATTTGAGATAGTTGGATTTTCTTTCCATTTGGCAATGAGATCTTAGACATTTCATTTTCCTGCTATGTTTTGTCATTTTTGGTCTTTCGCATTTGGCACTCGTGCGTACATATTCATGACATTTTGGATAGAATTTCGGACAAAATGGCTACTCCCAGGCTATATCTCTTTTGTCTTTATATCGGGTATTGCTAGAAAAACTAGTTTCTGGGTGAAATTATATGTCACATATGAAGGAGGTAATTTAATTTATACTTGAATAACATGTATTACTCATTTCTGAGTAAATTAAATGCTGAAGAAGTAGTGAAGAAGTTCAATATCATTGTTAATGTTTTATGTGGAGTGGTAGTCATTGTCCCTGGGTCGTTGCTAATTGTGAGTACTATCCATACACTTTATTTTAGGGGAGTACAAGTTTCTTTTAACTTCATTCTATATTCTGTATAATCACTGCTACCCACCTAGTTACACAGACGTATCGTCAGTGTATCATGGCGGAACTACTTCCGGGACTAGGTTTCGGTAAAAAAAATCTATTTCCCGATTTACACCTACTTATAAGTCACGTTGTGGATAATAATTTGCCTCGAAGTTAAGGAAGATAGTCTTGTTTGATAATGCGTCGATGGTTTTAGGTTTTATATGTTAACAAAGGCACAATTCAGGTGTTTAGTCCCTCGCTTTTGTTACACTGACGAACGACCAATATCAGTGTAATATTGGCAATGTTAATGCCGGTCGTCAGTGTAACAAAAGCGAGGGACTAAATATGTGAAATGCGTCTTCGTTAACATACCAAACCTAAATCCATCGACACATTCTCAAACTAGATTATCTCCCATAACTTCGAGCCAAATTATAATCCACATCGTGACTTATAAGTAGATGTAAATCGAGAAATAAAAATATCTTACCAAATTCAAATCCCGGAAGTAGTTCAGCCATGATACACTGACGATACGTCTGTGTAACTAGGTGGGTAGTAGTGATAATATTTGAAATTTTATAAAAGCTATTCCTTTCAAATAATGCACTCTGTGATGCTATATTGTTTTTTTTATGTGAGGCGCATCCTATAACGTTTGATTAATCCAAGTTTTTATGTGCACGCGGTCCTAACTTCGACCGTTAATTTGAATTTTTGACCTACCGGATGTTTGAAAATCAAGGATTATGAGTCTCATTCTGCACCGTTTTTCTTCAAACTTGTTCCATTCAAAGCATAACAAAAATCCCTTTCTGATGGTACATTATTCTCTTAATAAGAGACCCTACTTCCAGCGGCATTTTGGTCCCCAGCTGTAAGAAGGCCTTCCGACAGCTGGTAACCAAAACGCTGCGTGAACGAGGGACTCTTTACAATCAAGTAATGCAACGACAGAAAGGCAATTTTGTTTTGCTTTTAATGGTATAAGTTTGAAGAAAAACGGTGCAGTATGAGACTCGCAATCCTTGATTTTCAAGCACCTGGTAGGTCAAAAATTCAAATTAACGGTCGAAGTTAGTACCGCGTGATGTGGAGTATCAGGTTTTTTGAGTGCATTTTATACAGCACCACATAATAAGCGAGGAATATACTATACTGAAGAAGTTGTTATATCAGTTACGATTAATATGTGAGGTATTCGTGTTTGTGAGTATATTCATGAGGCTATTATGTTTTTGATTTTTCATGTGAGATGTTACTTTTTTGCGAATGCATTATGTTAGGCAATTATATTACCTGTGATTTATAAACGAATTATTAGTTCTATATAAGAGCTTTCATGAGAGGATTGGTTTATGCGAGTGAATCCAAATGCTATAGTCACTGATTTTTATTTGAGGTATTCTGTTTTGTTTAATGAACAGTGTTCCTTTTTGTAAAATAATTTCTGGGTTTTGCGACCGTTTAAGTTTATGTACTCGAGATGCTGAAGGATGTGGGGATTATTTTAGGCATTGTCAATTAAATTGCTAAAACTGAAGGCTTTAGGTTTGCAGTGGGATGCTGACCCTTTTAAACGTTAAACGAATTATAATATCTAAATATCTCAAAGCATTAAGACCAAATTCTAAATATTGTATATCTAATATACTATTAGTATTGTTATGAGTATTGGCTCACAATTTGTATTTTTATTCAATTTGTGTTGTAATGACTCGAGTATAATGAGGTGCTACTTGGTGTTATGGTCTGGGAATGATGTTTATACTTAGCTCGTGGGTCGGGAGGGGTTGATAGACGTTTGACTTTGGGATTGCTAGTGTTTATTATGTCACCACCAAAATGGTATGACATATTGTTATAGTTTCCAACATAAAGTCCATTGACAGTACATATTCGGCGTTCGGTGTATGTAACGAATATGCGTTGGCATTTTGCATGTTAATGCTTTGATATTCCCTTATATTAGTATACTCTTGAACACATTCCATTTGTTGCTGTGCCTTTTCCATTTCCACTTGTGCGTTTATGTTTTGTTACTTCAGAATTCTGATTTTTTTATTAATGTGTAACAAACAGTATAATATAACAACAATTATATTTGTCACTGCGATGCATTACATCGATTCATTTTTACATTATTGCTGACATTTCTCAAAGATCCATGTAGTCAAATGTTGAAGATATGGTCCTTATATAAGCAACCAATTCATGTTCAACCATATGCAACAATTTTCAATCGCAGACGGTATTAGACAAGGAAGAACAACGAGTCTCCCTTTATTGCCAATTGACCCCTGAATACGGCTGTCCATATCTCAAAATGTATTACAACTAATTTAGTAAAAAACTGACATATTATAACCATATGTTATTCACAGGTAATAAAGGTGCCAATATATTGATTGCTTCACCAATATCTCCAAAACGACATAAAATGTTCAAACCTTGATTTTTTTATATATAAGGTATTTCAAGGAACACATACCGCAAAATTATAGCCAAGAAACTTGATGTATATATTAAAAATATTTTCATGTGATTTTCTTTTAATGTTTGTCCTTTAAATTATGAAAAAAAATACAAAAAACGTTTTACACGTTTTTTGACCCCTGATAATGACATGCATTATTCGGCCTAAAAGCCCGCCGTATTTATCACGGCTATACAAAAATAAAACGCGGGACACATGTAGGTATCTAAATATAAGCTCAAATATCATTATGCAGATATGGTGCCACCAACTCCTTAATTAGACGTCCTAGAAATTTCATACCGTGGACTATTGGTTGAATTGCGCGTATTAACTAATAAACAACACGTGCGGTAAACTATTATCAACAGAACTTTTACTCAGAATTCCTTCCGCGGTGATTTTTTCTCATATTTCAATAATTTTGAAATATTTTGACAAAATAATGATTGGTGAACATAAAAGAATATATATTTTATAAGTTGTATGAAAATCAAGTACATCTGTGACAAAAAGGGGGACTATCTTCCCCAAATTTTGGGGATTTCATAATCTGCCCGCCGCAGTGTCTATACCGAGACACTGCACGGGAGTTCGAAACACAACATTGGAGATGGCTAATTACGTAATTACGTCGTCGGTAGTGCAAGGGGATAATGGAGCAAATATATAATTATAATATTCCAAATACGTTTACTGAGAAAAACGCATGGAAATGTAGCCTGGAATAGTTTCTATATTTCTTCTACTTTACACGCACTACTGAATATGAAGGAACAAAGTAAAAACCCAGTGAGATGTTGGTGTTTTCATGAACGAAGTTATTCTATGTGAACCTTAAACAGAGTCCGATTGACCGAGGTCCGCTGAAATACTTGTAACGAGTGAATTATATTTATAGACTGGTGCCATGGCTGCCTATTGGCACACTAATCCCAATAAAACAGCTGCTGAAGTAATGGCATGGGTAACAAGGTAAATTCTTGCAAATTATGATTTTATAATTGAAATTTAAAGACAAGACTTACCCAAGTGAATATTGCGAACTTTAATCCAGGGCCTTAAAAATATATTTCAGTCTGCTTGACTTTGTCGAAAACCCTACGACTTTTGACACAATGACCATGATATTTACCACGAAAAAGAAGTGTCGAAATTTCACTTAAAGGTTCAAATGAAATGTTTTTTTTCAAATCAAATTATTTTTCTTCATTTGAGACTTCGTAATGCTTGGAATTTCAGAGACATTTGTGAAAGAACAGCTCTCCGATTGTAAACACATGTGACATTTTCTAAAGTTGGTGCATTATAAACTAGACTGTATAATATATACACGTAAAAGCACAAATCGGATGATGCAATGATAAATGACTATGTGAATGACTATGTGATTCTATTATATAATTGTAGCGGGGCCACACAAGGGGTTCTAAATGGCCAATTATTGGGAACTCCTAACAGATTACTGAGAACTGTCGGTTGTTCTTCCTAAACTGCTAAACACTCGATGCAAGTTTTGTATTTTGATTATACCTCATTTGCCTCATCTAATTAATAAACAGATGTTTAGTGTAATTATATATACACGTGTTCTTACTGCTATATTGACAATAGGTTGGTTGACATTTATTTTTAATACAAAATAGCACTTTTGGCATCTTCTCCCATTGTTCTAAAGTCTTTCACAATCGAAGTATTTTTTAAATGTTTATATTCATTATGATCTCATCCTATGCGCTATAAATATATTCTAATATCTATATAGTTATATGTGATTTTTTTCTCAATGAAATGTTTTTGCCTTGGATAAAACATAAAACTATGGATATGGACGACTGGGGGATAAGAAACATTTGAATAAAGCAGATAGCCTACAATTAGATAGCCTACAATTATTAGGTTGTACCAAACAGTACGCCATTGTCATTCTGTTCCACGCTTGAACTTGTCCACTGTTTCTTAAAGTCGATCTTCCATGGCTTTGGTTGCTTTTTTTCAGATTCATTTTTATTCACATCCTGGCTACTGCATAGATATAGTATTAGCTTGGACGAATCCATACACAATTTCATGAAATCAATATTAAAAAGTTATATGTACTCTCCTATTATGTAAGCTTACATCTGACAGAACGGAATTTCCAACCGTTGTCCTATCCAGTGACCTGTTCTAATAGAATACATCAACTATGATTTGAGGTCTACGACCTTGGACAACCACTTTTTCTTTTGTTAACGCTTCGCGGTGTCAAATATGACACGATCATCTATGCAGAAAATAGTCAACAATGTAGAAAAGCTACAAGAGCAGGGTGAAAACACAGACGAGCCCTTTCTCACCACCAAAGGTAGGACACTTATTTTCTTGAAAGTAACGTTCAGTAATGACTTATGGTAAATAAGTAACGTTTGATTATATTGATTTGAAAGATCATTGTTCTAAACTCATACTTTCTTTAGTTTATAGGTAATATAAATTTTGAGTAATTTATCTGATAATTTTGTTTAGTCTTTGCTGTATATTTATCATGTTTAACAAATGACTGTTACAATTTTGAAAATTATTGTTTTATGTATTAATTGTGTATTTATAGCTAGCTAAAGAGAATTAAGCAGCTTGTCATACGACAAAAAATAAGTTCAATATTAACATCATGGAACTAAATTATATCAAAGCTGCTCTCGTGTTGACAATATTAGCATATTTGACCAATAATACCACTGGAAGAATAGGCCTGGTAAATGGAAGAAATGATATCAAGATGGGAAATCGTGGTAAATATGACTTCACTTTATTGTATGTTTTTTTTTCTGTCAAACAAACTGACTTGTAGTTAGTTCCCGGTGTTCCTGAAAAGTGTTTACTGCACTTAATTGTTCGAAACATATTTATTTTTCATGGGGCATGACATAAATATGTTGCAGTAAAGTTAATTGTCCATATGTTCAGACCATATTTGATTTTGTGAGGTATATTCTAATTAATACGTTGCAATTGTTATTGCAAAAAGATTCTGTATTGTGCAGATTTTCAGGCGCGCATTTTCATTATTTTCATAGCCAATTACTAACATTTTCATGGACATTAAACAAGAGAATGCAGCAGAATGCAGCGTGTTAGTTCATTAATCAGTTGATTAACTTAATTAGTACCTGACACTCGAGAATTATTCATATGGAAAATATGCGAAACATCAAAAAAAAATTTCATCTTTTTATTTATTTAGACTCTTCAGTAATCTTTACTTCGTAAGGAGAATAGAGAAAACTCAAATAATTAATTAAATTATTATAATAAAAATTATAATTAATAATTTTAGTTAGCAGTTATTCCCGGAGCGTATTTAAACTATTAATGAAGTGACAGAAACAGAGGGACACATTCTGATACATTGAAATATTGAAAACGGGTGATATGACATAATTCGGAGAACTTCCATATGTTTTTTGTCGAGTGTTCTAATCTTGTTAAAGTTGTCGAATTGTCGTTGCTATTGTTACACATATTATTAATTTCTTTGCAGCAGTAAAAACTGGGCAGTATATACTTAAATTAAAGGAGGAAATGACAAACGGTCAAGGTACACTTAAGATTTACATTTCTGTACTTGTGCAATTCCGTTTTGATATAAGCACTGTTTTTATTCAGTTACATAACTTCATAAAAAGGCGAGTAATAAAACATTTATCTAACATGTATTTGTATCGGTATCACTAATTTTGATGTACTTTTTCTCTCATATTGCAATGACCTCTCTTTATTCTAGAATTGCGATGATGATGTTTTGTGTTTGAGATACGAATCATTTAACATTTAACAAGTTATGATGTAGAATCTATTCACAGTAAAACTTGTCTATCCGAACACCTCTTTAATCTGAACACCTGTCAATCTGAACACCTGTCAATCTGAACACCTGTCAATTTGAACGCATTTTAGGTAGCATATTTTTAATCTGCCTTAGATTTTCATGTTAAAAAGCATCGAAATGTGAACACCTACCAATCAGGACACTTTTGGTCAGTCAGTTCTAATGGCTTTTGGATGAGACAGGTTTTACTGATGTATGCAGGGTTGTTGATGTAGCCCACTTGGCTATGTTATCCAGATAATCGATCAAACTGATATTGTCCTAATTTAGGAAAAAATGATGTTACATGAATGGAACCTTTGGAGAAATTGATGTTACTTCCACAATATTGCAAAATAACCTAAATGCGTAAAGTAATGCCAATTACTTTTACTTTTTACAATATCTTTTTCATTACTAGTGACTTACTTTGAATTTTAGCTGGACACAAGTTCTCCAGTTTAAGAAATCGTGCAAAGGAAATGGGGTGCAAAACGAAGAATATAAGAGAACTATACACACATCAAAGGAAGGCACATCGGTCAAACACATTGAGGCTATACTCGATCGAGTGTGATAACCAAAGGTAGCCTCTTGTCTTCAACTTAAAGCATGTTATTGTTAAACAAATGCGTGTCAAAACAGTTAATTCAATATACCAGTACCAGTAGATACTACATAGTACTTTCAGACTGGACCTTCTTAGATCTTTGTGTCATTCGTAGTCTCAATACACAAATTATTATATACAATTCTATTCTGACCAATCAGAACACAGTATTTTACAATCTTCTTAATAAAATCAATGTCATCATCAATCTAGTCAATATATACATTTATTATATACCCAATATGTAACACTAATCCTGATTGGTCAATACCTAGTCACGTGTTCCGAAATAGATTTACTATTTCCCTCGGAAAGTTATATTCCCTCAAATGTGACGTCAGCGGGAATATACATTTGAACTATTGCCCGCTGACGTCACAATTGCAAGCTCTATTACCCTTGGAAACGTCTGCTCATCATCACTGCGCAGACGAAAAACAGAAAAATGGAGGATGAGCACAAACACAAATCAACTCCGTTCACCATGACAGACGTGCGTGAACGATACAATATAAGCAACGTGTATAAAGTTCCCTAAGCTCAATACGTCTGTGTAATTTCAAGTGTTATGATAATCTATTCCGCGTGTTAAACACGATTGAATTTGTCAAGTGAGAGTCTCAGAGGCAAAAATTTCTGTTGAGCATCTGATGACGTCACAGCTTATAATGCTACTGGGGAGGGGGCTTTCTAAGCCTTTTTGGCCTTCGCAGAGGAAACGGGACAAGAGTCAGTATAGGGTATATAATAAAACAAATAGTGACTGCCTAATTTCGAGCAATAGTGTAAATGATTTCCCCTTGGGAATATCCTCTACAATATACTATTCCCTCAGCCTGCGGCTTCGGGAATAGTACATTGTAGAGGATATTCCCTCGGGGAAATAATTTACACTATTGCCCTCAATGGCAGTCACTATTTGTATACTAGCTTCTCTAGGATAGCAGTGTGACAGGGTTTTCGGAAAGGACCTGGGACTCAAAGGATTGTGTGCGTGATTAAATACTCTCGTTTCCCTTGTGCTAGGCTTATAAAACTCATTCATTAAACCTACAACAATTCATTGTGTGAACTCCATACTACTTTTAGTTTCTTAGAAGAATTACGAACGGATGCTGAAATAGATAGTGTTACTGAAAACATCATATTGGATACGCAATCCTGTGCATTCACCGATACAACTAAGTTTCCTTCATCTTGGGTGAGTATTCAAACAGAATGTTTTGCTCATCACTACAGTATTTGATTTATTATTTTATAATTTATTTTAATATCCTAGTTTTCGCCATAATTTGATAATTTAGGGCAACAAAATTAATAACTTCATTATCCTAATAGTGAAAACAGAAATGTTTACGTCAACATGGACACACTAAAATCGACAACAAAGCCCTTTTGAGTGTCCTCTACGAAAGATTCCTGTATTGTATTTTACTAGATGAAAATAACAAAAAATAAATGAAAATAACAAATAAATTATGGACAATCAGTTATTCTGTCTTCTTAAAGATTATTTTGATTTGATATAAATATATAATTAACGCTGTACGCGGTGTACAGTGTACACGATTTAACACTTGAATATTATAATTTGACTTAACTGTGTTTTGAACATTTAAAAGCAAAAAATTGTCTTGTTTTAGGGGCTTGATCGGATTGACCAAGAACTCCTGTTGGATGATTCCTTCATGGCAGATTACGGTAATTATGTAACATCCTTCGATATTTTATAGATGAGATTTTGGTTCAACTATTATTTTAATCCAGAAGCTAGCGTGAGTAAGCAGTATTATGAATGGTAATATACCTTATGAATCATAAATAGGTACTAGTATATCATAGGCCTACTGTTTTGATTAGTAGTCTATGAGTTTTAAATTTGTTATATTCGCCTTCTGTTTGTTTATTCTCGTGAATCCAATTTCTTTCAATTCGAAATGGCTCAATTTATTTTATGGTTACATATTAGGTTAATCGGTTTTTGAATATTTCCCTTGTGCTTTCTCATTGCAGCGGCTTTTATGTTATCCTAAAAATCCGAGTCAATGTCTGGTACATTGAAGTAAATGTTGTGCATTTGTTACAGACCCAGTGAAAGGTTATGACTCTGTTGATGTATACATCATAGACACGTAAGTTAAAGTTTGCACACAATATTGAAATAAAAGAACCATATGATTTCTTCATATGATCATTTGATTATCATTTAATTTGTATCCATCTCTTATTTTAGGGGGATATACGACGACCACCCTGCATTTCAAAAATATGGAAACATTGTATCGGTAAGCGTGACAAGAATCAAGGTGTCTGAACTTCGATATTTTAGGGACCAACTCTATAGTTATAGTTTATACTATATTATATCTAGTAAAAATGTCACTGGATAAATATAAATGAATAAACACAAGGAGCACACACGTCTCGAACTCGCAACCTCGTGGTTACGGCGCCCAATCGCCTAGCCTGAATGTGCTTGCGCTCAAGCTCTCTTGGCTTGTTACAGTTTCAGTTTTGTTGTAGCATATGTTAGAGTTCTTATTCATTATTTCAGAAATATAATTCTGTATCTCAACTCAATGAAGCGGCTGATTTTCCGCCAGGCCATGGAACTGCAATGGCAGGTATCGTACATTACAAAATAGTAAAGCTTGTAATTTAAATATTAACTATAGATTTGACACAATAAATCATTGCTTCCACAACCACTTATTAGTATTGCTTTCACAACCACTCATTGCTTTTTCAAACACGTATTGCTTCCACAACCACCATTGCTTACACAATCACTCGTTGCTTCACTCACTCAATCACTTCAATCACTCAATACCTCCAAAATCACTAGTTGCTGAATATTTTTCAGGAATAATTGGAGGGGAGTATGGCGTGGCACCAGGAGTTCGAATGCACGCAGTTAAAGTATTTGATGACTTTTCATATGCTACAATAGCGTAAGTCGAGATGAAAAATTATACTTTAGTCTTTTATCGGATCTTGGTATTTTTAAACATTGGTTCTGTCATCGAATAATTGAAATACGATTTCCGTATTTGAGTTAAAATCTCAACTTTGAAACCCGTGTGCATACGTAGTAATTACACTATTGCATTGGATAACAGAAAAAATGGACGCATATTTAGAATGGTAATTTAGGGTTATCACTGGTACGAAACGTCAGCGTAACAAGATGGAAGAATTTCCGGGCTTCGTTTTCGGTAAGCTATTTTTATAAGATAGTGTAGTTTGAGAATATATATATATATATATATGTATATGAATATTGCCAATGTGGCAATATTCTGATGAAGATCGTCAACGTGACAAAAAAAGCGAGGGACTAAATATGTGAATTGCGTCTTCGTTAATATACCAAACATAAAACCGCCTGCATATTCTCAAACTAGACTATCTTCCTTAACTTTGAGCCAAATTATTGTCCACAACTTGACTAAGTGGTGTAGAATCGAGAAATAAAAATATCTTACCGAAAACGAAGTCCGGAAGTTCTTCCATCTTGTTACTAGGTGAGTACCAGTGATTATGCTGCTATATTCAGTTCCTAGGTTCTATAAAACAAACTATATATATAGTTTGTTTTATAGAACCTAGGAACTGAATATAGCAGCATAACATAGATATGTATATTTGAAGGTCACTGATGGCAGGGATAAGCTGGGTACAACAACAGATCCAGGCCTCAAATCGTAAAAGTATTGTCAAGTAAGTTACTTTCAATTCACACATAGCTAGGCAAGGTGTGTCCGATTCCAGCCAAATCGAACATAGTATTTCATATAACTGCAGAGCATTCAGTATCCAAGGTAATTCCGTATGTGGTTGCCAAGGTGACAACTTGACTATACAGATTAAAATTGATGCTTTGCCAACTTGACCCTTGTTAAACTTTTCATTGAAAATATGTTCTTTTAGTGATTTCATATCTTTTAAGTGACATGGTAGAAAATATTTTGCAATGTGTGGAAAGAATTTAAGCCCCGGATTCAACCATTGAGAACATTTCCCAGGCCTATATATTTTGAGACTATCCTTTTAATACTGCGTCCCCAGCATTCATAAAAAATGGTGTTCAAGATACACTACCCATGCAAATTATTTTTGCATCTTGGAAGCCAGGCAGTATCTGTGTGATTTTATAAAAATTCGGAAATGTTCTTCAGATATGAGCCCCCTCGGGCCCTCTAAATATTGGGTGCGGAGGTACGTTTATGGAGAAATAATTTGTATAGATAGTGTACCTTGAACACCATTTTTTATGAATGCTGCGGACTCAGTATTAAAAGGATAATTTCAAAATATATAGGTCTGGGAAAGGTTTAAGGCACACTGCGTCGCTATAGAATGAATTGCGCTACTATTTTAACAATTGTATTGATATTTGGTGTCAAATACACATATCTTGGTACATTTGAAGTCCCAAAACGGCTTAGTTTCAGAAATATCCCAAATTTAAATTAAAAAATGACCGTTAGCTCCGCACCCTCCGCTCATTTGCTCCGCACCCAATATTTCCCACAGGCTCTGTCTGCTTAGGGTGTGTTTCATAAAATTAAAACTCAAAGCTGCGCATCTCGTGCAAATTTTGGAGAGCAACATCTTCAAGGAAGGGTCATTCCAGGGCTTAAATCCTTAAACAAATATCTTATACATGGACAATAGTGGAGTTCTGTAAAGTTTCCTAGGGAGAGAGAGGGTACAAGAACGAATATTATGACCCAGCAGGAATTCATTGTGAAGATTTCTTAAATAAAGTGTAATAAATGTTATCGTTTTTATGCACTGCTTTCTTCCACTGTCATCATGTATGATGAACTAACAACTAGACACAAACTAAAATGATTTGATTTTCAGCATATCGTTGGGTGCAACTTTTTACACCTGTGAACCCTTAGAAGATGCTGTGGCTAATCTAGTCCAGGAGGTAAGGATCGATTTCTACGATTTGGTCAAAATGATAGAATTTAGAACAAGTAAGTACATTTACATCCGGGTATTTGTAGGTTTTGTTATATTGTAACTAAGGGGAATTAACGTTTACAGACATTTGGCTGGAATACAAGATGTCTATTCTGTAAGTAAATTATAGCCATCATAATCAGAACTCGGTGCAAATTAATAAATGTGATTATTAAAAATTGTGAAAAATTCGTGCAAACAAACATGCAAACAATAATGTACTAACTTTTCAGGGCGTCCCTGTAGCGCTTGCAGCAGGTAACAGCTACAATGACGCTTGCAACAACACACCAGCACGATCTCCAGTAGGGTAGGAAATTCAAGGGTTTTTGATAGTTACATACACTCATCCTCCAAAAGTTTGGCAGCTGGAAAACAACTTTTGAATGTTTTGGGAAATTCAGTTCCGGGCTCTATATATATGACGATGGGGGGGATGGGAGGGGTATGACTTGTCAGTGTCATTGTAGACATACAGTAGTTCTGACGTACATGACCGTCATAGAAAACTTGTACTTGGTTTAAGTTGGGGTTCTCACAAAGATAATTTGCCATTGCAGAATAACAGTCGGGGGTTCTGACATGAATGACGACCTGTGGGTGGACACATTATCATATGGATCAAGTTATGGAAGCTGCGTCGATATCATTGCACCGGTTAGTAAAATCAAATGCCAGGAGGTAAAACACGATATTATGATTGATGGCGCTATAGGTATAACCCAATTTGGATTTGGATTGATACAATCTTTCATATTTAGTAGGTAAAATACGACATTATAATTGAAGACGCAATAGGTTTTCGCTTCGGATTGATACAACCTTTCAGATTTGGCATTCAAAAAAAACTAATCCAGGTTATCCTTGGTATCGATATGACGGAGCCTTTATTTACTAACTATAGTACTTGGTATGCTACACAGAAGTGAAGGTGTTCATCCTGTCTTTGTACCATCATTCTCACTAAGAAACAAAGCTTTCTTTTATAGAGTAAGGACATCCTTGCACCTAAATATTGGGGTGGATTGACGTACGAGTTATGGTCAGGTAATATACTTCATTATTGTTAAAAAACAGTTCAAGGTACGTTTTGAGAATGTAGCTCTCTATGAAATTGTAGCTTCATTATATTCATAAGTTGCGTACAACAATGGCCTAATTACATTCTTGTCATTTTCGACTTGGCTTGATTGTAACTATGGTTCATTGAAACGTAATATCATATTTATGCTAGCGTTGGGTGCAATATGCCATGGTTACATTGTGTGTAATATCATACCTATGGTTGCATTGTGTGTAATCTATCCATGATTGCATTGTATGTAAAATCATATTGTTTTTCTGTTTGAATATAGGCACATCAATGGCAACTCCATATGTCGTAAGTATAACAATACATCCCATTTTTATGCATTTCCCTCAAAAAGTTTGGCAAACTCATAAGTAGATATGAGTGGGAGTTTCTTTCAAATATTCATGTGCTTCTTTAATTTGTGCAGAATCGCGTTCTTGCAGCATTGCTTGGCCTCGTTACAATTATATTGATATTGCAGGCGGGGGCAATGGCAGCATACTGGCACGACAATCCTAATAAAACTTACATCGAAGTAATGGATTGGGTAAAAGAGTAAGTTACCAGTTACTGGAAAATAAAGTACAGTGATTGCAATAACTCACTTTACTATGTGAATTGTGAACTAACAAAAACAACGCTCATAAACAAAAGCAACCCATTAAACCAGTAAAAAGATTGCACTTGTTTTAATTTATTCTTTGTATAAAAAATAAAAATATATCACTTGAAATATAAATAAATAATGTTCTGTTTTAGGTCTTCCACGCGTGATATTCTGAAGAACCTGCCTACGGGAACTCCAAACAAGTTACTGAGGACCACAGGATGCCCTCTGCCTAGCTAAAACAAGTAATTGTGGACTGCCATCTGCAGATTCAGTTTCTTATAAAAAGAACATCACACTGTGTGAAATAAAGTAAATACCACTAAATCCCGCAAACCGTTAGTTGGTTATTAAACCCGAAAATCGCTTTAATGAACATTAATGGACACGTTTGTATTTATACGTTTATATCTATTCGGTTATTTGTGCGTATTTACCCGATTTATCAAAATATCATCGATGAGTTAGGTTATTTACTGCTTATTTCAACCATGCAACAATACCTCGTGGTATTTATCTGATTTAGGGAATTCAATTAAATCCTTTTAATACCCCATTGGTTATTTATGATATATTTCGGTAAATAACCATTAATAAAGTACAAGCGTATCAGTAGGTAGCAGTATCAGATTACAAGTGTCAGTCGGATGTCTAAGTAGGTCACTAATGCTAATGTATGATACAGTCATATGAAGATTTGAAATAGTTTCAGTTAAGATGGGGAGACGTTTTGTCTTGTTTTTCAGTTCCGAAAACGGTCATACACATAATATCAAACATTTTACATTACCACTTTATAACCACACCATTCGTGCTTCGAAATCCGATGCTATGAAATATTTGAGAAATTATGTATACATGGAATTTATCTTCATCTTCTCCGTAAACAGTAAGTATTACCATTTTATAAATCTGGACAATATAAATAAACCGTCTACAAAAAGTCGATTGCAGTTTGATGCTTCATTTGTATTTAGTTTAGTTTTATTCATGTATTTAGTTTGCCGGTACGATCCCGTGGTTGTAAGTAGGTACAAACCTGTGGCAATACGTAGGTACAATCCTGTGGCAATAAGTAGGTACAATCTTGTGGCAATGAGAAGGTACAAACCTACGGCAGCAAGTAGGTATAATCTTGTGGCAATAAGAAGGTACAAACCTATGACAATAAGAAGGTACAAACCAGTAAGTAGACAGTACGTAGATAAAATCTAAGAAGGTAATAAGAAGGAGAAGAAGCAATAAGAAGGAACAAATCTGTGGCAGTAAGTAGGAACAATCC
Source organism: Owenia fusiformis (assembly GCA_903813345.2). Taxonomy (NCBI): domain Eukaryota; kingdom Metazoa; phylum Annelida; class Polychaeta; order Sabellida; family Oweniidae; genus Owenia; species Owenia fusiformis. Next base: position 27,385,502 of record CAIIXF020000001.1, on the reverse strand, counting down.
CCTGGCAGTAAGTAGATACAATGTTGTGGCAGTAAGTAGGTACAAACCTGTGGGAGTAAGTAGGTACAATCCTGTGGCAATAAGTAGGTACAATCCTGTGGCTATACGTAGGTACAATCCTGTGGCCATACGTAGGTACAATGCTGTGGCTATACGTAGGTACAATCCTGTGGCTATACGTAGGTACAATCCTGTGGCCAGACGTAGGTACAATCCTGTGGCTATACGTAGGTACAATCCTGTGGCTATACGTAGGTACAATCCTGTGGCTTTAAGTAGGTACAATCCTGTGGCTATACGTTGGTACAATCCTGTGGCTATACGTAGGTACAATCCTGTGGCCAGACGTAGGTACAATCCTGTGGCTATACGTAGGTACAATCCTGTGGCTATACGTAGGTACAATGCTGTGACTATACGTAGGTACAGTCCTGTGGCTATACGTAGGTACAATCCTGTGGCCAGACGTAGGTACAATCCTGTGGCTATACGTAGGTACAATCCTGTGGCTATACGTAGGTACAATCCTGTGGCTATACGTAGGTACAATCCTGTGGCTATACGTAGGTACAATGCTGTGACTATACGTAGGTACAGTCTTGTGGCTATACGTAGGTACAATCCTGTGGCCAGACGTAGGTACAATCCTGTGGCTATACGTAGGTTCAATCCTGTGGCAGTAAGAAGGTACAATCCTGTGGCTATACGTAGGTACAATCCTATGGCAATAAGTAGGTACAATCCTGTGGCCAGACGTAGGTACAATCCTGTGGTTATACGTAGGTATAATCCTGTGGTTATACGTAGGTACAATCCTGTTGCTATACGTAGGAACAATCCTGTGGCTATACGTAGGTACAATCCTGGGGTTATATGTAGGTACAATCCTGTGGCTTTACGTAGGTACAATGCTGTGACTATACGTAGGTACAATCCTGTGGCTATACGTAAGTACAATCCTGTGGCCAGACGTAGGTACAATCCTCTGGCTATACGTAGGTACAATCCTGTGGCTATACGTAGGTACTATCCTGTGGCTATACGTAGGTACAATCTTGTGGCTATTCGTAGGTACATTCCTGTGGCTATACGTAGGTACAATCCTATGGCAATAAGTAGGTACAATCCTGTGGCTATACGTAGGTACAATCCTGTGGCAGTAAGTAGGTTCAATCCTGTGGCAATAAGTAGGTACAATCCTGTGGCTATACGTAGGTACAATGCTCTGGCTATACGTAGGTACAATCCTGTGGCTATACGTAGGTACAATCCTGTGGGAAGACGTAGGTACAATCCTGTGGCTATACGTAGGAATAATCCTGTGGCTATACGTAGGTACAATCCTGGGGTTATATGTAGGTACAATCCTGTGGCTTTACGTAGGTACAATGCTGTGGCTATACGTAGGTACAATCCTGTGGCTATACGTAGGTACAATCCTGTGGTTATACGTAAGTACAATCCTGTGGCCAGACGTAGGTGCAATCCTGTGGCTATACGTAGGTACAATCCTGTGGCTATACGTAGGTACAATCCTGTGGCTATACGTAGGTACAATGCTGTGACTATACGTAGGTACAATCCTGTGGCTATACGTAGGTACAATCCTGTGGCCAGACGTAGGTACAATCCTGTGGCTATACGTAGGTACAATCCTGTGGCTATACATAGGTACAATCCTGTGGCTATACGTAGGTACAATCCTGTGGCTATAGGTAGGTACAGTCATGTAGCTATACGTAGGTACAATCCTCTGGCTATACGTAGGTACAATCCTGTTGCTATACGTAGGTACAATCTTGTGGCTATTCTTAGGTACAATCCTGTGGCTATACGTAGGAACAATCCTATGGCAATAAGTAGGTACAATCCTGTGGCAATAAGTAGGTACAATCATGTGGCTATACGTAGGTACAATCCTGTGGCTATACGTAGGAACAATCCTGTGGCAATAAGTAGGTACAATCCTGTGGCTATACGTAGGTACAATCCTGTGGCTATACGTAGGTACAATGCTGTGGCTATACGTAGGTACAATCCTGTGGCTATACGTAGGTACAATCCTGTGACTATACGTAGGTACAATCCTGTGGCAATAAGTAGGTACAATCCTGTGGCAATAAGTAGGTACAATCCTGTGGCTACACGTAGGTACAATCCTGTGGCTATACGTAGGTACAATCCTGTGGCTGTACGTAGGTACAATCCTGTGGCAATAAGTAGGTACAATCCTGTTGCTATACGTAGATACAATCCTGTGGCTCTACGTAGGTTCAATCCTGTGGCTATTCGTAGGTACAATCCTGTGGCTATACGTAGGTACAATCCTGTGGGAATAAGTAGGTACAATCCTGTGGTTATACGTAGGTACAATCCTCTGGCTATACGTAGGTACAATCCTGTGGCTATACGTAGGTATAATGCTCTGGCTATACGTAGGTACAATCCTGTGGCTATACGTAGGTACAATCCTGTGGGAAGACGTAGGTACAATCCTGTGGCTATACGTAGAAACAATCCTGTGGCTATACGTAGGTACAATCCTGGGGTTATATGTAGGTTCAATCCTGTGGCTATACGTAGGAACAATGCTGTGGCTATACGTAGGTACAATCCTGTGGCTATACGTAGGTACAATCCTGTGGTTATACGTAAGTACAATCCTGTGGCCAGACGTAGGTGCAATCCTGTGGCTATACGTAGGTACAATCCTGTGGCTATACGTAGGAACAATCCTATGGCAATAAGTAGGTACAATCCTGTGGCAATAAGTAGGTACAATCATGTGGCTATACGTAGGTACAATCCTGTGGCTATACGTAGGAACAATCCTGTGGCCAGACGTAGGTACAATCCTCTGGCTATACGTAGGTACAATCCTGTGGCTATACGTAGGTACAATGCTGTGGCTATACGTAGGTACAATCCTGTGGCTATACGTAGGTACAATCCTGTGACTATACGTAGGTACAATCCTGTGGCAATAAGAAGGTACAATCCTGTGGCAATAAGTAGGTACAATCCTGTGGCTACACGTAGGTACAATCCTGTGGCTATACGTAGGTACAATCCTGTGGCTGTACGTAGGTACAATCCTGTGGCAATAAGTAGGTACAATCCTGTTGCTATACGTAGATACAATCCTGTGGCTCTACGTAGGTTCAATCCTGTGGCTATTCGTAGGTACAATCCTGTGGCTATACGTAGGTACAATCCTGTGGGAATAAGTAGGTACAATCCTGTGGCTATACGTAGGTACAATCCTCTGGCTATACGTAGGTACAATCCTGTGGCTATACGTAAGTACAATCTTGTGGCTAATCGTAGGTACAATCCATGACTATACATAGGTACAATCCTATGGCAATAAGTAGGTACAATCCTGTAGCTATACTTAGGTACACTCTTGCGGCAATTAGAAGGTACACTTATGACTGTAAGTAGGTACAGCCATGAGGCAGTAAGTAGGTACAATCCTGTGGCAGGAAGTAGGTAAATATTATGTGGCCGTAAGTAGGTACAACCCTTTGGCAATAAGTAGGTACAAACCTGTGGCAATAAGTAGGTACAATCTTGTGGCAATAAGAAGGTACAATTCTATGGCAATTAATAAGTAGGTACACTCTTGTGTCAATAAGAATGTACAATCCTGTGACTACATTTTATTGTAAAGTTATTGCTATGCAAGCCTAAAGGTAAGGTACAATCTTGTGGTAATCTTGGCATTAAGTTGGTACAATCTGTGGCAATAAGAAGGTACAATTCTATGGCAACAAGTAGGTGCACACCTGTGTCAATAAATATTTACAATCCTGTGACTACATTTTATTGTAACGTTATTGCTATGCAAGCTTTTCCCCTTAGTTCAAGCATTTTATATAACTGTTAACCTCCCATTTCATTACAGGGGGAAGGGAAGATGGTCAGTAAATGAGACAATTCCATATGTGGAGTATTGGAGGAACAACCGAAATAGTGTCTGACGAGGAGTTCGAAAGTGAGACAAAGCCGGTCAACTTGAGAACTCCACTATGGAGAACAGAAGGCTTTAATCAAGATCTAAGATAAAAGGATTCAGGACCGTAAACTTGGAGATTACGTCCATGCAGCCATGAGAGAAAGCGTACTGTATAGGACCCTCTGATAGACCAAAGAACTGTTAAACGAAATACTTTGGTGTGGTCAAGTAGGCGAAACCGATCACAGTCTTTGAAAGACAATAAAGAAGAACCGTTTGAATGAGAGACATGAAACTCAGGGAATTTGATTACCTTAGCTTCATTATGGGTAAAATATAAACGTTAAGCAATAGTATTTATTGTTTTATTTATGTATTAACTGTGTTACGGGTTGCTCCTACTTTTAGTCACCCTGTAGTAAACGACATAATGAAGAGGTTTGGATTCAGTGAATCTGTAGATTCATAGTATAATTTTACATCATTCATATACAACATAATATGGACTGTAAATGCCTGATTATATGTCCGGCCTATATGTCAATCAAAGCTTAATTAATGTAAAATCATGATATAGATTATTAATAAAGCTATTAAAAATAAATTGTACATTTTTGCCACATTTATGAAAGTGAAACAGGGTCATATCGCATTAATATGCTTCAATATTATAACCAGGACAGAGTATATACCTCAGCGCCCCCCCCCCCCCATCCATTAAGAAATCCTGTTTTTATGCTATTAGTACCCTTAAATAAGCACTTGATGTATTTATCATAAAAAGTGATGATCAGACTAATAATTTGAAAATACCTCATAATCTAGCGCAAATGCGTTCAGGTATTTATATCATTAATCCAATAGCGTGACGAAACTGGGGCTAAATGACCATTGATACTCAATAAATCCAATCAGAGTATCAACATTACGTTATAAATACCATAAATACTCATTGGTATCAAATAAGATGTATGACGTAACTCGGGTCAGATGGCATTAATATCCAAATGGATACCCCTGTGTATTTACATGACATGATAAATACACGTTAATAAACTACAAATACATTCCAAGCAGTAAATAAATACATCATAAATAACCAACACTATTCATGGGTTATTTGAAAAACGGTATATGACTTAAATACCTAGTTGGTATTTAGTGATATCTATCTAAACGAAGGTCAACTATTTACGGTGATTGTTGAATTATTTTTCTTAATAATCACTAAATAGTTTATAAATCCCATGGAGATTTAAGTGCTTTTGACGCAGTGTCACATGATGAAAATTAAATGTACTCTGGTGCTCTCCTATTTTTGTAAATAAATAAGATATAATATAACAGCCGAAGAGAGGGATCTAGTTTTCATCAAATGACAAAACATTTGAGGAAGCCTAAAATGGAAACCGGGGCATAGTCTAGTTATCTATACCAAGTATTGTATGTTATGATGGACAATGTAATAAGGAAGCTATGGCATGTATGGTGAATAAAGGTAATTGTCAGTACTTGTTTATTCTGGATTATTGTTTATATTAATGGTGTTCGTCTTTGCAAGACATCGGAAGATAAAAGTCATTATCCCATGGTTGCAAGGATATAGATCGAATATCACACGAAGATATATTTGATATGTGGATCAAGATATCATATTTTAGTAAAAAATTCACAAACCATCGAATATCACTTTTAAACTATCGAATATCACGTCTTAAAAAGTGATAATCGATGGTTTGAAAAGTGATATTCGATGGTTTCGATTTTAATTCCTTTTACATGTTTTAATTAATTTCAAAAATAATTTTTTTAAATTTCAAAACTTTCTCAACATTTTTTTTCAATTTATTTTTTCACATTTTTTCTCAAATTATATTTTTCAACTTTTTCCGCTGATGATGATTTCCCATGGGATAAACAGACAATCCTATGGTTTTTCAAAAATATCAATTATATCAACTCATGGATTCAAATATCTTCACTCATTCGCTGCACTCACTCATGAAGAAACCAATATCCACTCATGAATATAATTGATATTTTTTCAAGACCATAGGATATTCCTATAATATTTTTCAAAGGCCTGGCGGTAAACAAGACACGCAGTGGTAAATATCACGGGCTGGGAAAGATTTGTCTCCCGTGGGGACCATGCTATTTTTCATAAAATACCAAGAAAAAACTTCACAAATTATTTTTTAACTCATATATTTGTTATACCGAAGAAAATTACCTACTCCATACAATGGGTATATCATTTGCGGATAACCTTCACTTCTTTTTGAAGTCAAATAACGCAAAATGAATAAAAGCTATTGAAAACGGCACCAAAGTATCTCTTAAATGTACCATTTCTTAGATCAAGATGTCTTGGATCTTTTTATTTTTTTTAAAAATTAATGTTTTTCTCCACCATGGGAGAGCAACTTCATATGGGAAATACATCAAGATTTCTAATATGTCTTTTACAACTACAAACAATCGAGAGCTTTAGATGAGAGAACGTGTCAAACCCATTTCTCAAATTGCCACGTCGAAGTTTCATGGAACACGGAAAAAAAGTTTTGTATTTCTAATATTTTACACGTGTGCCATCTACGTATATGAGAGCTTATATATTATCTCTTTTGGGCAGTAACTATGGGCTAACTTTGCACAAGCACAATAAGCTAAGGTTCTTAGTTGGAAGGAGTGGGTACGTGGGTAGACAAAGATAATTCATAGTTTTTAAAGTGAATTAGATTGTTTTAATTCATTGAAAAACTACCATAGCACAACGTAGGTCACATCATTGAGAACACCGAAAAACAAAGGGACACTTAGATTCATGGAGTTGAGAATATGATTTTTTATCAGAACACTACCTTATTTATTTGCTTATTTAGCACAACATAATACTGGTTCTTAACTTAACAAATTATATTAATGTAAATCAAGCGCCCCTCCCAATTTAAAATCCAGGTTACCCCCTGCGTACCTAGCTACAAGTATTAAAGTTCGCTGGAAAATTCATTCCCATGGGAACATATTCTTACATAAAATATAAACACTAAAACCAAGAGATTCATATATGTTGTCACTTTTCAAGCTATCACTTTATTACAAAAATGACAAACCTGACACGAGAAGTGCAGGTCATAACAATGCCACCACATCAGGGTGGCAAGACAACATGACAAATGAATATAAACCATTCATATTAAACCCATCAATACATGGATATAACAATTTAAATAACAATTTTTTTCAATGGACGTTAAATCTTTATATTTCTTTACTATTCACTCATTTCTGTACATTAGTTATAAAAACAGAGAAAGTTGATCAAACAATAAAATTTGCTGTACAATAGTAATAACAAGGCATTAACATGCAAAATGTCACAACCTACCATTTGTTCCATACGCCGAACACCGTCCACAAAAAAGTTGGAGACTATAACAATATCTCACCACTATGTGTTGGTGACTACAATTTGCATTCGTTTGACTTCACTTCTTAAAAGAGAGCTTCGTCTTCTAGTTTAAACACACTCTGCACGCAGGGTAGTTGGTGACATAATATTTACAGGAAAATCCGAGAAAACAAAAACTTCTGTGGTTTCTCCCCAGGTGTGATTCCCAAAAAATCAAATTATTTAAAATGCAACAAAAAGCCATGTTGACAAAAGATCTCAGACTGGTTAACATTGGAGGTGTGTACAAGTATTCATTCGTCCATTGGATAAAGAAGCGAGAAACTGGTAAATTCCACTGCAGACTTGCAAAGCTCCTTTAATGTGTGATCTATTGAAACACACACTGACATATAAACATAGCCTACCCAACAGAATAAGGATATAAAATATAATATATATCAGTTTCAAATGAAAATCAATTTACAACATTGGAACTGGTAAAACTAAATGTTCCAAACACACAGCAAGGAAATGGATAGTTTGTCTTATACATATATACATATATATGTAGATAAATCAAATGACATGCATGTTATTATGTACATATATAAATCTATAAAATGCATGTTTCAGTAACAATCTACAGGTTTGGCAAAAACGTTCATATTTTCCATTTGGGGATCAAACTTCCAATAATCTATGGATTTCAAAAATATTTTTGTTGCTAGAGATGTGTGAAATATTTTTACCATTATCCCAGGGGCAGTTTCTCACTAAGGGGGAAATTAGGCGTCTGAGTTCAAATATACAGTATAACTGACTATTGCATCTCGAGTGAAACTATTTTTGGAATCCATGCATTATGAAAACGTAGCAAAATAAAAATATGAATGTTTTTTGCCCTCCCTGTAAATACAAGTAATACACAATCCTCTGACTGAAATACTTTTTACATGTCTTATGTACATATTATTGACAATCTTCACAATATACCTGAGATAAACAGACTGGTACAAATGGCAAATATACATATAGCATATTACAGTAGTAGTTTTAATTATTATGAAAAATCAAATCATTGTTTTTCAAAAATGGACAGTGTAACTAAAATTCTTGATAGTAAGTCTCCGTAGAAGTATTTATGTAATGTGACGTCAAATCTCAGGACTTTCAACGCCCTTTTTTGTTATGAAGAGAAAGGAGGTGTGGTGAGACATCTAAGGAAGTAGATTGGAAAGACAACTTAGAGTAAGTTTCGGAAAATATTGTCAAACTGTTGCAATTTTTTTCTCATTGAATCTATTGTCTGTTTTCAAAAAAAAGTCCAATGGTTCCGATTATATTTCAGAAAAGCCATTTGATTTTGAAGATAATCTGGCAATAGTTTTGAAAAGGGGACGCCAGTTTTCAAATCATATTTTCGGCATTTCTGTACCTTAAATCACTTTTAATTTGAACAGATATCTCCATTTTTCAGAAAATAAATTAAGAATTGTAAAGGTAACATTGCCATTCTCTTTTAAAAGACTGCTTCTATTATTTCACACTCTATATCACCTACTTCTTTTGATTTTAAGTCTACTTTATTACAATGCTGTTCTATCACAGTCAAATCTAGCTATTAAGCCTACTGTCTGTAAGAATCTGCAGTGCTTGCACTTCCTGACCCTTCTTGACCACAGTCCTTTCCTCTAATGGTTCAGAAGTTTCAATATTCTCCATCATCTCAACTTCTTCACTTGCTTCATCTCCCATCTCTGAATCTTCCTTCACATTTTCAGCTTGCTCATCATCTTGTTTAACAATCTCCTCTTCAATGGCTAATTGGTCAACATTCACCTCTATGGCTCCCATCTGCTCCCCTTCCACGGTTTGCACCTGGTAAATGGCCTGCTCTGGTATCATCACTTCATTTGTATTAGTTATGTTTTGATTAGGTAGTAGGATCTCACCAGTCGATGCAATGCCATTAGTAAACTTTATTGTGCGGCCATCAGGTAGAGTCAGGGTAGCATCAGACTCACTTATCTATAATACATGAGGAGTACTGTTTAGCTATTAAGTAATACATGAGGAGTACTGTTTAGCTATTAAGTCATACAGGAGTACTGTTTAGCTATTAAGTAATACATGAATACTGTGTCGCTATTTAAGTCACACAGGAGTACTGTTTAGCTATTAAGTAATACATGAATACTGTTTCCCTATTAAGTAATACATGAATACTGTTTCGCTATTAAGTCATACAGGAGTACTGTTTAGCAATTAAGTCATACAGGAGTACTGTTTAGCTAATAAGTAATACATGAATACTGTGTCGCTATTTAAGTCATACAGGAGTACTGTTTAGCATTAAGTAATACATGAATACTGTTTCCCTATTAAGTAATACATGAATACTGTTTCGCTATTAAGTAATACATGAATACTGTTTAGCTATTAAGAAATACATGAATACTGTTTCGCTATTAAGTAATACATGAATACTGTTTAGCTATTAAGAAATACATGAATACTGTTTCGCTATTAAGTAATACATGAATACTGTTTCGCTATTAAGTAATACATGAATACTGTTTTGATATTAAGTAATACATGAATACTGTTTAGCTATTAAGAAATACATGACTACTGTTTAGCTATTAAGTAATACATGAATACTGTTTAGCTATTAAGTAATACATGAACACTGTTTCACTATTAAGTCAAAATATCATAAATATATTTGGATGTTATCACAGATATTTGACCTCAACAATGAAATAGACATGCATATGGTATGGTAATTACAAGACACTGGATCTACAACTACTGTGCATAAAATATCTGTAACCTTGACTGCATTGACTATATTCATGAAACTAAATATTATATCACAAAAAGCCTGAATTCTAATGTAAATAAGGTCATTAAATCCTCATAAAGTAACAAAACGATTGTTCAGTGTTCACACAAAGTATCAAAAAGTACATGAATGCCAGTTTGGAAAGTTTCCATCTAGGCTAAATAAAATGATTTTAAGAAAACAGCCCTTTCTAAAGTCTAACTGTAGTACCTGATTATCATCTATGACAGTTCCTTCCTGAATCTGCTCACTGGGCACTACACCACTCATCTGGACATTTTCCATGGTTTGTCCATCCCCTATGACAGTGATCTCCCCCGGGTTTTGTCCCTCTATACCTAATCTTTGATAAACTGTGGCACCCCCAGACTCATCATTGGGGTCTCCATATACCAATATATAGCCTGCAAATTCATTTAAAATACAATACATATAGACAAATAGATTATCACTTCCTCTGTTTCCATTTTTTGTGATAAGAATTAAGAATTTTAATTTGCAGTAAAGCTGGTGGAGCAATTAAATATAGCCTAAAAATATGGCTACAATTTTGGCTCATTTTTGTGAAAACCATGTCTTAAAGACTTTGCTATCAATATATATTATTAATATATCTGGACCTTATCATAAACTATATGGATATTACAAATTAAACATGGTTTGATTGATGTGCCACCTGCCCAGACAGACACATGCACACATCAGCACAGGACAAACACAATATGGCACTTTAAAAAAATGTGATAAAAAGTAAGTGAAGTACAGTGAAACCTGTATATCCAAAAACCTCCATCCTCCGACCACAGGGCTTCAAAATCCAGAATATATTCTTTCTTTTTACCCCCTGCGATAAGCAGTTAGCATTTCCCCGATTGGGAACTCGCAATCTGATTGGCTGTCGCAAAACTGCGACAGAAATCATGTATAAGTCATTGGCACAATTAGATCACATGATTCAGTTTAATCGGGCGCTTCCAAATTGGTTATAGCAGGGGGAAAAAGGAGGTACGGATTCTTGGTACCTGCTTAGGAGGATGAACACTTCTCAATACACACCTTTTCCCAGTCCCAAACTTGTTATCTCAAATTGACTTAAATGTTAATAAAACCTTGAATTGTGATCAACTGCTAATCTGAACAATTTTGGCCAATACTGGTAGATTTTGCCGAAGACTGTTTTTACTGTATTTGTTATAGATAGCTGTAAGATAATCTTACCTTGGTTCCCGCCATCTAAAGATACAGGTACATTCTGGACAGAGCCTCCGCTAGCTATGTGTTGCTGTATATCTTGTAGTAATGTAGTAGTATTAGCTCCCCCTTCACATGTAGCTAGGTTAGACAGTGTTTGTAGAGCATCTGTTGCATCTATTAGGCCTTGTTTGCCTGACTGGTTTGCATCATCTCTGCCCAGTATAAGGTTCTACAAGGTGAATGTATTCACATCTGCACATTGTATTACTATAGCTGATTGAACATTGAAACAGGGGTTTCACTAGAATTTCTCACAACAGGATAAATAAATGAAAACAACAGGCAAAATTAATGGAAACCATAAATTCAACATGGAAAAGTTCCGAAAAACAAATAGACTAAAACAGCAATTTTGTGAAAACATTCAGTGAAAATCGCCTGTTGTCTGCTGCTAATGAAACCCCTGCGAAATATGCAAACACATACATTGTACAATATTGAATATTCCATTCATGCTTACAACCGATTACAATTTTAGACATATGTACATTTGAAGACTAGATAACAGCAACTACGCGGAGTAGCAAATCCCAACGAACAAAATATCAATTACCGAATTCCAATCAATTATACTCATTACTTCGGTTAAAATTGAAAAATTTTGATTTTAGAATGCGAATTCCTGCAAAGCAGCCATTTTGAATTTTCTGAGGTACGAATCTGAAAAATAATACCATAATTGTGATCTACTCCAAAATTCCTTCAATTTGAGTATAATATAGCCATACTTTGAAGGGATCGAAAAATTATAGCGAAATCGTACATTAGACAGCCATTTTGAATTTTACGAGGCTCGAATCAGAAAAAAGATACAATATTTGCAATCTACTCTTAATTGCCTTTCATTTGAGTATAATAAAGTTATACTTTAGAAAGATCTAAAAATTAGCGAAAATTTCTGTTTTCCTGACACCCCATACACGGCCCCTGGGGGTCAGGATGAAAAACACGGAATATATGTGAAAAAGAGAGATGTTGCGAATATACTACCAAAATTTCAAACATTAATATTAATCACTTTGGTTTAGAATGAAAAATTTATGATTTTTGCGAAAAAGTCCCGTCATTTGTAAAGCAGCGGCCATCTTGAAATTATTATTTTTTGGGTAAAACTATTCATCAATATACATCTTTCCACCAAATATGAAGAAAATCCGTCAACTAATATTTGAGTTATCTTCCGGACGGACGGACGGATGGACTGACGGACGGATGGAGGGCTTCACTATATCCCTACCGAACTTCGTTCGTTGGGATAATTATAGTAGTTGGTACAATGAAACATTTTAGTTATGTGTAAAAAATGTGATGTTATGGATATTTAAACAATTGAAGTAATGTGTACAATGAAATATTATGAATACAATTGAAGAATTTAGTATGTGTATGATGAAACATCTGTAAATGTAAATTTTAGTTAATATAACATGTAGTATGATTTTGACTTAAATATAAACTTACATTTGCAGATCCAGCAGGGAGTGTTAGGGCTGTCATTATATTAGATCTTCCAGCCTCATCACTGGAGCGTAACACAGATCTAGGGTTTCCACTGACCTGCCTGAGACTATTGATATACTCCCCCAGGTTGCTGAACTTGACGTTCGCGTGCTTGCGCTGGATATGCCGTCTCATTGTGTGATAGTGACGGCATTCAATGTGACAGAACTCACATACAAACATCATGCCACTGTGGTAAGATACAACATGACGCCTTAGCTGATATGGAAGAGCGAAGGCCTTCTCACAATGAGAACACTTGTATTTGTCAGCTTGTGTGTGTTCCATTTCATGGCGATGTATCTGCTCTTGGTACTTGAATGTCTTGTTGCAAAACCGACAAGTAAAGTTTCGTTTATCTGAATGGGTCAATTGATGTTTAAGCATGTTGCCTTTCTGACGGAATGATTTTGGACATTTTGGACACTGGAAGAAAAATATGGTATCAGAATGGAAGTTCTTTATGTGGGCCATTAAAGCATTCTTGGTTTTCATACCTTTACCACACTCATAGCATTGGTAGTTTTTCTTGTTGGTATGCACACCTCTCATATGGTACACAAGGTTGATGGACAGGTGAAACCTCTTATGGCAAATCTTGCATGGAAATTTCCGCTCACCATGAGTGATCACATGCTTATTGAGGTTACCAACACTCATAAAGGATTTCCCACATATGTCGCAAATATTTGTCACAGGACTAGTTTCTACGACTCCCGTGTGCAGCATCTTGCGTCGAACAACAGTGCCATCTGGTCGGTAACAATTGTGATCATTTAGGTAGTCTTTGCGATAAAATTTCTTCGTGCAGTCCGGACATTCAAATTGTGGTGGTGCGTGAATAACCTGGTGGCGTTCTAACATAGCTGTATTCTTAAATGTCAGAGGACACAATGAACAAGGAAGTGGTTTTCCTTGTATGCAAGGATGATCATTTGAGTTAATTGGTTTAGTAAACCTCTTCTGACAGACATTACACTTAAATGGGAGGATGTGGTCTTCACAATGCTTCTGATAGAGAAGTGGCTCTGAAAACGGTGTGTTACATGTTTCACAATTGATAAAACCATTTTCTTCAACAGTTTTTACAGCTGAACACAGTAAATGATGAATGACTAAGTCAGCTTTTCGATCAAAGGATTTCTCACAGATACTACAAGGATGAGTCTCTTTTTTGTGTTCCTCGAGATGTTCTATAAGGCACTGGCGCTGTTTGAATTTTTCATCACAGTCCATCTCTGGACAACGATAGAGTTTACGTTTAGTTGATTTGACATGTTCCTCTGTTTCACCATCGGAGAAACTCAGCGTTACATCCAGAATTCTACTGCATTGGTGATTATCAAGGGCATTTTTAAGTGAAAAATTTTTACCACATGAGAAACACTTAAAGGCACCGGCATGAAAGTTCATGTGATTCTTGAGTCCTAACTCCTTGCAAAATACTTTTGAACAAAATTTACATGGGAAGAAGCTATTCTTTTCTTTCTCGGTAAGTTGATCTGGATTACACTTTAGAAGATGCTTTATCAAGCCCTCTTTTCTTGAATAAACTCGTGCACATTTTCCACATAAATAGTCCTGTGTATGCACTCCCATGTGGCGATAAAGGTTGGCTTCCTTTAAGAAGCCAAGACCACAAATGTCACAAGTGAGTGCAGTTTCATCTAATTCTTGTACCCCAGTGGTTGTGTTCTTATCTGCCGAACAAATATGTTTTATTAATGATTCTTTTCTTGCAAATTTCTTATTGCATACATCACATTTGAATTTACCAGTGTGTGCAGCCATATGTCTCCTTAAGTATTCAGCGTTGAAAAACTTTTTCTTGCATTCTTTACATCCAAACAGTCCATCTTCCCCCTTTTCTACTGCAAGGCACTCATGTCGATCATAACTCCACTGCCTGTTGAAGTCTTTGCCACAGTCTACACAATGGAACTTTGGTTTTCCTCTCTTACAATGCACACTGTTGTAGTGTTCTTGCATTGCAAGAATATCAGTGCTATTTTCACTGGCTCCACACTGTTTACAAGTATAAGATAATGTCTCATTCTCTACACTTATATCAGCAATAAGATGGATATCTAGCAATTCCTTGTGTGCTTTATTTTGCTTCTTGCCATTCTTTTTGGGTGGTCTTCCTCTTCCCCTCTTTACAGGTAAGGACTTATCAACAACCTTTTCTTTTTCAACTATGCTATCATCGTCAAGAACTTCCTTATTGGCAGAGATGTCAGTGGTTTCCTTTTCTTTTTCAACTATGGTATCACCTTCCATCACTTCCTTATTGGCACTGCTGTCAGTGGTTTCTTTTGGAGTTTCAATGTCTTTGGCCTTCTGCTGGTCTGCAGTATCATCATCTAAATCATACGTCATCTGGTTCAGGATCTTAATGGCATTGTCACTCATCTTCTGGAGGCTTTCTGCAGTCATACCTACCAAGAAAAACAAACATTGGTCATGTTATAAATTTATAAATTTATGTAGTACTAATGATGGGTTAATTACAAAAAGAAAATATATCAATGATTATTGCAAAAATATAAGAATACACTAAGGGAAAAATACTCTTGATTACATGGATATATGATATCAGAACTCATCCTGAGAATACACTTCTTGATACATGCTTGTTTTGTTGTTGTTACTACAATTAATATTTCTATTTTAAAAAGACCAATTACCTTCACTTTCACTGATTTCACAGCTGATTTTCACAGCTTCAGGAGCTGGAACATCCACTTTACTCATCTCGGTCTGATCTTCATCTACCTTAACCTTCTTTGCAGGAGGTTTTGGGGAATTTCCCTCAAGTACATCAGTCAACGCCTGTATTGCAAGGTTCCCTTTATCAACTAGTACAGGAACCTTTTTAGGACGACCTCTACTGCGCTTGGGTTTTTCTGGATCTGCTTCTTTCTTCATATTCTCTACTACTGCTCTGTATTCTTCGGGTCCTCTAACAAAGTCCTCACTTGGGTAGGCTGTGTTGATACCAGGTGCACGATCTTTACGCTCTTTGATGCGACGTGATGATCTGCTTGGTGTTTCACCAGGTGTTTCTTCTTTGGCGATTAAATTTGGATCAGGTTGCCATTCAGGCTCATTATTCTGCTCTTCTTCTATATCCTCATCTGATGTGTCACCATCATTAGTGATTTCATTTGTTCTGACAGTAGAGTCAGTGAGCTCAACAATCGCAGCACCATCTGGTGGGCCTATTTCAGGCTCTTTCTGAATGTTAACTAAGTCTTCCTGGAGAATCAAAGTTTAACTATTGTTCATTTGATTTCAATGACAGGGAAAAGTATTTTGTTGTATTTGAAAGTGAACATAAAATACACTAAATCTATATTTGGTAGAAAATTTTGAAAATTCGAACCACTTATAATTCATGTTGAAGTTATGATTCATACTTTTCATACTTGAAAAAATTTTGAAAAAATGACTCATACCTCAGTGTAGAGTCCATCATGTTTCCTCTTTATATGTACAATCAGCACGTCTCGCCTACTGAGTTTCAGACCACAGATGTTGCACGGCCAGTGTACTCCCTCCCCATGGATCTTCATGTGTCGACTCAGGGTGAATTTGTCCACAAATCTCCTCTTACATACCTTACATTGAAGGACTTTGTTTCCCTTAGCTTTTGGCTTCAAATGCTTTTCTCTCAGATGACGAGCCAATAGGATTGCAGTGTCAAATGATTCATCACACCTGTGAAATGCAAATGCAGATATAAGTACAAGAACACAAATGTGTACAACATGTCCCTGCCAATGGGTGATCCTATGAAGCTTTTTCATACTGTATTTTCAACAGATATTAGTTGAAGAGACGACAGAAAATCCAGCAATATCCCTGTATTTTTTTAATTGATATGTGATATGGTTCATCTGAAGACTCAACAGACAAGATTTAAAGACAGAAAATCCATAATGGCCGCCTTAACATAAACCGAGAATGCCCAAAAGCCGATCAGTTCGAGCTTTGCATACTCGGAATCATCCCTGAAAATTTGAAATTGATCCTTGAAATGATTAGCCTGAAAACGCATAGATAAGACTTAACAGACAAGATTTTAGGATGGAAAATGGCCACCTTATCATTTACCCAAAATGCCAAAAACCTAATTATTTTGAGATTTACATACTAAGAATCATCCCTGAAAATTTTTAATTGATCCGTGAAATGATTAGCCTGAAAACATGTAGACAAGACATTACAGACAAGATTTTAAGACTGAAAATCCAAAGTGGCCACCTCACCATTTACCCTAAATGCCCAAAAATTTACAAGTTTGATATTTACACATAAAAATTAAATTAACAAGTTTGATATTTACATATAAAAATTATCTATGAACATTTGAAATTGATCCTTCAAACATCTGGCTGCAAGTAGGTGGTTACCAGTTTCACCATAAGGTGACTAATTTGGGTCAGATAACATGGCAGATATAATACATAGTATATATTAGAAAATTCCCTTAAAGAGGGACATGGGGTATAAATAGGAGGCAGACAAATGGAACAGCCAAAATAACTGTATTTTTGATATTTTCACAAAGCTGGTCAATTTTCTCATATTTCATATTCATTAAGAAAATGTATTGGTTCCAATTTTGTTATGTGTATCTTTCAATGTTTTTAAGTTCATATTCTGCAGTTAGATTTCAACTTCATCATTTTGTTGGATTGTGATAGGACATTTAAAAACACTGATTACATTTTTCAAATTTAAAAGTCCTCAAGATTAGCAAAATCAAGTATTTAGCAATGCTGTTAATTAAACATACTAATCCTGACTAGCTGTGCCATGTTAAAGTGTGGATGTTATCTGATATTTTATTGAGAGTTGCTAGCAACTTTAAAACCGGCCTTTAAACTTGAATACTCATCAGTTCTAGTGAATCAATTTTTGAAAGTTGATTAAGAATTTTTGAAACCACATTTCTATGTAATTTACATGTACAAGATCATGTAGATTGCAAATATGATATCACTTTGCCTAAATTATGAATATTTAATGGTGTAAATGAAGATTATTTCTACTTGTATCTTGTATTTCCACAAACCTTGAACATGCTATAT
Source organism: Owenia fusiformis (assembly GCA_903813345.2). Classification (NCBI taxonomy): domain Eukaryota; kingdom Metazoa; phylum Annelida; class Polychaeta; order Sabellida; family Oweniidae; genus Owenia; species Owenia fusiformis. The sequence goes on along the minus strand of CAIIXF020000001.1, from coordinate 27,367,452 downwards.
TCTGCTTTTTCATCTCTTTGGAATAGTCGGTAAAGGCAGTTATTGTTGCAATATCTGAAAGCAGAATGATGTCATGTTAATAAATTGCATGTATAGAACAAACAGCTAAAACTGCAGATTCATTAAAAAGCATGTATTTTCATATGATGCCACATAGTTTTTATTAGGTTTTATATTCCATGCAGATACTATATGTGAGATTATTTGAAGACAATATATAAATTCATTTTATTGAATACTATTCCATCATACAAAGCCCTGGCTACAATAAACATATTTTCACATTTATCAGTAGCCTACTGACTACAATGATGATTGATCTTAGGAATGTGTGAATCTTAACAGGAGTTTATTTCATTAAAAGACCCACCTCCCTCTTTTGCCAACATAGCTTCCTCTTTGACTTTCCTGTTAGCCTCTCCTTCAGGATCCAGTTCATCAGACAAGATGGAGATTTGTAGAGGATGGTCTTCTTCAGCTAGATCAGGTAAGACTATCTGCTGACCAAGAAGCACTGGAATATACAGTTACCACATAAATAGAGATTAGTAAGAGATACAGTTAAAACTATCTGAGTGGAATACCTTTTGATACCTCTAAAAAGTGTTCCATTTGGGAGGTCAGTTGGTCTGGGGACTCTGAAAAGTGTTCCATTAACACAGGTGTTCCACTTAACAAGTTTCATTGTACATCATTAAGTGTGACATTGTAGTGGTTCATTGATTTTTGGACAACAGAAAAAGCATTTTGTAAATGTGCAATAATCAGGACCTACAGATCATTAATAGAAACTACATCAAGTTAATAATTTCTCAATCAATTGTTGTAATCATGGATTTAATGACATCAGAGTAACAGAACAATGCATTTTAGAAATTAATTTACTATAGCCTTAGTTATTACTATTTTCTTTCAAATGGTCAATTTAGTGTTTTGAAGCCATTACAGTAAAACCTGTTTGTATTTTGTTGCCAGGAAAAAAGTTCAGTGTTGGTAGGTGTTCAATACAGAGAGGGTAATTTATACAGAAGTCAGTCGAGTACGTCTGGAGGAAGGGTGTCCACTAGATAGTAGATACAGGTGTTCATTAGAAAGAGGTGTTCACTGAGACAGGTTTTACAGGGGTTTTTAATGGGCAAAGAGTATTTAGCTCATTAGTATTTTTGTTACATTCAAGTTTTTCATCTATTTATATAAAGGAACAATGTATATATTTTACCTGATGTTATTCCGTCAGGCATAGCAGGTTTTCCCAGCTTCTTAGCATAGTGAGGTGCATACCAAACCTTCAGCTCATGGCCTGAAACACAAATGAATTTTTACTAGAATTTCTAATGAGGCATTAACATGCAAAATGTCACCACATGCCATTTGTTACAGACACTGACTGCCACTCACCAAATGCAGAACACTGTCCACAAAAAAGGTTGAGACTATAACAATATGTCAACACTTGAAGTGGTGACGTATCAATGTATCAACAAATCAAAGGAAAACAACATGAGTTATAAAATTCCAAATCAGTCCATTAAACATTTTGGCTGAAAATACACAAAGAGGGCTTGTATTTGAGAAAAGGATTTTTGGACAGAAAATCATAATACAACCATTGCAAGGACCATTGTTTTATGGTAACAAGAATGACATCGGTAATGTCACACCACTCAGGTTACATGGAAACAATTTCAACTACAAAACAAAATACATAGTCAAACTCCTGCAAAGGGTTTACTTTCATACCTGGTAAGAGCTTCTTGGTGTTTGAGAAGTAGATATCTGATCCTATCTGGAAAGCTATGGCATTCTGATCGGATGAAGTTGTTGCAGCCTGGACCAGACACATCCAGTTACAGCTATTTTCATCTGTTGTATCTAACGAGATACTTGTACCATCCTTATTGAAGATCTGTTAATAAATACATTTGCTTTCATTTCAAATTTAATAAGAGAATTCTACAATAGGGTGCTAAATATGTGACTTCTTAAAGGTTATGTCACTATGATTTGAAATACATCTGAGTTCTGTCGGTATAGGCAGATATTGTGAGGAATATCCCTTTTAAAGTAAGACAGGTTAATTTTCCAATTACAGTAAGTCTGTTCTCTGTTCCAATTTCGCGGTTCACATTTCAAGGTTCTAAATTTGGGACTCAATAGAACAAAAATGGACTAAAGAATTATGAGCTATTTGAATTAGTCAGGTGCTCCAATTTAAATATACAGATTTTACCGCAGTTCATTTTATAAAACTAGTGTTCACATGGAGCAGATATTAGGCATGGTTTGGAAGCAGTAAATACCTTGAACACCATGCCATTTTCAGCTATAATATCCATTGTGGTTCTCCTTGATTCATATGGACCAAATCTTGTTTTGGTCTGGATCAGTTCTGAGGCATGTACACCAATATTCCCATCTTCATGCAGATTCCACACCAAGTTATGTGGTAGTGTCATTTTTGCCCTGTAAATAGTTCAGGTATGGTAATCTAAATAAAAACGTATAGTAAATTGGTGTTATACCTTGATGCTAAAAAAGGTAGTCATGTAAGTTGAGCTTCGATTTACTTCATTATAGATAGCCAATGTCTCAATTCAAAAATGGCAACTCATTGGAGAAGCTAAAATCATACAAAAATCAATTCAAAATTATTAAATGGTTGATTCCAGAATTCTACTTTAATATTTCAAGATAATTTTAAAATACATCTTACTTTGACATTAATTTTTTCTGAGTCTCTGCATCAACAAGACTAATCTCGGGGCATTCTTCTGTGGCATGGTTACCACCGCAAACATCACATTCCCCTTCTTCCTGGTCACCATCTTCTGTGGTTATTATGGTAGCACCTTCCTCAACAAGTATTGTAGTAATGTAACCGTCTGTATCAACAACCTGTGCAGTATGCACACCTAGTTCTGAATCATTGATGGCTGTTACTTGAGCTCCATCCACAGCTGTTACTTGGGCGCTATTCATGGTTGTCACTTGAGATCCATCAATGGTTGTAACTTTGGGTCCATTCATTGCTGTAATTTGGGCTCCATCCATAGTTATAACTCGAGATCCATCTATGGTTGTAACTTGTGCTCCATCCATAGACATATCTTGAGATCCGTCAATGGTTGTAACTCGTGATTCTTCCATTACTTCTTCTTGAGCTTGTTCAATGGTTATTGATTCTGATGAATCTATTGTCATCTCCTCCACCTGGGTTTGTTCTATCTCCGACATCTTGATTCACTCTCACTGCGCAATGTCTACAACACAAACATAATCAATTAACAGTTATAATTTCCATTTTTGATTACATCATTATTTCAAAGAGAAATAACGCCAAAAGGCATACCAAATGTCTAAATAAATATAGTCTTTATATGTCTCTGCATATGTCTCTGATCCAAGCCTGATTGGTCTAAAGTAGCATAGAATATTTCAAGGTAAAAAGCTCTTATTCAAACTGAAGAAGGTCCCGAAAAGAAGGCAGATCTTTGATCGATCCAAAACAACCTTCAATTAAGGATATGATGTGATGTCTCTGGTGTTAACTACTAGACCAAAATTGGACTGTTACTATAGCATCCTATCTCTCGCGAATCTTTCACACAATTGAAGGATATATACACTATACAGTACTATGTATGTTGTGTCGTGGCCTTTCAAGAGACTCTTGAGAGTCCATGACCATGTGTATATTGCCCGTATATTGATATGCATCTGCTAAAAAATTGTTTGGATGAAGTTGTAGGGATGCCTTCAAGCAATATGAACAAGCATATAAGCAAGATGTAATATGCAACTGTTTGACCAGCTCACAGACCAGTCCACCCGTGTAGCTCAGCGGTAGCGCAGGTACCTCTTACGTAATAGGTCCCGGATTCAATCCCCGGTTCAGGCAAGACTAAATTCGCTTGTTTGCTTGAAGTACTTCAGGGTGTTTGACTGAGTGGTCCGCAACTCGTACAAAAAGGCTGTGGTGTGTACTTATATGTCTATGTATAAGTGCACATAAAAGAACACAGGGCTCCTTCAAGGAGGGGTTTCTGGGTCTATCTTCCATGTTAATTACGTAAATTACGACCGTATATATACGGAACATACCCAAGAGGTATTGCTCACCTTCATTGGTGGTAAACAAAATACAATACTACAATGAGGAAAAATATAAACTATGCTGTACAACCCCTCCCACTTTTCTGAAACAAACCTGGAGAATTCTAAAACCTAGGCTAGACTAGCCTAAGCTTAGACTTAGAGAATCATGGGCTTAGTTTCAAGAGACTTCCACGCCTAAAAGTTCCAGATATGTTGCAGACATGTCAACCGTTAAAAGAGAAACAGAAAAGCTTAATCAATAAACACACGACGTTAAATTCCAGGGCTTTCGAAGATATCTTACCTTGTAAACCATTTTCAAAAATTCCGCGATCCAAATCTTGGAATTTTCATTTTGAGGGGAAGATCAAAATGGCGTCACCGCCAAAATTAGAATCGCATTTTCGTTTCCACTGTACACGCTCTTTAAATGATAACTATTCTTAATTTTGAATTCTTCGTTTTCTATATTATACATCAAATACGACTCAAGTTAGAATATGTGAAACAGTTACCTAGGTATTGCAGAATTTAGCTTTCCTTATAAGAAAATTATCCTAGGCCACGCCATTTTCTTTCTATCGGGCATGCGCAAACAGAGTTCCGGTGAAAGTGAAAGTAAATATTTTTGTCAGTTTGTAGCTGTCAATGCTTTTGTAAATATATAGACGAATGTGACGTTTTTAGGCATTTAAAAAGTACAATTATATTAGCAAACCATAAAATATATACCAGTCTTGATAGAGGATATCTATTATAATCACTCAAGCCATGGAACATCAAGAATTCAAAGGAGGACCAGACAGTTACAATTCAGAAAATTTTTGGAAAACCAGCCAGATTCAAAGTCAAAGTAATATTGCCATTCCATCATCATGGCCGAAAAGACAAAGACATACTATGCCAAATAATCCTCCAAATAAGCAGCAACGTAGTTCTGTCACCATGCATGCATTGAATGTTATCGCAGTCACCTATTTTGTTTGGTTGTTGATAACATCGTTCATTGGCACGGCATACTATTTTGGACCAGCGATTTATGATCCTGATACGCTATATGTGATAAGAGCTGTGTTTTGCTTTATCTTGATTAACGTTGTTGTGAATCACATCCTTGTTATTACAACAGCCTATAGGTCTACCTATACAAAGATGACGCAGACAAATGAATTACCAGATCCATCTTGGAGTTACTGTCATACGTGTCAGATGGATATTCCACCAAGATGTCATCATTGTGCTTTATGTGGGATCTGCATCCTGAAGCATGATCATCATTGTTTCTTCACCGCATCATGCATTGGATTTTATAACCAACGATACTTTACTGTGTTTTGCTTCTATGTTATGGTTGGTACAGGGTTTAGCGGCAGCGTCTTATACCAATACATAAACAGCGAACATTTGAGTGACTCTGGATCAGTTCATTTGTTGCTACCTGTTGCCTTGGTAGAAACACTATCTGGGTATGCAACTTGGCATTTTCTATCGATTATTATTTTATTGAATTTCACATTTGGAACATTTCTCGGTTCAGGCTATTACTGGGTTCTACAAATGTGGATAATTTATAGAGGACAAACATGCCATGAATTCATGAAGAAGGATAAAACTTATGCAACCAATCCAAATTTAAGATTTAGGTCCGTCTTTGGACCACTATGGCTTATGAACTTTCTGGTACCCTTGGTATGTTTCTCGAATAAGGGTAATGGTATAGATTGGGTTGAGCATACATATAAATATATATAGCCTCAGGGAGGAGCTATTACATTGAAATGAAGAGATCTGACAGAAAAATATAATCAATTTTATTTTGGTTCACTCCAATACTGTAAAACGGGTATTGTTAGCGAGGGGTAATTGTTAGCGATTGTTAGCGATCGCTATAGTTTCGCTAAAAATTCAATTCGCTAAAATAAACCGGGGTTAAAATAAACCGGGCGCTAAAATTTGCAAATTCCCGCGAAACTACATGAATACTAGTATTTAAGAAGCTTTTCGATCAGTGCTCGACTTCCGGTTTGTAATTTGAGATTAGTTTGGACCGAAAAATCAACGATTTTAAATGCTACCGTGATTTTGTGATTAGTCAGATGAGATTACAGTAGTCTGGACCAATACCATGTGCTTTAGAAGTGTTACATTTTGATAATTCCTCTGTCATGTCCGTCATTCTTCTTCTGCCATAAATTATAAAATTTCTAATGCATTTCGCTAATTTGATTTTTTAAAGATTAATCTTCATTTCGCTAAAATTTCCCGCGCTAAAACCCCCTAAAATTGAAAAATCGCTAAAATTTCCCGGTGTCAAAATTACCCGTTTTACAGTATTTCTTTTTCAACATCCGTCCATAGAAATAGATATTAACGTTTTTAAATGTCACCATCTACCCCCTCCCTCTATGATAACTAATCATATTTTTCAATAACTGTTTATATTTGTATATTTTCCTAAATCTATAACAAGAGATTAAAATCTCTTAACCATACAGTATTGGTACTTAACCATTCCAGCTAATTAACCCAGCCTTTAGACTAGTGTGTGTTACGATTGTAAATCAATATGGGTACATACATGAATGGCTTAATCAATATAATTATGTTAGGTTTATATCAATTGAGACTAGAAACTGTAAATTACCAAAGTAGTTATCTGCTACCAAACTTGGAAGAATACCTGTTATCCACCATTCTTTGCAAGTCTCAAGCTATTACCAGCTGATATTTGATCAGTGATTACCATACCAAAATTGGAATACCATTTTCTCTTTTAATATTCACCTTAGAAAATTCATTGAATTCTGAGCAATGTTCAGTTTTTAAATGAACATTATGTTCAAGAAAGTGGAATGTGTTGTAGGCCTACCACATTGTAAATAAATGTTTGTGGAAAGAATTAATTATTGTACCTGATTGGAGCAAATAACTACCTGAAAATTGGTAACTATTTTGGCACTGGGCTGAAATGTTAGTTTCAAGTCCAGGGCTTAGAATGTTTGTTTCAAGTCCAGGGCTTAGAATGTTAGTTTCAAGTCCAGGGCTTAAAATGTAAGTTTCAAGTCCAGGGCTTAAAATGTTATTTTTAAGTCCAGGGCTTAAAATATTAGGTTTAAGTCCAGGGCTTAAAATGTTCGATTTTAGTCCAGGTCTTCAAATGTTAGGTTCAAGTCCAGAGCTTAAAATGTTGGTTTCAAGTCCAGGGCTTAAAATATTAGTTTCTAGTCCAGGGCTTAAAATGATAACAAATAACAGGAAGGGTTTGTAACTTTACGCACATTATTAGAGATTTATTCAGATTTATTGTTATGAGGCTATATAGTAGACATGTACATGTATGTCAGTGTATGTGATGCCACAGTTATGAAAGTGCATTTATACATTATTTATTAGTATTGTATCCGTAACTTTACATATAGACTAATTGATTTTATGTATTGTTGTCAGGCAGCTTGATGCTACAGTTTATAAAAGTGCATTTATTGATCAAGTATTGTCTTTTGTTAAGTAGCCTCTCAGCCTGGGAATTGCCTCTTTTATAAGTGAATGGGTATACAATATAACATACCCTGGATCCTTGTTAGTCAGTCATCCTACATATTGACTATAAACATTTTTACAATTGTATGATTTTGATGCTGACTAGATATTAAAATGTAGCTCTCATGGACTTATAGGGGAATTTGTATTTACAATGAGTGACAGCTACTTATTTGGCAGAAAATCTAGTGTCTTGATTCAGTACATAGGCAAGATCAGAGAATGATCTAGAGTGTATACAAGGTTATTGTAAAGGGTAGCTTATATGAGTCTATAGGTTTGAAACTTCTCCATCAGCATGGTTTTGTCTCAAGCCCTTGTGGCCCTACCTCACCTCACAATAGCTTGGTTAAGGGACTTGATATTAGACTATTTTGATTACAACTTCTATTGATGAGGGAATTCAACTCCATCTTTCCCCAAAAATTACTTCAAGAGCCAGTTCAAAGCAAAGATATTTACACTGATGCAAGGTCATAGATAGAAGCAACAAATACATATACAAGTGTCAGTTTAAAAGACATTTTGTTTCAGGAGACCGTCCATATACCATATCTCTGATATTTGCTCATCTCATACTTAATTGTAACCAATGTACAATTCAATGTACAGATAGTCTTGGTTCAACACTCTGGACCCCCCTCTAATCTACTTGGCGCAAGACTAATATACAGATGTAGGGTAAGGGAGTATTTCAAAAGATCAATGTCAGAAAATTAACCACATTGTACATTAAGGGGGAGGGGGTCATTACTATTAGCCTTAAAAGTTAGCTTTCCAACATCACTAATTATTGTTATTATTGGAATAATTATAAGAAATTGACTTTATAACATTTACATATTATGTTAGATATAGTGTGACTTTCAAAATAACGCATATCAACATTTCTCAAACACAGTTATGAGGGGATCACAAATTAACTGTTCAAATACAGTTAGTAATCCTACATTGAACTTATGAGATGCTCCCTAAAGTCTGTTTTGAAATCGGAAGCCCTGGATTAATGGACATAGTGCATACACACTGCACATAGATTCCATAACAGTGTAAAACAAATGCACAATGTTTTCTAACTTCTCTTTATTTATTAATTTATTTAATTTGGTAATTTCTTGATCTCTGGGAAAGTAAAACTTTTACTGCAATAAAAAGCACTGCATGTTAAATTTGATGACATACTTTTTGTTCAACTTGATTCAAGGAATTTAGCTTTTTCAGATACACAAAAACAAATGATAGTGCCTATTTATAGAACCTATACATGTATAACATGACAGTAATTATCTTAAACATAACAAACAAACATACGGAGATCACATTGTAAATAGATCACTTGACTGTATCTTTTTATTTCTATGAACATTTTTAATATACATGCAGATACACTGCAATTGCATGTATTTCAAGTCCCAAAGATCTAATTTGTGCTTTTGTTATTTACAATAGCCTTAATGTGCCTGTGGCTCATGTATGTCAAATTGGGGTGAGAGTACAGAAATTACCCTCGGGAATATATCATATAATCACTCTTGATAAACCCAATATACAATCCCTCCCTTCGTATAATGTCTGTATATACATGCATGTGAAATATTATAACAATACTGTATATGCATTGTGATACACCAACTGTGATAAACCATGTATTAATTTATATCTGTATTCCTAACTGAGATTGCTCACCAGCAACAGCAAGCCGATATTTCATAATGTACCACTTATGATGTATTACCACAATATTATGTATGTTGATACCTTATGCCTAGATCTCATTTGCTCCGATCCATCGGCCATTGCCCGGCAAATTGCATTTTTCTGTTCAAAACTGATTTCAACTTGCTTTAAATTGACCAAACCTTTTTCTAAAAATAATGTACAAGTTCTCAGGAGTTCACATCTGACCTCAAAGATTTGACCTTCAATTTCGAACAAAATACTCAATCGGCCAGGCGCCGGTTGATGAATTGGAGCAAATGTGACCTAGGCATATTATATTATATAGTCATTCAGATGTTGTTACTGCATTTTTATGTTCTGTTTTATTATTCAGAAATTATTTATTAACCTCAATGTATTATATTGTTATTATCATTTATAATGTTGTGCATGTGAAAAATAATTGTTGTTCTAAAATTTGAATTTAAAAAGTTCATCTTAATATGGAACACAACTTCTATGACACACCTAATACTCTTAATGCTTAATATCACAATATTTGTGTAGTATATGTAATTGTTCTGTATTTAAATTTTGTCATTTGAAAAGTATAAGTATTTAGACAAGACAGTGTGAACAATCACAATCACAAAGTTCAGGGGCGTAGCCAGTTAATGTTATATTGTGTTGATTGTGTAATGATGATGATTTATCACCCAAGAGTTCAATAACAAGGGTGCAATAATAATTTTTGACACTTGCTGCCAGCTATGTAGATTTAATCCTAGTTATGTAAACAGATACTAGTTGGCGCTTCTTAACATTAAACATCTAATAAGGTAATTAGTAAGATAAGCCAGGCAGTGAATCTTATTGGACTAGCTAGAGCTTAATGCCTATGCTGTATTTATCTGACCACATGCATCACTACAATTTTTTATTGCCATAACATTAACAAGTAGAATTAAAATGTATCATCAAAGTTGATTTAAATTATACTTATAGCTAAAAATGAAAGTACTCTAAATATCATTCTGGATCAAAATTACCTGTATCAATTTAATTTAGTGTATCTAGTATTCGAGTCTTATATGTTTAAGTGTATGTATTTCTGGCTGGGTACATCGGGGGGGGGGATACATGTGTTCTGGTTTGTTATTTGAGTTGAGGATGATACAAAAAATACAAAGAATTCATTACTCACCTATCAGCTGATTGGTGCCCTTTTTATTTTTTATTTCCAATTTGTTCATTTTCCTGTCATAGATTTTCATAATTATACAGCAACTGTCTAATGTACATACAACTGTATAATATATACATAATATATATCTAATAAATAAATTTTGATAAATTGAGTGTTTGCAATGTTTATTTTTGCATTTCTAAGTCCTCCATCACTTCTAAGTACTTGCTTATTTGTGTATACTGATTCAACTGTTAGCTAATTATCTGTTGGAGGGGGTGTCTTAGATTTAAATTTTCTCAAATTCTGCTGGCGGAAAGTGAATCAAATCTTTAAAACCTTGCAGAAGATACTCTAAACTTAAACACATAGGAAAAAGTACTAACTTTCCATCAGGAGAATTTTTCCTATATCAGTTTAAAGTTAATGGACATTAAGATGATCCAAACTCAGAGAAATGGGTAGAAAAGTTTAGATGTCAAATTACCCCAAGTGAATCACTACAGTGCTGATATATAATAATATAGGGTGCGTTTTCAAACTAAAAAGAGTGTTCCTACCAAAATGAATTTGCCTACATACCCCTGAAACTCTTATCTGATAGATAGAATGCACAAATAAAACAAAAGTTTTGCAATTATAGGTAAAAAGTTCTCTTGAAATTTCGAAGTGATTTTACCTGTTAATTCTGTCCATGGTCGGCCATTTTTGCGGAAGTTACACTGAAACGCAAACTCCATGAAACGAAACGAAATCACTAGAAAAAACATGGCACACATTGTGCGCATGTGCAGCAAAGTTTAGACCAATTAGATTATTTGATTATTTTGCGCACGTGAATTATTTGCTTCCGAGCACTTACAAGCTTACCACAATAAACAAACCTGGCAGAGACTACCCTTAGCCTACTTCATTTTGGCGAAATTTCAGCCGAACTCGTGAAAAATGCATTATGCATACGCTGGTGTGAAGCCTTGGAGACACTCATTTTGGTAAATATGATTTATGGGGTATACTTTTCTGCAGTTTGTGGGAGTTTGGGACATTACATTTTAAAATTCAAGAAAATATGCCAATTAAACGACTGATCGATTAATATATACCAGCACTGTATCTCCTTAATGTCTCAACATCAAAGAGTAAGTCAAGCCCTTTAGAAAAAGTTTATACAAGAGAAAGATACTCTTAGTAAGTTTAAGGGCTAGTTTTAAGCATTCAAAATACACATTAAAAAGGGAAGAACTTCGGGCATTTTGATGCTCATTATGTTGCTAGGCAACAGCAGCAAGTGGTGATGCTATGAATATTAAGCAGGGATATTATGTTACAGTAGCTACTGGATTAAATCTAACAAAGTTAGCCTAGCTGGTAGCCAGTGTTGAACGAACAGACTAATTTGTGTTGTTATTTAAAAAATAAACTTTGTAAATGTTATGAAAATTGAACTTATGTTTATCTTATTTTACTCACCCATAGAACGAGGTAAAGGATTAGCAAAAATTATCTTGGGCCCTCATCTGACAATTCCTAGATCCACTCTAAATGCATCTTTCTGCAGTGTATTTAACTTCATAATCTGTATATAGATGTCAGTAATGAATGGAGCCAAGCTAAATCAAACAGAAATGAACTTAAAATGATGGAAAGTTATATGGACTCACTACAAGACTCTGGGACTTCTAGTTATTCTCTAAATTGCACCAAGAGGTTTCAAAATTCCATTTTTAAAAATTGAAGTGTAATCAACTTTTTATACTCGTATGGTTTTTTAAGTTACAAAGTCTTGCCATTGAATATGGACAATCTTTCACATTATCGTTAAATGCCCCCTTAAATACTACATTTACTGATTTTATCTTTTAAATGCAAATCCAGATCCTTTACCTGATCTATCCATCCTTCATCTAAATCAGAATGTGATTACTAAATCAGAAAATCAAAACACATTTTCTGCCAATAAGTAGATGACATCAGTATTCCAATTCCAATAAGCTATATTTCAGATAATTAAGGTCTTTTGCCACCAAATCTGAATATTCATCAGAATAATCAGAGGATAGTTTACAAATATGCTTGCTTTGCATCATGTGCATACAGTCTGGACCATAAATGAGTATTCCATTTTCTATCACCATTTCCAATTACCAACCAAGGTGGTTTGAAGCCCAGTTTCCAATATTGCCTAGATACATAGCCTATCCCCTAATTTGTATATTTTACAGTTTGTATCCTCGCATTCACAGATGGATGACATCTTGGAAATTTTCTTCTTTCTAGCATGGGAAACCCTCACTTCAGCAACTCCATGACTCCTTTATTTATGGTCCAAACTGTAGCTTAGAATTTGGACTTGTGATAAGACAAAAGCAAAACACTTACTTGAAGAAATAAAGTAATTTATTGTAATTTCTGAAAAATGACATAATACCAGGAATGGAAAATACAAAAAAACAAAACATACTCAATGACCTACTTCTAAAGGTACATTTTCTTGTTATTCTCTATTAAAAGTTCGTTTTTAAAGTTGAGTACATGTCTGCTACAATACTTAACTAAAAGCAATATACAACAGTTATGACATAAACACAGCTTAAAGAGTCGAGCGAGTATACTACCTCGCCAAAAATATCGTAAAACTCCCAAAATTGTGTCCTACAGAAGTATACATCCTAATTTTAGCTCTATACTACTTTTGTACTGCAATCAGGACTGACACATGTCAATGGATAGAGAGAACCTCAGTGGCATTTGTGGCATTTTTGGGACTGTGCATAACATACAGTTGATAGCAACTGATATGTAAGTACTGCACATAAACAATGTAGAACTTGCAACTGTTTTATTTCACTTTCAAAAGCACTTTTCATATTCCATATCTGTAAGTAATGTCACTGCTTATATATAATTACTAAATTAGAAAATGATGATACAAAAGTAAAAGCAGGTAGTAACTATTAACATAAAAATAACAAATAAACCCACTCCCAATCTCAGATCCCATTTCTCTGAAACAAATATCCCAAGCAGGGCTGTAATAAACGGGGGTTTATATATAACACTCCCCCTCCTCAAAAGCATGATCGGCTATCTGGGCTTCATTTTCAAAAATAGGCTTTATTTATGAGTAAATGGGCCTACATTTTCTATTAATGGGCCCAAATTTAAAATTTAAATTCCAGGTATGTTTCTGGTTATGCTCCATTTCACTTCTTCAGGGGGTCATTAACAGAACTTTCGCAAAGTTACTTATTTAAAAAGTTACGAATGACTTACGAATTCGTAAAGTTACGAATTGGCCATTAACAGAACACTTTCGTAAGTCATTCATAAGTTTTATAGTTCGTAAACGAATTTCAAATTGTGACGTCATCTTATATCATTATTTAGCACAAATAAAAATATGATGTCATTTGATATCATTGCGCGCTGTGATTAAACCGGTCACCGTGATTTCAAAGATTCCCAGCTCAGGAACATATTTGCTTATCATGTAAGAATAGGTGGATATTTTAGCTTGAAACTTAGCATGCATAAAAAGAACAATTTCTTTTTGCCAACCTGTATACCTTACATAAGAACTGGATGAGAAATATGCCATTCGCAAAGTTATGAAAGGGTCTGAGGTGCTATTAAAGTTATGAATGAAAGCATATGTGACGTCATTTTTCAAAACTTTGCGTATCGTTCGTAACTTTACGAAAGTTCTGTTAATGCACATTTACCAAATTCGTAAAATTAGCAATTGACTGTTGAATTCGTAACTTTGCGAAAGTTCTGTTAATGACCCCTGGGTGAATAAAGAAGTTATAGCGTATTATGCAATAATGAACCCCCTTCTTTAGAATTATCTTTTAAATTATCTTATAGCCATGCCTAGGTATTTGTACAAGAGTTTACACATAGGGGCCCAGGTAAGGCGAGGTACATCACATGAATCATCTAATGAGACAGCAGCTGCATTGTTATTAAATTGATTGTCCAGATTTTATACAACAAAACATACAAGAAATTTCATTATGAAAAACATTTACATTTTATTCAACAAAAAAGATATAAATCCCTTATTTTCAGAAGTGCCTTTTTTGTAACTGCCAAGCTGAAAAATGTTTTTTCACATCAATCTCCTAATTATCCGTGTGTTTCTAAGAGACCAGTTCCAAAGTATTGAATAAAATGTCCAAGTTCTTCTAAATAAAGAATTCATTTCATTTACATTCACTGTACAACTTACTTTCCATTTCGTACATGTAAGATAATTAACTAAATAAGACACTTGTATTGGAGCTAACCTGTAACCCACAATATTTAAAAAAAATAGTATGTTACACAAAGTAACATTACTGAGTTTTACCATATTGTACTGAACTGGACTGTACTGTACTGAACTGAATGGTATACAGTGTAAAGAAGTTATACCATACAATTAAAGTTTCACAATACCAGTAGAATGAAAAAATATACTGTAGTCGAATAAATTTTACGTAATCAATTTCCACTGTATTCAACCCCATGGAAGGAAGTATGTAGGACTCAAAGTCAAAATAAAACAAAACATACATGTACATTTAGACTGTGGACAAACTCAGGCTCTTGCAATTGGTACCATGTGCCCACATTCAGTTTAAACAAAGCTCACTGTTCAGTAAATCTGTTTGGAAAATATACATGTACTGCTCATCCTCATGAATACATTCAAAGAATAAACAAACACCTATGAAGCCATTCATCAGTAAAAGTTTCACAGCTTTGTAATGGATTGCACCAGTGAACCTAAATAATGATTCGCTTTTGTGAAACATTTATGTTACAGAATAGCATTTATGAGGACTTTACGCAAAAACCATGTAAAATCTGAATGGCGTTATAGATGTGATATAATGCTGTGACTACAATTCAAAACCATTTACATAATGCTGAACGTTACAATTAAACATCTAGTACGTAAACACATTGTGCGCAGACGCAGACTGTACATATATATGAGTGAAGGGTCGGTCACATTTATTTCATGCTTGAAGGAGGAGTGACGCTTGATAAACAATATCATCATATTAAAAAGCTTGATTCCTATCAATCATTAAGCGTATATAATTATATGTTTACCACCTACAGTACACCAAGCTCTTATTTTAAAGGCCCCATGAAAAGTTTGATCACTGTCCAGTTGAACTGTCTGATTGAAATTATGTTTACCATATAGCTATGACATGTTGTATACATCATTTGAAAGCTTGTTCAGAAAATCATTTGAAAAACTAAAAAAAAGTTAAAATTTCACATGATATGCGAATGCTATAGCTGCATACAGTTGGAGAAGTGTTAAACCACTTTTTCTTAAAACATCTGAAACAATGTGTCACAAGAAATAAGTTTGAAACGATGAGGGATTATTTTCACTTCGCATTGGGCCTTCAAACAATAAAGATGTTTTAAAATTGGGACAGTTCAATGAGTATGTCTACTTTCATTCTCTAAGTACTGTAGTAAATGTACGGTAATGGAATTTATTGTCAAGAGCCCTTCTTGTCTATACCAAAGAGAATTGGCTACCAGGGTTCCAACTCGATATTCTGCCATATATGGAGTCATATCATGATAACAAAATTCAAAATCAAACAGCGGCTATTTTTTCACTTCAGAATTTGAATTGATATTATTCCAAATCTTTTGGATTGCTGATTATGAATTTATTGTCAGTAATAATATCAGAAAATAATGACATTTCCAATGTTGTGATCGTTCAAGGTCAAGGTCGAATATCGAGTTAGAACACTGGGAGTCAACCCTTCTTGTGTCCATACTAAAATCTGTAAATTTACTGTTGTATACCTGCTTGGTGCTTGACTATGAAAGCAATATTAAGTGCTGGTACAATATGTGACCAAAAGGTCTAAAGTAAAGCATCTTTGCGTGATTTCTTCTACACTATGCAGTTATATTTCTTAAAAAAAAAATTCAGGAAGATGATACAGTACACATCAAAATTAACCTAAAATGCTAGGTGAGCTTTGATTTGCACTGTACATGATCAAAAAGTTCTGGTCCCCATGTACATGCTTCATTCCAATCTATGACTACCTGAATTAACGTGTGCATGCTCTATGGGCCATCTGGATTAATATCCTAAAAGCGTGTACGTCTTTGCGTGAAATTGAAACTGACAGTCAGCAACCGGTTGAAACAGGTTTGAGCCAGTTCTAATCTCCAGACCTCACGATTGCACTCGGAAGCTGTGAATTTCATACGACGTCAGAGCGACGTGAGATCAGTGGAATTAGAACTAGGACACAAACCAGCTCAACTGGTTTCGCTACCCAGCTCAAACTGATCCTGTTCGATGGGTTTTTCTACCCAACTACCGAGCTTATTGGCATTGAATGCCTTATACAACTGCTGCTTCGCCAGCTGATAGTCCAACATGCTTGTCTTGCACTCAGCATAGGTACGTGGCCGTTCGACACCCTGACCTTTTATCGATGGAATACACCCATAAAGCTCAGCAAACCTCTTGAAGAGAGAGTATTTACACACTGAGGCTGGACTGCCTGATTCAGTTTTCCCCGTCATGGCTGTCACTACCTCCAAGGCTGGGTCACCAAATCCCCATAAAACAGCAAAGTTAGGGGCCTTACCAGGTTGCCGGGATTCCTGGTTAGTGATACCACTCAACAGAGGTCGGTTAATGCGGAAACTTCCTGGCCAGGATCCTGTGTCGTTTGCCAATACCCTAGCATAGACAGCCCGGGAGAGATGCTCACCATGGTAGAGACTACCAAGAATGATGCTGTTGAAGTAAACAGGCTCTATGAAATGACTCAGTAAGGCACCTGCAGTTAAAAACACAATTAAAATATTTTATATTAAATTCTTTAATGTTCTACAGTAAAAAGTTGAAACATGAGTATGTGTGATTTGTATTTTAGATTTCTGATTTCGTCTGAAGTAAAATATGCAATATATTTTAAAATACATATTTTCATGATAATTGATATCAATTAATTTTTGTTCGTTAAAGAGGTTCTGATTTCATCTGGAGTGAAATATGCAATAATCATATTTCAAAATATACCGGTTGAAAAAGGGTTTCTATGACTCTGAAAAACTATGTCGATTACTTTCCAAAAAGAATGATGAAATGACATTTTACTTGTATTACATTACTGTACTGTCTTGACTACTCACCCTGTACCCCTAGGATATTCCAGCGAGCTACCTTGTCGCTACAAGACATAGTGAGAAGCCTCTCCCCCTGGAGGACCCCATCCCAGGTCTGAACCATAGCATTCGCCTGTACAGGTATCGTTCCTTCACCAGATTCAATCTTGGTCCTCAGCTGCCCTCTGGCCTTGCGATTCGGGTGTCTGTCTGGAGTGGTGTCAACATGGGGCGCAAAGATTCTCGCATCACCGCAGGGTGAGGTACTGATGTATAAGTGGAACTGAATGTTTTCTTTCAGTTTGAATCCACCCTCAGGACGGGGTTGGAAGATAGACTGTGCAGCTTGCTCTGGGTTGACATGCATCTCAAGTTGTTGATAGAAGAAACGTCGTAAGCAACGGCCAGACAGAATCTCAGCGTGACAGTCATTCAAAGACATTCCCTGATCACTCATATACTCGCCATTGATGCATTTTGTACCAGTTGTGACACTGATCACTTGGGCATCATCCATTGTATCGCTCGTTGTCATGACAATCCCTGCCAGGACCTTACGGCGGGCATATGAAGATGACATGTTGTCTGTAAGCTCGGAAAATTTTTGGATTACAAGGTCAGCAACCTTGTCTGCCAGCACTTGGGGTAGATGTAGGGACGCATCATCACCCCCCTCAGCTAGGACTGCTTCCTGCCCTACAACACAAAGATAGATATCAGTACAATATATCAGACACATACAGAGTGTCTATTATATAAGACTCAGGGGAACAGGTTCAACATTGATAAATGCCCATAAATGTAATCATTTACCTTTGGAAGAAGTATGACTTTATTTGACAATTTTTTGAAAGGAAGTGTCTTTTACTTCGAAAATGCAATAAATTATTTTAGTAGGGGGTCAGTCTATCATGTAATTAATTACACAATGTGACATCATCGTAATGTTGAGCTGGTCCCCAAAACATTAACAATGTCTTATAAATAAACACCCAGTGTATGTTCTCATATAACAATATATGTGTTAATATGTGCTAGCTAAAATGAGAAGCGAACATCACAGAAATATAGTATTTCACATGAAAACTATTTTTCTGATTCATTTTCTGGTAGTCTCTATGACAAAGCTCAACCATTTTATACAACCAAATATACAAAATAACCAAATGCATGATATACAATATATATAAGAATTGAATATATAAAGTATATATTGGGTATTCTGTAGAGGTTAACACCACACCAACACACATTGAGAAGACGTACAGTACAATTCACAACCAATCTATTGAGTTACAGATTTGTTTTGACTTGTGCTGCTTGAAAGAGAGCAAGTTACAAGCAAAGTGAGCTAAACTTGGTGTTAAAATATTCTAAAGCATCTCAGTTTATATATAGAGGAAGAATATCAAAATGTAAAGGTCATATCAGCATTTAAATGCAGAAGGGGGCTTATATCCAATTCTCCTTTTGCATCTAAATGCATGATCATAATATAAAAGTTGCAATGCTACAAGTAAAGCCCAATCTACTCCAAAATCAAAACAAAACAAGGCATTAACATGCAAAATGTCATCACCTGCCATTTGTTACAGACACCAACCATCAAATGCCGAACACCATCCACAAAAAAATATCACCAATACCCGGTGGCGTCACACAAAAATTGGCCTTCTACAACTACGTGTGCTACAATTCGGCCAGCCAGAATGCAGTAAAAATAATTGCAAAGCGAAAGCATAAAGATTTGTATTATCATGAAAATGGTCATAATAGTTAAACCCTAGATTTTCACAACTCATGTCAAGAGCTGAACATTCACTGTTTCTCATAATGGCATATTAACATTTCATTAAAATTATCTTGGTTATAAAGGTTCTGAATATAATCCATCAAAAACCATTTATGACTTCAGAAGTATCTTGATTATGTATGGGTGCTGCAATTGATAGATAGGAGCAGACATAATGATAATCCATCTAGGCCGTAAACAAATCAAAGGATTACCATAGTAATAAAACCTCCATTTATTTCAATAGGTCTCTCATGCTTTTCCATATTTCATCACTTTACAGATTTAGATGCTCTTATATCTGAGTAAAATGGACAGACATCATTTTAAAGTGCTCTCAAGAAATTGGAAGTGATCCAGATTAGCCTAAGTTCTCATTTCTCAAATGTTGAGACATACTCATTAAGGCCTGATAAGATTTTTGTTTGAAGGACCAAGCAATGGGAATTATTACTTTGGGAATTTTAAAGAGCTCAACTCCCTCAAAACCAGCTGCACAAAACCAAGACCAATTTCTTTTACAATTTCAAATTAGGAAACAAATCTAATTTCGATCTAACATCCTCAATATATTCCATAGGATGCTGTTATAATCTAATATAAAGAGAAATAAATGAAATTAAAGGTAATAAATGTAATTCTATCATTCTGTAACAAACTTTGCAGTTTTTACCAGTTTTTACCTATTGCAAGTCGCAATAGTCTGATGTGAAGCTAGACCAACTTGATTTTTAGAAAACATGGGTCCAGGGTAGCAAAGTTTGGGTATCATCAATGAGGTGCACCATGATAAATCGCAACATCTCATTTCTTCTCAGCCTTGGCGATACAGAGGGAAGCTACGAGAATCAGAATGATTGAGGTGTAGAAAGCATGAGATTGATACATATTCCCATTGAGGTATGCTTTACATGCACACAACGCACCTGTCTCTAAAGCAATGATTACTCGAGACATTTTCATTATTTATGTGTGGCCTACAAACCAAGCGAATCATTGACATTTTCATGCCTGGCTGAAGAGCAGATATCGCTGTTGAAATAATTATCCTCTTTCAAAAATATTTCAATCCAATCTCCTTTACCTCTCTTCAAGATTTGAAGTAACATGCCTTGTCATGTGGCACTTTGAGTGCATGAACTTCAAAAATCTCTGTTCCCTCATAGTTTCTAAATTCTATGAACATGATGAATTCAATTGAGCATCCAAATGATATATTCAATTATTTGATGTCCCAAGTTGAGTACCCGATGTATACTTTATTGTTTTAATGAATTTAAGTGAAATAAATTTCACAATGGCTCCAACTTCTGAAAAATCTTTCAATAGTTGATGGTTTTTCAATTCATCAGGTCACATACACCTGAAAAGCGTCTCTGTAAAATTTATTTGCAGACTGACCCATATTGAGGAATATTAGGATATTTTCATCAGATGCAAATAATCAAAGATAAAAAGAGAATATTTCTTCGCTAGAGAATCTTGATCAATGAGCTCCTGGTGCAAGTTAATACATCACACGGATGGCTGGACATACATTGACAAGAGAAGTATCGCCTGATCGGAAATTTTCAACAAATGGAAGTTTATGTTTACCATTAGATGTCAACACGCTGCAGCGTAAAGTGCCTCAGTGAGAGATGTGAATCTTATGGGACACGTCTTGAACTTTGAATTGAAGCCCGTGAGAATTGTAACATTTACTAACTATAGTTTTGAGAAAATATTTCAGAAAATATAAGACGAGGATTGATGATAATCAATATGGTGATCAGTTTTTTAAAATCTTTTTATTAAATTGTTTTTGGTAATACGTTTTAGATAAAAAAAAACACGTCTTATCACAAAATTCTTTGATTATAGCCAGACATGAGTGAAAGTGAAAGAATCTAGGGGATTAACTGCTGTCCATATATGGATACACGTTCTAGCATCAACACTATGGGAAGATGAAGCAATTTCTTCAGTTAGAATCACGCTGAAAAGTTACAACAAGTTCCTTTGAAATGTAGTCTTTTCAAAATCATGATGATAATGTTCAGATTTTCTCAAGACAACACTTTATATATTGACTTGATGCTGTGACGTGTTTATTCATATTTAAAAGTTACAATTCTAAAGACTTGCATCACGTTTCTAATTCTACTGCCCAATTTTCATAAGTGTATTAAGATAGGGGAGTAGATATACAATGGGTTGGTGCAAGATTTAGATAACTCTGAAGAACAATCAGCATTTATGCCGAATATAACTCATAAAAGCTTTCTAAACATTTCTTCAACTTTCTATTTTGCCGTCTAATCATGAATAAACAGTGTCTGCAGAATCCCAAAATAAACCACGTGACTGTCTATAGAAAGCAAGCTGTGAGAGTGAATAAATATGACGGCAAAATAGAGAGGTTAATTGTGACATCATACATCCCACAATGCAACAGAGTAACTTACTGTCAGTTGAACGAGAACGTTCAGGAAGTTACTTTTGTTAAATTGTGAAACATACAATAATATTTGTACAGTCGGGCATAGGAATATGCTGGTACATAGGCGTAACGTGGGGACATGTAACCTGAAAAATACACATATACTGAAAGGTGTGCTATCAGAAGATGAAGGTCACAAAGCAAATGTTAAGTTCACATAATCTTAAGTATAAGCTGAGCTAAATGTCAAACATATAATCATTACGCTACGCTACATATATTTTCTTTTATTGTCTATTTTTATTAACATCTTCTGAGGCATAACATAGAGAAGGTATTTGTTTTCAAATAACAAATCAAACAGTCCAACAAATGCAAATAATATACTTTTTATTAACTATGATGAAGATCTGGCTGTTGTATCAAATATGGAATATTTCTTGTATCGATGCAACAATGAATTTTCAACAAAATGGTTTACAAGTTAAGTAAAAAACGAAAGAAGTATATTCATTAGTTTTAGTAAAAAGATCAATTAATGCAAAAATAATTGTTTAAGCTTCATTATCAAGCCTGGCTCAGTTAAATAAATTGAAGCTTGTACTGAAGCTCGAGTTTGGCACGATTGGAAATATTTAGAATATGAGAATATGAAAAGCAGTGATGGTTCAGTAGTTTCTCTAGTGAACAATAAGAACTCCCTTAATTGCCCTTAACAAGGTCTAATTCCACTGAAAATGTAATGCTAAGTAACCCATACAGCAGAAATGGCGAAAATAGAACTTTTTACCCCCAAGGGATGCTGTAATAAATGGACGAAGGAAGTCACTAATAATTGTGTATGAATCCTCTATTCTCTAGAGGCTCAGCGGGTCACAGACAGTTTATTCGTATTTGTAAGAAATGATTAGGTATTGTTTCTGGCACTAAGAAATCAAGAAGAAATGAATTTCTGAAAATGGGAATGAACACTATTAGTTTGACAAACACCCCTACAAATGAGTAACTTTATCTGAAAGAACACCCTTATTTGGAAGAACACCCCTACTGAATGCCCCTGCCTGGAAAGAATGAAGTATACGCCCATTAAACACCCTTACTTGATAAGAAACACCCTTACTGAACATCCCCAAAGACTACATAGGAAGAACATTCCTATTAGAAGAAAACTTCCTTTGAAAGATTATGTCTCCTTTGGCCAGCATAAGATAATTAGGAACTCTACAAATTAACAGTGATGTCACATAAGAAGAAAATGGTGATTAAAAAGAGAAGAAATGCTATTAGACGTGTAATTTATGTCCTTTGTATTGACGCACAAAGTGTTAAATAGTATTTGGAGAGAAATGACTTTACTCAAATGAAGGAACTTGAGCTATTAGCAAAACCAACAGTAAACAGACTGTAATTATTATTGGCAAATAATAATTAAAAATACAATGTGTAAAAATATTGATCGGAATTATAGAAATTAATTCATTGTCAAGCATATTGTCTGCTCAGTTTGACGTGTGGTCTCGATCAATAACCGAAGACGTCTAGTTTAAGTTGAGGAGTGCAATTAGACACGGAAACAAGGTTCTTACTCAGAGTGCAATTGAGTTAGGAGTGTCGGAGTATTTGAGAAGACACGAAGTTTCGACAGGAACTTGACATAGAATATAATCAATATAAAGGTTTATACATATACCTGGTGCAGATTGGAATTCAACGTTGAAGATTTTAGCTAGAGCAGCTTGTGCTGCGCGAGATTTTGCCAATTTCTTGTTCCGCCCAGTTCCCTGGAAGGTTTGGTCATCTACAGTAACAGACATGCAGAAGTTCTTGGCGTGGCTCTCCCCAGTCTCAGACAGAACATCATACTTGGTCCCTGGACGTATCTCATTTAGAATCATCACTGGGTTCTTCCCTGCTGTGGGCTGGATGGCACGTTTGGCTCCCGGAGTGTTTCCATTGACTCGAATCGTACCATTGGTCCCATTTTCTTCCATCTGTTCGCCATCAAATTGCCTGAATAGCAGATCACTACTAGGGTCAGCAACGTCCTTAGTGAAGTCTCCGCCTGTGACCTGGCCACCCATAGCTTGATATGCCTCAGCTGCATTAGGAAATTGGACAAATGATTTCAGGGCCTTTTCAGCTGCGACAAGTTTAGCTTTCTTCTTTGTGGAGCTTGTTCCTTCAAAGGTTTCCCCATTGACCTCTACAGACATGACAAACTCAGGAGCATGTACAGGACCAGTCTGTCCCATCAACTTGAACTCAAGCCCAGGTTTAATTTCATTCAGTTGCATTAGTGCATTCTTTGGTATCTGTGGCCCCAATGACTTCTTCTTCTTCTTTTTCTTTTTCGGCTCATCACCACTGTCTTCTACTTCTCCCTCTATTGGACGCTTTCTTGTCTCCATAGTGACATCTCCATCGGCATCCATATTGTCTGATTCTACAGTTTGCTGATTTTGTGGTGGATTCTCCTTGTCTGAGCCAACCTCTGCTTTAACCTGCTCTAGCTGAATATCACCTGAAATCACAGAAAACAGAACATGTTTAAAATTCAACTATGCAATGCTCCAATGCAAAAATATTTTTATTTGACACTAGTTGACATTATCTCCAGAAGAAGATCCAAGGAATCTGTAAAAGAAAAAATGATTTTAATATCTCGTTCTTTTAGTATTGGAGAAGCAAATATTTTTAAGTCAAAATGGCAGTTCAGTTTCATTATTATAGCATCAATCATGTACAATACATCTTCTTAAGCCCTTTTTCTGATTACCCCTGTTCTCCTGTGTCACAGTAACTGTACTTTGATCACAATTTCATGTCTCATTGGTCGCCTAATGAATTGCACAACTACATACACTTTGAATTGTAAGACTATAACGTGACGAAAATTCGTGACAATACCTAAAACAACCTACTTGACTTCCCTGATTATGTATACAATATTATACTGTCTGTCAAATCATATCAAAATGTTATCAATTATTCAACATTGAATTCTCTTTATATATCCTTAATCTATTAAATCTAGGAAATCAAATTCCTAACATGCATAACTTTCAATTTGTGTTGATTTTTATGTATAACAGATTACAGAATTTATCAATTAGCCTTGCAATGAAACCTAGAAAGAATTGTACATTGTAATTGATTCTCATTTATTAGGTGGTGCCGACTTTTGAAAGTAATTACAATCCTAAGGAAACGCTGACTCGTGAAACCTTTCAAGTAGCATAAATCCCTCTTAAGACAGCTCATGAATGAAATCATGCCAAAGTGAATGTTTCTTGGATAATATTCGCTGACAAGTAGATCCTTCATTCTCGGACATTTTATGTTAATTCTTTTCAGCCCAATATTGTAAGAATCTATTGTTCATCTAAACATTCAGGTAATACATATACAGTATATAATAAGTATCCAATACATGTCTATTGCTGTAATAAGCAAAAGTGTTTTGAAACAACCAAATAAGGATTGTATCACAATAAGGCAAAAAAATTACTAATAATCAATGTATTATTGGAGATATTTTAGTTAGACTTATAACACAGGAAAAAACAATGTAATAATCTGACAATATAAACCAAACCATTTATGATGGATGAACAACAAAAATATATTTTGTTTGAAATGAATAACTGATGGAGATGAAACCTGAAGTTTCATAGTTGAAAAGATTGTTGAATGAGATCAGTGTTCAGACCTGTAGCCAGGATTTACTGGGCATATTTGCCAAGGGGGTAAAAGTGAGCAGCCGCTCCCTCCGCTCCCCCCTGGCTATGGGCCTGGTGTTACTTAATAGCCATACACGAATAATAAATAATGTTTTTATATGTTATATTTACTCCTACCCAATACTCAGTATTTTAGCAAATAAGCACTTCCTTTAGCTCATATTAAATTGTGCCCCTTCTCAGTAAATATACTGTAAACAAGACGAGGACATTTCAAAATGTAACCACCTGGTAAATTATTACCAACGTGTAACAATTTGTTACAGAAACCAAATATCAACCAGTATTGACACTCTGTAACAATGATTTAGGATTCAAATGGTATTTTCATCTTTAGTAAAAGGATTTGTTCAAGTTCTCCAGCGATAACAAGAATGGAAACATAAAATTAGATACTCTTTGAAGTGCGAGAATATCATTCTTAATAATCAACTTTATCTGTTGATCAGGCTCATCTCAGCGCATACATGTACCTATAATGGGGCTGGGTTCATTTTAAAAATATTTTACCATATATAGATGCCACATTTTACTTTACTAGGAGGGTCCTCAAGCATGTTACAAAAATTAATATGGTCAGGTTTTTATTTGAGATGCCTGATATGCAGACACTCCTAATTAAACCCCATCGGCCACATCCTGATTTCCTGGATATGAAGCGGTAACTTACCAGGACTGTCTCAGAGAAAATAACTGAAGACAATACCTATTGTTCTATAATGATCTAACACCTTGAAATAATCTGTAAAAATAATCTATTTTCAAAAGAAAATCTCATCAATCAAAACAATGAAGACACTCAATTATTGAAGTAGTAAGATTGTCAGGGTATACTTGTCATGAATGAAAGTTTTATATCTCCATATTTTTTAAGAAAATCTCGTTCCCATGCATATAATTTGTATAAAGCATTGTCTAACATTATGACCCGTTTGCTGGTGAACTATGAACAAATCCTTTTACTTGGATGAAAAATACCTTTTGAATCCTAAATCATTATTATAGAGTGCCAATGAAACACATAAAAATGTTATCAATCAAAAAATAGCAGATCCAATTTTTCCAATAATGTACTGTGTTTCAAAAATTCCAAAATATTGAACCTTTCAAGAAATATCAGTCTTTTAATGTATAGCACCCTACTTACCTTTCTCAAATATGGATAAAATTAAGGCTCCTCTCTTCAAAATTCGCTGGATTTTTCTATCCACTTAATCTATTTTCTAGTGTTTTTAGGTAGACACAATAATGAGGAAATTGATATTTTATTTACCAGTAAATCCCTCTAATGTCTGCCTGTGCAGATTCCTGAGTGAGCACTGTTATACACTCTCATCTAACATTCCGTGTATTGATCTAACGGATCTACACTCTGAACATATTAGATCAATTCCTCTTTTTACAGTGATCTCACTAGCACTTAACCAGTGGGTGCTGCACCCACCTGAGATTTGAAAAAGAGACTTACGCCCATGTGACAATCCAACCTGCACCCACTTGAAAATGGGCATACATTGTATTTTGCCTTTAGAGTTTCTGTAAGCTCATGTGAGCCAAAAATTCCTCTTACATGTACTGAGACTGATGAAAAAATTAGTATAAAAATCTGGCCTTATGTTGTTCTTGTTTTGTTGTCTTCTTCAAATATTGTTGTATTCACAAAAAAATTATTACTGTTAGTATTACATAATTGGCGACTCTTTTAACAATGACTGCCAATTTCAACAGTGGGTGCAAATTTCAACAATGACTAACAATTTCAACAACAATATTTACGCAACACAAAGGTTAAACAATATCACAATATACTAGATGCGAGTAGAAATAATCTTGATTTACGTCATTAAAAATTCAAAATTACATCTAGAAATGTGGTTTTGAAAAGAGTTTATCAACTTTGAAAATTGAATTTTCTTTAAAAATGTGACTTCTAGGTCGGGAAGATTCCCCATACCCCATGTTGTAAAATCACAAAAAGTGAAATATCTTTTCTTGTGTTGGGCAGATAATATTTTCTTTTACTGGCCATATTTGAATTTGTATAAATATCAGATATATAAGAGTTATATGAAAAGTAGGGCACTAAAACCGATGAATATTCAAGAAGGGAACTATGTTATACCCTGCCATGTTATTTCCCCGAATAAGCCACCTGGTGGCCACACTAGTAACTACCTACTCACATCTGACTAATTAGCAAGCATTAACATTGATATGAAATATCAATCTTGAGGAATAATAACAAACTGAACATTCTCGATTAGGTTTGGGATAAACCATGTGGTCAAGTGCTGTGTAAAGTACATCAATTCTCACATAGATTATAAGATGATTATTTGTCCTGTACATCGACATGATGTTACAGAATAGAGACTACATATATAATGAAAATATACTCACTAACACTACCAAGAAAATTACTTTCATTTCGGTATTCTGATGGCCTTTGGGCAACATCTTCAGAAAATTTTGCTGACCAAATTTTGAAATGTCAAAATTAAGTTATAATTGGGAGGTGTAAATGAGAAATGTTTTGTTATGGATTACCTAATCAACCAAAATGAATCTCTTTAGAGAATAGTGAACTCTAGAAAATGATTCTCATCACTATTTTATGTCCCATGACAAGCAATTACAGATCTACATGAGAGATACTTGGAAACAGTTTTAGTTTTATCTCTGAGTCCATTTCACTGTTTTATTGCGTCAGTAGAACCCCAAAAATAAGAAATCGGTAGACCATTGTGCAATAATATATGGAAAAGTATATTCACATTGTACATGATGTATATTTCAGATTTTTAAGTTTTTTGTGCAATAAGCCTGTGCCCTCTTGTAATTGAAGCATTTCAGCCATGTTAATCTTATTGAAAATAACATGGCAGAAAAACATCCAAATATAAGAGGCCACACACTTTATAAGCCAAACTAGAAGCAATCCAAGATATACAAATGTCATTCATGTACAATAGGAATATATTTTTCCATATATTATTGCATAATGATATTTTGATTTCTTATTCTTTAGGTTTTACTGACGCAATTAAACAATGAAATGGACTCTAGTACATACGACTCGTATATACAGAAATTGCCATGTTTAGCCTTTAAATGGTCTGTTAGAAAAAAAACAGAAACTGTTATACAAATTTTACCTAACAGGCTACAACAGATTTTTACATGATCTTATGCAAATATATCTAATAGTCAGACATAGATCTTTCTCTTGTTAAATCCCCATATCTCAGATCAATTTCAAAGAATTCTACGCTATCTACACAGATAAGCCTGCCTGAGTGAATTCTAGCTTAATTAATTGCCATTGATTATCATTAACGTTCCTGTTTAGTTTCTTGAATACTAATAAATTGATAATAATAGGTCTGGCGCAAAAAGGGAACGATAACAGATAGCTGGCTAAATGTGAGGTTTCTGGAAAACCTTAGTTTATCATGAAGTGTACAGCATGTATATAGATTATTTTACCATGGTCAGAGCAATATCAGGTATATAATAGCAAATGATAAATCACATATTTGGGACAGGGATGATATCAGGATTAGAGGGATGATATCAGGGATGATATTGATATCATCCCAGGTAAATTCAAAAATTTCACTTTTTTTAATTTCATTATTTCAAATTTTTTTCATATTTTCTTTTCATTTTTTTCAAAAAATTTAATGTTTTCAAAAATTCTCAATTTTTTCGAACATTTTCATTTTTTGGTTTTAAAAATAATTACAAATTTTCAACTTTTTTAAGTATTATGTTTTTCTTTTCCTCAAATTCTCAATGCACGTTAGGGTGGGAACTTTAATATTCCTGGGAGTCAAACATTTTCAACATTCAACAGAGGACTTTCTCTCCCGTCGGGATGACATGAGGAATATCCCTTGGATGATATCCCCCAAAACCAATAAATAAAAAAACACCATGAGATAAAAGAAGAAAAGAGCTTTAAAATGCTTTTTATTTGAAGCTTCGCTCAATTTTGGAGGAAGTTGCATCAAATTTTGTAAAATTCAAATCAAATATCTTGTTTATGCCAAAATCGCACTGGCCCCCTGACTGAAAACTGAATTTTTTGGCTATCGCACCCCCCCCCCTGACTGAAAGCTGGCTACGACCTTGGACGGTATTCTTATGTTACAACAAGTAATACATCCAACCACACTTATATTACAGATGAAAGCCCAGTTCTTATTTTGTCAAACAGGCATCCAATAGCACAATTTCCGAGGCAGGAAGCTGGGGTTATTTGAACAATCTGTTTCAATTCAGAAAACTTCCATTTGTATAATAACAAACACAATTTATGCCTAATGTAATCAATCATAGTCATGTGGGACCAGACTACACGTTTTTGATAGTTAATCTATCATTAGACTTATTCTATTGAGTTGTCTTGGTTAGTTGTTTTGTATTTCTCTTAATATTTTATGGGTTTTTCATTATGTCACAATAGCTGTATATCTATTGTTATAACCATCTAGTTTAGTATAAAAATAGTTTTCTCTCATATTACAAAACCGATGTTACAAAATATGAAGATATTATGGCATTTCCCTGTTTTGGCATTGAACTCATGACGAAGGTCAAGCACCATATTTGAAAAACAAAATAATATTGATCATATTGTGATCATATTGTGAGTGAAAACACAAAACAATACAATACATCAACTATTTTTACCATGAAATTGACACATCCTGTTTTTTTTACTGCTTACAATGCCTATTGCTTCAGATAAGTAGGTTTTACTTACTCTATTACTCAAACACACAAGAGTTGAGGTGTGGGAAAGTAATTTACTTGTTCATGAATGCTAATGCCACATATAGTCATATAATGGAAGGAAACGTCAGTTACAAATGAGAATTTATCTAAACATGTCGTGATGATCAGAAAAAGAATGACTTTTTTACGTAAAGAATGATTAGTCTAACGTCAGTGAGAGAAATGAATCAGGTCTATCGACAAACATATAAAGCTATTTCTTTCAAGGGAGTATGACAAAAAGACATGGCATTTACATGTCAAAATGTCACAATCTAGTGACAATTACAAAAGTATAACCATTTGTTACAGACTTCAATACTAAATCCCATACAAATAAAAATATCATATCATTTAACAAGGCATTAACATGCAAAATGTCATAATCTGCCATTTGTTACAGAGGTTGACCGCAGACTGCTGAAAGCCGAACACCAACCGCCAAACACCATCCACAAAAAAGTTGGAGAATATAACAATGTCACCACTTTTTGGAGATAATAGAAGGGGGTATCGGGCATGATGCAAGATAAATTTTGAAAATATTTCACACTATACTCTTAAAGAAATTAGAGAATCACAGATTGTATCTAAAAATTCTATGCATTTAATTTGGATTCCATATACAGCCTACTCTAATACGGCTTCTACCACAGTAAATTATCATGTATTTTAGATTTGTTCAATAAAACAACCAATCTTTTATCAATTCAATTTGCATTTTGACTGAACTAAGCAATCCCTTTATATTAAGATCCTATAAAATACAATGAACACATTAGATGAGCTGTGCTGAAAAGTGGTTTAAAATGGCATATGAAAAGATGATGAAAAATGTGTATTCAATTGAACCAAAGATCAAAATATGTTTTAAAACAAGGCATTAACATGACAAAATGTCACCACCTAAAACAATTTGGTCAATTTAAAGCAAGTTGAAAAAATACCTCTTTGACTTTTTTGACATTGAGAAGGTCATTGAAGGTCAAATGTCAAATGTAAAGTCAGATTTGAACTTCTGAGAACATGTAGATGATTTTGAAAAAAAATTAAGGTCAAAGATGATTTTGAAAAAAAAATTAGTCAATTTGAAGCAAGTTGAAAAAAGACCTTTTTGACCTTGAGAAGGTCATTGAAGGTCAAATCTAAAGTCAGATTTGAACTTCTGAGAACTTGTAAAGTCAAATTTGAACTTCTGAAAAGATGTAGATGATTTTGAAAAAAAATTGGTCAATTTGAAGCAAGTTGAAAACAGACCTTTTTGACCTTTTTTGACCTTGAGAAAGTCATTAAAGGTCAAATGTCAAATCTAAAGTCAGATTTGTATTTCTGAGAACATGTAGATGATTTTGAAAAAAAAAATTAGTCAATTTGAAGCAAGTTGAAAAAAGACCTTTTTGACCTTTTTTGACCTTGAGAAGGTCATTCAAGGTCAAATGTCAAATCTAAAGTCAGATTTGAACTTCTGAGAACATGTAGATGATTTTGAAAAAAAATTAGTCAATTTGAAGCAAGTTGAAAAAAGACCTTTTTGACCTTGAGAAGGTCATTGAAGGTCAAAGGTCAAATCTAAAGTCAGATTTGAACTTCTGAGAACTTGTAAAGTCAAATTTGAACTTCTGAAAAGATGTAGATGATTTTGAAAAAAAAATTTGGTCAATTTGAAGCAAGTTGAAAACAGACCTTTTTTTACCTTGAGAAGGTCATTAAAGGTCAAATGTCAAATCTAAAGTCAGATTTGAATTTCTGAGAACATGTAGATGATTTCAATTCAATTCAATTATTTATTTCATAATTCTTATATAATATACACTATAAAAACAAGCCGCTAGACACCCTAGTGGGTATATGTTGCGGTTTAACAGAAATCATTAAAATGACAACTAGACTACATATAAAAGAAAACACTTATATTATGTTACATGTAGGTATATAAAAATGATATTAACAATTAATCTAAGGATGTACAATGTAAAAATGTTACAAAAATCAGGTACCAGTATAAAATCAACAGTATAGTATGAAATTGGTATTATACATTATCGATAGATGAGTAGTTTTTTATATGAAGATTTGAAAATATTTAGAGTGGAGCATTTTTTAATATCATGTGGTAGAGCATTCCAAAGATTAGGACCCAGATAGCGAAGGGAAAGTTTGGAGCATTTAGGGATATGAAAATAATGTAATTGTCTTGTGTAATGATGATGAATATTAATGTTGATATCAAACAAGTCTTGAAATAGATTTTCTGGAAGACTGGGGTGCTTATTAAAGATTTTGTACATGAACTGACCAGTACAATATCTGTTGACATCAAAAATATTTAATATTCTAAGATCTTTAAATAGGGGAGCGGAGTGAGAAAGTCTATCCTTGTTTAAAGCTAGCCTTAAGAATTGTTTCTGCAGTTTATGTAGACGATCATAAAATGATTTAAATGTGTTACCCCAGATTATGTTGCAATAATTTAATTGAGAGTGTATCAATGAGTAGTAAATTGTTTGAAACTGTCTATTTGAAGTAGATGTTTAATGTGATAAAGAGAACCAATGACGCGAGAAATCTTTGTTTCAACAGATTTTATGTGCTCTTTAAATTTCAAGTTTTTATCAATAATAATTCCAAGAAAGTCAATTTTTTCCCGGAAATTTATGTTCTCATTGCGTATTTTAAGATTCAGATTTGTTTGATTTTTTTGGGGTCCAAATAGAATAGCATTGGTTTTGCCAATATTAAGTGAAAGTTTGTTTGCTTTTATCCAGTCATCTATTGAATTCAAGTTTGCATTAGTTCTAGTCATAAGTTCATTTAAATCATAATCACTATCAAGAAGATTGGTGTCATCGGCAAACATAATAAATTTTAGATTAGGGGCAACAAAAGGCAGATCATTTATGTAAAGAATAAATAATAGTGGTCCAAGTACCGAGCCCTGCGGAACACCACAATTTAGAGATGATTGTTTAGATTCATAATTGTTAATGGTGACATATTGTTTGCGGTCTTTTAAATAACTTTCGAACCAGGACTTAGCTATTCCTCTGATGCCATAATATTCAAGTTTTTGTATCAAAATGTCATGATTAATTGTGTCAAAGGCCTTGGAAAAATCTAATGTTATGCCAATGCTCGTTTTCCCCAAATCAGTTGATTTTCGAATTTGTTCAATGAAATATAAAATGGCCATGTAGGTAGAGTTGAATTTCTGAAATCCAAATTGATAAGTAAAAATAATTTCAAAACGTTCTAAAAAACCAGTGAGTTTGGCGTGCATGAGCTTTTCTAACAATTTAGAAAATACAGATAAAACTGAAATTGGTCTATAGTTCGAAGGATTTGTAGTGACACCTTTTTTAAATACAGGTGTTACTTTGGCCAATTTGAGGGCGTCTGGGAAAATACCAGATTTAAAAGATAAGTTAAATATATACAAGAGTGGATCAATTAAAAACTGTCTTGCAGACTTAATAAGTGATGGTAGAATCCCATCAGGTCCAGGCGAGGAAGATTTTAGAAGACACATTTCTAATTCAAGCTCAGTTTTTGAGGTCTTTTTGAGATAAATAGATGATTGAACTTTTTGAGCTCTTGCTAGGTATTCATTAAAGCAATTTTTGGATTTTGGAATCTCTTTGGCTAGATTTTTACCAATATTGGTAAAAAAATTATTAAATCCATTGGAAATGATTTCATGATCTGTTGTTTCCTTTCCATTTATAGTGAATTTAGATGGCAATGCAGCTTTTTTGTTTTTTCCAAGTAGTTCATTAATGATAGACCAAGACTTTTTAATGTTACCACTTACTTCGGCAAACTTAATTTGATAATGTGTACGTTTTGAGTATTTAATTATGTGCTTAAGTTTATGGTTGAAGGACTTGTAAGCTTTTCCTGTTTTGCAACAGGGATTTTTCAAATATTTGGTATATAGCTTATTTTTAGTTTTGGCAGAAGTTAAGATGCCAGAAGTCAACCAGGGTCTATTAGGATCATGATTAACTTTGATAAATTTGGATTTGAGTGGAAATGAAGAATCATATTGTTCCATTAACAAGTTAATGAAGATATTAAATGCTATGTTTACATCTTGACTTTTACAGCAAGGGGTCCAGTCGACATTTGAGAGTTTCTCAAGAAATAATTGCTTATTAGAGTCATTGAAATTACGATAACTGCTTAATGTTTTTTTAGATTTGGTAGTATCAAAATGTGAAATGGAATAGATTGGAAAGTGATCAGAAATGTCCTCCATGATGATACCACATCCATCAATATTAGGGACATTAGTAAAAATATAGTGACTTGGGTGATTATATGATATTTGAAAAAAAAATTAAGTAAATTTGAAGCAAGTTGAAAAAAGACCTTTTTGACCTTGAAAAGGTCATTGAAGGTCAAATGTCAAATCTAAAGTCAGATTTGAACTTCTGAGAACATGTAGATGATTTTGAAAAAAAATTAGTCAATTTGAAGCAAGTTGAAAAAAGACCTTTTTGACCTTGAGAAGGTCATTGAAGGTCAAAGGTCAAATCTAAAGTCAGATTTGAACTTCTGAGAACTTGTAAAGTCAAATATGAACTTCTGAAAAGATATAGATGATTTTGAAAAAAAAATTTGGTCAATTTGAAGCAAGTTGAAAACAGACCTTTTTGACCTTTTTTGACCTTGAGAAGGTCATTAAAGGTCAAATGTCAAATCTAAAGTCAGATTTGAATTTCTGAGAACATGTAGATGATTTTGAAAAAAAAATTTAGTCAATTTGAAGCAAGTTGAAAAAAGACCTTTTTGACCTTTTTTGACCTTGAGAAGGTCATTGAAGGTCAAATGTCAAATCTAAAGTCAAATCTAAAGTCATATTTGAATTTCAGAGAACATGTAGATGATTTTGAAAAACAAATTTAGTCAATTTGAAGCAAAATAAAAAAATACCTTTTTGACCTTTTTTGACATTGAGAAGGTCATTGAAGGTCAAATGTCAAATCTAAAGTCAGATTTGAATTTCTGAGAACATGTAGATGATTTTGAAAATTTTTTTTAGTCAATTTGAAGCAAGTTGAAAAAAGACCTTTTTGACCTTTTTTGACTTTGAGAAGGTCATTGAAGGTCAAATGTCAAATCTTAAGTCAAATCTAAAGTCAGATTTGAATTTCTGAGAACACGTAGATGATTTTGAAAAATTTTTTTAGTCAATTTGAAGCAAGTTGAAAACAGACATTTTTGACCTTTTTTGACCTTGAGAAGGTCATTGAAGGTCAAATGTCAAATTTTACGTCAAATCTTAAGTCAGATTAGAATTTCTGAGAACACGTAGATGATTTTGAAAAAAAAATTAGTCAATTTGAAGCAAGTTGAAAACAGACCTTTTTGACCTTTTTTGACCTTGAGAAGGTCATTGAAGGTCAAATGTCAAATCTAAAGTCAGATTTGAAGGTCAAATGTCAAATCTAAAGTCAGATTTGAATATCTGAGAACATGTAGATGATTTTGAAAAAAAAATTAGTCAATGTGAAGCAAGTTGAAAAAAGACCTTTTTGACCTTGAGAAGGTCATTGAAGGTCAAATGTCAAATCTAAAGTCAGATTTGAACTTCTGAGAACATGTAGATGATTTAGAAAAAAATTGAAGTCAATCTAAACAGTATTTGTTAAGTTATAGGAAGTTGTAAGAAATTGTTACAGACGCCAGACGCCAACCGCCGTCGCAAAAAAACGGAGACCATAACAATATGTCACCACTTTTGGTGATGACATAACAAATGATATATGGGATCATAAATTTCATAGCAAAAGCTACATGAATCTTTGCAAGTTTATGAGATATCCTTGTAATTTCTAAGGGAGGAATATTACCTTGGAGAAAAGTTAGCCTGTTTTACTGCATACTGAACAGAAACAATTGAGGAAGGATTCTAAAATGCATATCGCTTGTGAATGAATTTTGTTGCATCCCTATGCTCTTATAAAGCAAAAATGTATCCGAATGGCAGAGAATATTTGCTTTCCAGTTGGATTTTCTTAAAAAAACGTAAACATATTTAACAGCACCTCAAATATCTGAAATTGTCATCAGTGTTATCAATTGTCAAAGGAGATAAAAAAAAACATTGAACTAAACTATATGTATATATAAGAAACTAAGATAAGAATCAGTACTTTCTCAGAACATTCTCTTATGATTCATCGCATGACAGACTACCTTATTTTCTACATATACATGTACTAGATTTGCAAAAAATAGTCCTTAGATTATGCTTCTCTGAGACAAATAACAAACAGCATCAATGTGAGTCTTGTCTATTCCTTCATCTTCATCTTCTTTTTACAAGTCTGGAAAACGTTTGCAGCATGTTCCAAGATTCCTGGACATACCAAATTCTTACACTACATATGTAAACAACATCATGTTCTCTAGGTAATCTCCACAGTAGGTGTACAACAACACGATGGTATCTCTCTCAACCAAAACATCTCAAAATGTTCACTTTAAAAAAGCATGAAAAAACGCAAGTGGCAAGCTTGATTCCCAATGAATACACGTGATTATAAAATGAAATTAGTGAAGCTGACACAAAGAAATGTGAAATAACTTAATTCCACATATTGAATTTTAGCTAAAGTCGACAGTAAACTGCAAAGGAAAATGGACTACAGAGTTCAACTATTTGGATTAGTGGTAGGATTCCAGTACTATGGCTTGTCTGATCTTTCAGAGAAAAAATGAAGAGAGTGCAATAGATCACGCTTGATTGATCTCGAGGTATTTCTGAGCTGTCATGAAAAACAGCAAGAGAAGCATTAAAGTTGATCTAGTTGCAAATGTAGTGCTGTCACAGATAAGGTTCAATAGTAAGATACATGAAAGCAATTACAAAAAGAATAGCTTTTATTATAATCCTATGTTTCTCAATTATGCGTGTACAGGGAGGCATTAAGAATCCAAAAAAGTAATTTAAATAGATAAGGTCTAAATAAACAAGACACAATTTAAGCACTTCTAAGGTATAATTTTTTGCAGTTTTAATAAAAAAAAAATTAAAATTTGCCTCACATTCTCCACAAGCTTCACCCATGACATATAGCTGAAAACTGGTAAATCTGTATTAGAAGAAATACGTACCTCATGACATTTATGTATTCTGCAAACTAAATCTATCATAAATCTCTCACAACAGGAAGCTAATGATGTTAAAATAAACATACCTCAATGTGCCTTGAGAAGCCTATAAGGTGCTCATAAAACTGTTATTAATATTAAAACACTATGATAAAATGGCAACTGCTATCAGCACCCTGCTATGTTATATATGAATCAAGCTAATTGCAAATATATTGCACTGTCAGGGATATTTTTCAAGAAACATACTTACTAATATAACATTGATTAGCACTTACTGAAAAATCACCCGTGGTTACCACACTTTTTTATATCAAAAAATTATATAATACATGAGGTTAAGACGACATGAATATCCTAATTTTGAACTTTTGGGAATGACAACTTAACTAGATCTACTATTAAATTTTTACAATTTTCTACAATTTCCCCCTTAAATCATAATTTTAGAAATACATGTACATAGATTTTAAAGTCAAGCATTCACAAATAACACCTGCTCATAAGCTCAAAACTGTAAATTAGTTAGAGATGAACTAGACAATGACATCACCAGGATAAAAGAAACCCCATGAAACATCTAACAATGGACAGGTATATTGACATTCTCA
The DNA here is from genome assembly GCA_903813345.2 of Owenia fusiformis. Taxonomy (NCBI): domain Eukaryota; kingdom Metazoa; phylum Annelida; class Polychaeta; order Sabellida; family Oweniidae; genus Owenia; species Owenia fusiformis. Next base: position 27,329,357 of record CAIIXF020000001.1, on the reverse strand, counting down.
GAAGAAATACATGAACAAGTTTGTCTGAAAATGTACAGACAAGAAAACAATATAATTAAGCTAATATAACAAGTCAATCAATTTTAAGAAAATCTGACAGGCAGTTTTCCTGGAAAAGCAATGATAAAAAACGTTGCCATAATAATGATCACTTTACTATACCATGACTATGATTGTGATGAAAATGTGGCATCCAATAATATGTTACACTTTCATATATTTGCCAGTAAATAACATGATAAATCTATTACCTTTTTCAGTTATATTGTTATTAAAGCAAAAAATGCCACTTACAATAGTTGCAGGCAATGTCTGAATGTTTCATTAAGTGGGAAATACCAAGATAAAATAGGAGCTCAATTATAATTCAGAAATGAACAATATAACAATATCATTTCATAAGCACAATTCCGGCAATCAAATGTTCTTTATACAATATGGAAATAAAATACACTTTATAGCTACTTGTTTTGTAACCTCTTCCAAAATACAATAGAATAAAACTTAATGTTCAAGTTATGAAACAAAAGTGCAAGAAGCAATTATTAAATGCTGTACTGAAACAAAAGCTAACTAGATCTTAACTTTTCTGTAAATCTTAACTTTCCTGTAAATCTTAACTTTTCTGTAAATCTTAACTTTCCTGTTAATCTTAAATTTCCTGTCAATCTTAAATTTCCTGTAAATCTTAACTTTCCTGTTAATCTTAAATGTCCTGTCAATCTTAACTTTCCTGTAAATCTTAACTTTCCTGTAAATCTTAACTTTTCTGTAAATCTTAACTTTCCTGTAAATCTTAACTTTTCTGTAAATCTTAACTTTCCTGTTAATCTTAAATTTCCTGTTAATCTTAACTTTCCTGTAAATCTTAACTTTCCTGTAAATCTTAACTTTCCTGTAAATCTTAACTTTCCTGTTAATCTTAAATTTCCTGTAAATCTTAACTTTTCTATAAATCTTAACTTTCCTGTTAATCTTAACTTTCCTGTTAATCTTAACTTTCCTGTAAATCTTAACTTTTCTATAAATCTTAACTTTCCTGTCAATCTTAACTTTCCTGTAAATCTTACCTTATATTCCCATTTAATCCAATAAATAATCTTCAGAGAATATAATTTAGGAACAGTCATGTAGAAAATTACTGAAACTGAATTTCGTAAATTGAATTAACTAACGAGACATGTGTATGTGACACCACTGTACCAAGAACCATTGCCTGTTCGCGGATCAATACATTATTGAACCAAGGGTTGTCAGCATATCTAGGCCCGATAATTGTTGGTCTCAAGCTAAAGGGTTTCTCTGTAACTTATCTGAATTTGCCAATATTTTATGTGTTTTTGTGATGTAATTTGATTGCAGACATTAAATAAATTATTTCATATTACTTTTATTTAATATTTCCAATTTCATAAACATATACAAAATGTTGCATTCGATATATGAAACAAAAAATCAATTTTGAAAATATTTGTAATTCTGAGTGCTCTGATTGAAAGATTGGAAAAATTTTACCTTCCTTATATTAGTGAAAATTGGTTATAATGCATGAGATAACGCAGAATTGGGCAATAATCAGATATCCCATAATCAATAAAGGGACAATACACTACAGTTAGGTATCATATTGTGCTGACAATTCTGGGTTAATTTGTGTAAATGAACTTTCATGTCAAATCAAGAACAAAGCAAAGTAAGGACAATGTCAATGTCATTATATTGATGTTAGTCCAGTGGCGGATATGGGGGAGGGGGGCCGGGGGGCTAAGGACCTTTGATGGGCCCAAAAAACGATTGAGAAAGTCTGAAGTTTGCAGAAAGGGGACAGATTTCTAAATATTCTGATACATATATTTTTGGAAAGACCTTAAGAGCAAAGGGTCAATCTAAAATAGAATTAATTATGCTCTTAATTACGTTTTAAGAGCAAAATTGAAATGCTGACATGTCTCCACTAAACTGATCTTCACGATTTTCTGTTTTTAAGAACATTTCTAGGAAGATATATCTTTTCTCATGTACTTGTGTAGTCGTATCTCTAACTACTTAGCAAAGTTTAAGTACCTAAAGTATCCGGCTAATTTTTCAAAGACCTACATCTCAAGCATAAAATAATCTTTCTCTGGACAATATTATTCTCACAAGTTAAGCCTGTTTATTTGAAGAAGTTTCTAATGTGAATGATGGCTTTTTATCCTAATTTTCAATATAATATATATACTGGTTTCTTATAGTAGTGGGATAATTACTCACCAACTAGCACATCGACTCTTAAACACCCCACATATTTCTGCATCAAGGTGGCTAGTCGATGCAAGTTAACTCAAAGACTGCAAAAAATAGAACTCTCGAGTTGGGTTTTAATTTCTTGGCCTGTACAGTCGAGGATTGCAAAGATGACAACTCAAAATAGCAAACATTTTAACAAGAATAATTAAGAGCTTCAGGATTAGTAGCAACATCCACATATTTTTCCAATTAGAAATATACACCTGTAAATGCACCTGAGCCTATAGTTGATTAAGTGAGTTCATCTGATAATCTTACATCCAGGTTGAGGAGATGAAATTCACATATTTTCTGTGTTATCTGTTCATTATTTATGGTATGTAACCTCTATTAACACAAAACTGGTAACAGTAGCACTTCGAACCTCATACTCCAAGCATATAGGTTAAAGTTGGTGTGAAGAACATCAGATCATGTTTTTAATTTGAATCTGGAGTCTGGTGTGGGAATGATTAGGTTCTGTCTGATATTGATATTTTTCATGATAACTGAATAACCTGTAAAACCTTTATACAATTAGTTAAACGAATTTATATATAGAACCAAACATCTGAATGTTAACAAAGTGATTTGTATAACTGATATTAAGGATGAGATAACAACGCAATGATTTCCGAAAGCTGATCTAAGATAATTAACTGAATCTCTTTCAATTTGAGTAAAAAGTACATAAAGATTGATGATATGATAATTCTACTACAGATTTCAATTTATAAACAGATTGTTGAATATCTGTAATCTTACTTTTAGGCCACCCTGTATAATATATTAAAATCGAATTAAACTTTATTTCAGACAATGTTGTCATTGTGCATGAAATATTTTAACAATCAAAAGTATTGTTATCCAAACTATCTATTTTATATATATTGTTAATTGTTTTAGTGAAGTATCATTAATTTACAAATTCATTGATTTGAAAATAGATCCCGATATCCCTTTTATACAATAGACAAGTTGAAAATTTCACCAATCACTTTTTTGAAGTTTATGTTATATCTATTTCATAATAATATCAAAGAAATAGGTACACCATGCAACTCCAATCAGAGTTGTAACCAGAATCATAATTTTACTGACACTCAAACCAAATCAAATTTTTTCAACCCTTCCCACCCCTTGTTGCAATGAAACAAATTTATTTTTACTGTCTGAGTTGAATGATAGATATTTTCTCTTGGTTTCAGCTTGTTAATTCAATAGCAAAAAGATTCTATTCTCTCTATTGGTGAAATTTGTATGGGTTGTTTTGAAATCTCTGCTTTTCTATTTCCTCACCATATGTCGCCCTTCATGTTTTTTCATTAATATCACCTTGAGATCACAAGGAAGATGCCCTTCAAAAGATCTTCACTTCATCAAAATTAGAGAAAATCTCTCAGCTAACCTAAAACCAATCAGACTATATGGTATTATCAAAAAGCCACATGCAAGCTCCATTTGAGGTCAGTAAGATGGCATCAATATCAACATGGCATGTACATGCAAAATGTTACAACTTTTCATTTGTTACAAAAACCAACCACCGAACACCAACTGCTAAACACAATTCACAAAAATTTGGAGACCATAACAATATGTATGTTACCACTTCTAATGGTGATATAAAATGGTAAAAAAACTGATCCGACAGAGTCAGAGTAGTGAGATTAGCCAATGATGACCCAGGGTATATGGATGCTGCAGAAATAGTCTCTGAAGATGAACTGGAAAATGATCTTACCATGAGGAAATATTTCTCAACACTTGTTTAATTGAACTCAATGATATTCCAAGATCTCTGTATTTGAATCAACTCAGCAGAGAAACATACTGATATAATGTTTAGACATCCAAGAAATGCTGAGCTAGAATTATACACAGGGCAATGGCCTTTCATCTCAGAATACCCAACCGATTTCATATATCAAATGAATCTGGTTATTACCCGCCTCTTTCTAAACACATATTATGTTGATACAAAAATAAAAGTCTAACATCAAAGCAGTATGCAGATCAGAAAAGTGTTTTACCAAATATCTCCCAATGTATTTATCTCTTGCCTTGCCTTGGATGGCACATCATGTTTTCATTTTAGCAATAAAAAGGGTAGAGATCTGACCTGATAAAATACCAACAGCTTTTAACTATAATATACCAAATGCTTTAATTGCAGCGGATATGTTCCCTTCGAACAGCATGTCTGGCCATGATCTTGTTTGTATAATATTTTAGTTGAATTAACACCCCGCCTCCTTTCACATGATCAATTGAATACAACTCCCATTATAAATCTTAAGAGATAGACAACGCATCTTCTAAATTACGTGTAATTATCTCTAGCTGCTCATCTGGTAAATGTTCCTTTATGAAGATATTATTGTATATCAAGAGTCTAACTATCTTATACTGTACATAGCACATATTAAAGCTGACATCTTTGTATTGAGTTTCGAATGTGTTTTATAGTACCTTCAATTTGTGAGATAGCAGGGTTGGACTTGGAAATTGAGTATGGGTGGTAGGGAAATGTAATGTATTTTGAAAACGTGCAAAAGAAGAAAATATTTGTAATAAAGAAAGTTCTTTAAAATGAGACCCTCTTTTAAAAATAACCCCAAAGGATATAGAAAAGTATGAAAAGATATAGAAAAAATATGAAAAGATTCATCAATTTGTGATATATCATTTATTTCATGTGAAAGAGATGACAAAATCGGCCAATAGTCATTTTGATATGGTTAAGCACAAAGGACAAGGCACAAGGGACAGTATTATCAAAAATATGAAAATCAGATGTACATAAATATATATAGTAACATTTAAGATTTATATGGCAAAACAATGCGATCATTAATTCCAACCATTTGTTTTATGTGTACCACCCTTCAAGATCAGGCATCGCTGACGCAGCTCATGGGAAGAATTGAAATACCCTTGGACCAAAGATATACAGGGTGGTCCAAAAAAAAGTGAACCCCTGCAACTGGCCATATTTCCCTTATTACTTGCAGGAATTCTTTTTTATTTTCACATGTTGTAGAGGAAGTTCTAAAATTTATGTTGGTACCATACATTTTTCTTAGTCTTGAAATTTGCAGAAATTATAAGCCCTAACCAAACATTACTGAAAATGGACAAATTGTGATTTTCAATATCCGCGATTCTTCAACCTTTTAACACCTTTCCCCTGAGAATTTTTTAATTTTTTCTGACTTTGTTCGATTTTAAATCTTACACATTATGGCTTAAAACTAACATTCTACATTTGTTAGTTGCAAAGTTATTGTGATCCAAAGAGATGTGCTAAGCTTCCACAGACGAAAACATTTTCCAGTGAAATCATGAACATACCCCTATATAATCTTGAAATCTCAATATCTTCATAAATCATGGACCAATTCTAATGATATATGGTTCAAAACATTGAATATTGGATTTTCTTTTGATTTTTTAAAGATATTTGATGAAGGGGTTATCAGATTCCTGGTCACAGGGGGCAACTTCCTTCCATAAGAGGCCCCCCTCTAACTGTTGGTGTAGGTAACATACCCCTGAACTGTTGAACAGTTAAAAATGCTTCAAAATGATCAATGAAAGTTTGAAATGTGTTTTCTGCTTGAATAGTGTCCCTTTTGCCATATGGTAGGGTTTTAAACTTGTATCTCTAACTGAAAGCTGTTTAACATCATCCAATGTGTTTCAACAATTTCCGTGAATCACATTTGTAAAATTTTGTACAATAGCTCATTTCCAGGCATGTTTGTTAAACGCTTGTAATTTCCTCAAAATTTAAAACTGAGAATAAATTATGGCATCAACCAAAATTTTAGACCTTTCTCTACAACATGTGATAATATGAGCCAATTCATGCATGTATTAAGAAAAATGTAGCCTGTTGCAAGGGTTCACTTTTTTTGGACCACCCTGTATATGTGTACCACTGGCTACATGAAGATTATGTTATTTAGATGTGTCAAATGATTGATAGGCCATGTCATAGTTTGTCATAGCTTATACACCCCAGGTCAAGCCTTTATTAAATATAGTTTAAAAATAATTTGTCAAACTACCATAAACATCAACATAAAGACTATTATATCTAAGAGAGAACATAAAATCAAAATGATTGACAGGTCCTGAGGAGATAACAAAAATCAAATGGAACATTTACATCTACTTTCAATATTTCATCTTTACCTAAATAAAACAAGGCATTAACATGACAAAATGTCACCACCTAGTTGCTCACAATATTTGATTTGAATTTCTGAAAACTCATAGATGATTTTGAAAAAATGGTCAATTTAAAGCAAGTTGAAAAAAGACCTTCTTTGACCTTGAGAAGGTCACTGAAGGTCAAATCTTAAATCTAAAGTCAGATTTGAACTACTGATAACTTGTAGATGATTTTGAAAAAATTGGTCAATTTGAAGCAAGTTGAAAAAATAACTTTTTGACCTTTCTTAACCTTTTTTGACCTTGAAAAGGTCATTAAAGGTCAAATCTTAAATGTCAAGTCAGATTTGAACTTCTGAAAACTTGTAAATGATTTAGAAAAAGTTGTAAGAATTTGTTACAGATGCCAACCGCCATCAGCCACCCGCCGATCGCCAACCACCAACCGCTGCCACAAAAAAAACAGAGACCATAACAATATGTCACCACTTCTTGGTGAGAATACTAAAAATGGAACTACAATATATAGAACAAAACTAGTTTCAAGGTATCTAATAAAAGGTTAACCTTATTAAAAAAATAAATTGCTGATATTTTACCAAATTCAAAACTTATAAGATGTGATACGAAGCCAATATAATCGGCTGATAAACTCTGTAGTAGAGGGAATGGCACAGACCTCTTGCATGTCATAAATTGCGTCCTAAAGCTTAATGAAATCAACTCAAATTGCTCATTTTGAACATAAAACTGAAGTTTATAGAAAGACAAGTCACTTGAGGCCAAAATAAAAAGTTACTGTAAAATATAAATTATGCTACATAGAAAACTAATTTCGTACAAATCCCATTTGGGACTTCAATTTTTTATTACATTGTGATTAAGATAAGAGTTTTGACAAGCTTATAACTCCCTGATCAAATGATGTAAAACGAAAAGCAATATTTTGATGAGGGAAAATTGAAGTTTGTAATAGGTTATTGAAGACTGTCATCTAATTGTTCTCAATTATATATCAATATTGGCGAATTACAAGCAATTTTTGTCATTTTGTAAAATGCATATATTTAATGCCCAATCTAGCATTTCAAATAGCTACTGTATCAAACCAATCTCTGCATTACTGATTAAATAAAACCAATTCTCAAAATGTCTTCTGAGATAATATTTTTGAAGAATTACACATGGTTCATTTGGCGGCTTTTATCTCTCCTAACTTGCCTGTGTTTCCACATTAATGTGTATTATCTGTTCTCACTTGACTGCGTTACCCGCCTTATCGCCCCTGTCTTACTAATCAAATTAGGGGCAATTTACTAAAGCCTCTTTGCTAAATTTTTAATATCAGAAATCTATAAATTTGGGAATATTTGATTAGAAAAGTGAATGGTACGAGGTTTATGTCTCTGGAAAATATCAGCCACCCAAAGCAAACATGCGCTATTTTCACTCTTAAAACATGAAAAGTAAGAGCAACCATAGGACGAATTATCTCATTTTGACGGAATCTATCATCGACATTACGCACCCAAAACATCTATTCAGTTTCCTTCTATAAGATGATCTGAACATTTAAAAGATCAAGCAAATAACAATGGAACATAATGCCAGAGATAATAGCCACCCTATAGTTAACAATAAGTCCAATTTGCCAATTTGACACATTATTGTGATTGCCTTAAGGTTTTCCCATCTCATGAGACACATATCTGATACCATAAACAGAAAAGTTAAGCAAGCCTATATGGCAGTTAAAAAAAACTAGAAATCTTAGATGACAAGTTAATTGAATTACATATATTTTATTGGTGATTCCTTTAGATTGCGTGATAATGCTACAAGCTACTTTATAGAAGTATAGTACTAATGTAACCTTAATAAACAAGTGGGCGCCATTTCACTATAAACCGATGAATGATACGCACTTTGCATAATACCATGAGTTGTAGATATAAAACAATCCTGACAGTTTCAGGAATATTTTATGGAGTAAATTGGTCTGATCAGACTTCACATGACTGTTCAATTATAGGCACATTGTAGCAGACATAAGTATCATATTGATCTCTCTATAATTGTGCAATGGGGCGCAGAAGGCCTATAACATAAAGTGGCCAATTTGTCAAATGATTGTTTCTGAAAGTACCATCCCAACTAATTTGACATCCCTTAAGACGCTGATATAAAATGACAATGTTTCAGTCAATTCAAAAGTGCTAAATCTTCAGCAACGTTTCTCTCAAAGTGAAGTATAAATTGCATTGTATGAACTATGAATAGATCGGGCTTCATTGCTATGAAGCTATGGAAAGGAATGAAATACATTTGGACTAAGGATGAATATACAGAAAACCTCTGTTGCTTCATAAAGATTTTACCGTCAAATTGTCTTTCAAATATTTCAAAGTACAAAACAGAAGCGAGATCTTATAGAGAAATTAAAGTTTGATTTTTTTCTATATTCATATGTTTTTCATAGTCCAGGCATCATAAATGAATAGCTTTTATTATCAAGGGTAAGACCAAAACTATCAAAGCAAATGTGGTTGTTTTAGAAGCCTCAAGGGAAACATTGGTATTTAGTTCTGAGAGATCCCCTGGTAGAAAATCATATTGATTAAAACCATTTGTGGAAAAACAACACAATATGCAACATATTTGAATTGTCAAGATAACATCACAAAGATAGCAAGAAATCAACTGCAGAAATAAAACAGTACCTTTTCAATTAAGCATTGTAATATAAGAACAATTCTGAAAGGGTTTGATTCTCTGATCACCCTTAGTAGCCAAGTTACCCCCTTGGGTCTAATTTCTATAAAATAAGAGACCCTAAAAACATTATTGCGCCGAAGCAATTCAAGAAAATAAATTCTAAGAGCAATCAGAAAATTGGTACATCATGTTTACCAGATGGACTATTACAAAATAATTTATATTTCCATGATAATTACATCATCGTTAACCACTAACTGTACTTCAATGTTCAATTATATAATGGTAAAATCTTTAACATACTATTCCTGAAAGTTAATTAAAAGAGAACTGTTTATAGAATATAGACATATTTTTATGAAGACCAATGGATACCAATTTTGAACGATGTACGTTATCTCTGATTTTAATTATTGGTTTCATTGTTTGATATGGTTGACTACTTTTAAGTAAATTTTGATCTTTCAGATGTTGCCTTTAGTTTTACACAGAAATATCCTCACTCTATTGAATCACACCTTTAAGCTGCCGTAGTTACCATATAATGTATCATTTTAACAGTTGCATTTCAGGCTATTTTTCATCTATTTTTAAGTTAAAAGTTGTGTGTGGTAAGGTTGTAGTTACTCCCAACTTGTCAGTATAGACTCCTCTAATTGCTTCATATATTCTTACACCTTAGTCTTGTCAGTCTCTAATTCACATTCTTCTACATCCCTTAAAACAACTTTCTCACGCCAAATTTTTCTGATGCCAACACAGAATTTATTTATATGTTGAATCGCAATATAAATCTAACATTATCAATACGAGCAATGATTTATTTATCGAATAATTGTTTTGCATTAATCAAAATGAATTCTCCATTTCTATAGTTCACTTGACACAATGACACAACTGGTTTGTAATTATTGCAATTTAATAGCAATATACTAAATAAATTACACATTTCAATTAAAAAAAGATATGTTTAAGTAGGGTAATCAATTACTTACTGAATAATGCAGTGGCAATTGCATCTGGAATTCCACTGGAAGATAACTTATCACTACCGTTCATTTTATCAGAACTCTCAAAGTTTAAATAAAATGATGAGTTATTGTTGAAGGCTTCCATACTGCATGCAGACATTTTCTAAGTTATTCTTTTAACTATGTATATTGTCTAAATTCTGTTTTCCCTTTGTTGGATTTCCTGTTCTATTGTCTATTCATATACACAGACTCTGTTCAAGTTCCCTTATGGCTAACTACAGCGGCTGATTTAATTTGTCAATCAATTCAATGAGCTCTTGCCTAATTCAGTTTGTCCAGGCTAGTGTCCTTTAATCATTGATTGTAAGTTCTATAACATCTAATTCAAGTTAGAACATGTTGATTGTCTTGCTGCCTTTGTGATGTCTAACGACCCATCTCGATGGTGCAGTTATTTATATGGATGTGAAGATCCAGGAGCACAATTCTCAAGCGTATTGCCCTGTCAGATATGATCTTCAGAGTGCTCAAGTTTGTTCATATCTTGAAGTTTTTAATGACTTGATAGATGCTCAGTTATGACGTGGCTTGGAGTTTCTTCTAGTTGCAGCAGCAGCTGTCAAACAACCATCAAAGAGCACATCAACCTACACACTCAGGTATGATATTACTGGTTCCTAATTGCATCTATGCCATTTGCCAGGTAATACAGTACCCCATAAAAGTCAACTATTGATATAAGCACCTCTTGTTCAGACATTACTTCTCCAATCCTAAATTGTTGAGACTTTGAAACGATCAGCTCCAGTAATTCACCTTTATACTAGAAGCCTAACTTCAAGCAAGTGTGATTCTTAAATTTATATTTTCAGCACCTCTCAGGTTTTTATCTTTTACACAGCCAATACTAGGTCTACTTAGCTTTCAAAACATATAGCATCTCCATGAATATCAGTACTGGCTATCTCTTCCACCTTTGCAGTTCTGGGAATTACTGTTTAAGTAATCTCATAAGATAACCTTAGTAGTTCTTCTTTTCTAAAATTGTGCAATTGGGTTTTTCACACGTTTGAACTTTATCTCTATTGGTGGGTAATAGCACTTGTACTTGGGTTTCACAATAATATCAATCTGCCTTTTTACCATGCATATACCTCATTCCTCACTTAGATAGATGTATCTTAGGGCTTTGGTTAGGTTTCTTGAAAAATCATTCTTGAAAAATCATCCTAGGGCAGAGATCAAATCATCTGATAATTGTCGAAATTAAAAACAAATGTTTGCCTATTATATATTATTCGACCCCCTCCCTGAAATTTGATACATGTACATGCAAAGTTCTCCGAAGTATAATCTAATGATAAAAAAATATAGATCGACCATCAAAGTCATCTTCAATTTTACAATAAGGAATTTGAAAGACTATAACTGATTTAACATATCAAAAACCTTTTACGATTTCTGAATATACTGTCAGCCATGAGGGCATGAGACTCACTTTTGGCACACTTGGGCCCAAGGCTATTAAGGAATGCTGTCAATCAACAATTTATGTATTCCATCAGGGTTTGCTATAAATATATACTATGGAGGTCTTTATATTTTCAACACATGCTTGAGTTCTATCGCAGTGAGGCGCAGCTAGGAACCGCCTGGATAGCATTAATCTTGAGAGATAATGAACATGCCAAAATTACCAATGAACCGACATATTTTGAAAATTCAGTAAAATGTTTCGCAGCACTGGTTTTTGATTAGCTTTAAAGTGTTTCATCATCAGTTATCCCTAAGGTGCAATCTTTATACTCGCTGTCAAAGTATATCAATCAGACTTAGCATACGAAATGTACTGAAAAACATTCTGGATTTTTTCCTTTCCTGGAGTTCAATGATAATAGCAGATAACATCTTAAGATCTTAGAAAAAGAGCAAAAGCTTCAGATTACTCTAAAGATGGTTCTCGATTGTATCATATACCTTCTGTTTAACCTATTATACCATGTCTGTCTGTGGAGATATCTATCAAAGTTCTCAATATAAAGCATGCTTCGGACATGATGCCCTTGTCTGCTTTCAGAACGTAAATGTCTATAGTGATGTATATGGTTTACATTAGATGATTTCATTTATTCAATAACATTGATGGCAGTCAGCTTATTGCTACATGGAATTGATTCAGCCTAATCATAGCCCTAATCTCATTTGCATTTTTTGCTCCGATATAACCTCATAACTGCCAGAATATTTATCTTTTTAATAACCTGTCTTACAGCAAGCAAAACCTGCTACTGCTATAACTTAATAATTATCAAGTAAAAATTCTACCTGATATACTTCATTCAAAAATCATTTTATGAGGGGCCAGTTAATGTTTAATTGTTATCTCAAGATCTATTTAATTAAATTTCAGATTCACATTGAAACAAATAGACATTTACCCCCTCCCTAAAACAAGATAAGTGTACATATGTGGACAAATCAAAATATTAACCTCATCCCCAAAGGATGGCACTGCCCATACATAACATTCTTCAAATGAAAACAGATAAAAAATTTAAGCAATACTGGTAGAAAATTGCCATGACAACATTTATTTATGATTGATGATGTCAGTGACACATGTAATTTGTAGCATTCAATAACCCAAGGCATGTGAACATGAAATAACAATAAAAAAAACATACCTTGGATACTTGCCTTTCATCAAACCTCCAACCCCCTCCCTAATATATCATACAAGGTACTGTATATTTCTGACTTTGGGACAACTTGACTTTTTCTTATCTCACAAAAAATAAATTCATGGATTGATTTATTCATTTGATCCAGGAAAAGCACAGAGTAAATCAGAGGGTTGGATTTCCATATTAATGAGGCAAGTGGGTCTTTTGAGATGATTAAAATTGTTCAAGGTCTCCAGATGATTTGTCTAAGGGGTCTTCAGAGTGCGATCAATGAATGGGATAAATGTATAAGACATAAAGGGTTCATTCAAGCATGCTGATATATACAAACGACTTAGCTAGAACTAAATTAGGCAAATAAAATTTTTTGTTTTCATTCATTTTACCAAGCTATATGTATCATTGTTATCATTATTTAATATCAAATAAAAATAATAATCCAGGCCATGAAAAGAGAGAATATTTTTCTATTTTGGAAAATAAATGACTTTTTGATAAACCTATACCAAGATGGGGAATTAAATTATTCAGAGAATGAAAAGATTTGGGTTTTCCAATTTTTCTAGATTCCTAACTTAATGAAGAGCTAAATGAGTCAGATAGGGTCAGAATCTTTATATTAAGAATTTCATATTTGTATGATTAATATATATGAATAACTAGGAAACAAGTTTGAAGTTTTAATTACAAAATCATTCAAAAACTTAAACTTGCCTGGAGATTAGCATTTTGGGTGCATCACAATAATAGTACATGTATATTGTAACATATGTAAATAAGTTTTATGTTATGATAGCTTAGCTTGTATTCGCCAGAATGGGGGCCACATTAGCTTCAGGATAGTCTTGCTACAAACCCTTGTGACATAAGTTGTTATTGTCCAGTTGTTAGAATAAATAGTCCAGGGTCTTGAAGCAAGACTAGCTCCAGGATCAACCATTGATGAGTATAGAACCATATTTACAAACTGAGTAAGCTAAATAACATAGCTCCTTTACAAAGTCACTATATTTTTCCAATTAATGTTAGAGATACCTTACAGATGTTGTAAGAGTTATTTTGCCATGAACACATCTTGACTTGCCAAGGTTAATAGAAAAAGAAAAAATATCCTGGCATCATTATTTAAAAAAGTACATTATCTTCAATGAATAGGTGTAACCATTTCCACAAAAATGACCATTCGGTCAAGATAAGTTTCAAAATTACAAAATAATGATTATCATTATCACATACTAATTGTTCTGAACGTACGTACTCATCTTCCTCCATATGAAAGAAAACCCACAGATCTAGAAATCATTATAGCGAACACTCTCAGATAATCCTCCATCCCAAAAACCATTCGAAAAGACACTTCCTGTAACCGAAACAAAGAACATGATGAACACCTTACTCTAATCACTGTTCCTGTGTTACAGTACATCCCAGTGGAAAGATACACTAGTGCACCTGACATGATAAACAATATACAATCTGGGAACTAGTCAAAACAGGAGAAGATAACACAAGGAATTACAACTGTTCTAGAATGTAAAATAAAACAAAAGTCTGTAAGAACATGGAACATCAACATAACATTGAAACTAACAACCTTGAAACATACTCCCTTAAGCAGTTTGATTAATTGTTACACCTTGACCCGTATTTCCAGATGAGAACACATGTACAGGGTGGGCCAAAAAAACGCCACTTTTTTTTCAAAATGCTATAACTTTTTTAATGTTTGATACAAAAATCATAATTTGCGTACCAAATGAAACTTGAGGTTGTTATCTAGCCATGTATCATGAATTGAACACTTTTACTTGAAGAAAATATGTCACCAGCATCTCACTTAAACATGTGGTGTGCCATGAGAAATAAGCATAATTTGCAAAATGTTCCTGAACTGATATGGCCTGATGATCGCCAAGGTAATAGTCCTGATGCAAATCCCAGTGAGTATAGGGTATGGGAAGGTCTTAGGAGATTGTATGAAGGCACCCAATCTTGAAAATTGCTCAACTAAAGCTGACAATTAAGACAGGTTGAAAAAAACTAAGCTAACATTTCATTGATACTGCTATATCAGCGAGGTGACTAAAACTAAAACATATCATCAAATAAGGTGGCGGACCAATTGAACTCCTCTTTTAAATCAGATATAATCCAAGTTGAAGGACTTGTTACATTATATTATTACTAAGAACAACTGGCACTATATAACTGCAAAGTTTGGGGTATGTAGGTTGGAAAATAAAAAAGTTGTAGTGTCTTGAAAAAAAAGTGGCATTTTTTTGGCCCACCCTGTATATATTCCCCTTTCTTTATGAAAAATGCTGCTTATACTTTGTATAAAACTTTGCTAATTTTTTCTTGTATATTTTTAAACTAGTGGAACAAAATGGAAACATAAGATAGAAACAGTTGATTTTCAATCATGAAAACTTCATAACTTAGAAATCTAAGTTGACCTTGAGAAGTAAGCAAATACTCTCAATGTTGGGTATAGACTTCCTTGAATGAATATAGCTCTAACACAATCAGCCAATGTAATAATATTCACAGACCAAGGAGTATTATAGCAGCAGTTGATTTTCTTTGGCTGGTTTTATAAAAATTGACTGTTGACAATGAAATTTTGTAACTGTTAACCATTTCAATTTTCAGTGATTGTGCCTGTTTTTCTTTTGTTTTGCTGTCATCAGCTATTCTTATGAACCCCCTGTTACCCGACATATATAATTCTACCTGTGATAAGTTTGGAGAATGGTTACTGAAAAATCAGAATTCTATAAGGTATCTATTATTTGATTCATGTTGTAAACACAAAAATAATCAATAGATGGCGCCTAGTATTAAAGAGTCTCGCAATGAGTAGTAGTCTGGTATGAAGTAAAGTTTACTTTAGATATAAAATGGCCAAAATAAAGAAAAATTAATGTAGAATAAGAACTGTGATAGCACTCCACAATACTTCTTTCATACAAGACTGGATCAGCAGAATTGATCAGGAAGAAAAAACAGAGAAATTACCCATAATCTATATTTGATAACAAAAAATCCTAAATCTATTTCTAGGTTCAAGATCATCGTAACCTTGTGGTAAAAAGCAATTTGTCAGATGACAATATTAATAGCTACTTGTATATTGCCATATTTAATCTATCTATCAATAGATTAACAAGAACTGAAATGTTTCAAATTAGTTCTCTACATTCTAAATATATCAGGATATTTTTGTAGAAATTCAGTTTTAAAATTGATCATACTTTGTTGTCTGCTAATTACTCTGACAAGCCTATAAAACTATGAAATAAAACTATTACGAAAACCATAAAGACATTATTAATTGGCTGAAAACAAATACATGTATCAAATTAACTCACATTTACTGGATGCTAGCTCATATATCGTCTTAACGTTGCATAATTCAGTGAGATGGAAGAAATATAGACCAAAGAGCAGAGCTACTAGTTTCGAATACACCCTGCAGGTCTAAGCATAAACGTTTTCTGTACCCCAAACGACCGAAAGCTTTTGTGCCTAGACCTAAGGGGTGTATTCAAAACTAGTAGCCCTGCTCTGAGGTCTATATTACGATTCGAACATGAAAACTCACCAGAATATTGCAAAATCGTCAGTTTCGATGTTCATTTCTACTTTTTTCATTTCCACTTCCAGTTGAGTGTTTGGCTGTTCCAATTTGTTTACTTACCTCCTGACCCTGACTTTTTTATTGACATTTCGGCCTATTTCATTGGTTTCACATATATCTACTACATTGATAATTATTGAAATTAATTCTATATTGCACAGAAACAAAAAAATTACAGCGGATATCCATATAAAAATTGAATTTTGCAAAAAAGAGCGGAACAGCCCAAACTGACCATTGAGTGCACTGAACGAAACACTAGTACAGATCTGGGGCATTGATCTCGAATATAACCCAGCTGAAGCATTGACTTTGTTCACAGTTTATAGAAGGCGTGAATACAGTCATGTTCGAATTATGTATAATGTGTTTTATGGATGTATCCAGCATATTGCATTGAGCCGTCTACAGTACCATGATCAAGATCTTTACATGTAGCTGGTGAATGTATGACATGCTAAGAATGAGAGCCATGCCCTCGAAAAAAGACAAGCAAATAGTATAAATTATGCATATTGAAAGTTTTGGCAACAATCAATACAGGAAATCATAATTTATTGAATTAGTAGGTGGTAAAAACTAGACTAAAGAAACCGCAGTAGTCTAATATGTAAAGGCCACCTTTCCCAAGGCGTAATATAATCAGAAAAACAGCAACTCCCAAGAGTAGGAAATCCCACAGAATACACTCATCATGTTACATTTCATGATAAAAATCAATGTGTATAGTAGTATTGTCTTGTAGCTGGACATGACATGACATACCATATTTAAAATTCCTTCTTGCCAATAGGACATATTGAAAATTCCTTCTCAAGCAAAGATTCTATGCTAAACATCACCCTATAAAACTTGAACTAAATTCTGTATCCTGGTATTTGTTTTTACCTTGACAGAAATAAAAAAAATGGACAACTTCTCAATAACCCAAAGTTTGGGTAGATAAGTTGTAACCATCTCTCTATATACTACTACATTGGCAGGTCTGCTACAGTTGACTAATGAACTTTTCTAAAATGTCAGTGATCTCCCCAGCATTAAAGCAAGTTGGCGTAGCACCCACCTGATATTTTGAAAATAGGCTTGTACGCACCTGAAAATCCATTTCACCCGCTTGAAAATGAGAAAAATCATGAAAATGGGCATATTTTGACCAATTTTGGTCTGATTGTAAAAAAGAGAATTTTGCACCCACTTGAGAAAAAATCCTACATGGAGATCACTGCATGTCATATAACACTTTGCTATTACCTCTATTCTACATGGCTGATATGCAAATACAATATCATACTTAAATGTCAATACAGCACTTAAGAATAAACTGTTAGAATGCAATTACAAGATAATATATTGCAAGTAAGAGACTTAAATTCAAAAACATCTCTTTCTAGTATTTGCCCATTTTGTAGAAAATTCTTTCCACTGGAGGGGATTTGACTTCAAACTAATACCCAGATGTAGAATATATAAAACTATTGCAAGATTCATCTCTCAAGAGACTTGGTGTCAAATTTGATATTTTTCATAATTAGACTTCATCTTTCACGAAACTGCACATATATAATTTACATTAATCTATTATTCTGACACTTAACATTTTTACTTTTTTCTTTATCCCGCCTTTATACGATGATTTAAACCAAATCAATGCAAAAATATCAAGTTTTAGGTGCTTAAAAAGGAGGATAATTCCCAAGGTTCAAAGATGCCATCAAGGTCACACCAACCTAGAGATCCATTTTGAATAATAGCATTGATAATTCCATACAAGGCTTATAAGACCATATAAGAAATGTGCTTCAATAAAAAAAAAATCAGTTTCTAAAAAATCTACATCTCCTTCTAGGAGTGAATCACTTCTACCAAGTGCTTTAATAATAAGAAACACAATAGTTTGACAAGCTGCAGTATGACAAGGTCATACTAACCAGACGCCATTGATTCTAGTACTGTAGTACATGTATTTGCACAACTATTATAAACAAAGGCAAAAACCAATGTTGAGATTCAGTTCTTCAATTATGAATAGTACACTACGTTGTAGATTAATTGTAGGTTAACTTTAATCATGCTTCTTGTTTTATTCTGTTAAATCTATGAAATACTTGACAAGTTACTAACTGACCAGTAAATATCTTCATAAATATGTAGTCTTACTTCAAGAAATCAGGACATATATGTGCAAATGTCAGAATGTGGTATCTGTAGTGTAAGTCACTATTGAAGCAAAATTGCCTTTATGAAAACAGGTGTATTAAGCCACTACTTGCATTTAAGACACTCTAAGTCTTGTACCAAGTTTCTGGCAGGTTCAAATAAACCCATTATCTACTTCCCCATAAGTATGGCCATTATACACTGACGGTTTGACATAAGCAATGTCAATCTAGTGTAAAACACAAGAGATAAATATTGCATTTGCAAAGCAAAATACTATCATGCCCAAAACCTATTCAGATATTGGCATTAGTCTGCTCTTGCATTTGTAAAAATGTCAAATTAAGGGGTAAGTGGTTTTCCTTCAATTATCTGTGGTCCCCAACTACAGAGATGTATGCCAGAGTATTTTCTCTAGTTCATATCCTCCATCCAATATATATTTCCCTTACTTTTGTTTTGCTTCATACTAACTTGCATTTTTCATATCCCCTTCGATTATTCATAACATACATTTTAAGTGACTTACTCGGTAATCACATTTTTAAAACATTTTATGCATGCTATTTTGACAAATGAGATCTTCTAACACTGCCTAAAAGTCTTTTTCTACTAAATGTCCATTAGTATCAGAGAACATGGTTGAAAGTGATGTCTTGGCCTGTTCCAAGAGAAGCTGATTCAACTTCGAGATGATTATAGCGTACATCATATTGTTGTGACAAAGCATCCTCTTAAATGGACTGGAGTTAACCAGCGTTTGTAACAACAAAACCTGGTGTCAGTTTTGGTACATATGAAAATTCTGAAATCAACATGCACCCAGTTATTAGTCACCATACACCTACAGTTGTTGTAAATCACCTTATATCCAGTTGTACATCTTGCAATTACTTGCAGTTGCACCCAGTTATAATTCACCTTGCACCAAGTGGCTCAACCAAGCAACCACTTGATAAGTTGGGGGATAATTACTTCCTGCGAAAGCTATGTCGATTTTGATATAATAGCTTTCCCATGGCCCACTTGGACAGCTGAATAATAGTGACCTTTAAAACATGAATAATGAGATCCAGGGCTTACTTTTGGTCTCTAACTGTGTCTTTCATTAGTATCATCAATCCGTGCAAGTATTGGAGCGCTGAAATACTTCTTTTTCGATCAAGACTTGTAAATTGTTCATCGAGTGAATGTTTTTTTCAACCTATTTCCAATTTGCCGGTTTGCTGGGAGTGAGATACACAACGAACGAAATGAATTTTGAGAATGAGGCAACCTCCAGAGATTTACGAAAATGTCCAAGCAGAAAACGCCATATTGGAATTTGGCAGAAAAAACATTCACTCGACTAACAATTACAAGTCTTGATCGAAAAGGAAGTCTTTCAGCGCTCCAATACTTGAACGGAAGAATGATAATGATGTATGACATAAGTTAAAGAACAAAAGTAAGCAGCAGATCAACTTGATTCATGTTTCAAAGGTCACTATTATTCAGCCGTCCATTTCACTGTTGGAGAGCAATAAGTTTCAAAATCTAACATGGCACGAGTAAGGAGGATAACACAGGACCAAAATCACTGAGTGGCCCTGTTTCCTAAACCTTACTCGAGTCTCTAGCTTACAGCTAGACGAA
Organism: Owenia fusiformis; assembly: GCA_903813345.2. Taxonomy (NCBI): domain Eukaryota; kingdom Metazoa; phylum Annelida; class Polychaeta; order Sabellida; family Oweniidae; genus Owenia; species Owenia fusiformis. The sequence continues at coordinate 27,309,105 of CAIIXF020000001.1, read as the reverse complement.
ACTTCATTGATTTCGTATGTACTGTGCTACACGCAACTACACGCACCTAGAACTCATTTTTAATAAATTTTATAAATATGTTTAAGAATATTAATCATATTTAGGATGAAGCGTTGCTTGTCTGGATTTAGATATTTCAAAATTTCATTTCGGAGTTTTGACACATGGTGAAATTTTCTCGCTGTAGCTAAAAATGGCTTCCGGTTCTGGACGTGAATAACATTTGAAATTATTCTCGCTTAAAGAAATCAAATATAACAATAGATTCAGACGGGGATGTGAGCTGATGTTCTTCAAATCTATACATAAAGGTATATTTCATATTATTATGCCATATTTACTGTGCGTGTGACACAATGATTTACAATATTTATAATACTAAGGCAGCTCAATCTTCCTCCTCAAAGCCGGAATATAGAGAAGGCTTTGGACCGAAGTAACCTAAACCAAGCTGACTTGATGCACGACTGTGTAGCTAGTGAATAATCCATTTTGAAAAGCTGTGCACAGTATATAGATTTACTTGAATATATGCGTACATGAGGCATTGTATCATTCATAAAGCTACTTTGATATGAGAACTGCCTTTCTTCAGAGGATCTAAAATGAAAATGAATTTCAAAACAAACAAAACGAAGAAAATCTTTCCGGTGTCTTTTGTGTCCTCAGATGAGACTTAAAAGTGATTGAAGTTGACTCACCAGTTGGGACGGTTTCTCCTTGCATAGGTTCTTCCGTAATCTCTTGTTTGGTTTCTTCTTTAACCTCTTTCTTCGGTGTGCGAGAGCTAGCTCTTGTTCTTCGTCCTGCCATGATGCTTTATTGGTGTCGCGTTTATACAGTTGTGTCAGTTTGACTCCGAATTAAAATTTACGCCTGATAAAATATGTATAGTTTATCATATTTAATACTTACCATAATTATATATGAATCATAAAAATCTCATGGGATTTTGAAAAATATCAAACATCTTAAGCTATCTTAATAAAAAAAAATTGGAAAAATCTATTGTACGAAATAACATTTGGTGTCTCACAAGATGTCTAACATGGAGCCGTCAAAATGTGCCATGCGAGTGCGCATAACTTTGGCAATTATTGGAATATGCGTCGGATTAATTGTCTTTCCTATATTTACATTTCACTTTAAAAATGTTGATGCTGGTGTTTGGGGACTCGTTTCTGGTAATCATTTCTTATTTAACATATAAAATCTATTTGAAATGCAGACACTTTTTTTGTTGAAAGATCAGTTCCGGGTTTTTATTTTGTTATGAAAGTTCAAATTTTTATTTGAACAAGAGCTTTCAAAAATATGTTGGTTTCATTTGAGCAATTAAAAATAACCTTTGTTAACAATTTTTCAAATTCAAAATTATTGGGTCTTTGAACTCCAAACAAAACCCTGAGAACAGAAAAATCTTTTTTGTACAGTCTGTTACACTGCTTCAAAGGCAAGCAGTTGAACCTGAAAAATAAGAAATCTATCTCATTGTGCTATAATATTTAGAAAAATATATTCACATTGCACACGAATGACATTTGTATATTTCAGATTATTTAGTGTTTAGTGCAGTAAGCCTGTGCCCTCTTGTAATTTGAGTTCTGTCCGCCATGTTTTTTGAGAATTAACATGGTAGAGAAGCATCAAAATATAAAAGGTTACAGACTTTATGAGCCAATTTACAAGCAACCCAACATATACAAATATCATTCGTGTGCAATATGAATATATTTTTTTATATATTATTGCACAATATTATTTAGATTTCTTATATTTTAGGTTTAACTGCTTGCCTTTGAAGCAGTGTAACAGACTGCAGAATCCCATGGATAGACAACCGTCACAACATATTCCGAAACTTTTCATTTTACATACATAAAGTATATAACCCAATCAGATGAGGGAGGTTGGTGAGAAATTTTAAATACACTGTGCACAAAGTGGGCTCTTTATTGAATGGCCATGACTGGAACTACAACTGGAAGTGATGTCATTTTTGTCTGCTTCCAGGTATATTTGCTGCTATAACACTTGCGGTGCACATTCTGTACATACGCGGCGTCTGGAAAGTTTGGGGGTACCGACTGAGATTCTACATGCTCTTAGGCTGCTTCACTCAACTGGCTGGACTATGCGGCTTTGTTACTTATCTCACCATAGCTATTAGGGAGGACCAGGGTAAGACAACAGGACTCGAGGCTTTTAAAATACATGTACTAGGCTAGGTGGCATAGCTATATTTGTCTCATACATCTGACTGTACAATATATATATTTGACTTTCACCAAATAAAAGCAATTAATGCATGTTTTCTGTTCTTGAAAGCAAATGTGAAACATTTTTTTCACTCTGTTTTGACTTAAATATCTCCAAATTTGCCAAGAGTAATAACCATAAGAAACAGATGGGGCATCCGCATGATTCAAGTGTTGACATTTCATCAACAGTTATGTCTACATGTACTAATATGTTTTGGTGACTGGTCAAGGCTGTCAATGGTGATTTTGTCCTATCAGTAAGATTTTATGTGTATATATGCATGTATGAGATCTCAAAATAGTTAATCCATTCTGATTTATTAGTTTGTGCTAATTGACCAGACATACTGATGTTTTTGTTGTGTCTACCACTTAAGTCATCAAGTAAAAAGTCTAATATTTTGGCTTTAATTACTATGTTATCTCATAAATGCACTTGAACTTTTGTTCGTCTAGCTATTTCAGTGCTATTCATTTGTTAATCTGGTGTTGCAAACTAAATACATGTATAAAAAATCTTGCATGATTTTGTAAAGAAATATCTCCAGGGCGATGCTCGGGTCTATTGGACTTATGGGAATACCATTAAAGGCAGAATCAGATCTATAAGGGCTATAAGGGTGATAAAATCATAAGCAACATGTACAATGACCTATTCCCAATAATATTTCCAAAATTGTTTGTGATATGCTATCAAATGGGGAAGAAATTGTTAAGTGTGAAAATGTGGAAAATGTTTAAATTCTTCCAAATGATAAATATTATAACCATATTTATAGAAAAATGATACGATGTTGTAAAGATCTTTTGTTTTAAAATATGCACTTTGGGGATTTTTAGAAAATAGAAATGATATTAGCCAAGAATATTCTTATATTGAAACAATTTTTGTTTAGGTTGCCCATTAGGTCTGATTCTCCTTTTAAAGTCCTCTTTATTCACCTTGAAATTTTACTCAGCAGGAGTCTTTGATTCACAAAACAAATAGCATTCAAAATTTCTTGATAACATTACTTTATTTACCATCATGGGTGAAATAAATAGTAATAAATATGTTAATCATCATAGACTATAAAGAAAAATTATAAAAACAGCAATTGAAATGAGATTTTGAGTTTTTTGTTGAAATGTTCGTTTTAGGGTATGTCTGCCCTTCAATTGAAATGTTATGAAATACAGGTGTTATCTATTTATTTACCAGGCCCGTAAGACACTTTTCTCCAAGGGGGGTGCGGTTTTTAGCTTACTAAAGAGAATATAAAATTGTCATTTTTTTGCCGCGTAAATCAAATCGCGTAAGACAGAGGGGGGGGGGGTCAGTTACTCCCTATATTGGTTTGGAATTAACAAATGCATGCAACTTCCAAACGTCCCAATTGTTTTGTGGGGGGTGTGAGGAGTGGTCCACTCCCCCTAGAAAATTTTAGTTTTGAGATGCTATTTGGTGCTTTCTGGGCACTTTCAAAGTGTAAGTTTCTAAGTAGTACGCCATCACCACGGGAATAAGAGTTGAGTGAATAAAAAACCGAGCATTCAGGGGGGTCTGAAATTTCTGAAATTTGGTTGTATTTGGAGCGAATTTGCAACCATCTGGTACGCCTGTGCGTTATGAGTCAATAAGAAAAATGTGAATTTTTTTCAAATTCTTTTGGGGGTGTCAAAGAGGATGAGAGGGTGAAGTGGGGTGGGGTGCCAGTAGGGGAGCAAGGGGCTGTCCCCCAGAAACATTGACCATATCAAGGTGCTATTTGATGATGTCTGGGCACTTAAAAAATGTCTGAGACAATACATGAAATTCAGAATATTTTCTTTTGTTTTGTGGGGGATGTGAGGGGTGGCTAACTCTCCTAGAAAATTGTACAATTTAAAGATGATATTTGGTGCTTCTGGGCACTTTTAAAGTGTATTAGTCAATAAAAACATTGAAAAACAATCACAATTTTTTCAAATTTTGGGGGTGTCAAAGGGGGGGAGGGGTGCCAGAGGGGGAGGTGGGGCTGGGATGCCAGAGGGGGAGCAAGAATTTGTCCCCCATATCAAAATTTACAATATCAAGGTGCTATTCGATGAAGTTTGGGCACTTTAAAAGTGTCTGTGCTATAAAAGTGCCTATTTCCCAAGAAAATTTTACAATTTTAAGATGCTATTTGGTGCTTTCTGGGCACTTTCAAAGGGTATGAGTCAATAAAAGAATTTGGAAAATCTCAATATTTTTAGGGGGGTGTTAAGGGAGGGGGGCTGCCAGAGGGGGAGGTGGAGTGGGGATGCCAGAGGGCGAGTAAGTGTTAGTCTTCCAGAATCATTAACTCTATCAAGGAGCTATTTGATGATGTCTGGGCAATTTAAAAGTGTCTGAGACAATACATAAAACAAATTCAGAACTTTTCCATTGTTTTGTTTGGGGTGTGGGGGGTGACCCACTCCCCCTAGAAAATTTTACAATTTTACGACGCTATTTGGTGCTTTCTGGGTACTTTCAAAGTGTATGAGTCAATGAAAAAAAATTACAAAAAAAATATTTTTCAAAAAAAAACTTTTTTTTCAATTTTTTTTTCAAATTTATTTAATTTAATTTACACTTTCAAAGTGTATGAGTCAATAAAAGAATTTGAGATAATCACAATTTTTTTTGGGGGGGGGTCAAGGGGGGGGGCGCCAGAGGGGGGGGGGGTTATACAAGTGCAAGATGCAAGAGGGGGAGTAAGTCCCCCAGAAACACTAACTATATCAAGGAGCTATTTGATGATATCTGGGCACTTTTAAAGTGTCTGGGACAAAACTCTAAAATAAATTTAGAACTTTTCCATTGTTTTGTGGGGGGTGTGAGGGGTGGCCAATACCCCTAGAAAATTTTACAATTTTAAGATGCTATTTGGTGCTTTCTGGGTACTTTCAAAGTGTATGAGTCAATGAAAAAAAATTACAAAAAAAATATTTTTCAAAAAAAAACTTTTTTTTCAATTTTTTTTTCAAATTTATTTTGGGGGGTGACAAAGGGGGGTGCGGTCGCACCCATTGCACCCCCCCATCTGACGGCCCTGTTTACACTATTTACTTTTACGGCATTGTTATTGATAATGTGCATACACCAAGTTGAACAAAATTACTCATACAGATGTTAGTAATTGATTTTTGTTTTTTGATAGTTCAATGTTTAAAATGATTTGAGAGGCTAAAATATATGATCGTGTTCGTTATTGCAAATTCATTGACTAAATAATGAAAGTAAAATAAACATGAATTACACAACATACTTTTCATATTGCATATTGTACGTGTTGTATTATCTACCAAATCCAAGTTAATATTTAAAGAAAGTTGAAGTGGTTATTGAACACAATTAAGTGATGCCTCTCCATGTTCTCATTTAAAATATTTATTTAAAAAAATCCATTCATTTTAATGATTATGTGTTCACTTCTCTATATTTAAGATTTCACATTGTTGAACATCAAGTTGAAGAGCAAAATTACAAGCCATGCGCTTAGCTGAATTTAGATTTAGATAATAATAAGCAATTAAACTCATGTGATAAATAACTAATAACCTTTTTTCAATCTTCACATGATAGAGAAATTGATATTCAAAGGTCCTCACTTTAGACAATGTTTACATATTACACAGGTGATGGAACTTTTTAACCAGTTTATTTTATGTGAATAAATTAGTTTTGTTTGTTTAAATAATTTTATTTATTTTTTATTTTTTAATAGGTGTGACTCCTTTTGACCGGGGCTTCTATGTAGTCGTAGTGTGGTGTTTTATGACCTTTAAATGGGGATTTGCACTTTTCTATTACTCTCGAAACTACAAGAGAATATATGATGCTGAGAACGACCCAGAGAAAAAAATTATTGTGGACGAAGCCTAAATCTTGATCTACAACGTTTTTAAATTATACAGAGTCTTATATTCATGGTTTTATGTTTTTGATCCTGATTGACTCATTAAGAATTTACTGAGCCTTGAATACAAGACTGAAAAGGCGAAAAAAATTTTGAGAAAAAATAGAATGCTTGTAAATGTGGCATATGGATATAATTTTTATAATATTGTAAAATGATATGTCGTGGATGTTTCATCAGTAAACTGAGACTACATACTATTTTTGAAAACATTATGTACCATCTGAAAAACAGTTCTATATTGGCAAAACAATGAAAGACAGTTGAATTGAACAAATGGTTATATTTAATGTTTTCAAGAAATAGCTCCAGAGGCAAAATTTGGAGTTGGCTTTCATGGAAATGAGGTAATCGGTCTACTCCAAATCTGTCTTTTATACCTAATCAGCTACTGTATGTTGGGAATGGACCGAATTATAATATGACATAAAAAGGATCTGCAGAGTGTCTCAAAAGTAAAAAGACTTAAAATGCATGGTATAACTTTTGGATCAGCCTGTAAAATCATCTGAAAATTCGAATCATAATTAATGTTTAGTATTTACACCCTATGCAGACTGAGCTTGCAGAAAATAATCGGTGCGGATAAATAAGCCCTAAGTGCAGAATATGGCCTAGTTTAAAAATATCACAAATTCAAATAAGACTGTTGGTTCTGCACTGAGCAATTATGTTATCTGCACCAATTGTTTTCTGTGCTCTCATTCTGCATAGGGTGAATTATGTCTGACTCTGAGCCTAAATTATGTACTAAAAATTGAAGCCATTTTAGAATATTGTGGTTCGTTCTGCAAACCGGTGTAAGAGTGCGAGTCTTGGGTAAAATGTTATCTATTTACTTTAGCGTTAGATATAGACATAATAGAGTAGAAGCCAAACTGGTACATATAATTGTACACTCGTCTTATGATCAACGTCATATTGTTTTTGTCATGAGTGTGAATTAAATAGATACAGCCAAATAGGTCTGGGTGTTATACAATGTTATATGAAGTAGTTTTCCACATATAAGCCCAGGACTTATCTAAGAGATATGTTTCCTCTCCAAGCCAAATGATGTTTTAGGTGGAAACCTTCACCCCAATTTTATTCTATGCATGATCACTTGTGGTGGGATCTGTTAGATTAATGTACATATTGCATAATCATTTCCAGTAGATTTGTATCTCAATTTTGACTTTTTTACCTTTATACATATCCATATACGTATGTATATTCAATACTGTTGAGTTGTTTACTGAAAATGAAACATTCAAGTTTGTTAATGCTTCTCACATTACATCATTTAAAGAATTATTTTTTTGCTTTTGTAAAATCGGTTTTTTTTTAACTTAATAAAATGTGTCAATGACAAGTAAAATTTGTCACAACTGAATGAACACATCAACATTGAGTGAAAAGATTTTGATTAGAATTATCCTTAGATGATACCAAAATATTGATGGGCATTGTTCACATTCACAAATTCTACTGTCTTATGCCTATTTATAGGCTTCTCTGATCCAAGTTCCAAAGTCAAATTTGTTATTTTGGTTGAAACAAAACAAACAGTTTGAACTTTCATATGTCTGGCGCTTGTTCACGCTCATTAGCCTGAGTAAAACAAAAAACAAATGTGTGAATTCAATATGTAATGTTCACAATTGAAGCAGATGTCCAACTTGAAATCAATATGAATTTAACACATTTGGTTTTGTTCATTTATGATCTACTTATTGATTGACCTTCATAAGGATGATAAATGAACAAGTTGAGTTTTCACAATTACTTTTTGTTATGTTTTTTTTATGTTTATAATTCTTACTAGAAGTGGTATTATTTTATTAGAGGCTGGTAATGCTTTTCTAGGGATATTTGAAATGCATATTTTGATGGGTTGTTCCGTTGTTTATGATACCAACTGACAATGACTGAAGTGTAATGCTGTAACAAATACGTAAACAACTCTTGTTATGGCCCATGCAATCACAAACTTAATTTCCACCTTAACGCCCATGGGGCATAAGACTGTTGTATTGAAATATGGTCATATTTCAGAGATGACTGTATACAAGGAAGGATTTTACATCTCTTCAATGTGCAGTTTATTGACATTAAGCTGGGGTTTCACTTTATTCTATTATGCCCGCTCATATAGACGATTCTATGAAGATGTTTACTGTATAGATGGAATACCCGACATAAAGGAGCAATATGAAAAGTTATCTGGTTGGACTTAACTGTTAAAGGGTCCATATAATCATCTTGCATAAGCTCTTGTGTATTACTGTTGCATTCTGTACCAGATATTTTTGATAATTGAATTTCATTAATGGACCCATTTGTAACTTTAATATGTTACAAATAAGTGGTTTTACTATTTAATTTATTAAGACATGATGTAAGTAGATTGTCAATTATTTTAGAGATTTAAAAGATTGTTGGAGTACATTTATCTAGGAGTCAGCCACAGGCTTGAGTGGAACTCAAGATATAGGACAAATGAATGACATTAAAGCACTGGTCTATAGCCAGTTAGTTTTGATCTTGACCAACTAGCTTATATCTAGTGTGTATAGGAAAATAGCAAACAACTGGTTTATAATTCAAATTCTTATGCCACACCCTGTATGTCAAGAATCTTCGTCATTGAATGCTCCTCTAATTTGAGTAGTGAATTAAGAATTTCTGGCTGGTCCAAAGTCTTTTAGATTCAATGATTATTTAATTATCATGTAAAAAGATGAGGCCCTAATGTGGCAAAAAATGTGTGTGCAAACTAGTTCAAAAATTGAGGAAAATTTATTTATCTAGTACATTTTTACAAGGAGTAAGCAGTGGATCCCTCACCTCCTTTTACAACCTATATGTTAGTGCATGTATATAAGTTAAGAAAGTGTTAGGGATCGCTGACTTAGTTCCTGTGGTGGTATAATTGTGTATAATGTAATCTAAAAGGCCAGTGAATGTAAGTTTTGAATGTTAAGAAAAAATCATAAAATTTATTTTTAACTAATGTTAGTTATTAAGAATTTTTGCAAATCATATTATAAATTATTAATAAAAACAGGTAATTTTAGATCCAAAATACTGATAATGCTCCAAAAAATCACTCATTATTTTGAGTGAAATATATATACCTGAGAACAGGGTTGTTAAATCTTAGATGTCATCATTTAAATTATGTAAAACATAAAAATGTAATTGGAATTAGAATTCATAGGTAATGTAAATTATGAACAACAATATAAACATATTTTTTGATGAAATAAATCAATTTTATTATTAATTATATTTATTAATGTTTTGTTACAAACGTTTTCATACATATTACAGAGCAAACTACTGGATGTCCCATTAAAATCCTAGTTTGCATAATCTTTACTTCTAGAACACCCAGTATTATTGAAACATGACATAATATTTTGACTATGATCTATTCAAAATAGTTTTATACAGTAAGTGTACATTTAGACACAAATGCATATGCATTAAGAATCTAATTGTCCTGCTAATGACAAAAAATTTAAGGAATAGGGCCCTATATGAAAGTATAAGCCTATGTCTGATTCTCCCACTAAATGCAGTATCAGAATTTTTCTACAAATACAGTACTAAGAATCTTAAGATGTCCAGCTAATAACAAATAAATATAGTATAAGGAATACACAAAATACTGTATAAGCCTATGTCTAAAGCCTCAGTCCCATTTGTTCTATGGCAGGCAAACGGCAGCCATAGCTTCACAAAATCGATATAGAAATCTACACTGTACTGCTTCCCCCAATAATTTATGCTGCATATTTCTTTTGACTCTGGAAGCTACAGCCACCATACAGTTCTGGTAGATCAAAGGTGACTGAGGCATAATTCTCCCATTCAACGCAGATTGCAGATACATAGAATTGTTTATGATATTAACACCAAATGTCTGCAAACATGCTCTGCTAATAATATAAGGAAGAAAGAAATAAGAAATAAAGAAAGATGACTGCAATATATTTACGTATATATATTGTCATCATTCACTAAAATAAAACAATCATGTAAGAAGGCAGTATTGGTGACAATATATTCAAGGAAGACATTTGTTTCTAACTTCCAAAAAACGTAATTCAAAATCTGCTAAGCAAGTCAGCCCATACAATTCTAACATTCAGCTCACATACTACTTATGTCCAGCACATACGCTGTACCAAAATGCAGCACATAAAATACCAATATGCAGCACATACACTACCAATATGCAGCAGATACAATACCAATAGCCAGCACTTACATACAGTATTACCAATATGCAGCACATACATTACCAATATGCAGCACATACATTACCAATATGCAGCACATACACTACCAATATGCAGCAGATACAATACCAATAGCCAGCACTTACATACAGTATTACCAATATGCAGCACATACATTACCAATATGCAGCACATACATTACCAATATGCAGCACATACGCTACCAATATGCAGCACATACACTACCAATATGTAGCACATACATTACCAATATGCAGCACATACATTACCAATAGCCAGAACTTACATACAGTATTACCAATATGCAGCACATACATTACCAATAGCCAGCACTTACATACAGTATTACCAATATGCAGCACATACATTACCAATATGCAGCACATACATTACCAAAATGCAGCACATAAAATACCAATATGCAGCACATACACTACCAATATGCAGCAGATACAATACCAATAGCCAGCACTTACATACAGTATTACCAATATGCAGCACATACATTACCAATATGCAGCACATACATTACCAATATGCAGCACATACATTACCAATATGCAGCAGATACAATACCAATAGCCAGCACTTACATACAGTATTACCAATATGCAGCACATACATTACCAATATGCAGCACATACATTACCAATATGCAGCACATACGCTACCAATATGCAGCACATACACTACCAATATGTAGCACATACATTACCAATATGCAGCACATACATTACCAATAGCAAGAACTTACATACAGTATTACCAATATGCAGCACATACATTACCAATAGCCAGCACTTACATACAGTATTACCAATATGCAGCACATACATTACCAATATGCAGCACATACATTACCAATATGCAGCACATACACTACCAATATGCAGCACATACACTACCAATATGTAGCACATACATTACCAATATGCAGCACATACATTACCAATAGCCAGCACTTACATACAGTATTACCAATATGCAGCACATACATTACCAATAGCCAGCACTTACATACAGTATTACCAATATGCAGCAAATACATTACCAATATGCAGCACATACATTACCAATATGCAGCACATACATTACCAATATGCAGCACATACATAACCAATATCAAGCACATACATTACCAATATGCAGCACATACATTACCAATATGCAGCACATACATTACCAATATGCAGCACATACACTACCAATATGCAGCACATACACTACCAATATGTAGCACATACATTACCAATAACCAGCACTTACATACAGTATTACCAATATGCAGCACATACATTACCAATATCAAGCCCATGTTACTCCTATTGTTCTGTTATATCATACCATGTATTATTAAAGACTTTGCCTTTCTTTTTCCTTTATTGTTTCCTAATGAGACAGATTGGAAGCTTTCCCTAAACATAAAACCACATTTCCTTCAATTTACAAATATGTCATTCACAACACTGGTTCATGCTTATATAAATGCAGCGGACTTTCACATTTTGTATTATATCTTCTACTCTATGAGCATTATTTCATTTTAATAAATAAAAATACCCGAGATCTTTAATTTGCATTGTTTCAAGGGTCTATTTCACATTACTATTCAACCTTGGACACTAGATGTAAATTTTTTTGTTTATGTGCATGTCACGAGTGCACCCTATTTAGGAATCCACAGACAACAGCTGCAGACTCTATTTTACTTTATTTACTGAGGCAGTCCACATCCAACAGCTGCAGACCCTATTCTAGTTCAATTACTAACCTGCAACAGCTGCAAACCCTATTCTTTTCGATAACTGAGGTAGTTCAAAAGGTACAGATGTAGACCCTATTTTATTTTAGGTGCAGAGGGAGTCCACTAACAGCAGCAGATCCAATTTTATTTCAATTGCTACAATAGTCCACACACAACAGCTGCAGATCCCATTTTATTTCAATTGCTAAGATAGTCCACATGCAACAGCTGCAGACCCTGTTATTTTAGTTGCAGAGGTAGTCCACACACAACAGCTGCAGATCCCATTTCATTTCAATTGCTAAGATAGTCCAGACACAACAACTGCAAATCCTATTTTAGTTGCACAGGGAGTCCACACACAACAGCTGCAAATCCTATTTTAGTTGCACAAGGAGTCCACACACAACAGCTGCAAATCCTATTTTAGTTGCACAGGGAGTCCATACACAACAGGTGCAGATCCTATAAGATGAGGAAGCTTGCAGATTTTCCTACTGGGATTTATGAAGTCCAATAGTTTTGCACCAGATTTTCCTGCAATCCATGACTTGATAAACTCCTCTGTGAACTTGTCAATGTCTTTATCAGTGATGTCCCATAGGCATGCAACAATAGATGGCCTGGAAATACAGGGTTAACAGTTAATTTATTACACGTAACAATACAAAATATGTCTCATGGATTTAGGATATTTCTTTTACATTTACAACATTTAACAAGACACAAAGTGAATGGTAAATATCACACAAAATTCAAAATGGCCACCAAGTAATTTACCCAATGTTGCCCAAAACCTAATCAGATGTTGACACTAGATTCTGCTTTTGCATCTATAAAATTTTCAAGTGGAACACGTGGGTGGTTTCCTGGAACTTGGATATATGCGGCTCAGCTGGCCTGCCCACCCACCCACCCACTCAGCAGATGATGACAATATAGCACTTTGAAAAAGTGTGATAGTAAAGATTGTTTCAGGTTTATGTCATACATTTGGGTTTTTGTATTCTTCTTGCCATTTATATTTTAAGATTATAAGTAAACTTTGATCAATAGCATCAATTCCAAATACTGTATTTCTCTCTAATGCGTGCACAGTTTGCTTCCCAAATTGAAATTTAAAAGGGCAAATTATTGGAATTGAAATAAGTGCACATACATACAAAAAATGAGACCATATTCATCAGAGGTGTGCACTGTTGGTAAATCACTTAAGCGATTAACAAAATATTTATTCTAACATAAACGATGGAGATCTGACATTTTCTTTTTTTTTCTCAATATACATTTTCACTACACAAGGATACAAGTGATTTGCTGTAAGCCGTTTTTACAAATGAAATAGAAATACAAAGAATACCAAATTCGACACACAGACCCATTCCACTCACACGACATTCATTCATGTCATGCATACCACACACATACAATCACTCATCAAAAATATTTTCCAGTCTGAGACCTTCGTTTAAATAGGCTTGAAATCCAACACAAGTCAGTGGCATGTTGGAATAATAAGCTCTATGAACATAGTATTTTAATATCAAAACGGAAAAGTTAAACTTTCTAAAATGTTTCCTATCGAAATACCCAACAATGACGTGTTGCTCATTTAAGTGTATATCCTTTTCTCTCCATTGATCTCCGAAATATTTTAAAAGACTTTTGATGTTCTTGCACTCCCAAAAACGGTGGACAATCGTCTCTTTTTGGCCGCAAAAATCACATTTATCATTCGTATGTATACCAACAAGTTTAAGGTACAAATTTGAGGCATAAATATTATTAATAATCTTATACTGTAATTCCCAAAAAGCGTGGTTTTTGGTTATGTCATATACCATTGAACACATATCTCGAGCGTTAACATTATATTTGCAACATAAGCGCTTAACGCTTATTGATTCAGAAAAACATTGTTGATTGATGTACAATTGAACCATTTTTGTATTCAAATTTTTGATGTGGACCGTTTTGTTACCAATAAAAAACTCTTCGATGCTTTCAGTATATTCGGTTTCACACTTCGCTTTCGGATCGCTTTTTAAAATTGATTTCCATTTCTTTGGAATGGAAGATATTAGGCTAATGTAATCTAAAAAGTTTATATCCACCTGGAACTTGTATTTAAAATCATTCAGTTCCATAAAACTACCATTCCCATTTAGTAAATCATTTATTTGAACAACCCCCATTTCAAAAAGGCTTTTTTGAAATATCTGTTTACCCTCCCTAAGTATGTATTTATTATGCCATAGTATCTCGCTCTTTACCTCAGAACTGTTTTTTGGTTCCTCCGTCTCACTTACCGTTGAATAATATGAAAGAGCATTCATATAGAAATCGGGGATTTTTTGTTTAAATAGGCGTACATCATATCTACATTGCAGAAGTAGATTAAGACCGCCAAAATGTTCAAAATATATTCGCGGAATCACTTTCCAGTGGCTAAGTTGGTCATCAAGGAATCGTTTGAGCCACATAATTTTTAGTGCTTTTTCCATCGATGTCATGTTCACCATACGAATGCCCCCCTGATCATAAGATCCGACCACAGTATTTCGCTTTATTTTATCCCGTTTCCCTTTCCACAAAAAATTATAAATCAAAGTATTCACCTTTGAAATGATGCTGTCGGGCGTAACAGTCATGGACATAGAATATACGATCTGTGAAACTGCAAGGGATTTGATTATCATAATACGACCGTAAATGGTGAGATTTCGCTTACCCCAGAGGTTCAGAATCCTCTTCAACGATTCTATTTTCCGGTCAAAATTTATCGCCTTATTATGCTCTGGATCGTATGATATGATACACTGATGCCTAAAAACTTACTTGGCCTCTTTACCAAAATACAGCCCCCCATATTCGGATTTACACCATCATGGTTGGCACCAACACTAAAACATTCGGTTTTTTCCTTATTAATTTTTAGGCCCGATAATTGATAAAAATTTTCGAAAATGCTTAAGGCAGCTTCAAGGGAATTTGCATCTTTGAGTATTAGAGATGTGTCATCGGCATACATAATCAATTTCTGAGTGTGGCCATTTAGATCGATTCCTTTCACATTTTCATCTTGCCTGATCTTAAGGGCAAGTACCTCAATACATATAACAAAAAGGGAGCAACTTAACGGATCTCCTTGACGGACACCCCTATGTACTTTAAACCACCCAGTAGAATGCCCGCTGTTCAATACGCAGCTATTGATATCAGTGTAAAAGAGCTTAACCCAACGGATTAACTCATCGCCAAAATTAAAGTACCGCAACGCAAAATCAATAAAACTCCATTCGATACTGTCATATGCTTTTTCAAAGTCAATTAAAGAAATAATGCCTGGTATTTTCCTTTCTCTAGTATATACTAGTAAATCCTCCATAAATCGAATGTTTTCGCCAATCAGTCTTCCTTTGACAAAGGCAGTCTGATCGGGTTCAATAATCGCGCAGAGAACCGCTTCAATTCTCTTACTTACCACTTTAGAAACAATTTTATAATCTATATTTAACAATGAAATTGGACGCCAGTTTTTAAGCAGAGATAAATCCTTTCCCGATTTTTCAATCAAAGATATTACACCCTGCCTTTGACTAACAGATAAGAGTCCAACTCTAAGTGAGAGGTTAAAACTGTCAACAACACCTGTCGAAATGTCGTTCCAAAATGCTTTATACCATTCGGCCGAAAGGCCATCACTCCCCGGTGTTTTGTTCGACTTAAACGTTGAGAGAACTTTAAAGCATTCTGCTTCAGTAAGTCTGAGTTCGCACGATGCCTTCTGCGCTTCAGATAGTTTACGCGACTGTAGATTATTAGTAAAAATGTCAAAATCTTTGAAATCGGGCGAGACCTTTTCAGAGTATAAATCTTGATAAAAGAGTTTAATTTCATTCAAAATACGAGTATCATTTTCGATCTGACATAATTTCCCTTCAATTTTCTATTTCTTTAGTAGTAGGCGATAATTCATTCGTTTGATTTGATTGCATACCTCTATTTAATATATACGAGTATATATCAATATAAGAAGTATCAGTGAAACACAAAAAAGAGGTAACTGTCGGGCTTAGGCTAAGCTTGTTTGGCAGTTTGAGTTTTAAGCTTGGCATGTCAACCTGACAATTAAGGTCTCAATCAGTCAGTGAAATCAAGTTAGCTTACTCACAGCAGGATATTGAAGATTATCTTTTTGAGAATCAGTTAATTGAGTATTAAAAATCTTAATCGATTAAACTTGTGTCGATCAATTCACACCTCTAATATTCATCATAAAATGTGCATGTGCCCTCATTGGAATTCTGCGCTCATTAGAGAAAATACGACATTGGCTTATTCACACACAAAGTGAAAGTAATAATGATTTTTCACATGATACAACATCTAAGGGAGGAAAATATACATACGCTCCAGCCATGAAGTAACTAAGGACCATGCCTTGAGCCTCAAAACATCCTGAAGCAACCAGTTTGCCACTGCTACAGCCCATGAGAAAGGTAGCAGCCTTACAGTTGATCTGTTGAAGGCTATCAGCTTGCAGGAACTTTCCCCCGTGACCATGTCCGCAGTATCTGGAAAAAAACATGTAAATAGAAATAAAGATAACATGTTTCATAGTTAGACATAAAGAATTGATGAAAATGGTTGAAAATATTACTTTGCCTGAATGAGATAAAAAACAATTTTCTTCCGATTTAATCTTCAACATTTGTTTACTTACATGTGCATTTACATGCAAATAAATGTTTCCATTCACATACCAAATAAATATTTCCATACATCAAATACTGTACACCAAATAAATGTTTCCATATATCAAATGCTATACCAAAGAGAGAAACGATTCCATGTATCAAATATGGTATGCAAAACAAATGTCTCCACAACAAATGATATACCGAAGAAATGTTTCCATATATCAAATACCATTATACCAGAGAAATGTTTCCATATATCAAATACCATTATACCAGAGAAATGTTTCCATATATCAAATGCTATACCAAAGAAATGTTTCCAAATATCAAATACTGTTTAGCAAAGAAATGTTTCCATATATCAAATACCATTATACCAGAGAAATGTTTCCATATATCAATTGCTATACCAAAGAAATGTTTCCAAATATCAAATACTGTATAGCAAAGAAATGTTTCCATATATCAAATACCATTATACCAGAGAAATGTTTCCACATATCCACTTACACAAGCATATCATGCTGGGTGAGGCCTTCCTTGAACTGATCTGCAGTGGGAGGTTTCCCTATAACACCATTCCAGCCCTTCTCCCTAAAGAGTACAACATTACACTAGAGTCAGCAATAATAACTTACAGTGCATCATTATTGTGTGTCGGGCACTTGAGTATTCTCTCCAGGATTTTTTGTTAGACTGTATGCACATACTCTCCAATTTTTATGATTTTCCAATCTGAAGTGGGTGCGAAGGGATTTTCAAATTCTCAAATGTTTGCAGCTCCAGAATAAATTGCATTGAGAAAATATTACACAAAATAAATTGTTTTGAGAACTTCAAAAATTGTTTTTTATAAAATTAACTTACATAGACAAGTTGTACTCACAAAATCAAATCAATACGACAAGACTAATCCTACTTACTTTTTGAACCATTCCTGTAGTGTCTCCTTAGTGTTGGCAAGGTTGCCCTCAGGGTCCAGCACATAAAACGTATCAGTTGGGTCAACACCACGTTGGAAGACATTGTCCTCTAGGGACTGCTGGTGGGCCAAGTGGGCAGACAAGAAGTGTAAAGAGGGGACCCTGGTTACGGGTGTGGTGCTCAAACATGGCATACACTCCCATGGTAGATGTTGGATCAACTAGGAAACAATACATACAATTTAGGAAATTTGCTCAAAACAAAGGGTCAATTTTAATGATTCCCAGAGAACCATTGAGTACCACTGAGTACTTTTAAATGAAGAATGACTTGCAATCAAAATCATTGTGACATTACAAAATCTGACCCCAGTGAGACATAAAAAGCTACATTTACTAACCCTATCCAGTATGAGAACGACAGGTTGTCTTTTCCCATTTGTCTCCCATTTTGCTCCCATGGCAGCTTTAACAGCATGAACACATTCATCTGACTGACTGGAGCCCAAGATATGCTTCAATATTGCCTGGAGTTGATTCACGCTGTACGAGGTCTCACAATCCAGAAGCATCTATAGAAAATAAAACATTGAATCACTTTCTATTTTTGTCAAATCATTTGATGATCTTACAATTATAAATGATTCATTTATTACATTGGTCTTCTCTATTGGGTGTTTTATATCTTCAAATGTTGCCCTTTGTATATTATCATTTAAATAAAAAATTTAATTGCCACAGTTCATTCAAAGCAAATGCAAGGTATGTCATATAATACATCTGGTATTATCATTCACCTTTATCAAAACAATAATCATTTAACAAATATGGTCTAAAAGGCCTAACAACTATGGCATATTACTAAAGGCCTTACAACTATGGCATATTACTAGTACTTGAGAAAAATTAAAAGGAGAGAATGTAATGGGCATCATACCTCTAGCATTGATTGTTGATTTGAATCCACAATGACCCCATGTTGTGTCAGGGTCTCAACAAGTGTGTTCAATGTGTCATTCACTGTGTTCTGTGTTGATTTATCACACAACTGACCCTTGAGAATTCCTCTCCAACAGCCAAACCAAATCTTCTCCATGTCCAGAACAAGTTGCTGGAAATGTAATAAAGTTTTATATTAAGCAAGATAAGTGTAATAACATACATGTATTTAGAATATAAGTAAGATATTGAATTATTTAAATGAACAGTATTTTTTATGATGAAGCATGAAGCATTCTTGTTTTAAAGCAGCATCTATGGATCTGAATCAGAGTCATTTTTTCTATCCTGGGGTCATTACAAGAAATTTTCGTAATAGTATGATTCTTAACAATTGTTGGAAGTCAATTGTCAATGGATATCATGACATCATAGTAAGAATTCTCAAATGGATTTTCACACACTGTTACAAAGGAAATTTCCAAAAGTTTTTAAAACATGATAATTGATATGTATTTATTCATTAAATGATCCCACGCCAGACTATTCATCTTCTTACTTTCAACTGTGCGTCCAGTCCTCTGCGCTTTGACCACCATTGTATGCTATCAGTGAGTCCTAGACTTGATTTACTCTCAGCTATAATCTCATGGAACGCATCTAATAGTTTCTGCCCCTGTGATGTCTGGAACCCATGTAGGTGTACGATAAGTGGTTTTGCACCCTTGCGGAACCTTGTGGCGTACATCTGGCGTGTTGTAGAGTTGGGAAGTTCAATAACAGAGACCTGACACACGGACCAATCTGGAAAGAAATACAATGTAGGTAAGCAATTAAGCAATGTCATACAGTCCCCGTGAAAACCTGTAAGGACATTGGAGAATACATACATGCAAAAAATAGTAAGTTTCAGGGCATATTTTTTTGCATGCCACCAAAAAATCAGGGGAAGGTCAATGAAAATTATGCAGTCTGCTTATCAAATTCAGGATGGACACTGTCACTTTAATCCATTTCAATCCATTTTGTAAATTCTACATACTTAAAGGGTGACGCATATCGTTTAGCAAATCGAACGCTCGTTTCTTGTGTTGCTCACCGTTTAGTATAAAAGGCCCGATCCCGGAATAATACTCAAGGGTTCACAGGTTCGAAGTTGTTGTGTCAACACCTCTAACTGTTATATAGCATAATTATATTACAGATCGTCACACATTTATAAAAGGGTGATTTTTATTTTGACAAATCAATTCCACATTTATGGGTGAAGTTTCAGGATCTTCTATTTGTGTACAATAAGGAAAAATTGGCATCTAAATTTCCCCATAACGTAATAGCACACAGCTTGGCATATGAAATATCCTACAAATGAAACAAAGCAAGACAAACCGGTTTCTAATACAAGGATTTATATTGGCTGCTGTACATGTATTCTTTGAACGCAATCACTCTTTGGATAACGTTTTCAAAATCATTATAAACGGATTACTTTATCTCAAAGACAATTTCAATAAACTGGATTTTACAGAACTCCCCTTATTTCTTAAAAATGGACTGATCCAGTTGATTCGCCTGGAGCCGCCATATTGTTTTTATACGGGATGCTAATCGGAACCCTTTAACAGGCAATATGAGAAATAAATATAAATTTAGAAAAAATCTCAATGCAAGACAGTAAAAGTTCAATACCTTGTGGGATAGTGTCAACCATATTAGTATGGTCCTCCATTGTTTTATTGAACTGTACATGGTTCCACATGGAATCAACCCTCTTTCTTTCACCATCCACTGCACCCACATTATCCTTCAACAGTTTCCTAAAACAAAACAATTTTTATTCACTATGAGGGTAGTTTAGCATTATCTGGTTTGCATTAAGGTCAGGGTGCACTTTGATGAAATTTCATGACCATGTGCTATTTTTTAGATAAACATAACTCATTCCACACATCATCTTCATCTTTCATTCTTGCACAAAATATGCATTAGTGTACCTAGACTATTAATTGAGGGTTGATAATGCTTCAGAATGTTTGAATAACTAGAATATTCAGTGGTTTACTTTCCAAAATTACCCAAAAAATCTAAAGTTCACTCTGGCCTTAACATGTCAAAATATCACCAGAGTTATGTCATATGCAAATTTTTTAAAAATTCATAGATCTTTGTTTCATGTTTATGGGTTATTGGGGAGGTCGAGGGTATAAGGCATATGCAACAATATTTTCATCAAATCAACAATAAACAGTGACATCTTTATTTGAAAAGAATACTAAAACAACATCCTAGTACTAAACTATGTGGTGAATACAAATACAATATGTACACAATGTCACAGTGACCTTCAACATTGTTTTTCTAAAAATGTAATGTATGGCTGTATAGGTCGATATCTGTGTTGACTTAACTAAGTTTTCACTGATAACATATACAGGCATTTTGTAATGAAAAACAGCCGAATGTGAATTCAGCAACACAGCAGGCATTTTTTCAGAATTTAAATGCACAAATGGGATCACCATTTGAAGTGATACATTGGCTGACTGTTGTGAGACATAATGGCAAAATCTATCCACCATTTTGGCCTAAACTCAAGAGAAGCAAGATGCGTGGCCAAGCTGATTCAACATCATGGGGCCAGTGGCTGGAATATGGAAACAATATACGCCGAGGCCTGATGATGTCTTCATATCATCATATCCCAAAA
Source organism: Owenia fusiformis (assembly GCA_903813345.2). Taxonomy (NCBI): domain Eukaryota; kingdom Metazoa; phylum Annelida; class Polychaeta; order Sabellida; family Oweniidae; genus Owenia; species Owenia fusiformis. The sequence goes on along the minus strand of CAIIXF020000001.1, from coordinate 27,287,673 downwards.
GTGGTTGGTATAAATTCTTTTGGTACTAGGTTTAAGAGTTACCATATATCTTGGACTATTCTGATATAATGCTATTACTTTATATACATGTACCAATTATAGCATACTAAGCTATTAAGGTTCAGCTGGAAAATAACATTTTGGGAAAAAATTGCTATACCTGCGCATGTTATTTTCTGGTACAAAATAAAGTATGAAGGCATGTGTTAATTTCCTTGCTTTTTTCAGGAAAGTATCATTACATTGTCTTCTTTTCTAGTAAATCTGGTAAGAGTTCAATGGGAACTCCAGGAAATTCTGATATTTCACGCTTTCTATTTTATTTTTTGAAGTTTCCAGACAACGGAGCTACCATTGACCTGTTTCCAGGTTTACTAAAAGTAGACAATGTAATGATACTTTCCTGAAAAAAGGAAGGAAATACACACATGCATTCATACTTAATTTTGTACCAGAAAATAACATGTGCAGGTATAGCAATTTTTTCCCAAAATGTTATTTTCCAGCTGTACCTTATATGATTGAAAATTTATTATAGATGAACACTCTTCATTTTCAGGCCATCACTGGGGTAATGAAATAGTACGAATACTCCGAAATGGATTAATAGAAAGTCCAAATGTACCATAACTTCAAGCATTTTTAGAATTTATTAAACTTGAAGAGCTTAATCAACTGGAATCACCTAGAACTATACTGACTCATTTATCATACCAGGATATGTGTGAGAAAGTACTGAACAGTTCTAAGATAGTTTATATCTATAGAAATCCCAAAGACGTAGCTGTTTCATATTACTACCATATAAAGGAACAAGACAAGGCATATCGTTACAAAGGCACATGGGATGATTGGCTTGAAGTTTTCCTTTCTGGGGAATGTAAGTACATGTATAATGTCATGGGCGTAGCTCTTGTAGTGGGAACAAGAGTTGATAGAAGCAAAAAACAGCGTTTAGGGGGTCTCTGGGGATTCGCCCCCAGGAAAATTTGGAAATTTGGTTGTATTTGGAGAGTTTGCAACAATCTAGTACGCCTGTGCGTACCCAGTGTACCTGGCGCTACGCCTCTGAATATGCATAAGCTATCGCAAGAAAAAGTTTCATAATTAATCCAAGAGTCTTTCATAAAAGTAAGGTCTAATATATGTTTATGTATTTCTTTTTTTACTCATCATATGGCCAATGGCCATTGTCCTAATGAAAGGCCCATGGACCATGTGACCACGCTTAACCATTGAAAATGTATGATGGCCTATTTTGTCACTGTACGTTGTCGAGGCTTAGACATGCTGACTAGTGGTAGAAAAATTCTTGTAATTAACATGTAATGTGTATAGGCTACAAAAATAATTCACCTGTCATGTTGATGACATAGTCTTGTTTGTTATTATTTGACAGGACGTCTCATCTTCAGGATGCATTGAACCATACTAAGTACTTTAAAAACATGTATATCTTGTCTAAATACAACAGGTTTTTTCAACATTCATTAAATACTTTTGTGTTTGAGTTTTTGTGTTTGTTATTCACTTACACATGTACTTCTTGTTTGTTTTTTTCTACATAATTGTTTTAGTTATCATTGTTTCTAGCTTAGTATGGTAGCTGGTTTGACAGTGTTATAGAGTGGTGGAACAGATGTAAAGACAGGCCTAATGTACTGATGCTGTCATATGAAGATCTTATTGTAGTAAGTGATGGTGTCCAGTGTCCACATAATGAAGCAGCATCTAAAAGTTTTGCAACAAACCCTCTGATACTCTTTAAAATTTTGGCTGGCTTTTCACTTGAATTTGAAAATCAACATTTTTTCATTTAAAATAAAATTGTCATCACTCTCTGAAATTGTGCAAAAAACTTCCCCAGGGCACTATATACTTGTGAAGAGTTACTCTTTCTTGACATGTTAGAATGCTGTGTATTTAAGCTTGTTTTATCATATCCAATGAATTCCAGGACTTCCAAGGCTGTGCAAAGAAAATAGCAAAATTCCTGGGACAGTCTTACCCTATAGACTTTTACCAGAACCTGGAGAGGGCATGTAGCATTGATAAGATGAGAAACAACAAGGCCCTGGATCCTACTATAGCACATAGGACTGATAAGAACAGCAGTATGTTTAGAAAGGGTAAAATCCTCTTCTTCAATATTCAGCCAAATTGCATAGCCCAAATTTGAAAATAAAATTCACTCGCACAGTTTTCCATATAAACATGTTAAAACAACCGTACATTTTTTCCATGTCGTCTTAGTTTGCCTTGCCTTTATCAAGATCTTGGTTCTTAAACTGACTGCATTCATTTTCAATTGCAGGTGTGATTGGTGACTGGCAGAATCATTTCACAGTTGAGCAAAACAAGAAGTTTGATGCGATTTACAAAACCAGAATGAAAGACTGTGATATTCCAATACGATTTACAATGCAACCAAAGTACAATGCAAAATTGTAGTTTCCTAATACAATAAAATCTACCTCAAGTGAATATTACATGGTGTTGAAAATTAGGTCAATGGTGTTTGTGTAAAATTGAGGGATAGCCACATAGGAGGCTATAATATGAGATAATATGAAGTCAATGGGATATGTCATTAAATGAGACAGAAACAAGTTCAAGCTTTGAGTGAAAAAAGAGGTTGGTGACACCAATTTTTTAGTTGATTGTGAAATATAATGTGAAACATTAACATGCAAAATGTCACTACCTGCCATTTATTACAGATGCCAAAAACCAATCACCATCCACAAAAAAGGAGAATATTACAATATGTCACCAATGCTGGTGGCAACATAATAAATTAATAACAAGGCATTAACATGTCACCACATGTTCACAATATTATGAGTTAAATCTTAAGTCAGATTTGATTTTGTGAGAACTTGTAGAGATGATTTTGAAAAAAAATTGGTCAATTTGAAACAAGTTGAAAAAATACCCTTTTTGACCTTGAGCAGGTCATTGAAGGTGAAATCTCAAAATCTTAAGTCAGATTTGAACTTCTGAGAACTTGAAGATGATTTTGGAAAAACAATTTGATCAATTTGAAGCAAGTTGAAAAAATACCTTTTTTGACCTTGAGAAGGTCATTGAAGGTCAAATCTTTTTTTGACCTTGAGCAGGTCATTGAAGGTCAAATCTATGGTCAGATTTGAATACCTTTTTTTACTGTATGAATATTATATACGCTGTACACTTTATTGTCAAGTTATTTTAAGGCCTTCTACTAGTATGTACAGGGGTAAATCATAGATTTAACATGGAAAAGTTGAAAAGTCTCTGAAATCAACAGGCAATTTTGTGAAAACAACCGGAGAAAACCGCCTGTTGCCTGCTGAAATGAAACCTCTGATGTATATATTTCCCTAAAGAAGCTATGATAACAATATCTTACTTTAATCTCTTCCCAGCATTGTTCAACAAAGCATGTCTAAATGAGACTCCCATAGCCTCAGTAAGGTAGTATGCTGCCTGAGAGGGCTGATCCAGGGAGGCCAGGGCAAGAATATGGCAAACTCGATTGTATAGCACAGAGGGTGGATCACCTTGTATCTTTGTAAACAACTCCTTCATCCCAGGCACATTGATTACAGCTGTAAGTAAAGATGGAAAAATCAATTACCACATCTATTATATAAAGTAGCTCAATGCACTACACTTACATGAAAGTATAAATAAGGATATAAAAACTTCAAAAGTGTATTAACTAAAATATATTCTTAAGCAAAATTACAATGTTGCTTCTATATCATGAACATGTACTTATTTTATATCAGATGAAAAATTCTGCGCACAATGCTGTAAACTTACTTGAATTAGGCTTTCTTTTATCAGCAGCAGATTTCTGATTCTTCTTGGATGCATTCCTCCCTCTTGGTATCTTCTCTGGTGTCTCACATGAACCATTTTCTTCTAGGTTAGCACCACGCTCCACTTCCTTTTTCCCAGTGGATTTTTTCGCTTTTGGTCCACGCTTTTTCCTTGCTCTTGGCTTTGTGTTCTCTGTGTCAGAGTCATCATCAGCTCTTAGTGTTTCGGTGGAATCATCAAGATTTTGATCTGGTGGAAGAGATAAAGGACTCACTGGGTTGAGATTGTCATCTTGAAGGTTATCAGGTGCATCTCCACGCATGTGTTCTATATGGACAAATTGCGCTTGTTCCGTAGTGACTTCCTCTACAAATGAGTGATTATTTGGAGATTGTTCTTTCTGGGCCTGGTGTGAAGCTACAGGGCTAGTAATTTCCTCCTCAGGAATACACAGGGATTCATTCAAATCAACATGGATGTCACCATCTAAAATCTCCCTGTTATCTTCTGCCCGACCCGCTTTAGATCGTGTCATCCTTGGTGCTCGTACAGCCTTCACACGTTTTATCGCGGGTTCATCTTCAATTATAAAATCATGCATGTCAACATCATTAAACTCTGCAATTGCAGCTTTAAGTTTGTCATCTTTTCTGTTAACAATATCTGTAGTTTCTACAAGCTTGATTGGTTTCTTAGTTTTTGTGGCTCGAACTGCTTTCTTCTTGCCTTTGGGTTTCTCAGCAGAGTAAGGGAAATCATAAACATTATCAGATTTCTCGGGTGTTGAGAATATTGGTATTTTTGATGGTGTAAGAGCTCCTGGTTTGAATAATTTCGAAACGGGGCTACTTGTAGGAGTCAGATCAGCATTGATAGTTTGGAGCAGCCTTGAGTTACGCTGAACCTTGGTTGTGGATTGTGTAACGATTGTGTTATTTTCAGCATCTTCTTGTTTGGTGCTCTTTCGTCCACGTCTTACTGTTGATTTAGCTTTTGGTTTCACAGCATTTCCTCTGCCTTTTGCTCCCTTTTTAGTCTTTAGTAATTCATCTTCACTATCACTGTTAAGGAGTTCATCTAACATGGTCTTACGACTGCTTGCACAGCTAGGAGTCTTGGGCGTCATGTTCTGAGCTACAGGAGTCTTCATTGCCAGCCTAGGGTTGTTCTCTTCATCTTCATCATGATAGATTTTAATGCTTGGTTTTTTCATTGAAGCAGTGATTGTACTAAATGGGTTTTTTGTTGGAGTTAGAAAAGACACATCATTTTTCTTAATAGTTGTACCAGATTTAGGACGTCCTCCACGCTTCTTTGACTTAACACTATTTGGAATTTCCAAACTGGCTTGTGGGGTTTCAAAGGGTATGGGGCTGTCAATACCCAATTCTTCCTTTAATTCCATTACCCTGGGCTTTCTTATTGTTGATCTAGATGGGATCTTCCTAGCTGGTGTCTTGAAAGATGAAACAGCACAGGGTTGGACATCCAATGATTTCACATTTCTATCTCCCAATGTTTTACCATCTCCCTCCTTAATTTTATTGGCACACTGGTCATTTTGATTTTGTTTCCAATCGAGGTTAATTTTTTCAAAATCTGCAACAAGTTGTTCCTGTATGCTTTGTTTTTCCCCTAAATAGACACTCTCAATGTGTTCTTCTAGATTTTCAAAGTCAGTCTCACATAGAACTTTCTGAAGATCTACCAAAGCATTTGTATACATGAGTTCTGCCTCTAGATTGTTAGCAATCTCGACTCTCTCTGGGTTGTCGACTGTATTAAGTAATTCAAGTCCTTTCTTTGTGTGCACATGAACAGCATCATAGTCTAACTCCTCAAGGGATATTTTAGCAGCTATGTTGTGCAGTGATATAAGCTCAGGTGTATAGTCAATGCTGTTCACCTCAAATTTATCAGTTTTGTTTGATGTACTGCAATCTATCGATAATATCTTAGGCAATTCTTGATCTCTAGTTTTGATAATGTTATAAAACTGGAAAGCCATTGCAAGAGGTTCTTTGGTTTCAACATCCTGCAGGAACAGGGTCTCCACATTGCAAATCAGGGACTGCAGGGTCAAGTGATGGAGTCCTATATCAGAACATAACTCACAAGTACACTTAGTAGTATGCTCAGCATAGTCAGGTAACACTTTTGTTTTGTTTAAAAGTTTTGGCGAAGCTACCAAATTTTTATTTTTCATCCAAGGCCCTTCCTCTTCATTCAGTTTTTTTGACTGAATAAAATCTTCATCTTCGCTACAAATATCATCTAGTTCTTTCTTCAGTTGCTGTTTGATGTTTTTGTTATTCTTCAACTTCTTGTTTGATTTGTTGATCTGTGAGCCTAGAACATACTTGACGACATTGAGGTCAGCATTGCTATCTGTGAACTTGTCACTAAGGTACAGCACACGGGCACTCAGCAACTTTATTTCCGCTATCCTGAAATGTAATATGAAATGATATTGTTTTATTCTGACATAGAACTTTCTAACAGTGACACAAAATAATACAAAAAATTAACATGAAAAATGTCACCACCTGCCATTTCTTACAGACACAGACCTCCAACTGCAAAGCATCAACTGCAGAACATCGTCCACAAAAAAAAGTTGGAGACCATAATAATATGTCAAAACTTGTGGTGGTGACATAATAATATAAGCAATGAGTCAGTTGTTTATCTTGAGAAACTGTAACTATTAATTACAACATATATTAAGCATCAGTTATTATAACGAAATATTCCACAAAAGATAACATTATTGAGAAAATGTTAACTAACCTGCGAGGAATATTGAATGCTTTAGCATACTTCAGAGCCTCCTTGGAAAAGAAAAGAGCTTCTTTGGGGAGACCTAGGGTGATGTAGATATGAACAAGATGTTGTAAAGAAGCCAACAGCTCACAAACTACATGCCATTGAGAACTACTGTTTTCAGCTGAAAAATCAACATAACAACAAGACATTATATTAATATAATATGAAAAATATGTCACCTCATAGGCTCATACTATTCAATATGCAGGGATTTTTGAATTTCAACATATAAAGGTCAATAACATGAGACAACTTGAATTTTGTAAATATACATTTTGCATGGATAAACCAATGTGGGCACCTTGTAGATTTTAGAGATGTGTCTGTAAAAGTTTCAAGTTAAATGGATGAAAAGTTTTCTTATTCTCTTGATGACAAGATTTCTTGTGCCACTGAGCCTGCTAATAAGCACATGCTGATGGCAATATAGCACTGTTCAAGGCAATAAAAATGAATTTGTCAGTAATGAGCTCACATGCAATTAATATTTGAGTAAAGCTTATATTCACCCTGTATAAGTCTCACATACCTTGAATAAAGCTCATATTCACCCTGTATATGTCTTGCATACCTTGAATAAAGCTCATCCCTGTATAAGTCTCACATACTTTGAATAAAGCTCATATTCACCTAGTATAAGTCTCACATACTTTGAATAAAGCTCATATTCACCCTGGTTAAGTCTCACATACTTTGAATAAAGCTCATATTCACCCTGTATAAGTCTCACATACCTTGAGTAAAACTCATATCAGGCTGCTGAGAAGAGATGCCCTTCACTACAAAATTCACAACTGCTGAGTTGGACCTCACAGCTTCAAAAGCAAAATCTAGAGCATTGTCTCCAATCTTGGGTGAGACATTAAGTTTGTGGGGGGTCAGGGTTGCGTAGCGGGATAGCAGCCTCTGTATGGCACCATCAAGCAGGTATCTCTCCTTTGTCTTCTCTGGCATATTGGTCTCTTTGTGTTTCACTGTATTCTGTAGAACTTGGTACCCCTCCTCAATCTGCAACATAGTATATTATATATCTCATGCATGAACAGATATTTATTATATTTTGAAGGGTCATTGTTCCTAATATTTGCGTTGGCTTTCTTTAGTTCCAATTGATGTAATTTGGTGTCCCTATGTTTATACTACTGTTACATTTCTTTTTACAAGCAACATATTCCTTCTGCTTAGTTTATTGAATAATAGTGTCTTTTATTTATTATATGCCCCATATTCAATCTGGAAACCCATTGGCTAATTATGGCCACACAATATTAAATAGATGGACTAATGCAATGGAATCACGATTTGCATAATACCACACCTTGTCAGTAAGCATGTAGTATTCTGCCTCAGCTAACCATATCTGGTAACATTGCACCTCTGGGTGGTCTTCAAGGACTGTTTTGGCCAGTTCCATGTTGGTCAGTGCAGTTTGCAGCCTGCCCTGGCTACAACATAGGAGCACTAGGCTAGCCAGGCAGTCCGCATACTTTTGCCAGCTCTTGCCTAGCAATGAAGCCTTTTTCAGCAGACATAGAGTTCTGAGCTCATGGGTAGGCTGGAAAAATATTATCAGTTTGTATGACACCAGAGACACCAATAAAGCTTCACTGCTTTTTAAACATACAAGGTTTTCTAGTCAATTTTGACAAAAAAAGAAAAATCCCACCACTTCCGCAGGAGCGGTCTCAGCAAACCTTTAAATTGTGCATAATTTAGAAGTTCAATAAATACATTAAGGAAACAATACCTTGTTTGTTAGTTTATAGATGTCAGCCATGGCTTTCAGCGATGCAATGGTCTGTTGAATATTACGAAAATTCTCTTTGGTGCAACCTTTCTTTGTTATACAAATTTCCCATATATCAAGGGCTCGGTTGAGGGGAGCCATGACCAGGTGCTCCTCACTGATGGTGAAAAAGTCCCCTGAGAGGGAAGACATCTCTGGGTTATCTAGGGCATCATCATTTATAGGGTCGGAAGCATGTGATTGTTTCGCTGGCTTCACATCAACAATCTACAACAATATAGAAAATATATTGATTGAACATGAAATAATTATGGATTTCTTGTACAGTATTCACAGAGTACCAGCAGTTCAAATCAGTGAGTTTTAGAAGGATTTACCCTGATTGAAGCATGAAATTCCTTGGACAACTGAGTTGCTTGGTCAACAAAATACTAATGTAAAAAGATAAATTGAATGTTCACCGATTGTATAAAAATAATTTTTCTCATTTCATGTATATTTTCAGTTTGTGGACATTTTCAAAGTAATTCCTTCATGAATTGCATATTGGAAAGCAAATCAAATAACCTTGAGCCCTCCCTCCCCTCGGGCATTAGACAAATGTTACCTCTTGTTTCATCTGATGTGACTTGGTGAGGTACAGCCAGTAGAGAGATTTGGCCAAATCATCACACAGCTGGGGTTGGGGAGATTTCACTTTCTTATAGAGACCCTCTAGTAGTCCTACCGCCTCCTCACAGCATTCTATTGCAGTCCTGGAAGAGCAGAATATAATTATTCAACCAATCAGAAAGCATGATTATTCAACCAACAATCAGAAAGCATAAGTACTCAACCAATCAGAGATTATAATTATTCAACCAACAATCAGAAAGCATAAGTACTCAACCAATCAGAGATTATAATTATTCAACCAATCAGACAGAAAGCATAAGTACTCAACCAATCAGAGATTTATAATCATTTAACCAATCAGAAAGCAAACTACTCAACCAATCAGAGTTTATCATTATTCAACGAATCAGACAGCAATGTAGCCACATGGGATGAAAAGATAAAAACTAATAAGTACTAAATTTCTTAACCACTAAAAAACTGAAATAGAGAAAATCGATGATTGCTTGCTTCTTATGATCCCCTGCAACATTGCATGTCCTACACATAGTACACAGCATTCTTACCTATCTATCCCCCATTCTTTTGTCTTTCCCCCTGCACTCCACAACAAGCCTGCTAACTCAGTGAGTACATGCGCCTTCTTCTGTTTGTCTGTACAAATCTTCAAGAGGGATGCAACCACCGCATACTGACTCTCATACCTCTTAGGGCTGCAATCAAAGTCACATATATTAAGGTTAAGTAGAGGGTAAGGTAAGCTTCAGAAATCGTTAACAATCCACACCATGCTGAGACTTTGAGAAAGTCCCCCAGACATCAAATACGAGTAATATATCTAAAATCATTTTCTCTGGCTTTTTCATTTTTAATTTCTCCTTTTTGCATGTTAAGAGGATCACACTTAACTAGGTTTTAACAACCAGGGGCTTTCCCAGTTGGGAGATTCCATTAAACCTAGTTGAAAATTAATTTGCATTGTGATTAGAATTTGAAAAAATCAAGTCAAAATCCTGTTGAGGACAGTGCTAGTTTATCTTACCAATATTTCTTCATTGCATTGAAGTCCTGTTCCAGTACAGTGCAGGAGTCATGAGCAACTTTGATGTTCCCTTCCTCAAGTACATCTAGGAGGGTCCTGAAATATAATAACAAACACTACACAACTAAACAAAAGTACTTCGACCATTCTAATAACTCAGTGGAGTTTGGGCCATTACATTGGATTTGCTTCTGTTCAGATATTTTTCAATACAATGTAGTCAGGGTGTCACCAAAGTTGCAGAATTGTTAATTACATAAAATGACTGACTTGCATGATTTGAAACATATAGCAACAACTTGACTTGATTTTTAAATCATGGGGAGAAACTTAAGACACACTAAGAATTAATTTTTTTGATAACAAGAAAATGCAGCAAACTCCTCGAGTCGAGGTCTCCAAGTCAAAAAAATTCCTGACCCTATCATATATCTGTTGATTATCCTGTTTATAACTGATTCAAGAGTGTGGCAACGAACCTATATGCCTATTTGTTATTTGTTTAGTTGTTGGTTGGGTAACTTCTTTATGACGTCACAAATGATGCGAAGAATCTTTAAACCAATCAGTGAAGTCTATATTAATTGTTTGTTTAGTTGTTGATGTGGCAATACGTGTCTGACGTCACAGGCATCATATTCCAGTAACGCCATTTTGCGACATTGCATAATTTTAGCTGATTTTGGTTTCATTTCACTTTATTTGAAAGACTTTTAAAAATATAATAATGAGTCAGTATTTTTTCTTATGAATATCAATATTTGAATTTGAGGTCAAAGTCCGAAAATTTGACGAACTGATTGAAATCACATTTTAAAGAGGTGAAGAAGTAAATAATTACAGGAGCAAACGTGATCAATGGTTCGAGGTCTCCCACAAAGTAGTCGCTACGCTCATACTTTGCGCTGCCTTCGGCAGAGGAGACTTCGATAAAAATGTAAAGAATGAACACATTGAGATTCTGGCATATGTGACATTCTACTGTGAAAGATGGCTGTATCTGTACGGGTCAAACATGGCCGAATCTGAGTTAGTCATATTAGAATATTTTCTTCCCTATAAAGATTTATGATAAATATCATTACATCTCATAATCTCAAAACTAAAGTGGACATTTTCTGATAATAAGTGGCTAATCCAATTAATGGCCACACATACCCAGACACGAACCACCATGTCAGTGCTATTTTTCACTTATTCATTGTGTGTATTGATTTCAAGGGTTATTTTGAGTGGTCTGACAAACTATTTTAAAACCAAGTTATCAGTTAAACATTACAATCGATACAAACCCAAAATCTAAAACAGACTTCCATGTCTTTTAACTGTGCAGTAAAATGTAGGAAATTCAAACGAAAGTATCTACTGTGCAGTTTACAACCCCAAATAGAGAAAAATATATATCTAAGCTTTAATAAAACCAATGAAATCACAGATATATTTCCATTTTGCATGAAACCTTTATCTATTATTCAGTATTGGCAAAATACATGATATACTAGTATTTCTATCATTTGTAGGGGTTGTATGTGGTAGATCAGTTTTAAATTGATTTCCAGAGACGCATCCAAATGTTTAGTAATAGGCGTATCAGCTTTACATCCCACCTGACTGACAGCTGATTAGATACTACTACCTGAGCCAAATAATACCCTTGACCAGAGCTTGAACATGGTTTAACTCTTTAAATAAAAGGTAATCATTTGATTTTGTCTGAATCCAGAAAATGTACAGTAGTCAGGAAATAATGAAACGGCATAACAAAATGTTACCACCGCAACAATTTGTCCAGACACATGTCAGTCACAAAAATGGTTGTTTTTACAAGAGGTCAGTTAACTTCTTGATTGTAGCATAAAATATACACGGCATTAAGATGCAAAATCTAAGTGCCAAATACTAACTGCTGGGTGCCAAACACCAACCACAAAAAAGTTGGAGACTATAACAATATGTCACCACTTGTGGTGGTGACATAAAAACTACATACAATAGTCAGAGGAAAATGTGGCTAGCCAATTGGCCTCAAGGGTAATGAAATAGCTCTACCTGTCTGCATGTAATGCTATGCAACTCACCTGTGCTAATTAAAGCACAGCAGATTTCTCCCTGATGAAGTGAAGAACATTTCTAAACAATACACTCTTCAATTAACTAGAACCAAGTTGTTTTGCTTCAAGACAGCAAGCTTGAGTAAAACATGTAATGTGAGAGTTGTTGTCCATTAGACTTTTGTTCAGACATTTCAAGTGCCTGAATCTCAAAAAGATTATGGATTATAATTCCTTCATTTCGCATCTTTGCATGATGGAGATTGATAAATATGTAAAAAATCTAATTTAATTTTTTGTTCATATCTGTTTTATTTTCAGTTGATAGGTACATCATATGCTCATCAAATGTGCTCAAAGAATAAATATTTGTTGCCATGTGTTGCATATATAATTCATGTTTCATCTTTCTTATGTGGAATCTTTCTAAACATTTTGATTTTAAAATCTTAACTAAAAAACCCCTGTCAGAAAATACCTTTCTTGGATCATAGTTAAATTTTAATCACTTAAAAAGAAACTCCAAAACCTGCTTTGTCTGTCAATAAGTTGGCCGTCGACACGCGAGGAATACACATAAAAATACAGATTTTTCTATTCTCTGTCTTTCACAATATTTGGGAAATTGGGAGATCATCTATGTCCTGATATATTTTAATTACGGAGTTTGAAAAATTCATAATTTCACATCTTGCCTCCAGAGTAAGGGAAAGCAATGCAGATTTTTATGAATTATTATGAAGAGTTTATAGGTTATAAGATAATACAGTAAACTGGCCATCAATTTACAGTCAAATACACTCCATGTGTGTTTATGATATCACACATAACGCAGGGCTGCGGTTGTTAAACATGATGTAAACATACTTCATTCTCACTGTATTTTCACCAAGTATTTCTGAATTATCTAATTATTGAGAAATGAGAGCTTAAAAAATAATTAATATTATCATTGGGAATATTTTGAAATATATATTTGATATCTATTGTTTTTAATAATGTGCAATGATAGTGGTTGGTTCACTAGATAAAGTTTTTTAAATATCTATTTACTGTTTTTAATTTTTGCCTCTATTGAGGCAATCGGTATATAATATGTGACCAACTTACTTTGATATAAGGTGAGAAAATTTTTCTGATTTTGACGAATCTCGCTTTATCTTGGCCCAAGATTCTGCGATTTCATGTATCTGTCGACTGTCAGCTTCTACGCCTTCGAGAAATGTGGTGACAGCATCACCATAGCAACCACTTCTCCTGTAGGCGTCTACAACAGCTTCATACCTTCCCCATAACCCAACCTGGAATGGAACCACAGTTTGAGATTACCACAAACCATTGACTGATTTTGTTAAGTAGAGGTTATGTATTTTTTTGATAAAACACATTCTATGGTTAATAATTCTCATACGAAGTCCCTAAAACCAACAGGCAATTTTGTGAAAACAACCAGTGAAAATTGCCTGCTGCTAATGAAAGCCCTGTTTTCATGGTTTTTTTAATGACATTTTCATTTAATAGACCTCAAAACAGCTCTATAAGTCAAACAGCAACAGTTACCAATACCAAAACACGATTTGACATTATTCTACAGGTCAAAGAATGCATTCCTTCCCCCATCAACAAGTCTGGATTATAGTCTATAGCTCAAATTTTTCATATCATTATGAAAAATTGCAAGTGAAAACATTATTTTTGCAAATCAATTTTTGAAAAGCATCCTTTGATAATATTAATAATTTAATAATAATATAATAATAATAATATAATAATTTTTGATCAAACTTAGTATTGTTTTAAAAAAGCAGTTTTATACTCATAAACTATGCTCATCTTTCCCTACCTTACCTGATGTCCCAAGTGAGAAAATTTGAGGTGCAATAGATAACTTTACAGTACAACTCAACATTAACTAATTCTAAAATCAGCACCTTGTTAAGGCAACCACCTTATCAGAGTTTAGTAGAAATATTTTGTTACAGAACGATGAGGTATTATGAGAATTCTCCTTAATATTGTTAAAAAATTATGTAGTAAAATAAAACAGATATTTTTGTCATGATATGTGAAAGTCTTCTGTTGATATTCTACTGACTTTTATAATTTGTTTTTTTGGAGGGGGTTATATATGCTATCATTTCACCCTTCTAATATGTAGAAAGATGTGTTACAGAAAACCTTTGTCCTTTGTTTTTTAATTTCACTTTTTACATGAATAAAACCATTATGAATATGCAAGTTAACATTGATTTGTACTGAAGGTAACCCTAAAACACCTATTGGGAATCACTGAGCATTCCAATTAAAACAGAATGAGAGAGTACACACAGTATACTAATGGTGTTAAGAGGTTAACACCAGAAAGGTGCTACAATATGGGAATCAGACTGGAACAGGTAAACTCCCACAGAAATACTGATATCATCACAATGGAGTAGAATGTACTCATCACTCATATGGGGTTCATTGTTTTTACTGAGGTATTATTGCTCCTTTGAAAACAAGGCATTAACATGGAAAATGTCACTACCTGCCATTTGTTACAGATACTGATCACTGAACACTAACCATCAAACACCAACTGCTGTAAACCATCCACAAAAACCTCTGATGGTGAAATAATAATTCTGGGTACTGTTATATTTGAATTTATTTATCTAATCCATGGTCAATTAACATACTACTGTGGACTCCCATAGCGAGTTGTAACCATTATCTAGTCTTTTAAGAAACACTTTTAATACATGAAGAATGAACTGTCTCATACATTTGAAATGTCATCGTTCAACATTCGCTCCCAAAACAATAATGAATACTGAAAATCATCTGTAACTTTAACATGCAATATCCAAGGCTCTTTGGCTACCATTTTTGATTAATATTATTCATCAGAGCATTCCTCTATCGCAAATTGTAAGATTTAATCTCTAAATCAATCTCTGTTCGGGTTATACTGACACAAACATCTTGAAAACAACATATTATAATTGACTTTCAATGGCATCTCAGATAGATAGAAATCTCTAAAATATAAGGACAGAATTCTTTAAAGTAGGTCCAATAATGTCTCTAAAGCAAGTGGTTATTAATAACTTTCTTAAGGTATGTTCGTAATAATGTTAGAGATTTTCTATTGACCACTAAGTGCATTATTGGGCACTTCTGTTGAAACATTGCACCAATCCAATAGACACTGGATATCCTTATTAAGATTGGAATAACTATTACTATTCATTCAGAGTATGCTTCAAAGAATAATAAAAGGCAAAAACATTTTCTAAAAGGAAGAAAACAGTTTCTAAATATGTTAGCTAAGTTCTTTCTATTTCTTTCAATCTTCATAGTAAGTCGACTAAGGTCAAGCAAATTTATGACACATTTTGAGGGGAAGAGTGTTGGTGAAGGTCAATATCACCAAATAATATATTGGAAATTCTTCACAATTTAATACATTGAAATGTTTCTGAAAGTTGATGTTGTGAGGTCAAGGTCATCTGAAGGGTCATTACCAATTGGAAACTTTTATGGGAATATAATAATGGCAAAATATGGATATGGAAATAGGTCACCCTTTTTTGATTATATATCATTTATTTTTGCATGGGTATTCATTCTCAAAAGTTCTAAAAACATATTTAACTGATACACATAAAGAAACTCACCTTTGTTATTCTGGTTTGGACTTCATTTGGTTCAGCATAGACCCACTTCTTGTAATATTGCAGTGCCAACAGGCAGAACTTGATGTTTTCAGGGCATGGATCTTTACTATGCACCATTCTACCAAACTGATTGATGGCAGAGGCTGAAAGTACATAAGAATAACATACATAATGGGTTTCATATGTTTAACCATAATTGTCCCATGGAACATTTAATGGACACTACTTGTACACTTTGATAAATAAATCAAACTATGCATCTAAACTCGAAGTATAACCATTGATATTTTCGGACCTGTTAACTATCTCAACTCGGCGTATCTGGAAACTACAGGGGGGGGGGAAATTTTCAAGTCTGAAAAAATCTTTCTGCGCACTTGTAGAAAAAGATTTTGGGCCCCAAAACCAAAATATGAGCCCACATTTTGAGAACTTAAGGCCTGTTTTACTTTGTAAATTTGGCCTAAAATAAAAGATAAGGCCTATAAGGCACAGTAATGCCAAAAAGGCCCACTTATTGCAAACTTATAGCAAATGGCATGATGACCATGTTAAAAATACTAGATACATTAGCTATAGCAGTTGCATGACCAAATAAAGTAAGCAGGTAAAAAATTACCACAATAATTATATATAAATATCAATAACGAAGTGACATACAGAGTGGGATGTTTTATGATTTATTATGCAATTGAGAAGAGAATGCCACTTTCATTTAACAAATTAGCCCCCATAGGTTAATATGCATAATGTTTTGCTGCCAAATGGAGAAATAACTCAATCTGGTTCTGATGAAATGACTGATTAATGGCCAGGTACCATTAGGGAATATTGAGCATTAGAATATCAAGGTCTCTTATTGTTCAATCAAAATGTTTTCATAGCCTTAGAGTCTGGAGTTAAGCTTCTAATAATCTTGGGAGAAATGACTTTTTTAGTGTATACTAGACTTCAGCACGTTTTTTCTGAAACACTTTCAAATTTTCATTTACACCAAAAATCCATTTTTTGAAGCAATTTAGATAGGTTTCATCAATAGTCCAGCATCTAGTCTCGGTAACTCAACCAATCTTTATTTTCTTTATTGTGTCAGTGAGTGAGGTGTTTAAGGGGTCACCATGGCTTAATGTAAGACTACATGTACAGTAAAACCTGTCTGAGTGAAACACCTTTGGTACCTCTAAAAAGTGTTCCACTTGAAAGATGTTCCACTTATAGAGGTTCATTTAACATTAAGTTACTTGATCTTGCAACTCTGAAAAGTGTTCCCACTAACACAGGTGTTCCACTTCTAGATACGTTTCATTTTACAGGTTTCACTGTTTTACAATTCATGAAACAATTATTTCACAAAGACTACCAATATACTTAATTCCAACATTAGCTAAATATCCGATTGAAATCTTCATGCAGAATTTCAAAATTCGTAAAACCACATGTTGCAAATATTCATCTACTGTATTGATAAATGAGGCTATTAAACATATATTTATGCATAATGTTAACTCAAATTAGTCAACAAATGAAAATGATAAATCCCTTTAATCAAAATTAAGACCATTAAACCGATGTAATATGATGACTAATCATAACATGACAAAATAGCACCACCTTCAGATGATTACAAAAGTGTAACGATTGTTACAGATGCCACCTGCCTTCTATACTTCTTGTCATGACATAAAAAATATTCTGATTTATCAGAAACTGTAGAAACCACAATTCTTAACAACCAACTTTAGACAGAATGCATGAAGCCCCTATACTGACAGATATTCTAATACAACACTATAAAACAATAGTTCAGATTGATAATTGAGAAATGACAATATAAAATAATTCTTTACAATCAATCTTTCAACTTACCAGTAGCATGTATCTCTCTCAACCTAATCAACAGTTGCTAAATCGTAGAAGCACAGCAGTTCCACTATATCCCATTAGATATTAATGATATTCAAGAGATAGTAAAAGCATGTCAATAAAAGTCAATTGTAACAAGTTCCATGCTTCATGTAAGCATATATTCCTGTTCTGCTTTGTACAAAAGCTAATTGAAAAGCTCTTAGCTGAGGATTTGGGATTTACAAGATGCCAATAATTGCGGGAATGTGGTATATTATATAAAGAATTCATAGCATTTTTGTGAGATTTGCCAATTAATAAGGGCAATTATACCACCCTAGTTCCTGTTATGAAAAGTAGTATATTACCATCTGCTCCTGAGCCAAGGGTAATCAGGTTTTTCATAAGATTATTCAAAGGCATTAGAGTGATCCTTTATTCATATTTCCACTATGCTGCTGCATGTATCCTAATATTTACTTCTATAATGCATGGGCCATCATACACTTCCCCAATGCATGATCCATCATTCAAAAATTCACTTCCAACAATGGCTATGCATGACCCACTCTTCACTTCCACAATGGATGACCCACCCTTCACCTTAACAATGCATGACTGGCCCCTCATTTCGACCATGCATGACCCACCCTTCACTTCCACAATGCATGACCTACCCTTCACTTCCACAATGCATGACCTACCCTTCACTTCCACAATGCATGACCCACCCTTCACCTTGACAATGCATGACTGACCCTTCATTTCCACAATGCATGACCTACCCTTCACTTCAACAATGCATGACCTACCCTTCACTTCAACAATGTATGACCTACCCTTCACCTTAATAATACATAACTGACCCTTCATTTCAACCATGCATGACCCACCCTTCACTTCCACAATGCATGACTGACCCTTCATTTCAACCATGCATGACCCACGCTTCACTTCCACAATGCATGACTGACCATTCATTTCAACCATGCATGACCCACCCTTCACCTCAAAAATTTATACCCCACACAGGCACCCTTATAACTTCAACACTGCATGACTATACATAACTTACTACACGATCCACCATTCAATAAACAATGCATGGCATAACTTTCACCTTAACAAAACATGGCCTCTGTTTAACTTTTAAATTAATGACCTTTTCTTTATATTCCAATATGCATGACCTTCATTTTCCAAAATGCATGACCCTTTTTTAACTACTTCAATGTATGGCCAATAATTCACTTCCACATTTGCACAATGCACATAGAGAAAAAACAGCAACAAAAATAGCATTGTAGCGCAGTCAGATGTCCAGAAATAAGCCCTTTATAGTTCGACTTTTTCAGGAAAGCAACAAACTTGGCACAGTTGTAGAAACACTTGATCTGAGTGGAAAATGATTTCGGGGCAAGTGATCCGGAGTGGTCTTCATGGATTTTTTAGTCTCTGACCCCAACCCCTATCAGGCGGGGAGGGGGTACATTATAAAAAATAAATAAAAATGGTTGTGAAGAAATTTTTTTTAAATGACTTCATTTGGTGATTGCTCTGAGCCTTGAAATTGAGACAAACTGATTGTAGATGTGGTGTTTAGTGTGGAAAATGCATTTTGACCCAATTATCTAGCGTGAATTCATCTTTTAAAGGGTCAAATATGGGACATCAAGTACTGTATTTCAAGAATGTGACGTCTGATCACCTTGGAAAAATTCATACTAATAGGGGTATAAGTGTTCATCACTAATATAGAATATGGCTTGGGTAGCTCATGTATTTTTTGAGATAAAAATTATCGAAATTTGAATTTTTAAGCCCTTCCGGCCTAGGGGTAACCTTATTCTACCTTGATAATTTTTAAGATATGCAATGTATGGGTCTCATATGAGCTCAGAATGGTGCATTGAGTCTTGTTTTGTCATATTATTCCTAATTGGATTGAAAAATGATTGGAACTTTTCAAAAAAAAATAAAATTTCATTATCGCTTCTGAAGGGCCAGGGGTAACCATATTTTACCTTAATAACTTTCAAGGTTTGTAATATATGTATCCCAAATTAGCTCAAGATGATGCATATAGTTATGTTTAATCATAATACCTCCAATAAGATGTAGAAAATGATTGGACATTTCTTAAAATTTGAAATTTTCATTTTAGCTTATGATGGCCTGGGGGGGGGGCTTATTTAACCTTGAACTTTTCTTAATTATGGGACATATGCATCTCAAATGAGCTTAGAATTGTGTCATATACTCTTGTTTTGTCATATTATTCCTTAGGAGATGTAAAAAATAATGGAAATTTGAAAAATGACATTTTTAGCTTTTGACAGGTCAGGGGTGATTTTATCATATATTACCATAATATAGAAGCAAAGGATGGAGTGAGTTTAGCAGCCCCGTCCCCATGACCGATGCCATTGGCAGCTTGGGTCTTAAAGCATTTATGACCCAAGCTGCAATAACCCATGCTGACCTATTCTCAACCAATCAGCAAGCTTGAAGGAACAAGTGGTAAATGCATGCACATTAATGATGCGATTTCGTCAGAGAAAATGACCATATAGAAAGCTGTCCTTATTTCGACAACAAAGTCTGATTAGCGCAGTGAGTTCAGAGATTCATTGAAAACTGATAGAGTGAAGACAAAGCTCTCTTTTGAGAAGGAAAGTCGAATGAATGCAAAGGGTAGTAAGTCCAGTCACCTTAGCCTGATGGGGGGGGGGGGGTTAAGGTGAACTGCTTCTGTCAAGGATTCTGTCAGTGAATAATGACAGTCAATGATTGGGCACAAGAATGCCAAATGTTATCACAATAATTTTCAAGATAAAATGATCTCAAAATGGGGAAAATAGTCTGTTTTTCACTTTATTCCTACTGAGATAATGATTAACAACAATTAGAAAATTCAGTGACACATTTAAATCTCAATCCATTTATTCCATTTTTCCATAGCAGTAGAATACAGATGTAACATCACATCCAATGATTGTTTGAGAAATGGGGAGGATTAAACTTTGGTCATGGGCAGGTAGATATTGATATGTTTTCTCCCTTACCATATGCTATCCAAATTGACTTTTTCAGTTTTTAACATCACATATATGCCAGGATAACCACATCAGAATTAAATGTAAGGAGTATTATTCTTTCTCTTGAAGGCCATGATTGAAGCAGTCTAACTGAAAATATTGAGAAATATCCTTGAATCTGCTTCTTCTTATAAGAGCAAGGGTGATGGCAGAACCTCAACATTGCATTGCCTCCTTAATTTATGTGGTCACTATCTTCTTTCCATCTATTTCAAGGGTTTCAGTTTCCTCCTTAGACTATCCTTGTTCCAGTTCCACAAGTCTCTCTAGTGCTGTTTTAAAGGTGCAACAATTAGTGCAAAGGGGCCATTCAACGATCATGGACCAGTGTCAAAATATATTCAAGTTTTGATATTTCATCAAGACTAACATATATGTTCATTTTTTTCCAAAGAAACCCCCTGGATGAACATTATTTCAGCTGATTCCTCTTGAAATGAACTATTTGCAGACTTTTACGTGAGTAATATCATATTTGCATAATCACCAAATTTTCTTTATATTTCACTGTTAGCATGTTTAACTATACATGCCCTGTCTATTATTTTGGCATCTACTATGTAGCTTAGTCATTCAACTTTGATGTTAATGAGCCTAGATACAAACAGCACAAAACTGGAACAGTGAGGAAAGTATATATCCTACTAATTTTCTTCTGTGGAATTGGCAAGATTTCCTAAGATAGTTGGAACAAGAGGGAGCTGTTTTCCTTCCAGGCATCAAAACTGAAACCCTGGAGGAAGATGGCAAGAAGATAGTGACCTCACAATGAGGTAATGCAATATCTTAGCCCGATAGTGAAGTATCTGCCATCACCATTCGCTCATATGAAGAAGCATGCCAAAGACTGCTTCTGTCATGACCTAATAAGGTAATGCAATATCTTAGCCCGATAGTGAAGTATCTGCCATCACCATTCGCTCATATGAAGAAGCATGCCAAAGACTGCTTCTGTCATGACCTAATAAGAATCATAGTCAGTACAGTTGATTTTGATGTGGTTTAAACTGCAAGTAACTTGTGCTGAAAATGTCAATTTGGATTGCATATGGCCTATGGTGAGGGGAAATTCCTCCAGTATGTACGACCTGCCTTAGATATTTCAAGGCCACTTGGCCATGAACGAAGTTTAGCCCTTACCATTTTTCATACAATCGCTAGATGCATTCTGCTACTACTCTTAGTCAACTGATTTGCAGGAATAGAAGGTGTACCCAGAGGTTACGCAAGTGTTCTTAAGCTTTAAATCTTTTTTGATACCCTAAAATTAGAAGACTAGAGTCCTTATTCATTCTGATGCATTCTTACCCACAGTTTCTATCACCACATGAATGTGGCTGGACTACTCCCACTGCTGATACTGAGGCCACAACATAAAATGTAGGTCATGGGGTAGATACCTGTGTCAAGAAAACAGATACAAATGTTTGAAAGCAGATCTGATTTGCTCTGAGCTATGTAGCTGTAGGAGAGACTGTCAGAATCCATAAATTGTGACTCCTTTGATTAGGTTTTATAGATTTGGATTATATACTTTTAAAATGATAATATACAGAATCTTAACAATGCTACTACTCATGCGAGTATGAACTGGACTTATCAAACATTTACATATCTTAGAAAATGTTCTATAAAACTAGATAGTATTGCCATTGGTACTAAAAAGGAATAAATGGCTGTTGAGGTTCATTATTTATAATTGTTAATCATTATTGTATATCTCAGTAGCAATAATATGACAAAACTAGACTTATTATTCACTATTTTGAGCTCATTTGAGTAGACAATATGATATATCTTTGTTTGAATTTTTAAGGTAAAATTAGGTCATTCCTGGCCTATCATAAACTACACTACCAATCTCAAACTGCATCAAACAGCATGGTTTCATAAACAGTGCTGTAAAAACAGTACTGAACACAGCTGTTTTCTAAAACAGTACTGAGCTGTAAAAACAGTACTGTACTACGCTGTCCAAAACAGATGGTGTTAGAATAGCATTGTACATTGCTATATAGTGCAGTACTCTGACTGCACTGTTCAGTACTGTTTACAGCGCTGCAAGAAGATGTTGTGGATTGGGGGTGTAATATGAAAATGTCATTTTCTTATAATTTCCAATCATTTTTTCACTCCTTGGGAATGATATGATAAAACAGGACTAAATATACCATCTTAAGCTCATTTGAGGTGACTATGTCTCATATTTAGAAAATTATTAAGGTAAAATAAGGTTACCCCAGGGCCATCAAGAGCTTAAGTGAAAATTTTGAGTTTTTAGATATATCCGATCATTTTCTACATCTTATTGGAAGAAGTATGATAAAACAGAACTATATGCAACATCTTGACTTAATTTGAGATGCAAATATTACATATCTGGGAAATTATTAGGGTAAAATATGGTTACCCTTGACCCTTTAGAAGCGAAAATGAAAATTTGATTTTTTTTTAATTTCCAATAATTTTTTACATTTAATTAGGAATAATATGACAAAACAATACTTAATGCAACATTTAGAATTTATATGAGGCCCAAACATTGCGTATCTTAAAAATTATTAAGGTAAAATAAGGTCACCCCTAGGCCGCAAGGGCTTAAAAATCCATATTTCGATAATTTATTTCTCAAAAATTACATGAGCTACACAACCCATATATCATATGAGTGATTAACACCTATATCTCTATTAGTATGAATTTTTTCAGGATGATCAGACATCACATTCTTGAAATACAGTACTTGATGTCCAATATTTGACCCTTTGAAAGATGAATTCGCGCTAGATAATTGGGTTAAAATGTATTTTCCTTCCTAAACACCACTTCTAAAATAAGTTTTTCTCAATTTCAAGGCTCAAAGCAATCACCGAATGAAGTCATTTAAAGAAATATACTTTACAACTATTTTTGTTTATTTTATTATAATGTACCCCCTCCCCGCCTGATAGGGGTGGGGGTCAGAGGCTTACAATCCATGAAGACCACCCCGAATCACTTGCCCCGAAATCATTTTTCATTCAGATCATATGTTTCTACAACTGTGCCAAGTTTGTTGCTTTCCTGAAAAAGTCGAACTACCAAAGGGACATCTGACTGCGCTATTGTGTAAATTCAACCAAGTTCATCAATAATTCAATTAGCCTCTTCGTGGTCTCTGATTGTAGCTTTCCCTTGAATCATTTCCTCATTTAGCATGATGTACAGAACAACCAAGACTCTCCTGGGACAAATTAATACAAATCAGTGACTATAATGAAGTCATTTTTAAAAGTTTGTAGCCACTCTGCTTTATTAGAAAACCTAGTCAATAATGCTGTATTTCCATCACTTTAGTCTGAGATCTCACAAAAATAATTAGATATTGGCTATATTAGTAGCAGGAAAGAATAGAGAGTATAAAATGTTGGAATCTAGTTAATAAATAAAAATTCAATATTTAAGAAACCTATGGTGTTTTAGGTTTTTTATGTAAATCTACTTGAAAACAATGCACGGTACTCCTCTTTCCAAAGAGTTTATAAACACAGATATACTTTTAAGTTTTCAGGGGACATTATGTCCATTATTGCATTTTGTGTTTTATTGCAATCGGGTGTCAATGCCATTAAAATATCGGGAAGTGTCATTTAGCTGTATAAATATAAATACGTCGTAGAAATCAGGACTTATGATGTTTAAAATGTTGATGTTGTATTCTAACATTTTCAATTTTTTTAGCCTTGAACAGCATAATGGGACTTTGGGATCAAATAGATTTTCAAATGGATACAAGGTATCCTTTACAGGCCCATGGAAACTTTGGGTTTATACTATTGTTTACACCATATCAGTGACATGTTACAGCTTTAGCAAATGACCATTTCTAGAATCACCCTCGTCTTGAACTTAGATGTCTTTTTATGAATGAATATCACGGTGCTGTTGAATCAGCAAATTGATTTTATGTTGGATGCTTGACTTGATGTATCATTTAATTTCATGCTTGCATCATTTCAACTAATTCAAAATCACTGCTTTACTAGACAGTCAATCTGAAAGTTTTACTTATTTTTTTGTTAAAATGGCATAAAATTGAAATATTTGATTTCATCAAACTGTTTTGATTAAATCATCAGAATCAAACTCAAATTTACTGAACTTAACTTACCTAAATTGCAGTATTCCTTGGCCAATGTGGGATGCCTCTGTTTGTTGTTGTCTATAAGGAGACAGTGTGCCTCTAATAAGGTAGAGCATAGGTTGTATAAAGTTGACGCATCTGAAAAAGAATAGTGAACGTGACATCATTTGATTATTAAACATGTAACCATCATTCACTGTTAAAAAAGATAATGAAAATCAAGAATCCTAGCGTGTAGTTACCAGGAAAATCCACAAAGTCTGATGAAGAAACGTGTATGAAGTATGCATGGGAACAAGCTTAAAAACACTTTTTGACTGAACATTTTTTTTTGGGGGGGGGGTGTTTATTTGGACATGTGTTTTTGTATGATAAATAAGTGAGCCAAAGTCAAAATAATATCATCATAATATCATAACTGTACATGTTTACCTTTTGTGGTGTACTGCAATGATGCAAGTTGGAATCTCAACTCAAGCGCATCTATCTGTCTCACGACATGGCTATAGATTTGCTGGGTCCTTCTCTCATCCACTTGGGCATTACAATCATCACTAGAGAGTTTCTGATTTTGTAGTTTTTCATATAGCATTCCGAATGTGACTAGCATTGAATCTAGAAGGTCGGTCATACCTGGGGACACTGTTTGTTTTTTGTTTATGTGTGTTTCTAGATGGTTGTAAAAAATCTTGTAGCTGTCAACTATCATGTTGAGTTGATGTGGAATCGTTTGGGCTCCTGAGATCAGTGTTTTAAAGTAAGCATTATAATCATTTATATCATTCACAATATCTGGATGTGCTATATCTCCGGTAGATAACAATGTTGGAAATTTTGAGGAGAAATCTATCAACTTCACACACCCTTCATTCAATTTTACATCACAATCAACTTTTGATGAAACACCATTCAATTTGTCTTGTATGTTTTTCTTAAATGGTGGCTGCCTAGCAACAAATCTGAGTGTCAAGTTAAATATGAAAAATTCACCAAGTATCCCGGAGACTTTATCTGTTTCACCATAGTTCTCCGACAGAGAAGTTGTAAGTTGGCAAACGCCATCTATAAATTCTTTGTGAGCAGTTAAAACTTCAGGTGGGAGATTTTGATTATTGGGGTATTTTTCCTGCAATGTCTTATCAAATCGTTGTACAGCAACCTTTGCCTTCTCTATAAGAGTGTCATCATTTGAATTATGAGAGAGCATCCAGAATTTGAGCGCTTTTGTTCTCAATTGTAGCATTAGAACAGGATCTCTATTGTCTTTATCTGTATCAGTTTTCTGTATCTCCTCTTGTTGTATGGCACTGTTCCACAATATGATGTAGCTATTATTACAGATGACGTCAACTTGTTTTTTAGTTTCGCCATCTAGGCAATCGACTTCATGCAACAAGTAGTCAGCCACTCTCTTAACTTCTTCTATAAGATTCTAGAAGTAGAACAAATTTCAAATTTTAAAACCAAACTAAATGAAGATTCCAAATATGCAATAGTTCCATCTGATTATAAATTAAATCCAGATGCATAACATTAACCATTAAATGTACTGAAACTTTATATCAGACCAATCAAATAACGCAGATGCGAGTAGGTAGTTACTAGATTCACCACCAGGTGGCTCGTTCGGGTCAGATAGCATGACGGGTATAGTAGAAAGTTCCCTTTAACTTAAATTACATCTATTTGCGTGGTTCAATTTTCATATAAACCTCATGTATCTAATAGTTATGCAAATTAAAATATGTCCAGTAAATGAAAATATTATCTGTCCAATACAAGAAAAGATAATTCACTTTTTATGATTTTGTAACATGGGGTCTATGAGGATTCAACCCGAACAAGGAGTCACATTTTCAAAAAAATTAAATTTTCAAAGTTGATAGACAATTTTCGAAACCATATTTCTAAATGTACTTAAACATGTAGATTTCAAATATGACATCACTTTGACTGAATTTTGAATATTTAATGATGTAAATCATTAAATATTCTACTCGCATCAAGTCTATTGCATTTTCCTCTGACAGTATTAGGTACATTTATGGACAATAAATACAAATTTTCAAAATCAATACTCAACTTTGATAAATGAAAATGTAAGTGAAGGAAATCATTTAGAATATACAATGTAAAAGAATGTCATAACTTTATGTAAAGGTTACACTCAGAGTAAACATTTTGCAATCTTTGTGACAATCTTTTATTAAACAGTCCTTGCTATTTTAATTCCAAGTGTATGAGGTCACAAAATACAGACTAAAACTAGGAAAAGGTGTTATTTAAAAGTACTTGTCTGTAACCTTCTACTCTTTTCTCTCCATGTCCAAATGACAAGAAACTCATACTTTTACTTGTGCTAAAAACAGAAACCTTAAATTTCTTACCTGTTCCTTCAAATTTTTGATAATGTGGAAAAGAACTTTGTGCAACATAACAGGATCTTTAACTGGAATGTGTTCATTGTTGTTCTTGATGCAACTGTATGCAATATGTATTGCTACAAGAAGACTGCTAAAGCCATCCTTCGCAGTGTTAAGATGGCCTACACTACTGTGTAGGAATTGTATGCAGAAGAACCCAATAGTTTTTTGTATTTTTTGTGATGCATGTTCATTCATAGTGGGTTCAATGTAGGCCTGAAAAACATATTTATAAAATAGGCTCAACATTTTTCAATTTCTCAACATTTCTATCATGGTCAAAAGTGAGCAATATGTTTTAAAATGGAGTAATAACGCAGATGCGAGTAGGTAGTTACCAGTTTCACCACCAGGTGGCTCGTTCGGGTCAGATAGCATGGCGGGCATAGTAGAAAGTTCCCTTTAACTTCAATTTCATCTGTTTTAGTGGTTCAATTTTTATATAACCCTTATGTATCTAATAGTTATGCAAGTCAAAAATATGTCCAGTAAATGAAAATGTTATCTGACCAATACAAGAAAAGATATTTCATTTTTGTGATTTTGTAACATGGGCTCTATGGAGAATCAACCCGAACTAGAAGTCACACTTTCAAAAATAATTAAATATTCAAACTTGATAAACAATTTTCGAAACCATATTTCTAGATGTACTTTTATATGTATATTTCAAATATAACATCGCTTTGACTGAATTTTGAATATTTAATGGCGTAAATCAAGATTTTTTTCTACTCGCATGTAGTCTATTTGATGAGACTTCGTAAGGCAGACTAATTTTGGCTTATTTTCTAAATCAGGTAGATTGAAGGGGGTCATAGTGTCTACTTTTTTCATGCCCTGATTGTGTAGGTAGAATTTGAAATATAAGAGTAACCTAAAGATTGAGAGTCTTACTTACCTTCTAGAGGTTAGAACACACATTTCAATGAAACCATATCAGCTCTGTTTTGTTCATGATGAAGCATAAACACAGTACTTGATTGAAATTTGTGTAAATACTTTTTGGACTTTTCCATTTTTCCTCTTGTTGACAGATATTCTGTAATTTTTTCATATTGAAACTTCCGGAACTTACAAGGAAATCATTCATTTTCACGGTCCATAAAATTATAATAAAATTTCTCTGATTTCCACCATTTTCCTGTCGGCTAGTAAGCTTATTGAGAACAGACAAAAATGGGACGACTTCTATTTTAAATGAAAATGTTCAATATCTCATCAACAAGACAATCTGTTACCATTATAATTCATGAAATATTAACATGATGGTTTTTAGAATATTACTTAAATTTATTGAACCCCGGCTAGAAATTTTACAATAGGTCTAGTTCATGGTGTTCCAGATGGAGTTACTTCTAGCCAAGAATTGGCTAGAGACTCGAGTAAAGTAAGACTACCAATCTTTAGGCAGAGACATATGATTTTGATAGTGGTTAAGCGCCCCCCGATTTTGAAAAAAAATGGGGGGCGCTTATAGGCATCGATGTTTAGTATGAATTTCACCAAAACTTCACACATATAAAGATATACTCATAATCTAGTCGAATCGGCATACCTCGTAAATATCTGACCCATAGTTTTCATAAAAGAAGTAATAACATATTTAGCTCAAAATTGCCACGTGTCCAACATTTCGTCTCTCAAATAAGACGAAATACATGACAACAGTATCCATAAACAAAATACCTGAATTCTGATCGCAAAAGGTCAATTAAAAGCCCATGGTAACTCTTATACTTCAAGTTCTACCGATGCAGTCAGACCATAATTTGTTTCTACTCAGATATTCAACTGAGAAATATAGTGAAACATGTCCTTTATGAGATATGACTTGGTAAACTTACCTGAACTTCTTTATCGATGTTTTGGAATTTTCCATTCCGAACATTTTCCAAGATAACTGCACTGCTTGAAGAAGTCATGGTTGTTGGTCTTCTGATGGCACCACGGAACAATTTAAAATGTTCACAGTTTTCTAATACACATGACACAAGACTAGCATATGTCGAGTTGCGGAATTATAACTAGCAGTACAGTAGTACCTACTTCGATCGATGATTTCAGATTTTTAAATTTTTTTCAAAACTTTTTGAAAAGATTTGAGAATGAAAATCGCAAATTTGTATCGATTTGTTGCTTTTTACGACAAAAGTTGTACCTAAGATTACTTCGCTAGTCCATCTATTAAATAATATAGCATCTTTACTGTATTAACAGCTTCTAGTATCTATAAATCGACATATTTAATCGCAATATTTACATGTTTGACTTTTCGAAATGGCCTCCAACGGCTGTGACGTCATCAAGAACATCTCATAGTTTCGCTAAAGCGAAATATTTTGGGTACCAAAAACACTGCACGAAATGTTTTTGGCGTATAATTTTTTTGACTAACACACAAAATCCCGGGATGTAGTATAAGTGGAAGATAATTGAGGTTTACATACAGATCTAAATCCAATTGTTTAACATAACAAGATACTCAAGTGAAAAACTCACTGAAACAAAACAAAGGCAATATGTGGAGCTACATCTTAATTGGAAACAATTGGAAACTGATTTTAAAAAATGTGTTGCGAAAGGTCAAGAGATGAGTTTTGAGGGACACAATAATTTTGCAACAAAAATTCATTTTGATAAATATTAAATTTGAATACAAGGCTATCATGAAATTATTTTTTAAATCTAAATTTCTTGTTATGTTGTCTTTAAGGTAATGTGTTAATGAAGACGCCATAAATCATAAAATCTAGGTCTTTATTCCTTAAAGAGAGATGTTCTTGTTACTATGTAAGGAACTAAGAAAGAGCTCCACCCACTTCTACGGTGTGGAGAGTCTGGAGACCTTTGAAAAAACAGTAAAATATCATTTTTATCATCAAAAATCATTTTCTTTAGATCTTTTACCTAAAACAATAGGTGGAAAATAGTAAGCCAAATCTCCCTAACTTTTAATTGTCAATATTGCATTTATATTTAAATCTTCTAAAAACAAACTAGGCAAGCTGCAATTTCAGTCAAATGATATTTCACCTGTGCTTGGAAATGATATCATCATGAACAGAATTATTTCGTTTCAATATCATCATTGACTCATCAAACCACTGATCTTAAATAATAAATATATACATAAAATTCATTTTCTAATCTATTCAGTTTTGTTTATTTACTTATGCATGTGTACAATTAACAAAGCAATGGCTAAAGTAAACATTTTGCACAAGTCATAAACACATGAATTGCACATTGTACTGTTATGGAAAATATCAACTTTCTCCTGAGCTCACTGAACAGTAACTTTCTGGTTCATTACTTAATAGTCACCCTAGATAGCTCTTTGATCTTGAATTCCATTTCAGGGGCCATGAATTTAAGAAAATACTATTCACCAGGATTATCTTTGGATTTTTAAAATTATTTATGAAGGTTTTTGGTACAATCATATGTCATACAATTCTAGTATTTTGAAGGAATTCAAAGATTTATAAGAATAAGATTGAAACTCAGATTATCTCAATTTATCTCTGTAGCTATAAGGAGGATTAGAATATTACAATTAAATCTATTCGAAAGACTATCTGAATTCACCATTCGCAGGGCAAACTACTGGATTAATCCCAATGTGCAACATTAAGATCTATGCAGTTATGTTTTGTACTGTACAAAACATCACCTGATATTCTTCAAATATTTATACAAATGTACAATTGTAACTGCCCAATACATTATATTCCATGTTATTTTTCCCTCACCATTTATTTACAGAAAATACTGTATGTTTTATACACTATAAGACTCAGTGGCATTCCCTTACAAAATGCCATATAAATGAGGCATATGATATCAATATTTAAGGAATAATCGTTAATGATTAAGAGTCTAACAAGGCATTTAACACATTAAAACTATTGTCCACCTAATCGTACACAGCATTGCCATTTTGAAACTACAAATATTTCTCAAAATATGTTAACATCTATAACAGGTATAACATGACTCTAGGTGAAATACAAGTCAATATGACCATGACATCTCTAAATACCAAGTAAAAAGTTATCACTATGTAACAAAGTTCCATTATTCGTTGTCATGATTACATATAATTCACAAAATCTTAAAATGTTGGCATTTGTAACATCTCATTAGGCATTCATAGCCATAGTGATGTACATTGCTCAAAATCTGTTGAAAGTTTGTTAGTTGTAAACACGTTTGTATGTGCTGACACTAAAATATTCAAGTCAACCTGAAGTTGACTCAATATCACAATGTGTTAGCTTTTCGGCTAATCCGCATTGTACATGTGATTACCTTTTAATTCAATACCCCAATGATACATATACCATGGCAAGAATATTGTCTATGTTAACTTTTCAACAAGAAAGACTTTTGAAGTTGTCCAATAACTTACAGTACAGTAACTGACTAGAATATACAATATTTACATCATATTGCTGTATCTATCTTGGGGCCAAATAGACTGGTGGATGGAGGGGGTCCATATCTTAAACTGGATTTCCCTTCCTCACTAGAGAACAATTTTTCTCCTATCAAACTCTATTTTGTTCCTAACTAGCTAGGCCTTTAGTAATTATCTTTGTTTCAGAATGCAAAAACTTCCAGAAACAGGTATTTTGTCTGACTAAATCTTATTTTTTCTTCATTATTCAGTTTATTTATGAAAAGGTTATGGCATTAAAACTATTGGATGATAACTTGTCAAAGTAACTATGTATGTAGCGAATGGTCTTCATAATTATTTGAAGGTACCAATCAAAGTTCTTTTATTTCTATTTTCAACTTAATCATAATGCCATAGTTTATAATATATACCTGAAACCCATCTTTTAATACTAACACCTTCAAAGAATCCTCTGGAAATAGATTCCATTCTTCTGAGATGCTGCCATTCCCGTGTCATCTTTTACCATTTATATTTCCAGTTCCAGTTCTTATTATATGTATCATTCTTTTATATCTGCTGTTAAACTGCCTGCAAAATGCTGCGAGGCCATATTCAAGCAAACTACAGTGTCTTTTGAAATCTCCTATATTCTATTGTCATCCATAATACACTGTCTTTTAAAATCTTCATACTATAAGCAGTATGTCATTTGCATCAAATATTGTCTTTGACAATGCACTGTCTATGAGTTATACCTGGTCCAGTGTTCTCCTTGAGACAAAAATAAATGGTGATGTCACCACTCTGATAGAACTTGCAGCACTCATCGTACCTGTAGATAAGCTCCATTAGTGATTGCCCCATCATTATACCAATCACAAATCTCCATCAATGTTTTCCGCCACTCATTTTATTTTGATTTGTAGATAAGCTCCATTATAGATTGCCCCATCATTACACCACTCACAAATCTCCATCAATGTTTTCCGCCACTCATTTTATTTTGAAAAATTGAGAACACTCACTTCATGTCAATTTTTTCTGATGTCATTGCCCAAGTGTTATCGTTCTATTTATTCCCATTATTCCTTAGGATTCAAATGAATCATCCAACCGAGTACTTTTCTGTCAAAGCCACATGAAAACATGTTACATGTTGTGTGATCCTCAGCCCAAGTTGTAGCACACACCATTCTTGTGTGACCCTGAAAAGAAATAAATAGAGTTTGAAAGCTTAGTTTGAAAAGGGATTGTGTTCAAAAAGTTGTGAAAAAAACAAAGTTACTTTTATCATGGTTTTAAGTTTTAACATACTAAATACAGTGAAAACTGTATGTCTGAACGCTTCTCTAATCCAAACATCTCTCAATCTGAACACTTTTTCTCGGTCCCAAATATGTTTACTCAAATTGACTCACACATTTAAAAAACCTTTAAATGTGAACCCTGCTAACTCAAACACTTTTACCAGTCGCAGAGGCATTTGATAGGACAGGTTTAACTGTATGTATGTTTGGCAGAGTACCTCTATGTCATTTAGTGATAAATACAACTGGATTATTTTATAAAAAACATATGGGTTAAAAGATGGTCTTGCTTCAAGGCCTGTAACCAGGGGCGGGGTCGCAGGGTTCGGGCGAACCTCCCCCCTGGCCAAAAATTCTTTCAAAATCATGCAGTTTTTCACCATTTTGAGCACTTCTCAAGTGATTTTAACCATATTTGGACCAAAATTGTCAAATGAGAACCCTCCATGGAAATTTTTGAAAACCGAACCCCCCTTTGCAAATCCTAGCTACGGGCCTGACCCCCCCCCCCTTTATCTACTTCAGTACCAGATGTAGTTTGTGTAATGGAAGGAATTCACAAGGGCTTGTAGCTAGACTAGTTAAAAGACTACCTGTCTTCCTCCTTTGGGCATTCTCCCAACTCTAACTCCATGAATGTCAAATATCCTTATATGGCGGTTGTCATGTGGAATAGCTATGACGTGCTGGTTAGGGGACACAGATAGCCTGCAAAATACAATTATATCAAATATATATTACTAAACATTGTATAGAGGCCTGACTAGACTTGACTGAAGGAAACTAAAATCTATTACATTAAGTGTATATGAGTTAAGAGGGCACACTATTATCAATTGATGTGTATATGACTAGAGATGGCAAACTACTTGTATTATTAGATCTTGGAAAGAACAGTGCCAATAAATATTTTGGTTGAGATAATAAAAAAGCATTCATAATTAGCTTTACCCATTGTGAATTAAAAAGCACCAGCAAAATTGGCAGAATTCTGCACCCAGATACAGGCCCAACATACACCAATGGGGTATGGTGAGACCTCCATAGACTTAACATTGCGTGGGACCTCATGGGGCTCCATGGGGCAAGTGGAATTTTGCCCCATTGGTGTATGTTGGTCAATATTATGATGTAGTCTTAAATCACATTCAATTATTATTTCACTCGCCACTGGTAATTGGATCCCTCATGTATGACATATATTACATGTATGATAAAATCTACATGGAATGATAAAAAAGAAATATTTCAGAAAATCGCATCATTACCTATTTATGGCTGAATCTGTCCTTATGGTGGCTATAGGAGAACGCATATTTTTCAGATCCCAAACTTTCACTGTCCTATCATCACTACCTGAAACCACTTTGTCTGGCCCGGCAAAAACAGCTGATGTTACCTGTCTGGAAAATTTTATTTTAATATCATATTAATATCAAAGAAAGAATTTAATGTGCTTCTTTTTCAGTAGAAAAATGCAATATACATAGTCCAGGTGCAAGGTACAGTATGTAAAGCATTTAACAAACAAGGCATCTAAACAATACAAAATGCTGTAATGTCTGAATGCTGATTCCTGGTGGGGACATTAAATATGAATTACTGTATCTGGAAGAGATGTATTTATGTATAATGACTTGTGGAGTCCTACAACCATTGGTGGTATTGCTATGTTTAAATCATAAAATGTAAAAACAATTGCATTTCAGTTATCAAAATTTCATCTTTTAACATCTGACAAGAATTTCTGGCAGTTTATCTAATCTTGGATATAAACTAAAATGTGAAACGTAATCATGATAGTTTCCTTACTGAGTGTGGCCCTGGAAGACATTCACTTGCATTGATGGGTTACGGAAATCCCATAGTCGAAAAGTTGTATCTTTTGATGACGTTACTACCAGCTTCTGAACAGGGTGGGCACACACATTTGTTAGCTCTTCATCATGACCTGGCCAGATAGAAAAAATGTTCTTGCATTATGTTCATAAGTATATGGGCAGAATGTATTTTGGTTGCATTCATTCAAAATCAGAATGTCAGCCTCTGTCCCGAAGGAAATAATGTAAAAAATGTAGAATTGTAAATCCAAGCTGAGAATATCATTTTCATGTGAGTATTCGAATGTATCATAAAATACAAGAATTCATCAAGATGTATCACTGTATTAGGAAAGTAACTCAAAGACTGCTGACTTAAAATCTGACCTCAATAAATGAAAATTCTTTGACAAAATAGGAGCACAAAACACTGCAAAATCATCTTTTAAACAGACACAAATCTTGATAAAAACCTCTCTAGTAATCTGGTTTTGGAAAAATAAGAATGATTTGAAAGGACAGTTTTTCTATAACTTTCTTAAATATGAAAAATAAAGGATGAAAATAACACATTTTGATTATTAAAATGCAGGTTTTTAAATTGTTTCAATGAGTGACCACACCAGATCAGCTTGACCTTTCAATTTTTGTACAGGCCATCAATTTCACTCTCCAAATATGGAATGTGTCAAAATAGACCTGTCAATCAAACCTTAAAATTGATCAGAGAAAGCCAATATTGATTTTGTATCAGATTTAGTTTCAGCTGAATTGAAGTTTCTAAAGTGACAAAACATTATTGTTTAAAAATTAAAATTTAATTGATTTGATGAATAAAGGTCATGTTGACCTATTTTCAATGAGATATTTATTCTTAAGTTCTATTTTAAGCAATTTTTTCAAGTTAAAGGACAATGTTGCATCAATCCCTTGTTATCACTCTTATTTAATTTGATCTTGGATTTTCTAGACACCTGTGATTTGATCTTTATTGTTTCCATGCATAATATACATGTATGTTTGGATGAGAAAAAGAATCTGAATCTCATTCTAGGAGGCCAAACGAAATATAGCATTTTGTATATCAATATCTTGTCTATTAGATAAAAATTAAATAAACACTTTCTGAATATGCAAATAAGACAATAAGCTACTCACCTGTAAGAGTATTGACTATTTCCCCCGAGTCAGCATCATAGAGGTGTGCTGCCCTGTCCCATGATGCAGTTATCACCTGATTGCCCCCTGCCATCCAATCAGCTGCGTTGATAACTCCCTGGTGTCCAGTTAGTTCTAGTAATGGGGTCCTAAGAATGTTGGGTTCATGTAGCTGTTCTCTGTCAGCTGTAGGAAAGAACATCAAGTGAAAATGGGACTTACCCGGGGGGACTTAACAGGCTTTATTTGATTATGAAATTTTCACACTATGTCAAGCAAGATTTACTCTACAGCACTGCACCCAGTTAGAAATTATTCAGTGGCGTATGGGTATTTTGTGAGTGAACGCATTTGAACTATTCTGGGGCGTTTTGAAATAGGAAAACCTGACTAATATGGACTAATGAAATGTAAAAATGCCTTTCAATATAAAAAATTTACTTTTTTCTAAATTTTGCGTACGCCATGGTGTTTTATGCGTATATGACGGTACGCCAGTGTTACTTGCCTCAAGAAATAGAATTAACAGTTAATACTTTGACAAATATTCAGTAATAATAATAAAAAAGAATTTGGGTACAACATTCTGACAGGGCTACTAAAAATCAACAAGAGGCCAAAAGGGGTTTCAGATGTCTCAAAATTTTCCTTTTTTGAAAATTCAAACCCATTTTTTGTAAAAGGCCCAGGTAAGGCTGTTTTTAAAAAGTGAGGTGACCATTTTTGATGTAAGCTCACTTTTTGAATATCTAAAGTCTAAATTAACCCCTCTGGTTCCAGCTTAGAGGGTGGAAGGAGCAAGAAAATGCAAGTGTACACTTGCAGAAAATGCTTGTGTTCTCACCTTCACATTCCTCTTTCTCAGACCCATCTAGGTCATCTTCCCCTGATGAATGTGATCTCTGAAAATACAGGAAAATTTGAATTTACCTAAAATCCTGATTTTGAGTTTGATTTGATAAAAAATATGACATTCAGTTTTAATCAAATTTTGATGAATACAAATTGCTCATTGATTACATGTTAATCCACTTGTTATTGCAACAATTGGATTAACAAGAAACCAATTTGTTTTTATCTGTATGGATATAGTTGCTAATGTTGTATATCAAAAAATGATTAAATGGAAGAAAAAATCAAAAGTTAACATTAGAGTGCTAAATTTATTCTTTCACTAACTTACTAATCCATATTTAGATAAATGTCACTTTGGCTGCTTTTGTGTCACTTTCAATAAGTAGCTTCTCAAAGTCATGCCACTTTACAGAATTCAATTCAATCTATGCTAATTGGCTTCTTCCAGCCGGATTAACAGTGTCATTAGTTAAACCCTAGTTTAGTGCCTGTTCAAATGCCAGTCAGGTGAGAAAGGATTAAGAAGATTATTACCTGGAGTGATATAAATACTGAGCAAGCACTAATAAGTATCATCACTTCTGTGACTGATTTCAAGAACAACAGATCTAAGAGATTCACTTATAAACACATCATGGTTCAAGATTGCACTTCAAATTCTACCAGCCAAAAGATGACAGTACAGCCATCTTTTAGTAAGCTAGAAAAGCTGAAAGGTGCAATGATAGCTGCAATCAACCAATCAAAACTCTTGGATGAGAAACTACAAGATAATCTTCTGCGCTACATGTCCAATCTGACCACAAAGGATGATGCCACATCTGCTCACAGCTGTCAGGTCCAGATCAGCTGTACATTAGTAATGCTACAGCTGCACACAGCCATTGCTACAGAGAAGATGGAAGAATATGAAGCTGCACTCGGGGTTGATGAAGATCTTGGTGTTGATGTACTCTGGGCCTAGGCTAACATACATCTCATCCATGCTACAATCAACGGCCCTTTTCAGGGCCACCATTCACTTACAAAAGAGAATTTCTAATTTATGAGAGAATGAATGGATGAGTTTGAGATTGAATTACAAGTTCACCTTTTATTTATAAATGAGAGAGCATCATTTCAATAATTCGAAGCATTTGATATCCCTGATATAAATGTCTTCCATATTAATTAACCTTATTCTGATTTATCTCTATTGTTTGCTTAAACATAAGTTGCACTAAAGTTTACAATAAAAGAGTTATGTTAAGTAAAATTGTAAACTTATTTACTCAAGTCATTTTTGATTTTTTCTTCCCTACGGTGTTACTTTTCATGAATACTTGGAATTAATGAGGTTAAATGCTCATTTTGAGAACACACATTACAACTATCATAATTTAACTTACCAGATTTTCTACATGTGGTGGTACATTGACTTGAGCCCGCCATATGTGGGCAGTCTGGTCTCCAGAAGCTGTCAGTACAAGGTCTTGGGTGGGGTGGAATCGTATTGAGTTAACAGACCCTTTGTGACCTATATAGCTCCCTAAGCATGAACTGGACTCTATGCACCAAAGTCTTGCAGTATGATCTGAATGCAAAGAACTACATTTTATAGCATGGTATGACTAAGTGTACATATTTAGTTATACTATTGTTTTCAAACTTTTACTTGGGGAAATGGAAAAATTATCTTAGAAAGTATCTTTTTTAGGTCAAAATTTGGTTTTCCTAAAAATGGTATTAAACTGGTTAAATCTGTTGCCAAGGCCTGGAACAAATCACTGGAAAAGTGTTTTTTAGTCAATTTTATGATATTTCGAGAAATTTAATCCCATCAAACTCCAGAGATAATCGACATGAACATACCTATAAAGTAAAGAGGAATAAAATTGACTTTTATAAGTCTAAGAGAGGAATTAAACATGGAAACCTTCAATCTTGAGATGAAATTGACATGGAAAAAATGCTCAAAAAGGAAACCTTTGGCGCGGCACATAGGTATCAAGAGGTGTATTGGAGTGAAACCCTCGGGGGCATAAGGCCTCACACAATTTTACAGAAATTCAACTAAAACTGTGTTGAAATGAAGCCTGATGGTAGTGATATCCCTCCTTTGGCCTTAATTTGCCTGAGCCTCACCTATGTACATTTGCCTCACCACACTTTGGATCTACACCACTGCTAGTGTTATGTATTGAGATGAAATTGACATGGAAAAAATGCTCAAAAAGGAAACCTTTGGCGCGGCACATAGGTATCAAGAGGTGTATTGGAGTGAAACCCTCGGGGCATGAGGCCTCACAAAATTTTACAGAAATTCAACTAAAACTGTGTGGAAATGAAGCCCAATGGTAATAAAATCCCTCCGGCCTCAATTTGCCTGAGCCTCACCTATTTACATTTGCCTCACCACACTTTTGATCCTGGCTACACCACTGCTAGTGTTATCTGTTCTTACCTGCGCATGCAGTTCCAAGTATGGGCTGACTTGTCTTGGAAACGGCAACCTCCCAGACACCATCTCTGTGACCCCTGAACTCCCTCGTCAGATGACTGGCCGGAGGTGCGGTCTTGAAGCTTGATACTATTTTACTAGTTGATGTTTTGTAGGTTAGTTTGATCTTCTGAGATATCTGGCTACCAGCTGAAGGCAAATGGAACCAAGTTAGAGAAACTACTCTGTAAACAGAAACATGTTCAGCCAGCAAAATTCAAAATCCCAAGATCTTTTATCGTCTATGAATCATTGAGTACAGTTTTTCCTGTGGAGCTGTATTTTTACAAACGAGAAGTAATATGTTCTGATAACCATGGACTTGGAATCTAATAAACAATATTCTTCATAGGAAAAAATGTGACTCAAGTGATTACATCATGAATATAAACAACCAACCTACCAAAGATAAAAGAATTATTGCTAATAAATTTACTTCCTATTTCTCTGATGTGGGACCAAAACTAGCATCTACAATAACTTCAACTGGATCACCACTTGAGCATATATTAAGAAACCCCTTTTCTTTATTTTTAGAACCTGTAATTGAAGATGAAATCTTAACACTTATGAAAAGACTCAATGATAAAGCTCCAGGATTTGATGATATAAAACCAATAGTTATTAAACATGCAAGGTACAACCTTGTGATACCATTTACTCATATAGTAAACCTTTCCTTACAAACAGGTGTATTTCCAGAAAAGATGAAAATAACCAAATTAATAGCACTTTTCAAAAAGGGTGATAAATCAAAATTTGAAAATTATAGACCAATTTCCTTATTAAGTGTATTTTCCAAACTTCTTGAAAAAGTAATGCACTCAAGAATTTCTAAATTTATCAAAAATAATAAGTTAATGAATGAAAAACAATTTGGATTCAAAGAAAACAACTCAACATACATGGCTCTTTTAACTTTTCTGGAACAAATTCGGTTTTCAATGGATAATAATAAGCATATTCTAGGATTGTATTTAGACCTATCAAAAGCGTTTGATACGATTGACCATACAATATTATTAAATAAACTTGAACTGTTAGGTTTTCGTGGAGTAGTGTTAAATTGGTTCAAAAGCTACTTAAAAGATCGACCATTAAAAACTTTCATATCAGGTTCATACTCTGATGAAGAGC
Source organism: Owenia fusiformis (assembly GCA_903813345.2). NCBI lineage: Eukaryota > Metazoa > Annelida > Polychaeta > Sabellida > Oweniidae > Owenia > Owenia fusiformis. The sequence goes on along the minus strand of CAIIXF020000001.1, from coordinate 27,247,270 downwards.
ATTATTTACATTGTGGCGTCCCCCAAGGATCTGTTTTGGGACCAGTCCTCTTCACATTGTATATAAATGATATATTTAATGTTACCAATATGATAAAATTAGTTATTTTTGCAGATGACACAAATATTTCTCTAGAAGATGACAACTTAGATAATCTTTACTTGAGGGCAAAAACTGAAATAAAATGTATAATCAACTGGCTAAAAAACAACAAGCTTTCACTCAATATAGAGAAAACTAAATATATGTTATTTACTAAATCAAGACTTAATAATATAAATAGCCATCACTACAAGGTATATATTGGTGATAACCAGATTGAAAGAGTTAACTATATAAATTTTCTTGGTGTAATCATTGATGCAAATCTGAAATGGAATAGGCATACTGAATATATTGTTTCAAAAATTTCAAAAATAATAGGCATTCTTTTCAAAGTAAGAAATAAACTATCAAGACATGCATTGTTAGACATTTACTATTCACTTGTTTATTCACATATTTCGTATTGCAACATCATATGGGGTAATGCCAACAAATCATTACTTACACCATTACTTAATCTTCAGAAAAAAGTTGTAAGACTGATTTGTAATGCAGATTATCAACAATCTAGTGTACCATTATTTAGGGAAATGAAAATCTTAACAATTTTTGACATTCACAGGTTAGAGAAATCAAAATTTATGTATAATTGTGTCAAGGAACCATCAAATTTTCCTGCTTATCTTTTCAAAAACTACTTTACATACATGCACAATCATAATGTTGGTAATCGTACTACAAGACAGTTTCATAATATACGCCCCAGCAAAATAAAAACTGAATTGACAAAAAGATCAGTGACATATTCTGGTGCTATTTTATGGAATTCTTTGCCAATTGTATTTCGAACATGTAAAACTTTGAATTCTTTTAAACACAACATTAAAAAGGACCTTTTGGAAAAGATGAATGGAAATACTATATAATATCACATTCCATTTAAATTAATCATTTATATCCAGACTTCAAAATTTTTGTATTGCATCTAAACAATTTAGATAATGTTATATGTTATACTGTTATATATTATATGTTTTGTGATTGCTCTGCAATAATTTTTGATATATGCACTGATACGCCCAATTACTAAGGGTGTCGAGTGCACATGCTTTGTACATTCCATTGTTATATTATCATGAAATAAATAAAAAAAAAATAAAAAAAAAATTTAAAACACAAAAATAAATTGAAAGTATTCCTATTTTCCATGTGTTGAACTATACAGGTTTTATTGTACAATGTCATGGAGCTGTAAAGTTTATGAATTTTGAGTAGCGACAACAGTACCCTGTATTTCAATCTACTAGCTGATCTATCCTCCGACATTTACAGATTTCAGTTTTGACACTAATGAAATCTTAAATATCTGAAAAGCTTGGCCTGTTGTGGAAGTTTGAATGTGAAATTAATCTCAGTGACAATATTCATCACAAGAAAATTGAGTGTCATGATTTTCAGACTTCATACATGTATTCTAGTTTACAAGTGAGATCAGATAATTACCATATTCTCTCTAATGAGCACACTGTTCAAATGAGTGCAAATGTGATTTTTATGTTGACTATGGTCTCAAGTAAACTTATGATTATATTCAATGCAGAGAAAGAAATACAGGAGCTGTAGTGTATGTTAATGTTATTGGTAACAACTAAAGAAATAACAAGATTTATCAGCAATATTTTTTACTTGCATATGTGCTCATTGGAATCTCTCAATATCTTACCTTCTTAAATTTCAATTTGGAAACTGCAATATGAAGGATGTGTTATTCAAAGAGCAGAGATGTATTTGAGTTCATACAAAGGGTAAACCAGACTCACATTTCTTAATGAGTGACTTGGCCCCATCTACTGTATCTTTCTCCTCTGCCTTGTCCCCTGATGTATTACCCAATCTTTCATTCAGCACCTCAATCTCCTCATGCACTGAAATAACAAGTGAATAGGAAATTGAGTATAAGGTAAGTATTACTAAATACCAGGTTCATCAATATGCTCTTACAAAAGAACTAGAACTTGCATATTTGCATTTTATTCCTTTATTCTATCAGAGTTGGAGTAATTTTGGTTGAACTAATTGATCAACCTACCTACTGAAACTAACATGTTTCATTGCTTATGGCTGTTCATTTGGGTTTGAAAGTTGTCAAACCGTTAACAATTTATCATAACATTGTAAATACTTACATCTCACATTTTCACAATACAGTAATTCAAACTCTTTTTCAATCTGGCCAAACAGGTCATGTAACTTTCCTCTGAAAATAAAATAAAAAACAAAAAAGTTCAATTTCTTATACTCACAGTTAGCTTTAATGAAGTGTATAAGCCTCGAGACCCTACACAGGGCGATGAATTCTTTAATACAGTACATTTGTAATGCTTATACCAACTTAAGAGCATCATGTTGTAGTTCAATACAGCATATTTTTGACATTATTACCTTAAAGTTTTGATCGCCATTTCCTAAAAAATGGGAAAAATTGGAGAATTGCTATAAAAAACCTGTTGTGGATAAACATAATATTAACATTGACTTTGTTCATGAGAAAGTTCTCTAAAAATGTATCTTACTTTTTGTCAAGATTTATAGAGGCAGGTTTTAAAGGTAACCCTTTATGGTGGAATATTGCATGAATACAATGGCAGATTTCTACCAGGCCTTTCTCCTTGTGATTCGCACATCCAACTTTGTGCCCACACCCACAGTTGTACATTCTTTTTTCTTCCATGTGTGTATCTTGCTATCTCTATACAATATTTCTACTGATTTCTAGATTGCAGTTGTTATCTGGATATGTTCAACTTCTCTTCCTACAGAACTAGAGTTAATCTTATCTCTATGAGGAGTGTCTTATTCTCTTTATACAAAGATAATGTTTAAACAGACTTATGTTTTACATCATGTGAAAATTGTTTGAACATTCTCTCTTGCTATTGAAGTTTATAATTAGATGGTTATTGTCAATAGCTGACCCGAAAAAAATAACTGATAAATAGGAAAATTCTGCAAAACCTCAATTCTGTCAAAGATGATCCCTTATGAGAATTTATAATTCTGGTAAGGTGATATAATTGTAATGTATTGTCACACTTTAAATGCTGCTGCCATCATGTAATTGTCAGAATGTCAGATCCATACTCAATCAGTATAGTACTTTTATTTCATTAACTCCAGTTGTTGTTTTCCTTGATCCTTGATCCACCTCCCTTTCCCTTGTTTTTGTAGATAAAACTCCAAGGATATAATACTACTCTTTAACAGCAGTTCCTAAATTCAATTCATTTTTCCAATGTAAACATTACTATGTAACAAAAATAGGTAGGCCTATTCCAAATAGCTGGGGGATTCTGATTCAATAAACTCCATCTCATTTCTAAAGTAGAAATATTTATGTGTGGCTCCAAGTGCTAATGCCATAATTCAGTTTAAATCTGGTGGTCCTTCATGTGTAGACCTCTACTGTAGTTTCAATAATTCAATGAAGAATATTCCTATTTGATTTGTGATAAAATATCCATAGAGAATCTCCAGTCTATCATCTCGTGTATTGACTCTATCAGGCTATTTAATTAATGTTAACTAATGGTATTCATCATGTCTTTTGCCACAGACTGTGGTAACATTGCAAGCTTATATCCCGATGCATCTTCCATTGCATCAAATGACCCATGAACCCCACGCATTTTCTCAATATAAAAATTTCAAGAATGAAATCTCAAATTTTCGATTAATCTATAGAATATGATGCTTATTCCTATATAGATATTGTTATCATTCCTATCAAATTTTAGTTTTTTAGATTCATCAAAATTTAAAAATGAAGTGACCATTTTGTTCTTTATTTCCAGGCAGTCTCCCTAGGGACTCCCTGACCTCCCATCTAATCCAATTACATGACTTACAGAATCCTGTGTGTTGTTAAATACAAGAAAAGAAGGAAAATGTCAGAATACTTGACTCGGGGGAATTACTGTGATGATCGAATAAAATATATCAACATTTTTTGAATTGTTTACAATGAATCAATATCGTGAGAACAAAGCTATTGTGAAATCACATAAATAGATGAACTCACATAAAATAGACCTCAGAATTTTTGTCACGTTTGATGTCGATCAAATCTTTTCTTTCATAGTTGAATATCATATTGTGTTTTTACGAGGGTAGCTCTTATTTGAACACATTTTAGTCATTGGAACCTAACATGGTTTCATTATCACAAAAATAACTGTGATTTCATTGCTTGCTTAATAACAATGGTTGTTCAATGCATAACGTTGAATAATCATTGAACATTGATAAAATGCTACTTAACAATTACCGTAATACTAATAGACATTTGACTGATCAATGATAGAAAATTTCTGACAAAATTGACTCGTTATCCTTGGCTTGAGATATGTCAAATGAAAAGCAGGTTAAGGATGTTTTCTTACTACCTAGAGTCAATGAAACAAGATCATGGCATTTTCATGCACGGAAAGGATGGGTGGGGAGATGAATAAATGAATGAAATTGAGAGACAGACAGAATTCTTGAGCAGAGCTCCTATGTCATTAGACATCAGTGTGTAAAATATGAAACAAATCCTTCCACTAGTATTTGAGTTATCAAATTAACATTACATTTTTTATCAAAAATGGAGGCCATTTTGAATTGAGTGGCCATATTGAAAATTCCTTCTTGAGTAGAGATCCTACTTCCATAAGGCACTCACTTAGTGGGATAAAAATGATTTCAGAGGAACAGACAGAAAATTTTCCTTTTGGCAACAAGGTAATCAGCAAGTTTACAGGTAAAAATGTGTAGACAAAGCTATCTGAAGAAGAATTTGAAGGGTATTGAATGCAAGGTATATTATTATAATGTAATTGTTATTCATTTATTGAAAAGATTAATTGCTATGTTTTAATAATTTAATAACAATAGCTGGTTTTCACGTTTATATGACTTGGTTTACAATTTAAAGTGACTTTCAAAGACTTTAATGGCTAAAATGAGCGATTTCAAGAAATACTCCTCAAGAAAATAGTCTTACCTTTCAATTAGGATGGATTCAGGAGCCAAAAACAGCTGATTAATGGGCATATATCATTTTTCAGCAAGAACTTTATTTTGGAGGCCATGTTTATCTCATTTTTATTTAGCACAGTGTCATATTTATTACTTTTTGGGGTTTTATAATACAGGCAAAATGTATGTATGTGGCTTCAATATATTTGTTAATACATGTAGTATATATCTGCTTGCATTTCACTGGACACTTTAAATATATTCTTAGGTGTTTCTGGTACGTCACAAACACATCATTTATGTCAAATATGTATAAAAAAATTTCATAACACTGTGCTTTAAATTGAAGGTCAACTCTGAAACCCGGGGGGTTCACTATTTATAAACCTTGACGGGGATCCTCGGCGCATGTGGGGTACCTTTTTCAACGTTTGGTATGGCAATGGACCCATATTTTAGGATTTGGTATGGGAATGCCCAGAAATTTCTGACTTCTGAGGTATGGCAATGGTCGGACTTTTGCTCTTCTGGTATGAGAATGGTCGTTGTAGATACGTTACCTAACATTCGTGGTATGGCATTGGTCCAGTAGTTAAAGCAGTATAGTAAGTCTAGTCAACTATCTAAGGTTGAATCTCATTTTTATTATCTATAATCATGCATTCTAAGACTGATGTATTGACTAGAAATTGGGCCAAAGATAAGAGTAAGATGTTAAAAATAAAATATATTTAACTGAATCTGAACATTTTATGTGATGTATCGCTATGAGTAAAAGTGTGAGTCATGTTATTTTGGTCATTTATGACCCCAACTACAGTATGGCATTTGTCCTTGATTTGCGGTATGGCGATTGGTCCTGTATTTGCACATTTGTATGACATATTGATCCTATATTTCATTTACTTTGAATTAAGGTATGGCATTGGTCCCATATTTGGACATTTGGTATGGCATTGGTCCTACATTTTGACATTTGATATGGCATTGGTCCCATAATTGGACATTTGGTATGGCATTGGTCCTATATTTGGACATTTGGTATGGCCTTTGGACGTTATTTTGGTTGGTATGGGAACATATTGAAATTTGACAGATTGGTATGGGAACATATTGATATTTGTGGCTTCAGCCTAGGACCCCCGTCGAGTTTTATATACAGTGAACCCCCCGGGCTCTGAAATCAGTTTAAAACTATCTCTTCATTTCTTGCCAATTTCAAGTTGAAAAGAGGAGTTTCTATAGAGCTTTGAAATGTTTGAATTCAATTCACGTTTTCCACAATAATAACTTTGATTCATACAGTTATGGCATTTTTCATCAATTTCATGATTTTTTCAACTTTTCTAAAAAAAATATGTGGACCAAAACCTATTGATGCAATGCTAAATTTCTTTAAAACATTTAAAACCCAAATTCTAATGATTAATCACATTATGCACAGTGACAGAGTCATCCCTAGAGCTCCCTAGTATTCCATTTGAGTTTCAAACAGTTCAACAAACAATTTTTGGCCCAACAAAAACCAAAGAAAAGCGAGGGTGTCATCTATTATATCAGCTTTATTCAGCTATATAGAAACTCCCTCATTGGTTATAACTTCAGTATTCCATAAAGTTTTTCCAAACAATGAGAAATGGTATTTAAATCAATTTCCATAGAAAAAGCATTGATATTTCCATTAGAGTACATCTTATCAATCTTACCATTATAGCATATAATGCAAATTCAACATCATATCATGAAAATTCAACATCATATCATGAAGTAATAATAAAGTGACTAAGACTTACTTAAGAGGTAAAGGCAGTGAACTATCTCCATCACTTGCAGAGAGATCAACTCCAAAGTCTGTGAAGCCTCGGCCTCTTCTATTCATTTCTTTGTGGCGCTTTGTTGCTTTAGCAACATCTGTGGGCATTTTGTCACAATTCTTCACAGTTATCAATGCAGTGGAGCCCTCAGTGAATTATGTTGATTTTGTGGCAGTCTAATTGTATTCCACACTTTTGACCTGAAGTGTACAGAGTGAACACTGTGACATAATATTTATGATGAAAAGGGAGGTTGAGTACATGTGAATGCGTCTAACTATCTATTAGTTATTTTGTCCAGGTATCTGTATAAAAGCTAGCACAATTGTCATTTAACTTCCAGGATTTAGTAAATGGTTGGAGCATAATCTATTGAAGTTGGTATCTTAAGTGTAAGAGGCATAGAAAATTCTCCCATGTTGTAATCATACAAGCAAAAGATTCTTAGTCCTGGCACGATATAATCAGTAGCATTCATTTTCAAAATCTTGCTATTTAGATTTGATTGACGGAGAGAAAAAGTGAAATGGACTGTAGATTACTTGTAAATGAGATTAGGCCTCGGGCCTAGGCTAGCTCTTACAGTCGGAGACATTAATAAACCTCAACCATCAAAAGTTGTCACAATGAGCTAAATACTAAGTTTCATGTCTCAAACTCTCCCAAGCGGTAGAAAAATAATTCCTGTTCACTCTAAGTAATACAATAAATGAATCCAAAGCTTCATACCTGCAAATGATGGATAAATTCCTACCAAATCGAACGAATGTTTTCATGAATTGCAATGTTTGTGATCCAAGGAGGATTGACTCCCAGAATGCAACATCAGTTAACCTTTGTTGAAACCACTGTGAAAGCTGGCACGTGTCATGTTGTATTCTGGGAGCCAATCCTCCTTGCGGCATAATCGGGCTCCAAAATAATCTCAACATTTGAAGGGTCGGACACAAATTCCACTATATTTGTATATTCCGGGACTGAGAAAATAGAGCACTCAATTCACTGAGGTAAGAATTTATGACAAATGTGACAGAATGACTTTTTCATAGTGTTAGTCATTATTTATGTTCACCACTTTAGGCTGTCTATTTCTTACCTTCTTCTAAGGCCACTGTATCTGTTAGAGACTCAGTAATCAAGATCTACATACTGTACTATTTTTTTCATGGCCTGAGTTCTTCGCTAACATGCTAAATATAAGAGTTAGCTGACGTTTGGGAGTCTGACTTACCTTCTAAAGGTTAGAACCCAAATCTTAATGAAACCATATCACCTTTGTTCTGTCAACCATGGAGCATTTGCCACAACATCCAAGAGGTAAATCATTGACCGTGAAAATGAATGATTTCCTTGTAAGTTCCGGAAGTTTCAATATGAAAAATTACCGAACATATGTGGAAACCGAATATTTGTTCGTTGTTTTCACGATTATAGGTTCGTTTGTTCTCCAATGTTTTGGTCTAAATTATAAAGCATCACCAACAGGTCTTACTCTATTAATCGACTAATACAGCAGACGGCTCATATTTGTACGTAGCATTTCGTTCAGACCAACAGTGGGAGTGCAGATCACGCAGTTTCGTTCGTTGCGTACTTCACTTGAAATTGGTAATTTTAAATATTGGCTACTTCACTTAGCTTGGCGGATGTAGAACATTGCTTAATATTATTTTAATTTTCACACCATACATGCTTGGTTGACACGTCAACAAAGTAAAGTTCAAGGGTCAATGCGTTATTTCGTGATAACTACAAGGCCTTCCCGGAAGTCAACATTGATGAAAAATGAAAAAGTCGGAAAAGCATTTACACTAATTTCTATCAAATGCTGTGTTTATGCATCATCATCGACGCAACAAAGGTGATATGGTTTCATTAAGATTCGGGTTCTAACCTTTAGAAGGTAAGTCAGACTCCCAAACGTCAGCTAACTCTTATATTTAGCATGTTAGCGACGAACTCAGGCCATGAAAAAAATAGTAGGGTTCAAAAAAAATAGTTTGATCAAAAACAAATTCAACAACAAGTAGTCTAGACTATAAATGCTTTCTTACAATGTCATCTGGGAGGATGTGTACTTGGATAGGTGACATAACAGCAAATGCATGATAACACATGTATGAACAAACATACCACAAATAGCAAGACCTGTATGTGTCAACTTCATCAAAAAGTGACTGAAATAAAATTTAGCCTTACCAAAATATCAGCCATTGACTTGACCTAGAAAGATGCATTGTGGGAGAAATACACCTGAAGCAAAAATTAAAGACACAGAATAAATCCTATATTGTTCCATTTCTCGATTATCTACTGAAAAAAACGTTTTCCATTAGTCTATTCCAGCCTCAGATTCAATTATAAAAATTACATGCCATTTACAATATTAATTTGTAAATATTAAATACAATTGAAGCATTTCAAGAGTTTTTGTCAATGGTGTAAAAAGATAATTGACAGGCTAAAATATCCAATTTTTTAACCAATAGGATAGCAGGATTTTGGCACTAGTTCAATCAAAGCCAATCACAACTACTCAATAAATTACTACGCTTTCAAATCAAAACAAACACTTCAACTCAAATCAAAGAAAAAATTGAATCAAAAATACGATTCTATTTTAATTATATCACAAGTTATAGAATAATGTTTCCATATAAATAATGGCAGCTAATAATAAGCTTTTTCCATTATGTATAACATATAAAAGGTTTTTCACTTTTCATTCATAAACCATTTACTCACGTTTTCTTATCAGGATTACTCCGCGAAAATGAGGCAGCCATTTTGATGGCAGACATTTGTAATGTAAATAATACGGATTATTCAAAGCATCATTGGATAATTTGAAAATATGGTTGTGGTGAGTAGTTCCCTGTAATTTTCTCTCTCCAACGAGGTATGGTTTGGGGCGTAAAATGGTCAACGTGTGAAGAAATAACATTTTTATGAATTTTCCAATTTCCTGGATGAGCCTTCCATTCTTTTGAAAATATATCGACAATTACGCATCATCTGACTGTATGGAGCCGCTTACTTTGAGCCTGATACAAATGTGCCACTTATTTATATATCTCGTCGCATTAACTTTTTCCTACATATTCAAAATTCATTTAGAAAATAGGAACTATATTCTATATTTTCAAAATATTTTCATTTTCACTCATCAAATTTGATTTCACTCTTTCAGTGTTCCAGTTACCAATTTATGTCTCTGTATCTAACGCTTTCGTCAAAGTTAAGAAATATGATTACTTTTCTATTGGTTGAATTTAGTCCCACTACAAATTCATGTTTATCTGTCTGTGGACCTCCACAATCGGACAGGGTTCTGGACTGTCGATTTTGGGATGAATGGTTTATCTGTTTATGGTGACTGGGGGATAACTTAAGAAATGTGGTACATTTGGCACTGACTTGTAAAATGTTAGAAAATAGAATATCAGTTTTCTACTTTGTTTGATTTCGGTAAAAAGAAAATCTCACCTCATCTTGAAAAATAGATCTTCATATATTTTCCATTTTGATCTTTGTAATGGAAAAAATACAGAACAATACTAAATCTCAGTTGTGAATGATTCAATGACTTTCACAGTTTGTAATTCAACTATGTGATTGATTGAATATGTATAAGCTAAGATGACTGCACTTGTCCTAGGAATCCATTTCACTTCCTGGTGATATTAAAGGAATTCTAGGCGATGGAAATGACAAAATATTGCTTCTGGAATGAGATCAAACGACTTTGACATATTCTTTACCCTACCTGTTTTGTAATTTAACAATAAACACAAGTATGCAAACCATATTTAAGGCCAGGGTGCATGTTCAGAATATTTCTGCATTCCACAATTGAGTCACATGTTATATTTCAAACAGGAATCAATCCTTCCAGTTTTGCACAAAGAGTGCACTTATGTGTCTAGAAAAGACTGGTGAGAAGATATTTTTTGTAAAATGTATAAAAAACAAGAAAATTCAATGAAAAAATTTTCTGTAAATTTTCTTGAGTTTTCTCACTGTATTTCTTGTTTTTTATACATTTTATCAAAACATTCTTCTTTACATTCTTTTCTTGGTACATTACTGCAAAATAACATGTGATCCTATTGAGGATTGCAGCAAATTTCAAACATGCATCCTGACCTTAATTAAGCAGATATTTATGAAAAGTATTTTTTTGAGCGATAAAATCATCGATTATTAAACCGGAAGTGTCTTCTCTGACGTCTGTGAGGAAGAAGGCCTACAAAGATTTAATTTATTTCAAATTTGCCATGGATTCGATTTTAAATGGTTCTAAATGATCTTCGAATGCTTACTATGAATTCTATTAATATACTGTTTTGACTTCCCTGCTTCATAAAAAGAACTTTATCACCATTTACTCGACTCCTAAATTTACTCCTTGTCTGCTGAGAAAAATATAACTTTTTCAATCCCCAGTCTAAATTTGACTTTTTAAAGGTTCAAACATCGACTTTAAATGGATCCTGGTGTATATTTCGGAAATAGGTTCACCAGAGAAGGTGTTAGACCAGGCAATCATGTCTATAGCCAGAAAAATGTTATTTTTAACCATTTTATCCTCTATAAATTGCAATTTTATTTAAGATATGTTATATAAATATGTGGTATGAAATGCATGAACATTCTCTTATTGTTCTATCAAGATATTGCTCTAATGATAAATACTACCATAAATAAATTACTCATACTAGTAATGTTGGTAATTCTATTGAATGGTAAACAGTATATTTTTATGTGACTGTCAAATGTAAGAGGCCTCAATTGACTAAATCTGAATGCTAATCAGAATGAATTTAACTGGTTTATTTCTTGCATTTAGGAACTACCATCCCTAAGAATAAAATGACAAGGTAGCAGAAACACAATGTTTGAGGGGAAGAATATTCACTTCTCACCGGCAGATAACAAGCCCTTGTGCTCCTACAGTGCTAAGATCTGCAAGCAAAGGCGTCTCAATGGTTACGCTTTCTGTGTGAGGCATATACTGGAGGATGAAACAGCACCATTCAAGAGATGTGCACATGTGGCAAAGTATAAGAAACAAAAGTGTTCTGCTCCTATACCACAAAATGAAGAACGACAGTAAGTACATTGATAAATCAGAGTTGATAAATCATAGTATGGCATTGAAGTTAAATTTCTGTGGGAAAAAATCAAGGTTTAATTATTGATACTGTATATATAAAGGAGCAGGGTTTTGCTAAATGAATACAAGTTTTTCTTGAAACTGTTGAAAGATGATTACAAATTATTAGTGTAAGCTTTTCTTTACTTTTAGGTACTGTAGCAGTCACTTACAGGTGCTGGGTATACTGCCAAAGAAAGAACGCAAGGACAAAGATAAAATGAAGTCTGATTCTGCCAATGGAAAGCAGGATAACCACATTAGTCATAGAAATGCAATAAAGGATACAAGACCTTTTGAAAATCATAAAACCTTAAACCAGGAAAAGATGAAGTCAAAACTGATTAAGCAAATACACGAAAATGGACATGATTCTTTTGGATGTCCAGAAACAAGGTGTGACCCAATAAGAGGATTTATACCAATGGAAAGTGTTAAAAGATCAGGAAATGGGTTGGCAGAGAGGTTGAAATCCAAGTTTAATCTTAATAAGCTAAGGACTGCTAGCAGTTCTTTGGACAATGATGACCCATATGCATTTCCAGAGGACCCAGTGTCAGAAGTATCTAAACCTCCACCTTCTAGTCCTGCTGTGCAACCTCATTTAGCATCCCCTGCTGGTGAACAAATTATAGTTCAACCTCCGGCTACCCCTCCTCAAACCCCACAAGCACCCCCTACACCAGACAACACTTCATCCATGGCTAAACTATATCCAGAATTGGCTGAAAAATTAGAACGAGTTCGTAACAAAGTAGACACTGGCAAACAAGGTAAAACTACTCAGAAGAGCAGCTCTCGAACAATGAACAGATTGCAAAGCAAAATAGCTCAGAACAAAATCAAGGATAAGTTAAAACGAAATCAAAATTCTGATCAAACAACACCTGAACATCATTCACCATACTCTCCAGCATATAGCCAGATGTCACCCTATTCTCATAATCAGTTCTCTCTTGATAAATCATTTGGAGACAGCGGCAATAGTGTGCATCATCAGCTGTCATTATCTACTACTTCATCTCCAGGGCCACACATTACACCACCTAGTTCAACATGTGCTTCTAAGGTGGCGCCTTTGCCCTCAAGTTCATCCTCCAATTTGACAAGCAAAGTTGGATCAGATGGTTCACCTTCACAACCCAACCCAAGGCTACACGGTTCATCAACATCCACTCCCCACCCCAAGGCTGGTTCCTCTAAGGGTCACCCACAGGATGGAATCCCACCCCCACCCCCTTATCACCCACCTCCTTATTTTCAAGCAGCTAGGTTGCCGTTTCACTGTACAAGACCACAGCCCCCAAGGAATGTTCTATCAGGGCCTGAGGCTAGCAAGAGACTGAAAAGAGCATCATCCGTCAAAGTGTATGCTTATTATGCTAGTCAGAGAATGATGGATTCTGACATACTACCCTTTGGTAAGTACAGTGTAGTGTATGACAAAAAACTTCATGAAGTTACACTACTCATAATATCACTTGTTGACAGAAGATTTGAGTGCACTCATATGGCAGCAAATGCATATTTCCACTTAATTAGTTAGAATATGCATCCTGTTGTGAGAATGTCAAGAACTGATCAAAATAACAAAAATAATTTTTTTTACTTAATGTGGAAAAGTTGCCTAAATTGGAACTTCCAGTGCAGAAATTAATACTTTTCAACTTTTTTATTTCATGCAGTTTTTAGGTTATGAATGTTTGTGCCTAAATATTGACATTGTTGAGACTTGGGAGTGACACAGAATTAGAAACATGGTTTACTTAGAATCAGTCATTTATTAATATCCTAAACAAAGCTGAGATTAAAGTGCTCAGGAACATATTTTTAATAGACACTATAACTTATTTTATTTAAAGGAGTAATTTGTATTTTATATGTGACAATTTTTATTTGATTTTATCTTCATTCATATTTCAGACCTTGATGAAGCTGATTCAGACAGCAGTTTAGATGATGAGGTACCAACACAGAAATACTGGTTCTCTTCACTTACTGAGGATTCTGATTCAGATCATGAAAAGGAAGAGTGAGTACTTTTATATTAAGGATTAAATCAACATCAGGAAATACACAGAAATAATGATATTCAAAAACCAGTCATAAGAAATAGCTAGCAAATTCTAATGTATTTAGTGATAGTAATCTGGTCTTTGGACTTTCATTGAGGAGGCAGGATATTATTTTGTGACAAAATGTGGCAACTTATTGACAAGTCTATGCTGAAAATAGATTGATCACCCCCAAAGACAAGATAGGCATTTTGAGCATGTTTTGTAAAATGGCCATTAAATCAAGACCATTTGAAAGATACCAATGAAACTTGAATGATAGAATTGATATTGAACAAGGTTCAATTATGCCAAATTTGAACCCATACTGGATGACTGAGTCATTAAGATTTGTTGCTTGGGTTACCTTTCTTTGAAACACCCTGTACCTTAATGAAATCCTGCATGTTTGCACCTATTAAAGCTACATGGTAATGAAACTAATGATTCTTTTGCAGAGATGGGGAAGATAGCTTGCCATTACGGGTGCAAAAGATAGGTATAGTCAGGTCAAGGCTCAGGAGAAATTTTATGCAAATGCGAAAAGCTCAAAGGGCTAATCTTACATTTGGAATGTACAAGAAAAAGGCCTTACTTGCTTTGATTCAAGCTGCAAAAGAAAGTCCAAAAATGGCCAGCAGGGCTTTGGCTGAAATATCAGGCCGGACAAAGAAGCCAGTTGATAGGTAGGTTCACCCTGTAACTGGAATAGTCTTGCATCAAGCCTCGAGTCATCATCCCTCTTCTCAGCTCAAAATTAGGGGAATAAAGGGGCTTGATGTAAGTTATAATGAAACCAAATCTTTGAAGTTTATTTCTGTTATGTAAAAAGATTTATGCTAACAAGAGCTGTCGTCTTATTTATCCTATGAATTAGTATATAACAGTTAATGTCCATCACAGTTATCCTTTACTTCAAACTTTTTAATAGTTTAGAAATCCCCCTGAAGTAATTGTCAATTATTTAAGATAATTAAACAAACCCCATTCATTTGGTCATATTTCTGAAGTACGAATTTCCCTGAAGAGTTCAACAGTGTTCAGTTATAGAGACTGCTAAGAGGCTTTATTACATGTTTATTATTTACATGTTTTTATAACATTTTTACATTGTGTGTTTCAGACATAAGCTTCATAGAATGATGAAGAGGAAATGCTGTTATAAAGGGGACAATGATGTGCAATGTACCAATATAGTTTTACCCATGACGAATCACTGTATTCAACGTATCCTTGCCGTACAAAATATTTCATTTCAAATATTTTACATTTACATTTGATATTCAGGGTCCATATTCAAGTTCATTAAAACCCCCCTCATACTGCAATGTTCTTACTAAGTTGCGTAAGAATAGTAAAACAGGAATGAAGCAAGTATTGAAAATTAGTATTAGGAGATCGAAAAAAAAGGTCGGGCAAATCTAGCCAGAAATAATTGTGTGTCTAATATAGATCATTTCAAAAAATAAGTCATTAAGTCAATCAAAGATAAATGATAGTTGTTTCTAATTTGTAGTACTACTTATGATTTTCTTAACAACCACTATAGATATCATGTACAATGTGGACCAGCAGTTATTTGACTATTGTACAGCTAAGTTTTCGGACAATACTCAATGCTGTGTGCCTGTATTTGATTATAAACATGAACTGCCGCTATGTCCTGAGCATGCTGCAAAAGCTGTAAGTTTAACTTTAATTTTTATATTTTTTTGAAATTAGGGTCAAATGTAAGGTCAAACAAAAAGGGACTTCTAGAAGACTTGAATGCCACTGACTGATTTCACATGGGGGAAAAGTAGTCGCAATACAGCAAAAAATCCGGGGTCTAAAACTTTTCTGGGGAGAGACCTGCATATACAGTTAATAACTTCCTATTTAATGTGAATTAATTTTAACGCTGTGGAAATATTTCCTATCGTTACCAGCTGCTATTCTAAGCCTTTTTGACCAAGATGAATAAATATAGAAGTAAAATCATGTTGCCAATATGTAAGAGTCACTGAATGAACATATAAAACAATTGTTAATAAAACCCTTCACTGTTCTTAATGCAAATCAATATTAGCTGTTTATTGCAAATTAAAAAAAGAATTTCCTTTAATTCCAGGACAACTATAACAAAAATGTTGAACCGAAAGCTAAAAAGCCACGAAAGAAAACCAAACCTTCAGCTCTCACTCGGCCTCCAAAGAAGGGAAAGAAGAAGAAAAATGCCAAGAAAAATATCCGCCCTCAGAAACCAATGCCTCCTCTTGAACCTACTGGTGATACAGGTGAGAGAAGACAAAGCCTTTTACAAATGACAAATTACAAAAAGTCAAACCTGGAATCATTCCTTTTGATAAATGGCATATTCATTGAAATTAAGAGATATATCAGGTATTGTATTTAGGAAGGGAGATTGTGTTACCATAGCTGAAAACATAAAGCCTGAAAAAGCAAAATCTGAAGTGTTCCAGAAATTCCACCAACGATGCAATTTTGATACTGTTCACATGTAACATTAGCTCAATGAGTATGGTCAAAAAATGGTTAAAACATCACATGTTATCTTTCTGTTATTCCAGAAATGCCATCAGTGATGAAGTTTGAAATACTTGAAGAGGCAGATGTGGCTGATCGCTTAGATGGTTCACAGGGAATGGGAACTGATGTGGACAGCAATGATGAGGACTTCACTCAAATAACCAACAATTTAGAGAAAGATCTCAGTGGAAGTGGGTTAGCTCTGTCACCAGGTAGGGGCCTCTTGATTGATTCATTAAGGGACAAGGCCAATATACGAGGGTTGATTCAAAAGTTCCAAACTGTTTGCTCTAAAAGTCTTAATACTTTATGAATATTGTTCATATTTGGCCACAACCGTTCGGAACTTTTGGATTAACCCTCGTATAAGTGTTATGTACTTTGACATTTATATTTATTATATACCCAATATGTAACACTAATCCTGATTGGTCAATACCTAGTCACGTGTTCCGAAATAGATTTACTATTTCCCTGGGAAAGTTATATTCCCTCAAATGTGACGTCAGCGGGAATATACATTTGAACTATTGCCCGCTGACGTCACAATTGCAACTTCTATTACCCTTGGAAACGTCTGCGCATCATCACTGCGCAGACGAAAAACAGAAAAATGGAGGATGAGCACAAACACAAATCAACTCCGTTCACCATGACAGACGTGCGTGAACGATACAGTATAAGCAACGTGTATAAAGTTCCCTAAGCTCAATACGTCTGCGTAATTTCAAGTGTTATGATAATCTATTCCGCGTGTTAAACGCGATTGAATTTGTCAAGTGAGAGTCTCAGAGGCAAAAATTTCTGTTGAGCATCTGATGACGTCACAGCTTATAATGCTAACAATGGACCCGGGGAGGGGGCTTTCTAAGCCTTTTTGGCCTTCGCAGAGGAAACTGGACAAGAATCAGTAAAGGGTATATAATAAAACAAATAGTGACTGCCTAATTTCGAACAATAGTGTAAATGATTTCCCCTTGGGAATATCCTCTACAATGTACTATTCCCTCAGCCTGCGGCTTCGGGAATAGTACATTGTAGAGGATATTCCCTCGGGGAAATAATTTACACTATTGCCCTCAATGGCAGTCACTATTTGTATAATATATAATTCATCCTGATGGAGCTATCTACATCTCCCTTAGGGACTGAGAGGCATATATATTTTTGGAAAGATAAACCCTGAACTGATTTTTGAGTAATATACTAGGTATGTCATACTTGAAAGGTTTTACAATGATTTCATTTCGTCATACCCAAGCACTGTCTATATGTTCACTGTTTGCCATTTTGATATAACAGCTTTTCAAGTGAAAGTGATAGAGGGGTGGGGGTAAAATAGTAAATATCTAAGGGAGGGTGTTAAAAATCTATACCTCCTCTACCTCAAAGATTTCAATGGAATAGTACAATAACGTCATTTCTAAGGGCGATATAGTGAAATATTGGACCAAGGGCCGAAGGCCCAAGGTCCAATATTTCACTATATCGCTCGCAGAAATGACGTTATTAGTATTATTACCACCGTTAACGACCAGGACTGAAACAGCAAGAAAATCTTACGCATTGAACGATATCTAATTTCCCGGGGAAAATTGCCGGTCCAGAATATATTCTAGACCGGTCCATATGGACCACCACTATGACGTCACACATTTCTCAGGTCGATATAGTAAATTAAACGCCTTCTAAACTAGCACTAAAACCCCTAGAACTGGCCCGGCAAGGTGGTAATAATAGCTCCTATATTAATTGGCTTAAATTCAATGCTGTATCACTCTACTTGCAGGCACTATTGACAAAACATTAGATGATATGCCATTGGACCAAGACTTCAATGATGTGCTCAATAAATTGCCAGATGACGCTTTTAACATATTTACGGGTAAGTAGAACACAAGATGATTTATTTTCACTATATTGATTTTATAAATAATTAATTATTAAATACTGAAATACATTAAAGAATATCCAACAAAAAGACACAAGCACCTTGTAATATGTAAAGGTGAGTTTTCTGTTTAAAATGTATCCGTTTCCATACGAGAAGAATCAATTTAAATAAATGGTTAATATATGAACATGTACATCAAACACCTTGGAGGATCACTACAAAATCTTGAGCTGGTAAATGTTATCTTTGTGGTTGAGATGTATTACAGATGTAACTAACGTGATGCTGTTATCTCCCTGAGAAAGACATTACTAGATATGAGATGATATTGATACTTGCAGGTAAAAATGGAGACTTCGTGCCAACAAAAGAGGAAACAGAGGAGCTGGAACTGGCTCTAGCAGCTGCCTCTAAGGACCTTAACTATGCTAAAGAATCTCTTGAAAAACTCTCCTCGGGACAAACCCTCATAGATGATAACTCTAGTGAGGATGGAGAACTCCCTAAACACATAGCAGATGATATACTCAACAGTCAGACACTCAGTGAGAACTCGCTACTTAATACCATTCCTAATACTAGTGTCAGTGATCAGGACAATCTTAGTGCTATAGAGAGTTCACTCTCAATGCAGGATTTAAATTCAATCACTCAGGTGCTTAATTCAGATCTTATGACACTATCTGGTGGTGTAAGTAATGGCGTCCCGGTGACTGGCCAGTTTGCACAGCATCAACCAGTTCAGTTACAACAGAGGCCTAACCATTTACCGCAGTTGTATACAGCAACAACACAATCTAACTCTACTGCCTCCTCTCAGTATTTAAGCCAAACTTTGGCTAGTCAACAGTTTAACATGACACAGGCCCCATCACCAGGGACTTATTCTGCCAATAGCCCACATATGTTGCCAGTACCCCCTGGTTATAATAACAGTATATCACCGCATCATCAGTACAGTGAACAGACATTGCCCCAGGGACAGACATTGCCCCAAGGGCAGCAGATGCAATTACCCCATGTACCATCTCCACATGCTCATCTCCAACACATTGTTCAGCAATCACCGCATCATGCAGCACACTCACCACATCATATGGGGCAATCGCCACATAATATGCCACCATCGCCACATCATATGGCTCAGTCGCCCCATAATATGGCACAATCGCCGCATCAAATAGTGCAGTCACCACATCGCATGCCACAATCACCACATCAATCTCCGCAGCTACAGCCAACGATGTCCTCCCCTATGCCAGGTTTAAGACCAGCGTGGCCAAACACAGGGGACATGTCCCAGGCACAAGCGGTTCCCCAGGTAGTCTACCATAATGGTTTCCCACCTGGATCACACAACCAGTCACAAACTGTCACGGGTATATCAGCAAAGTTCCCATATCTTGCACAGCAATTTGGCCATATAGCCTCGAGTAAGCAAGGAGATTTGCCATACAGTGGGAGTTCAACACAGCCCACTACCCCTACAATACAGTATCAGGCTCTTCCTCAGTTCACCCTGGCTGGGGGATTACATGTGCAACCACAGCAGTCACAACCCAGGACTTAGCAGTGTCAATAATACCATCAAATATCAACAAAGCAGTGCAAGTTAAGATAAAATAAGTCAAGACTTCAAATTGAGTTATTTTAGTGGTTTTTCTTGGTGTTTTCACCAAATTCTGAATATTGGTGGCAATTCGATTTGGCAGATTTTTGAGGAAAATTCAAAATACCATGAGGTAACATTTTAAACTTGGGACCTTGTGAAGGTGTCATTAACCCAGTTAACAACTGCCAGAAATATTGAATTATTTATGGATGGGTGCGTGTATGTAATGAATCAGTACATGTACAGGGCGTTCATAAAGTTCTTGCAAAAGTCCTTTAAAATTTTTGCATCTCAGTCCATCTGGCTGAAATTTTCACTCAGTATACCTACACTATTCATACATTGAGATCCTAAGTTATAATTAATGGGTCCTTGAAGAAAAAAAGTTATGGTTGCTATCGTCATATCAGTCAGGGGTAGGCGGAGCAGGCAAAAAAGGATCTGTTCTGTTTGAATGTTCAAAATGTTTTTAACTTGTCCTATTTATTTAAATAATTTAAATAATCTCAAGAGTATAGGTGTTCAAAATAGTGTCCATCGTGGTCTATACACCTCTGCTGTCTTACTTAGCATTTCTCAAATAGATGGGGGAATCAGATTGCGATTGATCTTTGTATGGATGGCTTTCATCAACGTCATCTGATCCTCACTGGATTTTGTTCTTGGGCGGCCTGATCTAGCGTTGTCCTTACCATTTGTTCTACCATCAGTAAATGTCTTAGTCCATTTTGTAAATGGTTCTTTTGGCCATAGCTTACTTCCAAAAAATCTCATGAATATCATCAAGTGTTTGTTTTCTTGAATTTCCCAGTAAAACATACATCCCAGTGCTACTGATTATTTGTAATTGGAAATCATCATCTTTTGCTGATTTTGCAGCCATTTCCACGAAAATAAAATTGACGCTGCCTTTCACAAAGTTTGATATCATCAACCAATGTAGGTCACTATGATACCATGAGTGATGTCATGAATCAAAGAAATTTCAACTATGATGTCATCATATGACATCACCTAGTGTTAAAATGGCAACATTGGCTTGTTTTGTATTTTCAAGGATACTTTAAAGTATGTTAAAGTTACCCCTAACCCATATTTTTTATCTAAATTTTTCTTTTTTTCAATGCTGCTCCGCCTACCCCCGACTCAGGTTACTCTTGCAATTATAACTTTTTATCTTCAATGACCTATTCACTATAAATCAAGATTCAAATGTATGAATAGTGTAGGTATACTGTGTAAAAATTTCAGCCAGATTGATTCAGAAACAAAAAATATATTCATTCATTAATCTAGAGCCTGTTCATTTATGAATTGACAACATGTTTGTGAATCAGCAAAGTAGTGTTTTAGAGTTTTCTTAAAAAATGGAAATATGATTCATGAATTCATATTAGCACTCACAATATTGACAGAGTGAAATATTGGAAGGATTTAGGATTTAAGCCCTGGACAGTGCAATGTGGAATGACCATTCCTTAAGGGTGTTGATTTCCAAAATGTGCACGAGATGCACAGCATTGAGTGTTAATTTTCGGAAACAACGCCTGTGAATTGAATTTTGTTAATCATAAATTACACTACTCTTGAGAAATTGGCTCAAATCACCTGTATTACTGTCAAGTTTCTAGTAGCTGCTGGAAATAGTGCCATCATGTCTAGAAAATGCAGTTATGAATCTATAGATCAATGGACATATGAAGATAATGGAGGATCAAGTGTGGATTAAGGATTTAAGTGCAATTTAAAGTTGAATAAGGCATACTATTCTTGACTTGGAACTGCTTAGCTATCTGAGAAAATCAAATCATCTAAATCGAATTATTATATTTATGAAATAAGCAAAAATAAAAAAATATGAACTGTATATGACTAGATATGAGCACAGACGTGTTAATAGATTATAAATATTACATATTACTTAAATATTTTAAGATTTTAAATATTACATCTACATTGTGTAAAATATAGAGAGTACTATTTATTCAATTTGGAATATAAATATTTTGTCATATTATTTCATTTATTTATTTTCAGACATAAATGTTCGCCTATTATGGAAATAGCTGTTGTCTGTTTTTGTGGCCTTAAAATAATCATCCCTTGAACATGTTGAATGTATTTGGTGCTATGTTTTAAAAATTCAAGACAGTATTGTTTCAAGTGTTTTAGTATTTAGTATATACTTCATAGATGTACATTGGTATTGTAGAATCATGTAAAAGATTGTAATTGGATTGATTAGGACCAAACAATAGGAAAGTAGAATCTGTCATTGGATTAACTGGTTAACCAACTTGTGTGTTGTTTACCATCTCAAAAATATCTTACTTGAGATCAACATTATCTTAATATTTAAGTTAAAGATGCATCATTTTTGTACATTTTGAAAAAAAATTCTCTTAGATTCTATCTTTTATTAAATGATGTCCTGTTGGAATCACAATATATCTCATCAGGAAGTTGTATTGCAAGACAGAAATTATTATGGCTTTATTCCATATCATTGTATATGAGAATGACAAAGTCAGTTTAGATATACAGTTGTGGGAATCCATTGTGTGTCATTTTGTGATTTGTAAAACTGGAATTTAATAATCCTTGTACTTTGTAATATTGTTGTGTTTCTAGAAGTAATCCTTTCTTCAAAACTATGAAATCTTGAATGTGAGAACAAGCGTTTTTTGACAAAGTTAAATTGTACTTTATGTCGTAACTTTTCCAAGATCTTATTAATAATAGCTCTGAATAAAAGTAATGTTATTTTCATAGATGTTAGAACAATTCCAATATATTGTTATATCTATATTCTTTAAAAATTAAAATATACGGTCATGCAGTATGACCTTGAACTATCTGAACTCTGTCACCTTCAGTTGTATGAGGGACCAGTTCAAAAATGTTGAATATTGAGAGAAAATGTAAATTCAATGTTCGATATTTTGACCCTGTCCCTATTTTGGTGTTTTTCAGAGGAAGTTGAAGGTCTTAATGCATGACTAAACAAATAAATAAATGGATCTATCAAGTTTGTATTTAATCAATTAAAAAATAAATCAGAAATATTTATTGTTTAGTTTTCAAGTTGATTAGTTTAGATGCTATAATGTAGTATGCAAATATTTGCAATTGTTCATCCATCCCAAACATAATTGAAATATATGTGTCATAAATTATTGTATTATGTTGCAAATTTGCCTCTCTGCTGAAGATAATCTTAGGTGAGGTACATTTAATCAGATGTATGACATGATCTATTTATATTAAGATAGATAGTTACAAATTGACCTTCATTTTCATAATCAGTAATTCACTGAACCTATTCATCATGTGACCCTATTTATATGTCATTATATTTCCTGTGTAGCAGGATGGTTTATAAAATATTGTCAAATTGGTTAAATTGTGCTACAGGATTTCAGAGTCAGTATTCAGTATGTTTACAAATGTCTGTGTTTTGTGGTAAATGAAATGACGAATTAATTTTAAATGAATCAATTGTGACTGATTTGGAGCCATGATTTGTCCTAAAATTAGTGATAATACATGAACTTCATAGCACTGAGGACTAAATCTTGTGGCACATTTTATTTCATTGAGCAATATCTTTCCTGGAATAATTGAAAAACAGTTGGTATTTCTAATTAAAACTTATTTCCATATTTTGTTGTTCATATGATAACAATTACAGTATTATAGATTTAGAAATCTATGATATTGCTTTTATATAAACGACCAAATATGGATTGTTTCCAAGTTGTTACCACTTATCTGAATCTGACAATACACACCTGAGAAAATTAAGAATCTGTCATTTCTGACCAAGTCTATTAAGTCATTTCCATACATAAATTATTAAACATTTTCTCCCATAATTATGAGTAAATATTATTAGATATGTATGTACATGTACTATATTAAGTATGAAGGCAATAAATCTATTTTCTTAAAATATAAAGTATGATTTTTGTATGTCTTAGTTGATTATTTAAGAGAGCTACTACCCTAATACTTATGGCCCTATACTGTACATCTACTTGATTTGACGGATCCACCAAATTGTTAAAGTCAACCAAATTAAATAGCCGCCAAATTCCCCAGTAATTTTAGTAACATGTAACATGTGTAGAGTATCATTAGTACATTGTAATATTGCAAGTCTGCCAAATTAAGTAGCCACCAAATGTTCAAAACAGCAAATCCGCCAAGTAACACCAAATTAAATACATGTAGAAGTACAGTAATATGTACAATCATAATAGGCAACACATGAAAGATCAGTATTGAATGAACCATATCAAATGCATCCTCTGATCACAGGGCTTCAATATCCAGAATATATTCTTTTTAAATCCCTGCAATAAGCAGTTAGCATTTCCCCAATTAAGAACTTACAATCTGATTGGCTGTCGCAACACTACGACAAATCATGTGTAAGTCATTGCGCATAATTAGATCACGTGATTCAGTTAAATCGGGCGCTTCCAAATTGGTTAAAGCAGAGGGGAAGGAGGTACGGATTCTGGACACCTGCTTAGGAGGATGTATCAAATGGAGTAAGTGAATATTTTAAAGTAATTAGAATTAATCTGCAACTGGAATTAATATAACTCCCAATATTAACAACATAAAGTTTCTACCATCCCATTGCAATTAACTTAGGTTAAGTTGACTTAACTTCTAAGCATTCTCATATGAAAAGTTAGCATATGGCCTACTACAACATGTCTGCAATTTCAAAATTCCATGGACATTTTAGTACAAGTTAGTCATAACCTAATCCCTACTGGTAGACTGGGGATAATCAATACTTGACCCATGATGGTATTTGATAGAGTGAGAGACACCAAAATGTGAAGAAAATGATTCAAATGCATTGAGATTTTGAATGTGGCTAAAAAATGCTTTCCTCTACACCTCATTAAATCATGAAATAAAAACAAGACACTAACATTTAATTGTTAAATTGCCAATTCTATTTTTAAATATCGCCAAGGACAAAATGAATGCAACAAATAGCAAATAACATCATTAACTCAGAAACCTAAAATCAAACCAAAAAAAAGATGTTCTAGTTAATGTCCACTATTTTAAAAAGGAAACAACGAATATTAATATTATGTAAAGCACATACGCTAATGTCCAGTATGAGTGTACAACATAACAGTACAAGGTATAAGGTTTTATAAGCTCTGTGCTCTGACTCACTAGTTGGTCATTAATAATGCTCAAAGATATGCTAAATTCAAATGTAGCGTTACACCCATATACAGTATGCTTGCTGTATGTTGTTGGCATATATCGATATACCCTGATCGTGAAAAAGACTTCTTAAACGATATTTTCAAAAGAAAACCAACAATAAATATGTTTGACATTTTGTCATGATTGACTCTTTTTATTCAATGATATGAAATTATTCTTATCTCATAATTTCAACATTTATTTGCTGTAATTCATTCATGCTCGTTATTACCAATATTAAATGTAGTTCCTTACTCATGTTCCAATTCAGATACAGCATTGATTCACTCATTAAATCTGCTTGATTTGGATTCCAATTGAGATTTTTCCAGTCTATATTAGCCAAGGAACTCCCCCCCTCGAAAGCTATTATTTACAAATGCAATGACCTAAAATGTTTTCTGTTCTATGTTTTTAGTGTTTCTGCTTCTTTCTGTTGTTGCAAAAGTTCTAAGTCTCTTTGCGAGATTGGTGTTTCTAATGCTCTTTGCTGTTCATTTGCTACTGCTTCTTCCTTTAATTTCTTCTGTTCTGGTTGTGTTACTGCAAACAAAAACACAGCGTTTAATAGACATTTTTGACATAATGTAGTAAAACTTGCTGTTAGGGCCATATGGCTAGGACAAGCAAAGAGTATGTTGAGACATATTCATATTCTCGAGATTCTGACAACATTGGATATATTATTGTATAATTACAAAAAATATATGTCGTCAAAAAATATTGTAAATGACCGTTGATTAGGTCAATGTGTACTTTCGGAAATTTTGATGCAATCCTCATAGAGTCACTTTTTAAATATGAACTCCCCCTTCCCCACATTGTCTACATATTTCAGTTTCTCACAAATGGTGCACTAATGTTGTAGAACCTAGAAACTGAGAAAAGGGTGTGCAGAATATTTTGTTTATCAAATGTATGAAAAATGAGAATAATCAGTGAAGATAAATTGGTCAAAAGATGAAAAAAGACATTTTTGACCTTGAGGAGGTAAAATCTTTTTTGACCTTGAGAATGTTATTGAAGGTCAAATCTATACTTCTGAAAACTTGTATATGATTTTGAAAAAAATAGAAGTCAGTCTAAACAGTATTTGTTAAGTTATTGGAAGTTGTAAGAAATTGTTACAGAATACAGATGCCCTTCGTCAACCACCAACCGCTAACCACTGTCAAAAAACAAATGGAGACCATAACAATATGTCAACACTTTTTGGTGGTGACATTATTCTTAAAAATAAATAAATGTGACTCCATAAAAATTCCAAACATTCACATCTCCCTAGCCCAGATGACGCTTATTACCTGTGAAGAATCTATAGAATCTGTGACCAACCAAGTAAGCACCATATCCCGTCAATGCAAGAAGAACACCAACGGCACCCCTGTGGAGCTTATCATAGAATCGCTGTTTACGTATACTTCCTCTCTGCATTTTGTTATCATCTAAAGAAGATTAGTAAGTAATTATCAAAAATGATCTCACGGACAAGGTCATCATCCAGGTTTTGACATTGTCTAAGAGAATTGTTTAATACATATAGTAGAGACAGCTCTTTGGGTAACCTTAGAATGTACTACAGTATAACAGAGCACACGTGTCAAATGACATAAAATCTGAGTCTTGTGAAAGACACAGACATTTTCTGATTAACTGTCTAAATACAGATCTGTATATCGTGAAGGAGAATGAACATCATTGTTCATGTTCTATTTCTCATATTATGAGTCTCATTTACAAAACACAATTTACATTTGCCTACATGTAATTTGATCAGTGAATGAGCATCAGCATGAAAATCATTTCAATTTCCCATAAAATTGAAAAAATCCGGTGTTTACATAAAATGTATATTTAGGATAAACATTGTATGCTTCGCCAGCTACCTCAGATAGATATATGAAGTATATTCAGCTACTTACATGTGTCTAACGGGAGAGATGAGTGTAAGTTATCAGGATTTTTTATTTTGCAATAAAACCAGCTTTGTATATTGTGGCGAGTTTCGCACTAAAGTTATGTCCTATTATTTTCCATGTTAGTACACCATATTCATAATATAAATCATACTGGATCCCATGCTTCATCTTTCTGATTATTTTATTAATAAATTGCTCTAACTATGACGGTTGCATGATATGATATTTTACTAAGCTAAACATTGCTAGCTCTAAAACTTCCATCTTGGAAATTGACCTACTTTTAACATTTCAAAACATTTCGCTTTTCGGCGTTATTTTGGCTTACGCCGTGAATTGGATTGGAAGATCATTGTACAATCAATAGATGGACGACATGTTTATTTAATAGTGAGTGTGTTTGCCATTGCAAGAGATGTACTGCCAAGTTGTAGGCATTTTCATATGTTTTTTTATTAAATTTTCCTAATTTTTTTAAGGCTAAGTTAGGCAAGAAAACACAGGCACCCAGGAGCATTAACAGAGTTCAAAGATGACATATCCTTATAATGTATACGTGTATTGAGATGACATACATCTCTGGTTGGTCAAAAATCGACAAACAAAATAGCGGCCTCAAAATTTTGGAAATATGCTTCGAATAATATTATGTTCTTACCTTCTTATTTCACATCAAGACAAAAAAAAGTGTACAAAATATGCCTACATCAATTAAAACATCACATCGAAGTGTAGCATTTGGAAACTAGCCAGTGAAAATTCGAACAAACGAAGGTTGTAAGCAAGTAAATTATTCTGTTATCACTAAAGCTCTGAAGCTTCCCCTCCTCTTACAGGCGTAGGAACAGATATTAGAATTGACCGGAATTAAAATCTACCCATCTCACCACTCCATGTCTATTGAAAAATTTCATCTCTCACTCAGGGGTGTCATTCCGGGGTCATCATTCATATTTTTTTATCCCGATGCATTCCCGATTAGTTTAACAAGTAAACCCAATTACAGCATTCATTAGAGTCGTTATTGAGTTAACTTCCTTGCTATGTTATTAACAATGATGTCACCAACCTTCAAAATATTCCATGTACAGTGCTGGTATATAATAATCGATCAGTCGTTTAATTGGCATATTTTCTTGAATTTTAACATTTAATGTCCCAAACTCCCACAAACTGCAGAAAAGTATACCCCATAAATCATATTTACCAAAATGAGTGTCTCCAAGGCTTCACACCAGCGTATGCATAATGCATTTTTCACGAGTTTGAGCTGAAATTTCGCCAAAATGAAGTAGGCTAAGGGTAGTCTCTGCCAGGTTAGTTTATTGTGGCAAGCTTGTAAGTGCTCGGAAGCAAATAATTCACGTGCGCGAAATAATCAAATAATCTAATTGGTCTAAACTTTGCTGCACATGCGCACAATGTGTGCCATGTTTTTTTCTAGTGATTTCGTTTCGTTATATGGAGTTTGCGTTTCAGTGTAACTTCCGCAAAAATGGCCGACCATGGACAGAATTAACAGGTAAAATCACTTCGAAATTTCAAGAGAACTTTTTACCTATAATTGCAAAACTTTTGTTTTATTTGTGCATTCTATCTATCAGATACGAGTTTCAGGGGTATGTAGGCAAATTCATTTTGGTAGGAACACTCTTTTTAGTTTGAAAATGCACCCTATATTATTATATATCAGCACTGTAACAATTCGCGTTAACTGTTCATTTAAAGTAGTTAAATGTGGCTATTCTGATCAATTTCTGAAACATATTTTTTCATCAGCCATTAATTGTGTCTGAAAATTAACTTTTGGTGAAACGAAATCGTTGTTAAATAAATTGAAAATGTTCGAGGTGATATTAAATAGATCCACTCAGAAAATAACATGTAATTGTTGTCGTGTTCTTGTCAACACTGTTTCGTTCATTCATGGGCTTTCAACTAATTGAAAGCCCATGGTTCATTGTTGTACAGCGGTTTATTTGTTGACCTGATTTGCCATTTCGATGTTACCACTATATCTGAACCAAATTTTTTCAAAGCTCTCTCCAAAATGTATGCAAGTGTCTCACTTTTTCATGACTTCATTTTCTTTGAAAATATCAATTATTATGACTATTATGTTAATTTGTGGTTTACAATAACAATATTAAGCCAATGTGAACGGGTTGAATTTGTTGTTATTAGGTTTGAGTTTTTTTCAATTCTCACATTAGAGAAAGAAAGAAATATGCATTATCATTGTATTTGTAAAATGTCTCACATTTATTGTAAATTGTTCATTGATTCTTCAAATGATAGTTTGCATGTTAGTTCAGATTAATTATAATTTGATATTGTTTCACTAATTGGGTGATTATGATAACTTATCTAAATCCTCCAAAGCTTCCTTATTGAATATTGATTTGCTGTATCTATCTGAACATATTTACTCTATATGTATTCACAACAGTTTTAACATAGAAAACTGTGTCTGATTTTTCCAGAGTATAATAGAGGACACAGCTTGGAATTCATTTCTTCTTATGGTAAGTAGTTTTAAAGATAAATAACATTTAGTGTTTCCCTATGAATAAGAAATTGACTACCATTCCAGTGCTGTATTGATGGTACTGTTTAGGCTTCTTTTGTCAAGTTTAGTTAAAGTAGATATGAAATGGTATTTTTAACCTGAAGGAATCAATATAATTTTCTGATAAATGTATTTGGACATGTTTTCTCATCAGTAGTGTGAAAATTATTTCACTCTAACGATCGTTATAGCTGCTTAATAAGCAATATTCGAATTGGTTGTGACGTTATTGGCCCCCACGTGATCTCTCACTGGTCCCCATGTGGCCCATTTTGGTCCATTAGATCAAGACGTCATAATGCCAAAATGTTTTGTTATTTGTTTACACAACAATCCTCTGGTTGCCGTGACGTTGTGATTACTAAGGAACCAATAAACCAAAGCTATATTTTGTATATGATGTTACTAATCACGTGGGGGCCAATTTGATTGATTAGTTAGTTTTTATTTCGTTATCTATGACCGTTAGCAGTTATCTAACATTTATTTTATAATGGCTATCGCAAGAACTCTATGTTGGGCTTACAATGGAGAAAACCACATTTTTGTAGCTGCAAGTTGAGAAAAGCTATTTCAGTTGTCCTTTAAGTGCAATTATTTTGACAATGAATGGGTCTTATTTGATGAAAATAAGCAATTAGTTAGCCTGAAAGCATTATCTCTCACCTTTCCACATTATCAGTGTTGTGCCATTTGTGATGTATTCATTAGTTTCTATCATATCTACCTCACAATATTCTTAAATGCTGGGATCAGAAGAAAATGTTCTAATAACATTGTAAGGTTTTCATATTTAGTTGAGAAGAAATCCTAAATTAAGTACAGATTTAAAACTATTGTTCATTTAGGAGTGATCACTTAAACAGCTCCACTCCACTTATATGATCTATTGTATGTTATTGTATTGTATGTTATTGTATTTTATCATATTGTATTTGTATCCTTTTTGTTATGATGCAGGGTTAGAAGTGATTGGTCCCAAGGAAGACTAGACTACATAAACCAAAATATCCATGGTAAACTATTTAGTTATATATTATTTCATTTTTGCTATTTAGTTTTAAATTATTTTACACAATTACAGACACTGTGATATTAAATTCTGTTATACATACACATACATTGTACATATTGAAAACAAAGGAATAGAAATGTTATTATCCCACCGAACGAAGTTCGAGGGGGATATAGAAAAGCCGTCCTTCCGTCCGTTCGTCCGTAAGTCCGTTCGTGTGTCCGAGCAATAACTCAAATACCGGTAAACAGATTTCATTCAAATTGTATAGGCTTATGCCTTATGGATGTAGGGACCTCTGCTCGAGAAGAAATTTTCAATATGGCCGCTTAATTCAAAATGGCGGCCATTTTTCGAAAAAATATAATCTTTGATAACTCAAATACTGGTGGATGGATTTGGTTCAGATTTTATATGTTGTTGATTGGGTACAAATGAGCCTTGCTCAAGAAGACATTTTCAAGATGGCCACCAAATTTCAAAATGGTGGCCATTTTTCATAAAAAAATGTTATCTTTGAAAACTCAAATACCATTGAATGGATTTGGTTCAAATTTTACATGCTGATGCCGAGGGACATTAGAGCTCTGTTCGAGAAAGGATTTTCAAGATGGCAGCTAAATTTCAAAATGGCGGCCATTTTTCGTAATAAACCTTATCTTTGATAACTCAAATACCATTGAATGGATTTGGTTCAAATTTTACATGATGATGCGTAGAGACATAGGAGCTCTGCTCGAGAAGGGATTTTCAAGGTGGTAGCTAAATTTCAAAATGGCCGCCATTTTTCATAAAAGAACGTAACCTTTGATAACTCAAATACCAGTTGACGGATTTGGTTCAAATTCTATATGCTGATGCCTAGAGACAAAGAAGTTCTGCTCAATAAGACATTTTCAAGATGACCACTGAATTTCAAAATGGCCGCCATTTTTTGTAAAAAAACGTAATCAATGATAACTCAAATACCAGTGGATGGATTTGGTTCCAATTTTATATACTGATGTTTAGGGAAAAAGGAGATCTGGTTCAGAAGAAATTTCAAAGGCGTAAGCTGAATTTCAAAATGGCTGCCATTTTTCATAAAAAAAGGTAATCTTTGATAACTCAAATACCATTGAACGGATTTACTTCAAATATTATATACTGATGCCTGATGAAATTTAAAGGTGGCTGCTATTTATCGAAATTTCGGCCATTTTTCATTAAACATCCTTGATAACTCAAGTACCAGTTGATGGATTTGGGTAAAATTATATATGCTGATGCCTTGGGACATAGGAGCTCTGCTTAAGAATAAATCTAAAGATTACAGCTGAATTTCAAAATGGCAATCATGTTTCATAAAAACATGATCTTTGATAATTCAAATACCAGTAGATGAATTTGGCTCAAATTTTTTATCAAAACATGATTTGTTCGGTGGGATTTGCTACTCCGTGGAGTTGCTGTTTTTCTAGTGTTATGCCTACATGTAGATATTGAAGGCATGAAGAAAAAGTTTTTAAAGTTTAATTTTGATTAATTCTCTAGAATTTTATAGATTATTATTGAGATGTCAAAAATTCTTGACATATGTCTTACAATTGTGCTGAGCTGTATATTCCCTCTATTTTGGCTTTAGGGATGTTGGCAGAGTGAGAAAATCTAACATCAGTGGTATCCATAGTGACGAAATGTTCCGCACCGATTCCCCAGGGACACGGCGAACCCCTACCCCCAGTAAACAAGTTAATCTTACATCAGTTAGGCGCAAACCTGAGGAGTAAGTCGTATATGATTCTTTAAAGTATGAAGAAGGTAGAATAGAATCCGTTATTATTATCTTTTACACTACTTGTTTATTACTATCTTAAATCTTTAGATACACATGAAGGCTTTTCACCTTTGCTGAGGGTCAGTAAACATCCATTACAAATCAGATATTACAAAATCTACTTATTTATTATTTATTAGACATACCTATGCTTTTCAAACAGTGATACTATAGTACAGGGTGGTCAAAAAAATGGAAACCCTAATACCATTTTCCTTATATCTTTGTCATTTTAAGAAATAACTCCCTGATATTTTGGACTTTTGTACATCATTCAATTTGCTACCAGCCTACTTTATTTCCTGACCATCAGCTTGATAGTCACAATGTTACAGTACTTTAAAGAACATGTCCCAGTGGCCACTATTGCCCTGTCGGGAAACCTATACTCATCGTCTAAAATGTCCCTACCTGTGATGATACGGCAGAGATAGAGTATGTGAGAATGACCTCAGGACAATTTGAAACCTCAAAAGTGAGATCATTCATGTCATTCAGGCCATTCCTGCTGAGGAATGCATTTGGGTCATTGACAACTGTGCTGTTTTGCCTATAGCGCGATGATGGCCAAACCTGAAGCATGTTATTCAAAGTGCTGTAAAATTGTGACTATCAGTCTAATGGTCATGAAATATGGTAGGGTTGACGGAAATTGAATGATGTACAAATGTGTGAAATATCAAGGAGTAATTTTTTAAAGTGGCAAAGATATAAGGAAAATGCAGGGTTTCCATTTTTTTGACCACCCTTGTATTTGATGTCAGAGCATTGCTTTCTTGAAAAAGCTCATCACAAAGTCCATGAAATTTCCAGATGATGTATTTCAGAAACCAGTATTAATGAGAACTTTATGTATGTTTATCTACAAATTAAAATCATATTTGATGTAAAAGAAAGTCAAATATTCAATCGTTATTCTTTGTTTGCATTTTGCGTATTAGATTTGAGTTTAAAGAAAAATCACCATTAAAACGAGAGGACTTAAATGGTTATATTTGTATCTTATTGTGTTAAGATGAATTAGATAAGGTTAAGCTTTATTTATTTTTATCCTTGTTATTATTTGATAGTGATGGAAAGGACTATGGTTCACTGGACTGGAAGGAGCATGAACAACTAGAACTAGCAAGATTACAGAGTCCATCTGAACAAAGGTGAGACAGCTTGCATAGAAAGAGAGAGTATATAAAAAACAAATATGCAATAGCTTGCATAGAAAGGGAGAGTATATAAAAAAAAACAAATATGCAACAGCTTGCATAGAAAGGGAGAGTATATAAAAAACAAATATGCAACAGCTTGCATCGAAAGGGAGAGTATATAAAAAACAAATATACAACAGCTTGCATAGAAAGAGAGTATATAAAAAAACAAATATGCAACAGCTTGCATAGAAAGGGAGAGTATATAAAAAACAAATATGCAACAGCTTGCATAGAAAGAGAGAGTATATAAAAAACAAATATTCAACAGCTTGCATAGAAAGGGAGAGTATATAAAAAACAAATATGCAACGGCAACGGCAGTTTGAATTAAGACTACACTTCTGTGCTCTGTAAAGCTGTCAAATCAATTCTCTATGCTCTCAATACATGTTTGTAAGTATTTGTTTTTATATACTCTCCCTTTCTATGCAAGCCGTTACATATTTGTTTTTTATATACTCTCCCTTTCTATGCAAGCTGTTCCATACTTGTTTTTATATACTCTCCTTTCCAATGCAAGCTGTTGCATATTTGGTTTTTATATACCCTCCCTTTCAATGCCTGCTGTTCCATATTTGTTTTTATATACTCTCCCTTTCTATGCAAGCTGTTCCATACTTGTTTTTATATACTTTACTTTCCAATGCAAGCTGTTGCATATTTGTTTTTTATATACTCTCCCTTTCTATGCAAGCTGTTCCATACTTGTTTTTATATACTTTACTTTCCAATGCAAGCTGTTGCATATTTGTTTTTTATATACTCTCCCTTTCTATGCAAGCTGTTCCATACTTGTTTTTATATACTTTACTTTCCAATGCAAGCTGTTGCATATTTGTTTTTTATATACTCTCCCTTTCAATACATGCTGTTCCATATTTGTTTTTATATACTCTCCCTTTCTATGCAAGCTGTTGCATATTGTTTTTTTATATACTCTCCTTTCCAATGCAAGCTGTTGCGTATTTGTTTTTTATACAGGGTGTCCCGAAAGTATGGGGCCCCCCTAGGCAGACATATTCCAGTGTCATCATAGTATGTGTCATATATCATTTTAAAGCTTATCCAAAGTTACATTGATTTGCTAAGTATCATTGTTTAACTCCCAAATGGGAAAAAGTTACAGTCATTTTAAAATTTAGTGTTTGGTCAAAATTAAGTTCAATTTTACACCAAATCACTAGTCAATGTGTCCTTCCGGGCCATCTTAACAGCAGCAATTCTTTTCGGGTCGGATGGATATTGAGTTGAAAAAAGAGAACAGTGAGGGTAGAAACTCTAAGGAAACTCATCTGAAATGCCTTAACAGGTTTTAAGAGGGTTATTATAGGAATATCCTATGGCTTTGAAAAAATATCACTTATATCCATGAGTTGATATTGATATCTTTGCGAGTGAGCGCAGCGAGTGAGTGAAGATACTGATATCCATGAGTGGATATAAGTGATATTTTTGAAAAACCATAGGATTGTCCGTTTATCCCATGGGAAATTATTATCCAGAGAACATTGAATAGTCAGATAAATTTCAACAAGATTTATTTATTTCAACATTTTGATTGCAATAATTCAACAAACGTCATAAACATGACGTAACAGGGTGGTTTGTATTTAATGCAAACGCCGTAAAAACTAGATCCAAATAAATAAAAAACATATAAAGAATCGTTTTGCTGAATTAATAATAAAAGATTGAAAAAATCAAAACCATCGAATATCACTTTTGAAACCATCGAATATCACTTTTAGAACCATCGAATATCACCTTTCAAAAAGTGATATTCGATGGTTTCAAAAGTGATATTCGATGGTTTGGGAATTGTTTGCTAAAATATGATATCTTCATC
This sequence comes from Owenia fusiformis, assembly GCA_903813345.2. Taxonomy (NCBI): domain Eukaryota; kingdom Metazoa; phylum Annelida; class Polychaeta; order Sabellida; family Oweniidae; genus Owenia; species Owenia fusiformis. The sequence goes on along the minus strand of CAIIXF020000001.1, from coordinate 27,211,537 downwards.
CACGTATCAATTATATCTTCACGTGATATTCGATCTATATCTTTGTAACCATGGGATAAAAAACTCTACACCCCTATTTGAAGGGCTTTTAAGGTCATATCTGAAAATAATTGCTGCTGTTAACATGGCCAAGGGGGGACTCATTGACTAGTAATGTGGTGTAAAATTGAACTTTATTTTGACAAAACACTAACTTTTAAAATGACTGTAACTTTTTCCCATTTTTGAGTTAAACCATGATACTTGGCACATCAATGTAACTTTGGATAAGCTTTAAAATGATATATGACACATACTATGATGACACTGGAATATGTCTGCCTAGGGGGGGGCCCAAAAAGATAAAGTATTTTTACTAAATCCCGGATCATCAGCATCTAAGGTCCATGTTGACCACCTATAGTATGAGAATAAAACCATATTCAAGATATTGATTTGATAACAATTAAAATGTGTTCTTATAGCAGTGGGTCTGAATACACGGCATTCAGTACCTCATGTGCCACGGCCAGTAGTAGCGATCTCAGTAGAGGAGTAGATAAGATCTCATTGGTCGATAGGGGCAGCTTGGATGATATCCCCGATCCAGCTGCAAGATCATATGTAGCGTCAAATTCAACTATAACATCGTAAGTGAAACCTTTAATTTTTTTTATTCATCAATTATATCAATATTTAGTGTACAGGCAACTGACACCCATACAGGTAGTTACCATTTTAATTAAGTCCCACATGTTTCAGAATCAAGTCTGGAATGAATTTTCAATTTTTTCACGATGTTGCATTATGAAATCTTCCCAAAATGGTCACTGTGTTGATTTGTTTTTGGACAGAAATATTATTCCTAAATGAAAAATATCAAAAAGCTAATTTGATTGAGTCTACTATTGCCAATTTGCCATGTCATCTGTACGACAATTATGTCTATTGTAATAAAGAAATAATGAAAACTAAAAAAGTTGATCTAAGTGTTCCATCTTCCATTTGGTTCTAAAAAGCGTTATCATTTTCTTGAAATTAGCTCCATGCTCAAATTTACATCGCAATAATGACAATGGCATGTTTCTTTGGTTGCTATAGTGACAGTGGTGCTGATGCAGAGGATGAAGAGGAAGAAGATACAGAGGATGAGGAAGAAAGGAAAGCCCCAAATGAGCTACTGATGGAGTTTGTCGGGTGCCTCATGCAACAAGACTATGAAAATGCTGAAAAACTATGCAGAATGAGTAAGTTGCTTTGAAGGATTTTGAATTTGTCACTAAAGGATAGGTATCGATATGGTAAACTGAATTCAAAAATACATGTACAGTGCACACAATAGTCGTATGCATGTTTTTAGTGGCCTTTTGCATGATATGTTTTATCCCATCTATATTTTAAATATGATGTATTGGATGCACCGATTGAGTGCCGCTGCTCTAAAAGCGTTTTCCAAATAAATAAATAAAAAAAATAAAAATTTAACAATGTTTTTCTCTGAAACCAATTATTGAAAACGTTCTGTAAAAAACACGGTCCTTTATGTAATGTTGACTGATTGGCTACAATTTCATGCAAAAATTATTTATATATATTTTATATAACTGTTTTTGAACATAATAGAGAAACGTGTGTTCAAAAAATTCACCATATAGATACCACTCCTTTACAGTAATTGCACCTGAGACTACATAGGAAAGATTTATTTATATATACTGTACATGTACATTGTGTATATGCAGATGTAATCAAAATTATCTCAATTTTTACATTGTCATTGTCACTTTTTAGTTTTTTCTGAAATTCAAATATTTTTTACCATGAAGATTTATATCACATTTATCATTTTGCAGAATTTTGTATCTTCATATCAATTTTTTTTCATTTGATAACAGGTCACATATACTCTAGCCTTTGATCTGTAGTTATAACAGCGGATTATATAAAAATGGACTGTAACAAATACCCGGATTTGTTGGTTTTAAAAAAAAATATTTTTTTGATATCACTTTTTATGCCAAGCATAAAACGTGATGTCCCATTTTATGCTGGCATAAAAAGTGATGTCCCATTTTATGCTGGCATAAAAAGTGATGTCCCATTTTATGCTGAGCATAAAAAGAGATACCCCATTTTCTGCTGGTATTATTTAGTAAGTGATGTTTAAAGATGGTTCAAGATTTCAGACCCATCTTTCTCACATAGATTGCTGAACTTATTTTAGTTAAGAATTCCTAATAGAATTAAGAATTAATAGCTGAAACTGTTCTGTTTGTCCTAGCTAACAATATCCCAATATGCATTTGAAATTCATTTTTGTCTATATGTGTTGACAGTCTGTGATGTCATCATCAATCATCACAATGGGAATTAGGTGAATTCTATCTGTGACAGTGAGATTATCTATGATGTCACATAGTAGTTTGATTTCTAAGAAATGTGGCAGAGTTCTATATATGACAGAGATGCTTTGTGATGTCATCATGAATTATCTCGTTAAAAAGTGATATCAAAAAATTACTTTTTTTAAAAATCAACAAATCCGGGTATTTGTTACAGTCCATTTTTATATAATCCGCTGTTTTATGTATATATCACAAGATCAATCTTCAAATAACTAAAACTTACCTAATATTTGAATGAGTCAATAAAGTCAATTAAAAAGTATTTTGAATTGAACTCACCTTATTGTGCACAATATATTATTTTTAATTGCATAATCTATGAATCTATGAATCTATGAATCTATGAATTGTTTTTTTTTTCAGTTTTGCTCTATGAACCAGACAATGCAGAAGCCCTCAAGTTTATGCCTGTCATTGAAGAAAAACTGCAGTTATTAGCAGGTTAGTAATTCTTCCATGAAAAATTGATTTTACAAGCCCATGTTTAACACATCTTTCTTTATCTATTTTAATTGACATAAAAATTAGACATATGTATTGCATTCGAAAAATTAATATCTAAGACTGATTTGTGTTTTTGTATGCTGTGTAAAGTTTAAGGTGGCCATCCTAAAATCATACTCTTCTCTCCAATGTTGAGCCTATGTAGTTCCAGGCAAATCCTTTGATGAATTGAATTGAAATTTTTAGAAATAGCTCTTGTTCTGGATGACTAGAACTGATTAGTTTTTTTGTTGGCATGCTTGGAAAATTTTGAGGTGGCCAATTTAGACTTTTCACCCTAATATGGATGCAATCCAAAGTCTACATGATTCCAGTCATGCCATTCTGAGAATTGATTTTAAAATTTATGGTGAGAATGGCAATCATGTCATGATATTGGCAGACTTTGAACGCAAATTAATTTATTTACATAATTATTAATGTTCTTCTCAGGGGTGCAATATTGTCCACGCTTTGCCTTGTTTGGTGATAAAAGAATATGTGAATAATATCTAACTTGGAGAACTTTGGGACCATCAAAACAAGATTGAGCCCAATTTTAAATAGATCAACATCAAAGAGACAAAATGTCATATCTACTTGAGAAGATAATCCTAAGAATTTTTTTTCTGTTTGAATTAATTTATAATAATAATAATGATGTATGTCTTAATATCATTAGGTCCACTTTAGATGATATGATTGATAAAATCATTTTCAATCTCGCTCCTTGACCTTGAAATAGTTAGTCTGACCTCACTAGTTTAAAAGAAATGGCAATGGCGTTTATTTTGTAAAATGATAACGTCACTTCAAACTATTGTGTTTAAAAATGGTCACACTTTAGATGATAGTAAGATAAGATGATCTTAATGATTCTGTTAGTTAACTGGCTTAATTGTTTTGCGAACACCTTAACCGATGTTAGCACTGACAAAGAAATACTCAATAAGTAAGGGAATTGTAATAACACTAAGGTTTTAGACTTGGTCATTGTAAAAATATAAGTTCACCAAAAGTTGGTCGCTGCGACCATCCCTCACTGATAAAAGGTTTCTGAACTTTGATTTCCAAACTATGATTAATTATCGGTAGTTCGTGCCAAAATAATTAAGATATAAGATATTCGTAACACCCAGAATGTCTACCTAATAAACACATATTTGATACAATTATATCAAGGGCAATGAGTATGAGTGCAAATTCATGTACATAAAATATAATTTAAATGAATGAATTAAATAATTTAAATTAAAATATTTTGAATTATACTTTTTATTGCTACCTGTTTAAGCAGAACTGAGCAGTAGTGAATCTGAGTCCGAACATGACTGGTCATCTAGTAATGACAGTGACTCTAGTAACACAGATGATGATGTCACAACACTCAGTAATGACGTCACAACACAAAATGATGAGGTCACAACATTGAATGATGACATCATATCTAAAAGTGATACTGTTGAGATCACTGAAGAGAGTGATGATGATGATGACGATTTGAATAAATCACAAGACATTTCAAATTTGTCTCTAAATGAAGCAAGTGGGGATTTTGAAGGTTCAAGTACGGAGGAAAATGAATCTGGCCAGGATGAAATTTTAGGAGAGGAAATCTGTGGGTTTAGACTTGGGAGTGTGTCATACGGTCTCCCAGATTGTACAACACCATATGGTATACATTACAGTTTATGCATGCTAGTGAACTGGAGCACAAATCATGCACACATTTGTTGTACATCATACTAGCTAAAGTGTCCCACTAGACTTAACAACCCCATTTCATGGAGCTGTTGCTGGTTTTCTTTTGTAACCCTGCTCACAATCCTGCTCTATAAGAGATGCAAGTCTCACATATGTAGTTATAGATGTAGCCATGCATGACCAGAATTTCGGACTGTTTATCACTTCAATAGCTAAGGCCAATGGTTTTTGATTCTCTGTTAATCAGCAGGCTAATGTTCAAGCAATAAGAAAGAAAAAACACAAAATGTTGGTAATCATTTTGTGGCCTCACTAAGAGGTGCTGTATTGATTATACCTTTTTCATGTACTACAAATAATGCACTATACCCCCACACAATATTCTATATTAGACAGAGAGAGAACAAAATGAATTTGTGAAATATTTTGTGCTTTATTCAAATGAAGATATCAGACTTTCATCAAGATCAAAACTGATACGACAACATAATGATGTTCTTGCTGGCTTAATGGATACCATGCACACTGGATTAATTTGCTAAATTAATCATTAAATTGCTAAATTAATCATTAGATTAATCAACTACTCATGGTCCTCCTTGTTTTTGTCCTAGGTATTAACTAGATTATTGTCATTTATCAAGCTATATTGAAACAGAGAAGAAATATAACATTTGCAAAATGAAAATAAACTCAGATTGCCGTGTACCTATACTATTGTCTTTTTTTGTACTTGGTAGAATCCCACCTATTTGTACGAGACATCATTTGGTTCATTCATTTGAAATGCTGTTTTATGGTTATCATGCAATGTTTTCAACTTAGACTATCATCATACATGACCCTTTGTCATAATATTCAATAGATTGACCTCCATGTATTCATTTATTTTGCTGTCATATTTTCTTGTGATTAATTACAGTTGTAATTGTCAATTTTCACATGCACTTTTTCTCACAATATCCTTTAAAGTTTGTATGTCACCTTAGGGTCACTTATAGTAGGCATAGCAGCAAATCAAACCTTTCATAGTAAGATGAACCACCTTATCTGTCCCAAACAAGAAAAATACAAAATACCAGTATTAAGATATGCAATGAAAATTATAATGATAATTAAAGAAAATGTAAAGTCCAAGAATCCCACTCTGGGGGCTTTTCCTGAATTTTACTTATTAATTGTAAATCTTGAAACAACCAATAAGCTTCTAGTTTGAGCAGTTTGGGCTATTTCGTTGGCTGGATTTTCATCTGCAGTATGCTATTTTTATAACAGTTTTCATTTCAAAACCAAGAACCTGTGAGGAAATGTTAAGCACTGTTTTTAGTGACTTGCAGTCTGCATGAGTGTAATGCATCTGTAACAGATTGTCACATTTTTGTTACCATTTGCAATAAAATACCAGGTGACGACAGTTTAATTCTTATGAATACACACATCCTCAGAATCAAGAGACAATGCCTATTTGGTCAGATATCTTATCCCTTTCTAAAAATCAGTTGTATTGAGTTTTGGTTTCTCTGGTTGTAGAACAAGAAGAGGAGAGTTCCACAGAAGAGGAGGAAGATGAGACAGGTGATGAAGATAGTGGAGGTGAATCTGGAGATACTGACAGTGATGACAGGTAAGTCAGTTGAACATTTTACATTCCCCTAAAAAGTTTGGCAAAAACTTCTTTTTACATCACCATCACATAGGCTCCAACTTATTTGTGGACAGGGTTCGGTGGTAGGCATTTGGTGGTTGATGTCTGTAACTTTTGACAGGTGGTGACAAATTGCATGTTAATGCCTTGTTTACACCATGTTAAAACCTGTGTATGTTTGGTGATTTAAAACATCCTTGAATTCCGAACTAAGAAATATGATTAAGACCAATTAAACTTTTAAACATAAACAGGATTTCAAGTAGGGAGTTTGGGTTGCTAAACCTTTTCATGGGAGTGTAGCTATAAACAATATATGTGCACTACAGGCATTTACTCAAACACTATCACACCATCACAATCACTGAAACAAGTTAACATGTCTGAAATAGACACCCAATATAGTACATATGTATTGATAAAATTACTAATACTACAAATGACAGACTTCTTATTACCGAAATTAAAATTTTTTATAATTCATAACAATATTGGATTGTATTTGGTGGTAATATTAGAAGATGATATATTGATATGATATATTACTTTATAAGTTTAAAAGTTATATATTATCAGGATACGGAAATGCATAAATTCTTTAAAAATAAAATATGTTGTTTTTCTATTTTTTATTCATAATATAAGTTAAGGGACATTTGTATTAAGGCATGCTCATTTATTGTTAGGTTTTATCCTCTAACATTTTGCCTACTTTCCTTTGCATTTTGCATACTAATGACTTCAGTATCAGCAATTATTTACTTTACATCTACTTAATTTGGCGCTACTTATTTTAGCAGATTTGCTGTTTTGATCATTTGGCAACTACTTAATTTGGCAGACTTGCAATATTGAAATGAATATACCATACACATTGAGGCTTGAAATATGAAATATTGAATTTGGTGGCTACTTAATTTGGCAGACTATAACAATTCGGCAGATCCGCCAAATTAAAATGGCTGCTGAATTAAGAAGAAGTACCGTATATAATTCTGTCACATCCATAAAAATGAAAGAAGCTGAACGTTAGCTTTAATATTATATTACATATAATAGTACTGGAAACAAATTAAAAATGTTGAGATCAATTTTGTAAAATGTTTCAAAGCTTTCTGCCTCTTGTCAGTCTCATGTGAGATCTAGTTACAATGTACATGAATTAGTACCAGTGATTAAATATCTGTTTACTGTTATATGTTATGGATTTCTTCGAATTTTGCATGTGCTTCCATTTGTTAAGCATAATTGCTATTTAAAGGCAGAATCAGATCTAAATGGTGACAAAATTGAAGCAATATGTACAATTGGCCTATCAATCTATTCCTGCCAAAAGATTGGTGATATGTTAATCGTCTAATAAATTGGTGAAGTTGTCTAGGATTAAAAGTGCAAAAATTTGAAACAATTTTTGTTTAGTTTGCTTGCTAGATCTGATTCTCTCTTTAATTTGAAGAATTGGATGCTTTAGTTAAGTTTTATATTCCAGTGAGAGCAGTGATGACAACGATGATGAAGATGATGAAGATGATCAGAAAAAGGACTCTGGAATTGCATCATCAGCTACTGAATAATTCTCTATGCTGAATTCAAAGACCAACTCATAAACTGTCCCAAGTGATCATTGACTTGTGAATTTAAGAGAATTGACCTGTGAATTCAAGAATATTGACTTATGAATTTTAACAGTATTGACTTGTGAATTCAACATTGACATTACAAGTGGAAGAGATATATTCTGTACATATGGAGCGTGGAAATCCTTGAGGATGTTCTAGTCTAAAACGTCATTGTTTTGGTTTGAAATTATGAATCTCAGATTCATTCATGGTCACCACTTTAGCATAACATTCCGTGTTAGATATTTCAAGAATTCTTATATATTATCACTCAAAAATATTGGATGTTTTTAGGAGAATTGATGCATCCAGTACTACATGAGATTCGTCCACTAGATCCGTCCATGAGATAGTGATTATTGTGATTCCATCCATAAGCATAGAAATTATTCTATATAAATGTGTATTAACAGAAGTTTATGCAACATATTTAATACAAGTTGTTCTTTTATTGAGAATATTTTGACAATTCCGTCCAATTTATGATGCTCAAAATTATATATTATCGTGTAACTTGATTACACACAAAAGTCATTGTAAATATTTTTATGACTTGATATTCTGATGTAAACATCAATGTCATCAAGAAATATTTTGAGCGTGGTCATAAAAAAAACATTTAACTGTTGATAACCCGAAGCCATAATCAGTATTTCAGAGTTTGATAAACATGTATATATATTTCTGGATTATCATCGTTCTAATTCTGACTTTTCATATTTAAAGTGGCAGTAAAGCATACCAAGTGTAAAATGTTAGAAGCAATAGTTCAAAAAAAAATTCCTAGGTTTCCCTTGCAATCCTGAATTTGATATCTGAAATATGGAAGTTATTGAAAATTAAAGAAGCAGAAATGTCTAAATTTATTAGAGCATTTATCAGCATATTAGATAAACAATCAAAGTATTATCATGAAGTTAATTGTGAATTTTTAAATTTAAAAGTTTCGTTTAGGTCATTGATCCTTTGTTGCCCCTTTATGTATTGTTATATTGTGAATTTATAGGCATTTTATGAGTTTTTCGTGACAAGCTGTTTGTATACCGTTTACGACTTCCTGATTACAATAAAATGTAAATATATGAAGTTAGTTTATTCAAATATAAAGCTTGATTGTCATCATTTCCAAGAAATGAGTACAATACATGTAGTTTTCAGAGATGTTTGAACAAACTCAGGTTCTCTGTAAAATATAAACTTGTTAATAGCTTGTAGATATTTTTCCCATGTTCAAACTGGAACACTATTGGTCAAGTCAGTTTGTTCCACCTGGAGTTAGTCATCTTCTCGTTATTCATGTAGTTGTTGAGTGAATTTGTATTGACCAATCAAAGCATGAGTGACATGACAATGACATACCCGATGTTCATGTACGAGAATGCTAGAAATTTCATCCTCCTAAGCAGGTGTCCAGAATTCGTGCCTCCTTCTTCCCCCTGCTATAACCAATTTGGAAGCTCCCGATTTAACTGAATCACATGATCTAATTATGCGCAATGGCTTATACATGATTTCTATCGCAGTGTTGCGACAGCCAATCAGATTGCAAGTTCTTAATCGGGGAAATGCTAACTGCTTATCGCAGGGGGTAAAAAGAAAGAATATATTCTGGATTTTGAAGCCCTGTGATCAGAGGTTGAGAAATTTGGAATAACAAATATTTTAGGTGACATATATATTTACTAGTTATTGTACTGTTTGTTGAGAGTCCTGTGATTCATGAAACAAAGGTTAATTTGTTAATATATTTATATAAAGTTAAAACATACTTTGTCGGTTTTTAATTACTCATAATAAATAGTGTTGACCATTTAGGTTTACCAGAGCCCCTTTTATATGTCATTTGCGAGAAAGATCAAGACAAAGGGGTGCGGTTAATGTGATAGGTGTTGACTATTTAGACCATCCTTAGATTTCCAATTTCCTGCTTTTTGCCACAAGAGTGAATTCTGCAATTTTCGTCTTTGTCAGGATGCTTCCTAAATCAGTTCATACTGGTCAATTTGAAATACAAACCAATAGATCAATATGTGATAGACGAAAAAATGGTCATTAACATAAATAGCTCCCATAATGCATCGCTTCAAGTTAGACAAAGTTTCATTGGTCTGTACGTTAATACCAAATTCAGTTTATACTAATATCAAGTTACAACCCTCACAATTGGTAAGTCAGATATATATAAAAATAAAATCCAACCCATATTATGTACACAAGTATTACAAGTAAAGTTGGTTGTCAGTATTGGCATTCAGTGTTAGTGGTATTAAGTATTGGTGAAATTCATCATCTGTGGTCTAATTATATGCTTTGGCAGCAGGCCTGTAGCCAGTGGGGGTTCGATGGGTTCGATGGGTCCTGACTACGGGCCTGGGCAGTTTAATATTTGATATCCCAAAAGCATTATTAAGCAGAGCTTTTAACCTAGGGACTTGAGACTAGCTGGGTCAATATTACATGATGGACCAGTTTTTTATTTTACTGCCTGTCATTTGCTACATACTGGTAAATGACAGTTGATCCATATCAAATATAAACTGGTATTGACCAGTCTTTATGACAAGCAGCAATGACCCTAGCTAATCCACAAATACATCAAAGTTCAGACAATCGCATAAACTAGAGTCCATTTCACTGCTTCATTTCGTCAGTAGAACGGCAAAAATAAGAAATTGGGAGACCATTGTGCAATAATATATGGAAAAGTATATTCATAATGTACATGAATGACATTTGTATATTTCAGATTTTTTAGTTTTTTGTGCAATAAGCCTGTGCCGTCTTGTAATTTGAAGAATTTCAGCCATGTTAATCTTATTGAAAATAACATGGCAGAGAAACATCCAAATATAAGAGGCCACACACTTTATAAGCCAAACTAGAAGCAATCCAAGATATACAAATCTCATTCATGTACATTATGAATATACTTTTCCATATATTATTGCACAATGGTCTCCCAATTTCTTATTTTTGCCATTCTACTGACGAAATGAAGCGGTGAAATGGACTCTAACTATAAAATTGGCAACAATACAGGTAGCTCTTGACATTGATAACAAGTAATATTTTGAAAAAACACCTTCTATAAGTAGAATAGATCTTGTAGATCTTGTTCTTACTTGATTTATCTAATCATTTCACATAATGTAATTCTTATGTTTTACACATGTATGAAATTCTCTTATCTATTATGTAAAAAAATAATAATAAGTTATCATAAAATTTGTAAATCATTCAGTTATATCATAATTTCAGTGTCTTAAATCATAGATAAAAAACTCCTTATTAATTATGAGTTAAGAAAGAGGCTATCGTGAAATTGATAAATCTTTCCATTTTATCACAATTGTTTAGTCTTTATGTGTGAATATATATAAGTAATTGAGCAACACTTCATATCTCAAGTTGACAAGTTTTGTCGTATGATTGCAACATGGGATCTTATAGTTCAATTTAGTTAAAGCTGTAACAGAGATAGATAAGGGTTATGTACTGGGAGGTTTTGGATATGGGGTTTATCCAGAGGGAGATATGCATATCTACCTGAGGGACCGTAGGGACCAAAGGTAGATGTGCATATCTCACGAGGGATGAACCCAATATCCAAACCGACCGTACATAACTGCTTTATCCTATACCAAGTAGAGTTTTCTAATTTTCTTCCAATTTCTTTTCAAATTTTTTTATTTTTTCAATTTTTTTTATTTTTTTGAATTTTTTTGAATTTTTTTTTTTTTCAATTTTTTCACATTTTTTCAATTTTTCTTATTTTTCAATTTTTTTTTCGAAGCGGGAAGATATGCCCTGGAGCGTGAGATATGGAGGTTCAGGATATGGAAACCTCAAAATCAGGACACAGGATATATCTTACCAACTTATCTCCCTAAAACTCTACTTGGCATAGGATAAGGGGTGTTATGCCACACATAGATATATGATAAAGTCATTTGGGCTCTTTCTGCAACCTGCTTTGATTCATAGATATGTTTTGAGACATGGTTAATAATGGCTTATAAGGAAAAATACATTCATTTGGGATAGATTGGAAAACTATATCCTATATTCCCATGTTATTTTCCCTAAAAACTAATGCTATTCATTGTTTTCAGCTTAATTTTGGTCACCTATAATTGAAATCTCTCAAACCTCTAAACCTCTGAATGAATGCATTTTTCTTCTATAAGAGGGGAATCGTGCCTCAACATATAATATTTTTATCTCAAACATTGCAAAAATAGTATGCACCGAGAGTGAAAATAGGGATAACATTTCAGAAAAATCTTGTTGATGGTGCTTGCTCCTTCCCCATCTCAAAGTCCAAATATAAAATGACTTTATCATCTTTGTGTCTTTTTCCTGGAGATAATGCAATGGCTTAACATACACAGTTTTTTAGATGCTAAGAATATAAGTGTTATCCAACATATAATAGTCCTTTGCAGATTTTAAAATTCTAATTCGACTAAATTTTGAAAATTTTAGCAGAGTTCATTGTTCTAGTTATTTTCTGGAATTTAAGGAAGTAAAGGTCTATATTATGTCTGGCCTCTCAACAATACACTGTTACAATGTTGTAAAACAGTTATGACTTCTAATTCCTAAAACCATTTTTCTATATTTTTAGCAAATAAGCCAATTGTATGTCATTAATTGCAGCATGTGATGTTTGGGGCTTTGAACTTGTAGTAATAAGATAACACAAACATTTTGTCATTGCCACTTTTGACATTGTAATGATCATATCTCAATTGAATTTTCTTGATAAGACTTCTTAGAACTGAATGTGTACCTTTCTTGATAAGACTTCTTAGAACTGAATGTGTACCTGGAGGACTCATACATTTGGATCAGTTAGTGTAGAGTTCAACTTATACCAGCTACCAGACTATCAGACTATCGGACCTCTAGAGAGATACGGAAAGTTACCAAACTGTTCCTTTCTAAGCTAAATAAAATGTTTTAGGAAATTTAGAAAAACTTATTTAACAATACCAGCTCTTAGGAATGCCAGAATCTCATTTTGGACCATCCACTTCTTTACTTTGCTCATATGCCAGATCGATCAATAAGTTCCATGAAGTCTCTTAAAATAATACATTTAGTACTTTCTTAAACCAACAAGGGGATGGTCCATGTTTGAAGTATGAAAAAGAAATCCACGCTTGCGTGTTGGGCCCAAAATGGGCCCTAATTTACTCTTGGGGGGGGGGGTTGGCCCCTGGTCCGCCGGTGTGATTGATTATCCATTTGTTCATAGCTACAATGGCCATTTGTTTTTATGTAGGCATGATAATATTTCAAATACTTTTACTGTCCAAAGAGGTAAATAGATAATAGTTCTAGATTAAAATGTTGAAAACTATATAATATTTAGGTTTATCACAGCTTTTCTATGTTAATCAGTTCATCTTTGCCGGGACTAGGCCCACACATAGAACAACCATTTGAAATTGTCATATTGGATCTGAAGCACTCTTCCGTGTTACATTTACTTTTTTTAAATTTTCATATTTTACAAATAATTTCATTTTTCAAAAATAATTTCCATATCTCAAAAAATATCGTTTTTCAAAAAAGTTTTTCAAGAAAATATAAACGTAGCTTATTACATTTACGTAGATTATCAATGTGATACTTTGACTAAATCAGAGGCAAAACATCTCAAAATCATTCAATTGGTATAAAACACTTATTTCTGGGTCTGGAATTGAATATGGGTTTTAAACCCCGAGTCAATGTGATATTTTGCCTGATTTTGCTGATTTACAAATGCAAAGCAAAATACAATGTAACATATTCTCATTTTAAGACTATATAATAATAATTGATAGTAAAATTCAGAATTTATTCGAAAAACTACTCATGAGGGCCTTTCAGTCAATGATTTAGTGGTCTATAAGACTTTTAGATCGTGTCATTTTGAAAAAAAGGTGCGTTTTCAGCTATACCCAAGTAACATAATGTCACTTCAGTACTTGATCATGTTCTATAGATAGACATACATTTGAATAATTGGCTTGAAAGGGAAAGTTCAACAACTAAAAGTAAATAAAAAGTAAATAAATTAACATTCCCTTATCCATCCCCAAGCTACATGTCAAGTAATCCTTTTTGGCTAATCTTTCTGCAATCTTAACATTTTTAGCCGTTGATTTTGAGAATGTTTAGAGTGTCATTGTTAATCCAGGAAATACAAATACAAAATGTAACTATGTGAAAGTTTAAGATGATTCATTAATAATGGGAAATTAAGATGTACAATAATACAATGATAATAAGAGATTTAGATTCATAACATTATTACAACATATCCCTAGATTTTCTTGACATATAAATTCAAAATGTTTGAGTTATTTTTCAAGCATCCTCCAAACACAGACCTATTTAAGGTTAAGTTTTATTTATTTGCATAATTTTTATTATCATTCTAGGAAGGCCTATGTAAAATTATATCAATGTCCTCCCTTTCAAATAAAATTTTGCAAAATGAACATTAATGTACAAGGTTTCAGACATGTAAATGTTAAAGTTATAATGGCATTTATATAGTACTATTTACTTCCTGAACACCATGTATCTAGGAATTCTAATACAATGTTAATCTTTATCACACAAATGATGTGAATGGTTGTTTTAAACCTTACATGTTTATTGCCTTATTTGATAGTATTCAACTCATAACTTGATGCCATTTTCTCTAATGTTGTACCTTCTCTAGCAATTCCATGAATTAAAGACTATTTCATGAATTAAAGACAAATATTTATCATCTATTCCAATGATATGATCTTCGATTTTTGGACTTTTTCAAGCTAGACTTGATTTAAGATGCGAAGCTCTAGGAGGGGGGGTGGGCTTTCAGAGGTTTTTCGTTTGATAGTAAGTTTGTAGTTTGTATTTTTTTTAGAGAATTATTGTAGATATTTATGGTTATTTGTTTTTTTTGTGTATATTCCACTCATTTCCTCTCTTGTAAGTATACCCACCAAATATTTTTAAGTTAATACTTACTTATTGATTGTTGGTGGCTAAACTGTTTTTTATCATGACTGGCAAAAAGAATGTAGTCAGAGTGATCTACCAATAAATAATTAACATGTATGTGGACATGCATAATACTCATTGAACTTGTTGTGAAATAAACAATTTTTTGCTTACATAGTGAAATATTGCAACTGTCTGTCTGTCTATCTATATGTCAGAATGTCAACAATAGTGGCATGTTTTATTTTGGTTATTTTGGTTAACCAGCTATACAAAAAGCCCCCTGCCCTGGGACTCTTGGTTCAAAAGCTAGCCTATTTTTTATGTCACCACCAAGAAGTGGTGACATATTGTGTCACCACCAAGAAGTGGTGACATATTGTTATGGTCTCCGTTTTTTTGTGACGATGGTTGGTGGTTAGCGGTAGGTGGTTGGTGTCTCTAACAAATTCTTAATTTCCAATAACTTAACAAATACTGTTTGACTAACTTCAATTCTTTTTCAAGATTATCTTCAAGTTTTCAGAAGTTCAAATCTGACTTTACATTTAAGATTTGACCTTCAATGAGCTTTTCAAGGTCAAAAAGGTTTATGGGGGGTATTGTCTGTAACAAATTCTTCCAACAACTTAACAAATACTGTTTAGACTGACTTCACTTTTTTCAAAATCATTTATAAGTTTTCAGAAGTTCAAAGCTGATTTAAAATTTAAGATTTGACCTTCAATGACCTTTAGAAGGTTAAAAAAGGTCAAATAGTCTTTTTTCAACTTGCTTCAAATTGGTTAGATTTTTTTTCAAAATCATCTACGAGTTCTCGGAAGTTCAAATCTGACTATAGATTTGAGATTTGACTTTCATTGACCTTCTCAAGTTAAAAAGGTCAAAAAGGTCTTTAGATTTAAAAAGGTCAAAAGGTTTTTTTTTTAACTTGCTTCAAATTGATTAATTGTTTTCTTCAAAACCATCTACGAGTTCTCAGAAGTTTAAATCTGACTATAGATTTGAGATTTGACCCTCAATGACCTTCTCAAGGTCAAAAAAGGTCAAAAAGGTATTTTTTCAAGTTGCTTGAAATTGGCTTAATTTTTTTTCAAAATCATTTACAAGTTCCCAGAAATTCATATCTGACTTTAGATTTGAGATTTGACCTGGTAAAAATGGTGTAAAAGGTCTTGACAAGGAGGATTGGCTCCCAGGATCGACAATCGATATTTTCCAACAATGAAAACGTCGAAATGTCGTTATTGTCGGAAATTATTACCGACTATAAGTTCAAAATAAACAGTCCAAAAGATTCGAACCAATATCTCGATCATTTCTTATGAGTTTTGGAATTTTTCGGTTAGGAATAAGACTGAAATTCACCATTCAAATGTTGAAGTGAACAAAATGGCGGCTGTTTGAATTCAAATTTTGAATCACGACATTTCCATATATGGGACAGAATATCGATGTTGCACTCTGGGAGCCAATCCTCCTTGAGGTCTTGAGGTTAAAAAAGGTCAAAAATGTATTTTTCAATTTGCTCCAAATTGATTAAATTTTCTATGTGGTGGTGACAGTTTGTCATGTTAATGGCTTGTTTCAAAATTGTCACCAGACCCATCACTTAACACTTTTATTGCTGAAATTTATATTTTCAGCTCTTTTTTGTCATAACTCCAAAAGTATTCCATGAAGTTTTTTTGGCAATTTTTAGCTCCCGTATTTTCAAAATGGGCAGCACTTTTATTGCAGAAATCATGTACTAGTTATAACTCCAAAAGTATTCTCTCAATTTATTTGAAATTGTGAAGGTACCTTATTTTATAAAATAACAGTTTCAGTTTTTTCTTTACATTTTCCAATGATCACTGTGATTTGCATAAGAAACATCCCTGTTTAATTAAATGAACATTGTCTGTTGTCTCTTCTCATAAGATTACTTCAGTTGTATCAAAATAAGAAGATGATGAAAAAGTGCATACTGCACTTTCAATCCTCAGTCTTAACATGGGTTTTCAAGGTTCAAAAGTTTCTGAATGCACAGTCAACAAGTGAACACAGCACCCATGGTACTCAACTTTAAGTCGAATCAGTATGAACTATTGTGCAATTTGTATTTCTTTTATTGACTCTTAGTCGTGTCAGTCTCTCTTTTGTTTTTGTCAAAATATAGCTCTAGTATATCCAGTAAATAAAAGTTATATAAATAGAAAAGTATAAAAAAATGATGACCAAAATAACCACTCACCTTTAGCTAAAGAGAATCGCCCCATAGATACAAATATCTCCCCTCCCCATGAATCCAATTAAACTCTTCCCTGGTATTAACAGGCTGATTTGGTACATTTGAGTATTTTTTATATCTGCTATATGAGACCATAACTTTGATCATGATGTATGAGTTACAGTAACCAGTAGAAATCTGTACACAAAGCAAACATTTTTGACACTCTGCAAATGAAATGTTACAAGAATACTAAGGGGTCAAGTCAAAAAATAAACTTTCTCAAAATAATATAATTAGGTATGTTTAGGATATAATTTCAGGAAAAGGCTATTTTGTTTGCCAATGTTATCAAATTCTTGTTTTCCCTAGGTTTATCAGCAAATCAATTGTGAACGTTTGAGAATGACGGGGGGGGGGGGTCAAGTTGAAGTTAATTACATTTTTGACAGATGTTGATGATTCATTGAGCCAATCCCTTAGAACTAAACAAAAAGTTATAAAATACTTCTGCGGTATCAGACTAAGAATGTAAGAATGATGAAAGAATGCCAGCTAAATAATAAACTACAATTTCCCGAACATATCATATTTTGTACAAACCAGGAACAAGATAAGGATTACACATAAGTTTGGACTGACTGAAGTATGTGAATTATAAGTACTTAATATCAAGATAAGATATGTTAATATCAAGATTGATATGCTAGAAATAAACAGCTGCCTTATAAATCAGTTTTAAAAATAAGAAAAAACTAACTGAAATATTTCTGTGATATTTATGCAATTAGCACAAGAAGTGTGCCAACCACTTATAAGTTAGGCGGAGTATAAACTTTACCATGTATACTAACCGAAAGAGCAATCTTGTAGGATTGAAACCTGACACTCCTACCTAGCAGAGAGCTAGCCTCTTAGTTCTAGCTAGTTCAGATAGTCTACATGCTACAGGCTTTTTAGTGAAGATAACAATAAATACAACAAAGTTCAACAACTATTTCTGAGAATTGGGTGTGGAGTTTTCTATGGATTAACTGACCATAATGGTCAGTGATTACTAACAAGTTAAGGTTAATTCATACTGAACTTAAAAATGGAGTTAAGGATGTATATTTTTCTGGCATTTGTAGCCAATTTAGGATTAATAAAAAATGGTGAATCAAGCGAAACAACTTTGGGACTAACTAAAGAGACACAAGAAGGTATGACAGATTCAGCTGTTACTATAGCAACCGATTCCGTAACTATGGCACATTCCACTACTAGATCTAGTCAAAAAATGAACACAAGTAGTCAGAGTCAGACTACAGCTCAATTAGATACAACAGTTGCTGAAATAACATTAGCAGCTTCAACAGATTCCAGAGTAACTTCAGAGACTGCACTTAGTCAAATAACCACAAACTCTGAGAAAGTTTCAAGTATTATTACAGACACTGAGTCAAATAGTCAATCTACTGCTCTTGTAACTGATACAGGAACAGTTGCTATGACAACAGAAGATAATCCTCCTGCTCAAACAACCTCTGGTAAGATACATTAAAATAAAAAAAATTAAAATAAAAATGTGTGAATTTGGTATAACATGTAGTGTATATAATGCATGGTTTAATAGTGGTAAGTTCTCCATAGTACTTTACAATTTTACCTTATTTAAAAAGGGATCTCTGGTCACTAAAATATAATGTGATCTTTTGCTTTACCCTACACTTACTATTCTTCTACTATTATTGCTACACTTACTATAAATTATATTCTTACTATACATAAGAATAATTAAGAACTTTCATCACACTATACTCTTGCAAAGCTGGGGTCCAACCTCCCTCACTCACTCATCCTCCCTGACTCTGAGGTAACCCAAATACAAAAATTGCTCGAAAAACAGGAGTGTTTTGAAATTTGGGCATGTTTAATTTTGGGGACCTCTCTTAGTTTCTCAGATCCTCTTTGATGTGAGATTGATTCAAACTAAATTGTCGCTAAATTCAAAATGGCATCAGAATGGATAAAACTGTTGTTTATTTTAAATCAAATTGATATACTTTTTTTTAAATATATCACTATAGGATATAAAACTATAGGTATTCCATTTATGTACCTTTTGTATATACCTGAAACTTGATTGAAAATTCACATATAGTTATACCATGGTGATTGCCTCTACTACTCAGTTAGTTTCTTAAACATTAAAATGACCTATTCTATAAATCAGAACAAAAAATCAGAACAACCTCTTTAGGGATCGGAAGAGAAAGCTAGTTTAAAATTGTGGAGATTATGATTTTTTTGCTTTCTGAAAAAAGGTCCATGTGCAGTATGGCAAGTGATTTTAGACAGTCATATCTTTCACCATGAATACTTTCTGGGCATAAATACAGTGGTTTTTATTAAAACAATGTGTTTTCTTTCAATTGAAGTCCCCCCCTGATCAATCGAATAATTCAAAAAATTATGAATAGGGTCCCCACATCAACCATTTTTTCAAAATGTTGAACTTATTTGCTCAAAAGAGGATCTTCTTTTTCTGATTTTTATTGCATGAAAAGATTATTCAACAAGGCCAGGGGTCTAAAACATCTTCAAAAGTAGAATTGTATTGAAAGTCTAGTTTTGAAGATATCAATTTTCGAAAATAAAATGGGAAATGTGGTTTTTAACTTTATCGCATTATAATACCCATCCCCTTTTCAGAAGTTATTAATATAGTGTAGAAGAAACTTTTGATATTTTTAAATTAAGAAAAACAAGATCCTCTTTTTAGAAAATAAGCCTTACATTTTTAGAAAAGTGACAAGGTGGGGTCCTAATCTATAATTTTTCAGAGAGTTGGATTGATATTTTACTATCATGGGGACTTCACTTGAAAGAAAACATATTGTTTTAATAAAAGCCATTGTATTTATGGCCAGAAAGTACTCATGGTGAAAGATATGACCGTCTAAAAGAACTTGCCATACTGCACATGGACCTTTAGATCTCTGATCAAAAAAGGATTTCATTAAAGATGTAAGATGCACAAATGTCCAAATTCATTAGAACCAATTTGTTCCAATATAGGCTTATCCTTAAAAATGTAACAGAGCTGTCAAGTGTCCCGCGAATGGCGGGATTATCCCGCGAATTCGATCAAAATTAGGCTAATTCGCGTGTCCCGCAATGTCCCGCGAAGTCCCGCAAATGTGGCTTTCGACCTCCGCGAATTTCCGAAATTGTTGCAATCCCCTATATGGTGATTATCTTATCTTATATAAGAAGCTAAGTTTTTGCACTTTTGAGGAGTAAAGTTTACCTAATTTTAAGTACCTAGCATGCTGTTGTTTGGTATCAAAATAAAGAGGAAGGGTTCAACTTTCATTTTAATTACGACAATAGGGATGTAGGTCACAAATAGTTCCAACGTTGGCCTTTTTACTATCCGTGTGGCCTTCATCTCAGAACTGAGCAAATGTTAGCAAACGTGAGTTACAATAAATGGACGCTGATATCTAGAAAGGGTTTGTAGAAAAAACCGGGTACCGGGTAGTAAATCCTCCATGCTGGGTTCAAACTTGGTACCCGGTACCCGGTCAAAAAACGGGTACCCAAAAAATGAAAAATACGAATATACGAGTATAACATAATTTGATTATCAGAAAACGTGTAAGATTTGTTTTGAATTTACAAAAATGTATGTAACATCCTTCAAAATTGAGCTAGAAGCTTCAAATAAAAAGCATATTTTAAGGCTCTTTTCTTCCTCTATCGTAATGACCATATTTTCATTGGTTATGTTCACGTGCCAACATACGAACTCATTGAAAATAGAGTAAAATTGATTTGTCTTGTTATTCAAATCGTCTTACAATGTCATTGGCGTAGCCAGGAGAGGGTGTGATGGTGCTTCATTACTAATGGAAATATGACCATGATGATAGAGGAAGAAAAGAGGCTTAAAATGCTTTTTATTTGAAGCTTCTAGCTCAATTTTGAAGGAAGTTACATTTTTGTAAATTCAAAACAAATCTTACACGTTTTCTAATGAACTAATTATGTTGTATATTCGTATATTTCGTTTTTTGGGTACCCGGTTTTTCGACCGGGTACCAAGTTTGTCTACGTAAATTTTATTTATATTATTAATTGCATTACATTTACATGTACATATTTATATTTACATTTACATGTACATAAATAAGAATGAAGGAATAAAAAAAAAGAAAAAAAGTTTGAACCCAGCATGGAGGATTTACTACCAGGTACCCGGTTTTTTCTACAAACCCTATCTAGAAAAGTAACCTCATTCCCTATAATTTGATGTAGATTAATCGAACCCCTATATCATGGGCTTACAATTGAAAGCCCATGCCTACAGTATGGTAGTAGTTGGTCACGACGCCAGAAGCAGAGAAGTGTAAAGTATTGTTCCAAATTTTTGAATTTCGTGTTAGATTACGATACTCACACCTCAAGCATGGTTTTTGTTTTTGATAAATTACAATAAATTTTAATAATATTTCTATGTGTATTTTGTGAAATTATGTTGACGTTTATTTAAGTTACAATGTAACGGTGCATTATATTTGATTAATCAGTATCTGAAAGTTTGATTCAAGTACTTTTACACGCTTTTACATTAGTCCAAATCACGCAAATCCCTTGAATGTCCCGGGACATCCTGCAAATTTAGGTGGATGTCCCGCGAAATCCCGCAAAGTTAGGGCACTTTTTCTAGAAAATCTGTCCCTCTATGAAGTTTTTGCTGGTAAACCTGTTTACTGTCCCGCAATTAGGGTGTTTGTCCCTCGAATGGTCCCGCGAAATCACGCGAATTTGATAAAAAAAATTGGCCTATAAGCGCAATCACGCAATGTTCCGCGAAATCCCGCGAATTTAGTAGATGTCCCGCAAAATCCCGCGAATTTTGGGCACTGGGTCTAAAAAATCTGTCCCGCGAAAAAATCTTTGGGGGTTGACAGTACTGATGTAAGGATCATCCTGAAATAAAGTTTCAATTATATCCTTAATTCAATTCTATCACTGTTGGAATTATATATCTGCTTTAAATGGACTTATTATAGTCTTTTGCGGATTCAGGCCCATCAACTGTCCCACAATTTGCGTATTCGTCACGCATTTGCTGAAGAAATTGAAGTCACACTAGTTTTTTTGACAGAATATGTCATGCAAATACGCATTTTTATTATTTTTTTGATTATTGTCAAGCAAAAATATTTCTATAGAACATCCAAAAAAACGAACGCCGAAACATAAAAAAAACAAGCGTCGTTCTGAAGGTGTTCTTAAGTTGACAGGCCTGCAGATTATTGACAAAGTCAGAACTGTTGGCCTTTAATTATCAAAATTATGCATAATATGAAAACAACTGGCAAGAGCAAAAAATATTGTAGAATTGTGACAATTTCAAAATGACTCAAATCTACATATGCTCTATCCCTACTACTCCATTTTAATTTGCTTATAGTATCCAATAAACTTTAATACAAATTTTGTTTCTCTAAATATCACAGTTTGAAGAAGTTCCTCACATCGTATATGTAATTAAAAATAAATGATAGTCACAGATTATAATAAAAGATTTGATTTCAAACTAATTAATTTCAATTTTTTCTGTTATACATTTAATTATCATGTTCAATTTGTCCCAAGGGATCAAAATCATTATGATTTAAATTCAAAAATCATTGTAAATTATGATTCTCAAAAAATAATTTTGTGATTTTCAGAAAATCTGATAATTTGGGTGGGATTTAAAGGCACTTATTGCCTTGGTAGACACTTTACTAGTTTATAAACTCACTCTTCTCTTTGAATTTTGCAATAATGTCCTCAGTGGTAGATAGAAAGTTGCAAAACAACAATATTTTAAATTTATGCCAAAAATAAGCCATACATTCTGAAGATCTAACATTTATCATGCTCCATTATGATTATGTTTGAAACTTAATTTACCACATGTCGTTTTTAAAGTGTTTTGAACATTTTTTACCAAATCTTGAATAACTAGCTTTTGATGTATTTTTCTAGTTGAAAGGTCTAGAATAGATAACAAGAAACCAATGAAAATCAGAATTTGGTACTCAGATTGTGTTTATAAACTTTTTAAAATTTGACTTGAGATTTTTCAGATAATCTTGAAATATGCGCTATCTTGTTAATTTCAAATCAATGTCTGCATTATAGGTTGACGTGTATCTGGCATGATATATTTGAACTATAATTCGTTAGATGTCAGTTATTACCAATGATCAAAATAATAAATTTCATCATTTACATGAATTGGATTTTAAAACACAAAAACATACATTTCAATCAGAGAATTTCTGTCGTATAAAATCCATTTATTTGAATTTTGAATGAGGATTCAAAAAATGATTCATCATAAAACATATAACTTCACACCTTCCTATGTAGATGTACACGGGTATGTATATCTAGCTCTTTGTCAAGGTGACCTTTTTGGTGAAAAAAACAACAGGATGTTTATCAAGATTTGTATTTGTTAAAACTGTTAATTAATTTTGGAATCTTGAATGCTGATAGTATACTAAACGTCATTGGAACTTGATGATTTGAAACTTTTTGACACATTTTCAAATATTTATTTTTTACACATGTATTTACATTCCACTCATAGTTGTCTTTGCATTCGATATTGTGACATAAGAAATAATGACTCAATCAAGTGAAAGTGTGAACTGGTACTTTGCTCTAATCTAACATTAACATTCAATTAAGATATATACCTTCGTGACTTTGGAGGGTGTGAGACATTTAAGAAATATCTTAAGTGATTTCACTGTTTATTACATATGGTCATCAATTAGTTATAAATTAATAAGGGATTGTTCTATGTTGACTTATTTGGAGTAGTAGGTGCAATAAACCACTGGTATCAATTCCATGAATAATAACCCATTTCCAGTTTTTGAAAATTAAGGGGCTTGGTCAACACAATATGTACTTTTTGGCAAAATTAATAATTACCAAATATGTTACAGTTAATTAAGCAAGAATAAAGACCAGTGATGTTGAATGGGTAAAGCAGGAGGAATCTGAGAACCTTTAATACTTTCACCCGGATCCTATATTACCACTTCATTTTCTGGCCCTGAGTTACTTCACCTCTTGTCTTTATAATTTCACCACCAAGAAATGGTGACATATTGTGTCGATCTGTCACAAAGTACCGCATTGTTTTAATGCAAAAAACTTGATGGTGACTTTTCTCATATTAATGCAATCCTTACTGCCATAGAACTTCACCACTTTTCCCTTCATATATTTCCCTCAACCAGAGAGTAAGAAAGACACTTTATTAATGAAATCCTTACTGCCATAAAACTTCACCACTTTTCCCTTCATATATTTCCCTCAACCAGAGAGTAAGAAAGACACTTTATTTATTAATGGAATCCTTACTGCCATAAACTTGACCACTTTTCCCTTCATATATTTCCCTCAACCAGAGAGTAAGAAAGACACTTTATTAATGGAATCCTTACTGCCATAAAACTTCACCACTTGTCCCTTCATATATTTCCCTCAACCAGAGAGTAAGAAAGACACTTTATTAATGGAATCCTTACTACCATAAAACTTCACCACTTTTCCCTTCATATATTTCCCTCAACCAGAGAGTAAGAAAGACACTTTATTAATGGAATCCTTACTGCCATAAAACTTCACCACTTTTCCCTTCATATATTTCCCTCAACCAGAGAGTAAGAAAGACACTTTATTAATGGAAACCTTACTGCCATAAAACTTCACCACTTTTCCCTTCATATATTTCCCTTTTCCAAGGAGTAAGAAGGACACCTTTGGACTTAGCATGTGAATCAATTTCTTTTCTTCATCAAAACACAAACAAAGATCATGCTGTATCAAATATATAATTACAAATTGGAAGAACATATTTGACCTTTTTAAATTAGAGTAGCATAATCATGAGAATGGAGTAGATTTCACCATTTCATTCAAGATTTGGAATAAGTCTTGTTGAAAATGACATGATTTTTTCTATATTGTTTCTTAACTTTATTCGATTCTGCCTTCAATTTCTAAAAAATGTAAATGAGAGATGTTTATTGAACATCCCTCAAAAATAATCCAGATAATGGATGAAATGTTTTTAAAATAAATGAATGTTCCAATTGTCGCTGTTCACTTCTGAACTAACTAACAAAAAGTCATTTGTAATGCTAAAAAAGTGACATCTACATGTATCTATAAATATGATGTACATGTGATTTAATTCAGTGTCTGTTAATGTTATACAAAACTCAGGTATGACAACGGGTACAAAGTAAAAACATTCCAAATCAATTCATACTTGGCATTCAAATTACTAACTGTACATAATACAATAAAGTATGAGATTTTCTTGCATGTAATAGATTTTAGACTTGCATGATTTGATTTGACTATTTTATTTCTGAGAATATTCGTCACTAAGTTCATTTCTTGGAACAGCTCTTTCTTCTATCTAAAGATAAGTATTTTTGCAGATTTTTCTTCAAACAGCATGCCTGAATACAGTACTATATATTCCACAGAGTTAGATGCCACAGATAGCACAACTAACATAAAAATCACCACAGTAGACCAGACAACATCTGATACAACGACAACAATAGACCAGACAACATCTAATACAATGACCACTGTAGGTCAGACAACATCTGATACAATGACCACATTAGACCATTCAACATCTGAAACAACAACCAGAGTAGACCAGACAACATCTGAATCAATAACCACAGAAGGTCAGACAACATCTGATACAATGACCACAGAAGGTCAGACACCATCTGATACAATGACCACAGTAGGTCAGACAACATCTAATACAATGACCACAGTAGGTCAGACAACATCTGATACAATGACCACAGTAGGTCAGACAACATCTGATACAATGACCACAG
The DNA here is from genome assembly GCA_903813345.2 of Owenia fusiformis. Classification (NCBI taxonomy): domain Eukaryota; kingdom Metazoa; phylum Annelida; class Polychaeta; order Sabellida; family Oweniidae; genus Owenia; species Owenia fusiformis. The sequence continues at coordinate 27,185,570 of CAIIXF020000001.1, read as the reverse complement.
TAGCCCAGACAGCATATTACACAATGACCACAGAAGCCCAGAGAACATCCGATGCAATGACCACAGATGGTCAGACAACATCATATACAATGACCACAGAAGGTCAGAAAACATCTGATGCAATGACAACAGGAGGACAGACAACATCTGATACGATGACCACAGTAGCCCAGACAACATCTGATACAATGACCACAGAAGGTCAGACAACATCTGATACAATGACCACAGAAGATCAGACAACATCTGATACGATGACCACAGTAGCCCAGACAACATCTGATACAATGACCACAGATGGTCAGACAACATCATATACAATGACCACAGAAGGTCAGAAAACATCTGATACAATGACCACAGAAGGTCAGACAACATCTGATACGATGACCACAGTAGCCCAGACAACATCTGATACAATGACCATAGTAGCCCAGACAACATCTGATACAATGACCACAGTAGGTCAGACAACATCTGATACAATGACCACAGATGGTCAGACAACATCCGATGCAATGACAACAGGAGGACAGACAACATCTGATTCAATGACCACAGATGGTCAGACAACATCGGATACAATGACCACAGTAGGTCAGACATCATCTGATACAATGACCACAGATGGTCAGACAACATCCGATACAATGACCAAAGAAGCCCAGACAACATCTGATTCAATGACCACTGGGGATCAGACAACATCTGATTCAATGACCACAGATGGTCAGACAACATCAGATACAATGACCACAAGAGATCAGACAACTTCTGACACAATGACCACAGTAGCCGAGACAACATTTGATACAATGACCACAGTAGATCAGACAACATCTGATACAATGACCACAGAAGCCCAGACAACATCTGATGCAATGACGACAGAAGGTCAGACAACATCTGATACAATGACCACAGTAGATCAGACAACATCTGATACAATGACCACAGTAGATCAGACAACATCTGATACAATGACCACAGAAGCCCAGACAACATCTGATGCAATGACAACAGAAGGTCAGACAACATCTGATACATTGACCACAGTAGATCAGACAACATTTGATACAATGACCACAGAAGGTCAGACAACATCTGATACAATGACCACAGAAGGTCAGACAACATCTGATACAATGCCAACAGTAGCCCAGACAACATCTAATACAATGACCACAAAAGGTCAGACAACATCTGATACAATGACCACAGTAGCCCAGACAACATCTGATTCAATGACCACTGGGGATCAGACAACATCTGACACAATGACCACAGTAGCCCAGACAATATCTGATCCAATGACCACAGTAGCCCAGACAACATCTGATACAATGTCCACAGTAGGTCAGGCAATATCTGATACAATGACCACAGTAGCTCAGACAACACCTGATAAAATGACCACAGAAGGTCAGACAACATCTGATACAATGACCACAGAAGGTCAGACAACATCTGATACAATGACAACAGTAGCACAGACAACATCTGATTCAATGACTACAGAAGGTCAGACAAGATCTGATACAATGACGACAGAAGGTCTGACAACATCAGATACAATGACCACAGAAAGTCAGACATCATCTGATTCAATGACCACAGTAGCCAAGACAACATCCGATGCAATGACAACATTAGGTCAGACAACATCTGATACAATGACCACAGAAGGTCAGGCAACAGCTGATACAGTGACCACAGAAGGTCAGACAACATCTGAAACAATGACAACAGTAGGTCAGGCAACATCTGATACAATCACCACAGGAGATGAGACAACTTTTGACACAATGACCACAGTAGCAAAGACAACATCTGATACAATGACCACAGGAGATGAGACAACTTTTGACACAATGACCACAGTAGCCAAGACAACATCTGATACAATGACCACAGTAGATCAGACAACATCTGATACAATGACAACAGAAGGTCAGACAACATCTGATACAATGACCACAGAAGGTCAGACAACATCTGATACAATGACCACAGAAGGTCAGACAACATCTGATACAATGACTACAGAAGGTCAGACAACATCTGATACAATGACCACAGTAGATCAGACAACATCTGAATCAATGACCACAGGAGATCAGAAAACATCTGACACAATGACCACAGTAGCTCAGACAACATCTGATACAATGACCACAGAAGGTCAGACAACATCTGATACAATGATCACAAAAGGTCAGACAACATTAGATACAATGACCACAAGAGACCAGACAACATCTGATACAATGACGACAGAAGGTCAGGCAATATCTGATACAATGACAACAGTAGCCCAGACAACATCTGATACAATGACCACAGTAGCTCAGACAACATCTGATACAATGACCACAGAAGGTCAGATAACATCTGATACAATGACCACAAAAGCTAAGACAACATCTGATGCAATGACCACAGATGTTCAGTCAACATCTGATACAATGACCACAGAAGGTCAGACAATATCTGATACAATGACCACAGAAGATCAGACAACATCTGATACAATGACCACAGTAGATCAGACAACATCTGATACAATGACCACAGAAGGTCAGACAACATCTGATACAATGACCACAGAAGGTCAGACAACATCTGATACAATGACCACAGAAGGTCAGACAACATCAGATACAATGACCACAGAAGGTCAGACAACATCTTATACAATGACCACAGAAGGTCAGACGACATCTGATACAATGACCACAGAAGGTCAGACAACATTTGATACAAAGACGACAGAAGGTCAGACAACATCTGATACAGTGACAACAGTTGCCCAGACAACATCTGATAGAACGACCACAGAAGATCAGACAACATCTGATACAATGACAACAGAAGGTCAGACAACATCTGATACAATGACGACAGTAGATCAGACAACATCTGAATCAACAATGACCACAGGAGATCAGACAACACCTGACACAATGACCACAGTAGCTCAGACAACATCTGATACAATGACCACAGAAGGTCAGACAACATCTGAATCAATGACCACAGAAGGTCAGACAACATCTGATACAATGACCACAGAAGGTCAGACAACATCTGATACAATGACAACAGTAGCACAGACAACATCTGATTCAATGACTACAGTAGATCAGACAACATCTGATACAATGACGACAAAAGGTCAGACAACATCTGATACAATGACCACAGAAGGTCAGACAACATCTGATACAATGACCACAGAAAGTCAGACACCATCTGATTCAATGACCACAGTAGCCAAGACAACATCCGATGCAATGACAACATTAGGTCAGACAACATCTGATACAATGACCAAAGAAGGTCAGGCAACATCTGATACAGTGACCACAGAAGGTCAGACAACATCTGAAACAATGACAACAGTAGGTCAGGCAACATCTGATACAATCACCACAGTAGCCCCTGCAACATCTGATACAATGACCACAGGAGATGAGACAACTTTTGACACAATGACCACAGTAGCCCAGACAACATCTGATACAATGACCACAGTAGATCAGACAACATCTGATACAATGACCACAATAGACCAGACAATATCTGATACAATGACAACAGTAGCACAGACAACATCCGATGCAATGACAACAGAAGGTCAGACAACATCTGATACAATGACCACAGAAGGTCAGACAACATCTGATACAATGACCACAGAAGGTCAGACAACATCTGATACAATGACTACAGAAGGTCAGACAACATCTGATACAATGACCACAGTAGATCAGACAACATCTGAATCAATGACCACAGGAGATCAGACAACATCTGACACAATGACCACAGTAGCTCAGACAACATCTGATACAATGACCACAGAAGGTCAGACAACATCTGATACAATGATCACAAAAGGTCAGACAACATTAGATACAATGACCACAAGAGACCAGACAACATCTGATACAATGACGACAGAAGGCCAGGCAATATCTGATACAATGACAACAGTAGCCCAGACAACATCTGATACAATGAGCACAGTTGCTCAGACAACATCTGATACGATGACCACAGAAGGTCAGATAACGTCTGATACAATGACCACAAAAGCTAAGACAACATCTGATGCAATGACCACAGAAGTTCAGTCAACATCTGATACAATGACCACAGAAGGTCAGACAACATCTGATACAATGACCACAGAAGATCAGACAACATCTGATACAATGACCACAGTAGATCAGACAATATCTGATACAATGACCACAGAAGGTCAGACAACATCTGATACAATGACCACAGAAGGTCAGACAACATCTGAAACAATGACAACAGTAGCCCAGACAACATCTGATACAATGACCACAGTAGATCAGACAACATCTGATACAATGACAACAGAAGGTCAGACAACATCTGATACAATGACCACAGAAGGTCAGACAACATCAGATACAATGACCACAGAAGGTCAGACAACATCTTATACAATGACCACAGAAGGTCAGACGACATCTTATACAATGACCACAGAAGGTCAGACAACATTTGATACAAAGACGACAGAAGGTCAGACAACATCTGATACAGTGACAACAGTTGCCCAGACAACATCTGATAGAATGACCACAGAAGATCAGACAACATCTGATACAATGACAACAGAAGGTCAGACAACATCTTATACAATGACGACAGTAGATCAGACAACATCTGAATCAATGACCACAGGAGATCAGACAACACCTGACACAATGACCACAGTAGCTCAGACAACATCTGATACAATGACCACAGAAGGTCAGACAACATCTGAATCAATGACCACAGGAGATCAGACAACATCTGACACAATGACTGCGGTAGCTCAGACAACATCTGACACAATGACCACAGTAGCCCAGACAAGATCTGATACAATGACCACAGAAGGTCAGACAACATCTAATACAATGACCACAGAAGGTCAGACAACATCTGATACAATGACCACAAAAGGTCAGAAAACATCTGATACAATGACGACAGCAGGTCAGACAACATCCGATACAATGACCACAGTAGCCCAGACAACATCTGATTCAATGACCATTGGGGATCAGACAACATCTGGCACAATGACCACAGTAACCCAGACAATATCTGATCCAAAGACCACAGTAGCCCAGACAACATCTGATACAATGACCACAGTAGGTCAGACAATATCTGATACAATGACCACAGTAGCTCAGACAACAGCTGATACAATGACCACAGAAGGTCAGACAACATCTGATACAATGACCACAGTAGCCCAGACAACATCTGATACAATGACCACAGTAGGTCAGACAATATCTGATACAATGACCACAGTAGCTCAGACAACAGCTGATACAATGACCACAGAAGGTCAGACAACATCTGATACAATGACCACAGTAGCCCAGACAATATCTGATACAATGACCACAGAAGATCAGACAATATCTGATACAATGACCACAGAAGGTCAGACAACATCTGATACAATGACAACAGTAGCACAGACAACATCTGATTCAATGACTACAGTAGATCAGACAACATCTGATACAATGACGACAAAAGGTCAGACAACATCTGATACAATGACCACAGAAGGTCAGACAACATCTGATACAATGACGACAGAAGGTCAGACAACATCAGATACAATGACCACAGAAAGTCAGACACCATCTGATACAATGACCACAGAAGGTCAGACAACATCTGATACAATGACAACAGTAGCACAGACAACATCTGATTCAATGACTACAGTAGATCAGACAACATCTGATACAATGACGACAAAAGGTCAGACAACATCTGATACAATGACCACAGAAGGTCAGACAACATCTGATACAATGACGACAGAAGGTCAGACAACATCAGATACAATGACAACATTAGGTCAGACAACATCTGGTACAATGACCACAGAAGGTCAGGCAACATCTGATACAGTGACCACAGAAGGTCAGACATCATCTGATACAATGACAACAGTAGGTCAGACAACATCTGATACAATGACCACAGTAGCCCCTATAACATCTGATACAATGACCACAGGAGATGAGACAACTTCTGACACAACGACCACAGAAGCCAAGACAACATCTGATGCAATGACGACAGAAGGTCAGACAACATCTGATACAATGACCAAAGTGGCCCCTACAACACCTGATACAATGACCACAGGAGATAAGACAACATCTGACACAATGACCACAGAAGCCCAGACAACATCTGATACAATGACCACAGTAGGTCAGACAATATCTGATACAATGACCACAGTAGCTCAGACAACAGCTGATACAATGACCACAGAAGGTCAGACAACATCTGATACAATGACCACAGTAGCCCAGACAATATCTGATACAATGACCACAGAAGATCAGACAATATCTGATACAATGACCACAGAAGGTCAGGCAACATCTGATACAATGACAACAGTAGCACAGACAACATCTGATTCAATGACTACAGTAGATCAGACAACATCTGATACAATGATGACAAAAGGTCAGACAACATCTGATACAATGACCACAGAAGGTCAGACAACATCTGATACAATGACGACAGAAGGTCAGACAACATCAGATACAATGGCCACAGAAAGTCAGACACCATCTGATACAATGACCACAGAAGGTCAGACAACATCTGATACAATGACAACAGTAGCACAGACAACATCTGATTCAATGACTACAGTAGATCAGACAACATCTGATACAATGACGACAAAAGGTCAGACAACATCCGATGCAATGACAACATTAGGTCAGACAACATCTGGTACAATGACCACAGAAGGTCAGGCAACATCTGATACAATGACCACAGAAGGTCAGACAACATCTGAATCAATGACCACAGGAGATCAGACAACATCTGACACAATGACCGCAGTAGCTCAGACAACATCTGATACAATGACGACAGAAGGTCAGACAACATCAGATACAATGGCCACAGAAAGTCAGACACCATCTGATACAATGACCACAGAAGGTCAGACAACATCTGATACAATGACAACAGTAGCACAGACAACATCTGATTCAATGACTACAGTAGATCAGACAACATCTGATACAATGACGACAAAAGGTCAGACAACATCCGATGCAATGACAACATTAAGTCAGACAACATCTGGTACAATGACCACAGAAGGTCAGGCAACATCTGATACAATGACCACAGAAGGTCAGACAACATCTGAATCAATGACCACAGGAGATCAGACAACACCTGACACAATGATCACAGTAGCTCAGACAACATCTGATACAATGACCACAGAAGGTCAGACAACATCTGAATCAATGACCACAGGAGATCAGACAACATCTGACACAATGACCGCAGTAGCTCAGACAACATCTGACACAATGACCACAGTAGCCCAGACAAGATCTGATACAATGACCACAGAAGGTCAGACAACATCTAATACAATGACCACAGAAGGTCAGACAACATCTGATACAATGACCACAAAAGGTCAGAAAACATCTGATACAATGACGACAGCAGGTCAGACAACATCCGATACAATGACCACAGTAGCCCAGACAACATCTGATTCAATGACCATTGGGGATCAGACAACATCTGGCACAATGACCACAGTAGCCCAGACAATATCTGATCCAAAGACCACAGTAGCCCAGACAACATCTGATACAATGACCACAGTAGGTCAAACAATATCTGATACAATGACCACAGTAGCTCAGACAACAGCTGATACAATGACCACAGAAGGTCAGACAACATCTGATACAATGACCACAGTAGCCCAGACAACATCTGATACAATGACCACAGTAGGTCAGACAATATCTGATACAATGACCACAGTAGCTCAGACAGCAGCTGATACAATGACCACAGAAGGTCAGACAACATCTGATACAATGACCACAGTAGCCCAGACAATATCTGATACAATGACCACAGAAGATCAGACAATATCTGATACAATGACCACAGAAGGTCAGACAACATCTGATACAATGACAACAGTAGCACAGACAACATCTGATTCAATGACTACAGTAGATCAGACAACATCTGATACAATGACGACAAAAGGTCAGACAACATCTGATACAATGACCACAGAAGGTCAGACAACATCTGATACAATGACGACAGAAGGTCAGACAACATCAGATACAATGACCACAGAAAGTCAGACACCATCTGATACAATGACCACAGAAAGTCAGACAACATCTGATACAATGACAACAGTAGCACAGACAACATCTGATTCAATGACTACAGTAGATCAGACAACATCTGATACAATGACGACAAAAGGTCAGACAACATCCGATGCAATGACAACATTAGGTCAGACAACATCTGGTACAATGACCACAGAAGGTCAGGCAACATCTGATACAGTGACCACAGAAGGTCAGACAACATCTGATACAATGACAACAGTAGGTCAGACAACATCTGATACAATGACCACAGTAGCCCCTATAACATCTGATACAATGACCACAGGAGATGAGACAACTTCTGACACAACGACCACAGAAGCCAAGACAACATCTGATGCAATGACGACAGAAGGTCAGACAACATCTGATACAATGACCACAGTGGCCCCTACAACACCTGATACAATGACCACAGGAGATAAGACAACATCTGACACAATGACCACAGAAGCCCAGACAACATCTGATATAATGACCACAGTAAGTCAGACAACATCTGATACAATGACCACAGTAGGTCAGACAACATCTGATACAATGACCACAGAAGGTCAGACAACATCTGATACAATGACCACAGTAGATCAGACAACATCTGAATCAATGACCACAGTAGATCAGACAACATCTGAATCAATGACCACAGAAGGTCAGACAACATCTGACACAATGACCACAGAAGGTCAGACAACATCTGAATCAATGACCACAGAAGGTCAGACAACATCTGATTCAATGACAACAGTAGCCCAGACAACACCTGATACAATGACGACAGTAGCCCAGACAACATCTGATTCAATGACAACAGTAGCCCAGACAACACCTGATACAATGACGACAGTAGCCCAGACAACATCTGATACAATGACCACAGAAGGTAAGACAACATCTGATACAATGACCACAAAAGGTCAGACAACATCTGACACAATGACAACAGAAGGTCAGACAACATCTGATACAATGACCACAGTAGGTCAGACAACATCTGATAAATTGACCACAGTAGATCACACAACATCTGATACAATGACCACAGAAGGTCAGACAACATCTGATACAATGACCACAGAAGGTCAGACAACATCTGATACAATGACAACAGTAGCCCAGATAACATCTGATACAATGACCACAGTAGACCAGACAACATCTGATACAAAGACAACAGAAGGTCAGACAACATCTGATACACTGACCACAGTAGCCCAGACAACGTCTGATACAATAACCACAGTAGACCAGACAACATCTGATTTAATGACCACAGTAGATCAGACAACATCTGATACAATGACCACAGAAGGTCAGACAACATCTGATACAATGACAAAAGAAGGTCAGACAACATCTGATACAATGACAAGAGTAGCCCAGACAACATCTGATACAATGACCACATTAGCCCAGACAACATCTGATTCAATGACCACAGTAGCCCAGACAACATCTGATACAATGACCACAGAAGGTCAGACAACATCTGATACAATGACGACAGAAGGTCAGACAACATCTGATACAATGACAACAGTAGCCCAGACAGCATCTGATACAATGACCACAGAAGGTCAGACAACATCTGACACAATGACCACAGTAGCCCAGACAACATCTGACACAATTACCACAGTAGCTCAGACAACATCTGATACAATGACCACAGAAGGTCAGACAACATCTGATACAATGACCACAGGAGATCAGACAACATCTGACACAATGACCACAGTAGCCCAGACAACATCTGATGCAATGACCACCGTAGGTCAGACAGCATCTGATACAATGACAACAGTAGCCAAGACAACATCTGATACAATGACCACAATTGACCAGACAACGTCTGACACAATGACCACAATAGACCAGACAAGATCTAATACAATGTTCACCAGCATGGGATCTACTCTTTCCCAACTAGGTATTAACAGATTCATTCTTAGTTTGATTAAGATAAATCTATAGCTTCCTATACCAAAGCTTGTCTTAATAGCTTCAACATCCTTTGACTGCTTTTCATGACCTTAAACTTTTTATAACCTCAAATATATCATAATAAGTTATACTAATGAGTTTGATGCACTTAATATGTAATGTACATATTCATGTCTATTACTAACGTGATTATCTTTGTTACTAACAAAAAATACTAATTTGCATACCTTACAGATACCACTGATCCAATTACCACTGTAACAACTGAAATAACCTCTGGATCAGCTGAAAAAACCACTGGAGCTGCTGAAATAACCACTGGAGCTTCTGAAGTAACCACTAGAGCTTTTGAAGTAACCACTGGGGCTGCTGAAATAACCACTAGAGCTTCTGAAGTAACCACTAGAGCTTCTGAAGTAACCACTGGAGCTTCTGAAGTAACCACTGGAGCTTCTGAAGTAACCACTGGGGCCGCTGAAATAACCAGTGCACCAGCTGAAAGAACCACTGCACATACTGATTTCACAACTAAAATAGCTGAAATAACCACTGGAGAAGCTGAAATATCTACTGAAGGAGCTGAAATAACCACTGACCTTGTTGAAATGACCACTCGAACAGATGAAATATCCACCAGAGCAGCTGAAATCACCACGGGAGCAGCAGAAATAACCAGTGCACCAGATGAAATCACCACAAAGGGAACTGAAATAACCAGTGTACCAGCTGAAATAACTACTGAAGGACCTGAAATAACCACTGACATTGCTGACATAACCACAAAAGGAGCTGAAATAACCACTGCACCAGCTGAAATAACCACTGAATCAGCTGCAATAACTACTGAAGGAGCTGAAATAACCACCGACTCTGCTGAAATTATCACTGGATCAGCTGAAATAACTACTGAAGGAGCTGAAATAACCACCTACCCTGCTGCAATTACCACTGAAGCAGCTGAAACAACCACTAGAGCTGCTGAAATGACCACTGAAGTACCTGAAATCACCAGCACACCAGCTGAAATTACCACTGAAGAAGCTGAAATAACCAGTGCACTAACTGAAACGAGCACTGGACCAGCTGAAATATCCACTGGATCAGCTGAAATAACCACTGGAGCAGTTGAAATTACCACAGAAGTAGCTGAAATAACCAGTGCACAAGCTGAAATAACCACTGACCTTGAAATGACCACTAAAGCAGCTGAAATATCCACTGGATCAGCTGAAATGACAACTGAAGCAGCTGAAATAACCACTGGAGCAGCTGAAATAACCACTGGAGCAGTGGAAATAACTACTGGAGCAGTGGAAATAACTACTGGGGCAGCTAAAATAACTACTGAAGGACCTGAAATAACCACTGGTCCTGCTGAAATAACCACTAGAACAGTGGAAATAACTACTAGGGCAGCTGAAATAACCACTGATCCTGCTGAAATGACCACTGGAGCAGTTGAAATAACTACTGGATCAGCTGAAATAACTACTGACCCTGCTGAAATAACCACTGGAGCAGTGGAAATAACTACTAGGGCAGCTGAAATAACCACTGGCTCTGCTGAAATAACCACTGGAGCAGTGGAAATAACTACTAGGGCAGCTGAAATAACCAGTGATCCTGCTGAAATAACCACTAGAGCAGTTGAAATAACCACTGGATCAGCTAAAATAACTACTGACCGTGCTGAAATAACCACTGGAGCAGTGGAAATAACTACTGGGGCAACTGATATAACTACTGAAGGACCTGAAATAACCACTGATCCTGCTGAAATGACCACTAGAGCCGCTGAAATAACTACTAGGGCAGCTGAAATAACCACTGACCCTGCTGAAATAACCACTGGAGCAGTTGAAATAACTACTAGGGCAGCTGAAATAACTACTGAAGGACCTGAAATAACCACTGATCCTGCTGAAATGACCACTAGAGCAGCTGAAATAACTACTGACCCTGCTGAAATAACCACTGGAACAGTGGAAATAACTACTGGGGCTGCTGAAATAACCACTGATCCTGCTGAAATGACCACGGGAGCATTCGAAATAACCACTGACCCTGCTGAAATAACCACTGATCCTGCTGAAATGACTACTGGAGCAGTGGAAATAACTACTGGGGCAGCTGAGATAACCAGTGCACCAGCTGAAATAACCACTGGAGCAATGATAATAACTACTGAAGGAGCTGTAATAACCACTGATCCTGCTGAAATGACCACAAGATCAGCTAAAATAAATACTGACCCTGCTGAAATAACCACTGGAGCAGTGGAAATTACTACTGGTGCAACTGAAATAACTACTGAAGGACCTGAAATAACCACTGATCCTGCTGAAATGACCACTGGAGCAGCTGAAATAACAACTGACCCTGCTGAAATAACCACTGGAGCAGTGGAAATAACTACTGAAGGAGCTGAAATAACCACTGATCCTGCAGAAATGACCACTGGAGAAGCTGGAATTACCACTGACCCTGCTGAAATAACCACTGCAGAAGCTGAAATAACAACTGACCCTGCTGAAATAACCACTGGAGCAGTTGAAATAACCACTGGATCAGCTGAAATAACTACTGACCCTGCTGAAATAACCACTGGAGCAGTGGAAATAACTACTGGGGCAGCTGAAATTTCTACCGAAGGACCTGAGATAACTACTGATCCTGCTGAAATGACCACAAGATCAGCTGAAATAACCACTGACCCTGCTGAAATAACCACTGGAGCAGTGGAAATAACTACTAGGGCAGCTGAAATAACCACTGATCCTGCTGAAATGACCACTAGAGCAGTTGAAATAACCACTGGATCAGCTATAATAACTACTGACCCTGCTGAAATAACCACTGGAGCAGTGGAAATAACTACTGGGGCAGCTGAAATAACTACTGAAGGACCTGAAATAACCACTGATCCTGCTGAAATGACCACTAGAGCAGCTGAAATAACCACTGACCCTGCTGAAAGAACCACCAGAGCAGTGGAAATAACTACTGGGGCAGCTGAAATAACTACTGAAGGACCTGAAATGACCACTAGAGCAGCCGAAATAACCACTGACCCTGCTGAAATAACCACTGGAGCAGTGGAAATAACTACTGGGACAGCTGAAATAACCACTGATCCTGCTGAAATGACCACGGGAGCATTTGAAATAACCACTGACCCTGCTAAAATAACCACTGATCCTGCTGAAATGACTACTGGAGCAGTGGAAATAACTACTGGGGCAGCTGAGATAACCAGTGCACCAGCTGAAATAACCACTGGAGCAGTGATAATAACTACTGAAGGACCTGAAATAACCACTGATCCTGCTGAAATGACCACAAGATCAGATAAAATAACTACTGACCCTGCTGAAATAACCACTGGAGCAGTGGAAATTACTACTGGTGCAGCTGAAATAACTACTGAAGGACCTGAAATAACCACTGATCCTGCTGAAATGACCACTAGAGCAGCTGAAATAACCACTGGAGCAGTGGAAATAACAACTGAAGGACCTGAAATAACCACTGATCCTGCTGAAATGACCACTGGAGCAGTGGAAATAACTACTGGGGCAGCTGAAATAACTACTGAAGGACCTGAAATAACCACTGATCCTGCTGAAATGACCACTGGAGCAGCTGAAATAACCACTGACCCTGCTGAAAGAACCACTAGAGCAGTGGAAATAACTACTGGGGCAGCTGAAATAACTACTGAAGGACCTGAAATGACCACTAGAGCAGCTGAAATAACCACTGACCCTGCTGAAATAACCACTGGAGCAGTGGAAATAACTACTGGGGCAGCTGAAATAACCACTGATCCTGCTGAAATAACCACTGGAGCAGTGGAAATAACTACTGGGGCAGCTGAAATAACTACTGAAGGACCTGAAATAACCACTGACCCTGCTGAAAGAACCACTAGAGCAGTGGAAATAACTACTGGGGCAGCTGAAATAACTACTGAAGGACCTGAAATGACCACTAGAGCAGCTGAAATAACCACTGACCCTGCTGAAATAACCACTGGAGCAGTGGAAATAACTACTGGGGCAGCTGAAATAACCACTGATCCTGCTGAAATGACCACAGGAGCATTCGAAATAACCACTGACCCTGCTGAAATAACCACCGATCCTGCTGAAATGACTACTGGAGCAGTGGAAATAACTACTGGGGCAGCTGAGATAACCAGTGCACAAGCTGAAATAACCACTGGAGCAGTGATAATAACTACTGAAGGACCTGAAATAACCACTGATCCTGCTGAAATGACCACAAGATCAGCTAAAATAACTACTGACCCTGCTGAAATAACCACTGGAGCAGTGGAAATTACTACTGGTGCAGCTGAAATAACTACGAAAGGACCTGAAATAACCACTGATCCTGCTGAAATGACCACTAGAGCAGCTGAAATAACCACTGGAGCAGTGGAAATAACTTCTAGGGCAGCTGAAATAACCAGTGCACCAGCTGAAATGACCACTGGAGCAGCTGAAATAACCACTGATTCCGCTGAAATAACTACTAGAGCAGCTGAAATAACCACTGGAGCAGTTAAAATAACTACTGGGTCAGCTGAGATAACCAGTGCACCTGCTGAAATAACCACTGCAGCAGTGGAATTAACTACTGGGGCAGCTGAAATAACCACTGATCCTGCTGAAATGACCACAAGATCAGCTAAAATAACTACTGACCCTGCTGAAATAACCACTGGAGCAGTGGAAATTACTACTGGTGCAGCTGAAATAACTACTAAAGGACCTGAAATAACCACTGATCCTGCTGAAATGACCACTAGAGCAGCTGAAATAACCACTGGAGCAGTGGAAATAACTACTGAAGGACCTGAAATAACCACTGATCCTGCTGAAATGACCACTGGAGCAGTGGAAATAACTACTGGGGCAGCTGAAATAACTACTGAAGGACCTGAAATAACCACTGATCCTGCTGAAATGACCACTGGAGCAGCTGAAATAACCACTGACCCTGCTGAAAGAACCACTAGAGCAGTGGAAATAACTACTGGGGCAGCTGAAATAACTACTGAAGGACCTGAAATGACCACTAGAGCAGCTGAAATAACCACTGACCCTGCTGAAATAACCACTGGAGCAGTGGAAATAACTACTGGGGCAGCTGAAATAACCACTGATCCTGCTGAAATAACCACTGGAGCAGTGGAAATAACTACTGGGGCAGCTGAAATAACTACTGAAGGACCTGCAATAACCACTGATCCTGCTGAAATGACCACTGGAGCAGCTGAAATAACCACTGACCCTGCTGAAAGAACCACTAGAGCAGTGGAAATAACTACTGGGGCAGCTGAAATAACTACTGAAGGACCTGAAATGACCACTAGAGCAGCTGAAATAACCACTGACCCTGCTGAAATAACCACTGGAGCAGTGGAAATAACTACTGGGGCAGCTGAAATAACCACTGATCCTGCTGAAATGACCACAGGAGCATTCGAAATAACCACTGACCCTGCTGAAATAACCACCGATCCTGCTGAAATGACTACTGGAGCAGTGGAAATAACTACTGGGGCAGCTGAGATAACCAGTGCACAAGCTGAAATAACCACTGGAGCAGTGATAATAACTACTGAAGGACCTGAAATAACCACTGATCCTGCTGAAATGACCACAAGATCAGCTAAAATAACTACTGACCCTGCTGAAATAACCACTGGAGCAGTGGAAATTACTACTGGTGCAGCTGAAATAACTACTAAAGGACCTGAAATAACCACTGATCCTGCTGAAATGACCACTAGAGCAGCTGAAATAACCACTGGAGCAGTGGAAATAACTACTAGGGCAGCTGAAATAACCAGTGCACCAGCTGAAATGACCACTGGAGCAGCTGAAATAACCACTGATTCCGCTGAAATAACTACTAGAGCAGCTGAAATAACCACTGGAGCAGTTAAAATAACTACTGGGTCAGCTGAGATAACCAGTGCACCTGCTGAAATAACCACTGCAGCAGTGGAATTAACTACTGGGGCAGCTGAAATAACCAGTGCACCAGCTGAAATAACCACTGGAGCAGTGGAAATAACTACTGAAGGACCCGAAATAACCACTGCTCCTGCTGAAATCACTACTAGAGCAGCTGAACTAACCACTGGAGCAGTGGAAATAACTACTGGGGCAGCTGAAATAACCAGTGCACCAGCTGAAATAACTACTGGGGCAGCTGAAATAACCAGTTTACCAGCTGAAATTACCACAGTAGGAGCTGAAATAACAAGTGCACCAGCTGAATTAACCACTGGAGCATTGGAAATAACTACTGAAGGACCTGAAATAACTACTGGGGCAGCTGAAATAACCACTGATCCTGCTGAAATAACCACTGGAGCAGTGGAAATAACTACTGGGGCAGCTGAAATAACTACTGAAGGACCTGAAATAACCACTGATCCTGCTGAAATGACCACTGGAAAAGCTGAAATAACAACTGACCCTGCTGAAATAACCACTGGATCAGTGGAAATAACTAGTGGGGCAGCTGAAATAACCAGTTTACCAGCTGAAATTACCACAGTAGGAGCTGAAATAACAAGTGCACCAGCTGAATTAACCACTGGAGCAGTGGAAATAACTACTGAAGGACCTGAAATAACCACTGATCCTGCTGAAATGACCACTGGAGCAGCTGAAATAACAACTGACCCTGCTGAAATAACCACTGGAGCAGTGGAAATAACTAGTGGGGCAGCTGAAAAAACCAGTGCACCAGCTGACATTACCACAGTAGGAGCTGAAATAACCAGTGCACCAGCTGAAATAACCACTGGAGCAGTGGAAATAACTACTGAAGGACCTGAAGTAACCACTGATCCTGCTGAAATGACCACTGGAGCAGCTGAAATAACAACTGACCCTGCTGAAATAACCACTGGAGCAGTGGAAATAACTAGTGGGGCAGTTGAAATAACCAGTTTGCCAGCTGAAATTACCACAGTAGGAGCTGAAATAACAAGTGCACCAGCTGAATTAACCACTGGATCAGCTGAAATGACCACTGGAGCAGCTGAATCAACAACTGACCCTGCTGAAATAACCACTGGATCAGCTGAAATAACTACTGAAGGAGCTGAAATAACCAGTGCACAAGCTGAATTAACCACTGGATCAGCTGAAATAACTACCGAAGGAGCTGAAATAACCAGTGCACCAGCTGGAATAACCACTGAAGGAGCTGAAATAACCACTAGAGCAGTGGAAATAACTACTGACCCTGCTAAAATAACCACTGGAGCAGTGGAAATAAGTACTGGAGCAGCTGAAATAACCACTAAAGGAGCTGAAATAACCACTGATCCTGCTGAAATGACCACTGGAGCAGCTAAAATTACCACTGACCCTGCTGAAATAACCACTGATCCTGCTGAAATAACCACTGGTGCAGTGGAAATAACTACTGGGGCAGCTGAAATAACTACTGAAGGACCTGAAATAACCACTGATCCTGCTGAAATGACCACTGGAGCAGCTGAAATAACAACTGACCCTGCTGAAATAACCACTGGTGCAGTTGAAATAACTACTGGGGCAGCTGAGAGAACCAGTGCACCAGCTGAAATAACCACTGCAGCAGTGGAAATAACTACTGAAGGACCTGAAATAACTACTGATCCTGCTGAAATGACCACAAGATCAGCTGAAATAACAACTGACCCTGCTGAAATAACCACTGGAGCAGTGGAAATAACTACTGGGGAAGCTGAAAAAACCAGTGCACCAGCTGACATTACCACAGTAGGAGCTGAAATAACCAGTGCACCAGCTGAAATAACCACTGGAGCAGTGGAAATAACTACTGAAGGACCTGAAATAACCACTGATCCTGCTGAAATGACCACTGGAGCAGCTGAAATAACAACTGACACTGCTGAAATAACCACTGGAGCAGTGGAAATAACTAGTGGGGCAGCTGAAATAACCAGTTTACCAGCTGAATTAACCACTGGATCAGCTGAAATGACCACTGGAGCAGCTGAAATAACAACTGACCCTGCTGAAATAACCACTGGATCAGCTGAAATAACTACTGAAGGAGCTGAAATAACCAGTGCACCAGCTGAAATAACCACTGAAGGAGCTGAAATAACCACTGGAGCAGTGGAAATAACTACTGACCCTGCTGAAATTACCACTGGAGCAGTGGAAGTAACTACTGGAGCAGCTGAAATAACCACTAAAGGAGCTGAAATAACCACTGCACCAGCTCAAATATCCACTGGATCAGCTGAAATAACTACTGAAGGAGCTGAAATAACCACAGACTCTGCTGAAATTACCACTGGGGCAGCTGAAATAACCACCACAGTAGCTGAAATAACCACTAGAGAACAAGTTGAAATAACCACTGAAATACCTGGTATAACCAGTGAACCAGCTGAAATCACCACCAAAAAAACTGAAATTACCAGTGCAGCAGCTGAAATTACCACTAAAGGAGCTGAAATAACCAGTGCACCAGCTGAAATTACCACAGAAGGAGTTAAAATAACCAGTGAACCATCTGAAATAACCACAAAAGAAGATGAACTATCCAGTTTACCAGCTGAAATAACCACTGAAGGAGCTGAAATAACCAGTGCACCAGCTGAAATCACCACAGATGGAGTTGAAATAACCAGTGCACCATATGAAATTACATCAAAAGAAGCTGAAATAACCAGTGCACCATCTGAAATTACCACAGTAGGAGCTGAAATAACCAGTGCATCATCTGAAATTACAACAAAAGAAACTGAAATAACCAGTGCACCATCTGAAATTACAACAAAAGAAGCTGAAAAAACCACAGAAATAGCTGAAATAACCAGTGCACAATCTGAAATTACAACAAAAGAAGCTGAAATAACCAGTGCACCATCTGAAATCACAACAAAAGAAGCTGAAATAACCAGTGCACCATCTGAAATTACAACAAAAGAAGCTGAAATAACCAGTGCACCATCTGAAATTACAACAAAAGAAGCTGAAATAACCAGTATACCATCTGAAATTACAACAAAAGAAGCTGAAATAACCAGTGCACCATCTGAAATTACAACAAAAGAAGCTGAAATAACCAGTGCACCATCTGAAATTACAACAAAAGAAGGTGAAATAACCAGTGCACCATCTGGAATTACAACAAAAGAAGCTGAAATAACCAGTGCACCAGCTGAAATAACCAGTGCACCAGCTGAAATTACCACAGAAGGAGCTGAAATAACCAGCACACAATCGGAAATTACAACAAAAGAAGCTGAAATAACCAGTGCACCATCTGAAATCACAACAAAAGAAGCTGAAATAACCAGTGCACCATCTGAAATTACAACAAAAGAAGCTGAAATAACCAGTGCACCATCTGAAATTACAACAAAAGAAGCTGAAATGACCAGTGCACCAGCTGAAATAACCAGTGCACCAGCTGAAATTACCACAGAAGGAGCTGAAATAACCAGCGCACAATCTGAAATTACAACAAAAGAAGCTGAAATAACCAGTGCACCATCTGAAATCACAACAAAAGAAGCTGAAATAACCAGTGCACCATCTGAAATTACAACAAAAGAAGCTGAAATAACCAGTGCACCATCTGAAATTACAACAAAAGAAGCTGAAATAACCAGTGCACCATCTGAAATTACAACAAAAGAAGCTGAAATAACCAGTGCACCAGCTGAAATTACCACAGAAGGAGCTGATATAACCAGTGCACAATCTGAAATTACAACAAAAGAAGCTGAAATGACCAGTGCACCAGCTGAAATAACCAGTGCATCAACTGAAATTACCACTGATGGAGCTGGATTAACCAGTTCACCAGCTGAAATGACCACAGAAGGAGTTGAAATAACCAGTGCACCAGCTGAAATAACCACAGAAGGAGGTGAAATTACCAGTGAACCATCTGAAATAACCACAAAAGAAGCTGAACTTACCAGTTTACCAGCTGAAATAACCAGTGAAGGAGCTGAAATAACCAGTGCACCAGCTGAAATTACAACAAAAGAAGCTGAAATAACCAGTTCACAAGCTGAAATAACCACTGGAGCAGCTGAAACAACCACAGAAATAGCTGAAATAACCAGTGCGCAATCTGAAATTACAACAAAAGAAGCTGAAATGACCAGTGCACCAGCTGAAATAACCAGTGCATCAACTGAAATTACCACTGATGGAGCTGGATTAACCAGTTCACCAGCTGAAATGACCACGGAAGGAGTTGAAATAACCAGTGCACCAGCTGAAATAACCACTGAAGGAGCTGGAATAACCAGTGCATCAGCTGAAATAACCACAGAAGGAGCTGAAATAACCAGCACACCAGCTGGAATAACCACTGGAGCAACTGAAATAACTACTAGAGCCTCTGAAATAACCACTGGAGCGGCTGGAACTACCACAGAAGAAGCTGTAATCACTAGTACACCAGCTGAAATATCCACTGGAGCAGCTGAAATAACTACTGGAGCAGCTGAAATAACCACTGGAACAGCTGATATAACCACTAGAGCAGCTGAAATTACCACAAAAGGAGCTGAAATAACCAGTGCATCAGCTGAAATTACCACAGAAGGAGTTGAAATAACCACTGGAGCAGCTGAAATAACCACTGAATCAGCTGAAATAACCAGTGCATTAGCTGAAATTACCACAGAAGGAGTTGAAATAACCACTGGAGCAGCTGAAATAACCACTGAATCAGAAATAACCACTGCACCAGCTGAAATTACAACGCATGAGTTTACTGATATTACTAACCCTACATATACCAAACAAGGTACTCACACGCATGTTATTTTACTTAACAATGTATCAGGCATGAACTAATAAAGTAGATTCAAACTAATTTCTCCTGCATCTAGTTGCATGCAGTTTAATATTTTGTAGTAGTAAAAATAACTTGCACTCTAATTCCCCATTCCCATCTATTTTCAATTTCGGTTTTTATTAGCTCACATTGTGAGCTATTGCAATCACTCACTGCCTACCTGTCTGACACATTTAAAAACCTCTGTCAGTAGTATACCTGTTCAAAGTTATTTTTATATATTATTTTATAAACCAATAACTCCTGGTTCAAAATCTTGTATTTTTAAAATGGCTGTGATTTTTGTTGCACAAAATTCAGCTTTGACTCAACATGCATTTTTACAAGTATATACTCATATTATGTACAGTATAACCAATAAGGTGTAAAAATCTCAATATAGATTATTAAAAAAATCAAAATGGCCACCACTTTTGTCCGGTGGCAAATATCACTTTTGATTTTGAAGCCAAAGCTAAGGAATTATCGTTTGGAGTTGCATTATATCTCCAGATATGTAGTAAGTCTAGAAAAAAATAACTAGAAAAATTCAAAAGGGCCGTCACTTTAGCATGAAATTAAAGTCTGGACAAAAATTTTGCAGCCAAGTTCAGGAATTATTGCTTCTATTTGTATAATTAAAATGTATGGGTATCAAGTGAGCCCAGTACCCATGGTACCATTTATTACATCAAATCAGAACTGCCAAGTCCCATATTATTAAATGACCATAATTACTCACATTGTACCATTTCCAGACACGACAGTCATACAAGGTATTACTACTGAAGGGACTAGAGTAACCACAGAAGGAGCAGCAGTGACCAGTGAAGGGGTAGTAATAACTACTGAAGGGGCTGCAGTGACCACTGATGGGGCTGCAGTAACCACAGATGGGGCTGCAGTAACTACTGATGGGGCTGCAATAACTACTAAAGGGGCTGCAGTAACTACTGATGGGGCCGCAGTAACCACTGATCGGGCTGCAGTAACTACTGATGGGGCTGCAGTAACTACTGATGGGGCTGCAGTAACTACTGATGGGGCTGCAGTAACCACTGATCCGGCTGCAGTAACTACTGATCGGGCTGCAGTAACTACTGATGGGGCTGCAGTAACCACTGATCGGGCTGCAGTAACTACTGATGGGGCTGCTGGAACTACTGATGGGGCTGCGGTAACTACTGATGGGGCCGCAGTAACCACTGATGGGGCCGCAGTAACCACTGATCGGGCTGCAGTGACCACTGATGGGGCCGCAGTAACCTCTGATCGGGCTGCAGTAACCACTGATGGGGCTGCAGTAACCACTGATCGGGCTGCAGTAACTACTGATGGGGCTGCAGTAACCACTGATGGGGCTGCAGTAACCACTGATGGGGTTGCAGTAACCTCTGATCGGGCTGCAGTAACCACTGATGGGGCTGCAGTAACCACTGATCGGGCTGCAGTAACTACTGATGGGGCTGCAGTAACCACTGATGGGGCTGCAGTAACCACTGATGGGGCTGCAGTAACCACTGCTCAGGCTGCAGTAACTACTGGTTGGGCTGCAGTAACCACTGATGGGGCTGCAGTAACCACTGATGGGGCCTCACTTACCACTAAAGAGGCTGTACTAACCACTGAAGAGGCTGCAGTAACCACTGATGGGGCCGCAGTAACCACTGATCGGGCTGCAGTAACTACTGCTGGGGCTGCAGTTACCACTGATGGGGCCGCAGTAACCACTGAAGGAGCTGCAGTAACCACTGATGGGGCTGCAGTAACCACTGATGGGGCCGCAGTAACCACTGAAGGAGCTGCAGTAACCACCGATGGGGCTGCAGTAACCACTGATGGGGCTGCAGTTACCACTGATAAGACTGCAGTAACTACTGAAGGGGTTACAGGAATCACTGATGGGGCTGCAGTAACCACTGATGGGGCCTCAGTAACCACTGATGGAGCTGCAGTAACCACTGATGGGGCCTCACTTACCACTAAAGAGCCTGCAGTAACCACTGATGGGGCTGCAGTAAGCACTGATGGGGCTGCAGTAAGCACTGATGGAGCTGCAGTTACCACTGATGAGACTGCACTTACCACTAAAGGGGTTGTAGTAACCACTGAAGGGGCTGTACTAACCACTGATGGGGCCTCACTTACTACTAAAGAGGCTGCAGTAACCACTGATGGGGCTGCAGTAACCACTGATGGGGCCGCAGTAACCACTGATGGAGCTGCAGTAACCACTGATGGGGCCTCACTTACCACTAAAGAGCCTGCAGTAACCACTGATGGGGCTGCAGTAAGCACTGATGGGGCTGCAGTAAGCACTGATGGAGCTGCAGTTACCACTGATGAGACTGCACTTACCACTAAAGGGGTTGTAGTAACCACTGAAGGGGCTGTACTAACCACTGATGGGGCCTCACTTACCACTAAAGAGGCTGCAGTAACCACTGATGGGGCTGCAGTAACCACTGATGGGGCTGCAGTAACCACTGATGGAGCTGCAGTTACCACTAAAAGGGCTGCAGTAACCACTGATGGGGCTGCAGTAACCACTGATTTGGCCTCAATAACCACTGATGGAGCTGCAATAAGCACTGATGGGGCCTCACTTACTACTAAAGAGGCTGTACTAACCACTGAAGAGGCTAAAGTAACCACTGATGGGGCTGCAGTAACCACTGATGGAGCTGCAATTACCACTGATGAGGCTGCACTTACCACTAAAGGGGTTGTAGTAACCACTGAAGAGGCTAAAGTAACCACTGATGGTTCTGCAGTAACCACCAAAGGGGCCCAAATAACCACAGAAACAACCACATTGCCTGGTAAGAATTACTTGAATTTGCTTAAAAATTATTTGATCATATAGGAAACAAAAAAATCTTAAACTTATCTTATATTTCTTTTTAGGAGCTTATTTGAAATTGAAGATTCCTCGATCAAATTACAATGATGTATCATTGTTACCTATTGGATTGAATGATATTTAAAATAAGCCTAGAAAAACTTTATTTGAGCATAATTTTGTTTTAGTAGATTTTTATCCCATCCAACGAAGTTCAGGGGATATAGAGAGCCTCTGCATGTTTGTACCTCTGTCTGTATGTATGTTGGCCCAATATCATTATATTTTATCTGTACACCCTTTGTGAGTACAAGTTCTACTCAAAAGCTGATTTTCAAAATGGCGGCCATTTTAGTGTTAATTTTACAGAATTTTAGGTACAACATATTAAAGTGTTGTTTTAAATGCAAAAAGATTTTCAGGATATTGTGAACATAAGTTGAAAAAATGGTGACCGATACACAATATTTTACAATATTAATTGCTGTAACAGGAGAAGTAGTATCTTTTTCATTTGATAATCTTTTTCATTTGATAATATTTTTCATTTGATAATATGTGAATACATTTACTTATAAGCATGGTACACAATGATACTTTGGCTAGTAGGCAGCCATTTTAAAATGGCCACCATTTTAACGTGTTATTTTACGTATTTGACTATAACTCAAAATGTACTGGAGCAATTTTATTGAAATTTTATAGTTTAGTTTAGTTGACTACTAGAAGCATGTTACACTTTTTATGACAATTTGGATAATATGCGGCCATTGTTCAAGAGACTGCCATTTTATGTGTTTTTATGTGAAATTTGAAATGTGACTACTTATAGAAAGTATAATATTACACTTTCTCATGACAATTTAGCCAGTAACCTGCCATTTTAAAAATTAGTGGCTAGTTTCAAATATATTATTTTATGTTGTTGCTTTAACGGAAAAGTGAGGCGATTTTGTTGAAATGACAATTTGGCTAATTGATGGCCATTCTCAAAAATAGCAGCCATGGCCGTCTGATGGGATTTGCAGCACCTTGGTGTTGCTGTTATCTAGTTTCATATATACATGTAGATTTGTCAAAGGTAGATGTAATAGATGCTAAGAAATTTTGCAATAAGACCTTGTATCCAACACCCTTTCTAAGGCCTAAGTTGGGGAGAAGAGATGGATGTTGTATGTAATGCTATCTTCAATAATTTTAATACATATATCTGTAAAAATGGATGAAATATGATTGGACCATGATTGTTCCCCATAAATGCCCTATGGATCATTTTGTTTAAAATGTAGAACTGAATTCTCTATTAGAAGGCAAAGATACTTATTTGCTACACCCCTGATTCCCTGACAGGATATATTTAAATTCATATTAGTGATATATAATACAACCTATTAAAATCTATTAGAATCTATGTGTATACTGTACATTGTTATTGATAATTTACAATATGCTTATGTTACTTTCCTTGCAAAAATATGTAATATATTAAATATAGTATTGATTTATGATACTATTGCAATTTATTAATGTTGGAAATCATTTCAATGATGTATTTACATTCTTGTAAGACTTATTAAACTTCAATATGAAAATCAATTATGCTCATCTTACATTAAAATACTGTAAAGCATGATTATTTTTGGTGAAATATAATTTTCAATAAAGCCTACAACAGGCTGTATCTTATCTAAAAATATTTTTAAAAACAAATAGCAAAGTACAATTGTTATGTATTGAACGAAACTAAACAATTCATATTGCTAATTTAAACTTGAAATTCTATAAAATATTTTCCCAAAATATTATTTTTCAGTAAAAAATCACACAGATGTTTCTAGGTTTACTCAGAGATCAACTGTACATGATTGTAGTGAGATTCACTTCCTTCAATACAATTCACATAAGGTGATGCATTAGTTATGCAGAGATGTATACATTTCACTCACTTATACCTCAAATCTTTAAGTGCAAAGGTAAAGACTAGGAGTAAATATACATGAGGTCTATTGTGACTTTTGATATTGATAGAACAACAAAAAAAACAATCAATTTAAGTTTAAATAGTGGCGCTCAAACTTGGATACGATAAAACAATTTATCTTTTTGATGGTGCCTTCCAGATGTCACTGTGACTAAGTGGATAAAACAAAATCCAATTTTCCTTCTAACATCCAACCTGACATGTAACTTTGAGAAAAAAGATGACATGATGTTCATATAGTTTGAGTTAAAGGTATCTTAGATGGATCAAAGAGAGCTCAGTGATTCGAACAAGAGCGACCTTGTGGCAATA
The DNA here is from genome assembly GCA_903813345.2 of Owenia fusiformis. Classification (NCBI taxonomy): domain Eukaryota; kingdom Metazoa; phylum Annelida; class Polychaeta; order Sabellida; family Oweniidae; genus Owenia; species Owenia fusiformis. Next base: position 27,159,379 of record CAIIXF020000001.1, on the reverse strand, counting down.
CTCAAGAAAAGGTTTAATTAAAAATATGTAACTGGATAAATGACACATGTGAGGAATACCCTGTTGTGCGTAGTTAGTAACACTAAGCACCGACTATTATGGAGGGTTTCATTATTTTGATGCTGATTTGATCTCAACAATCTCAAATGTTTCTTTTATGGCCTCTTATGGAAGCTAAAATGTAAAACGAATACTAGCCGCTCATATGGGCTAAATATGGATATGGATTAAATTATCCTGAGAATTATTTCTTTACTCAGTTATTAAGAGTAGATGAAGTGGAGTATACATATGGTAAATGTGAGTGAAAAAAGATCTCCAGAAAAGCTCCTATTATATGTTTTTGAAAGATGTGATTTAGAGTTTTTTGTTATCAACACTCTAACCAAAAACATAAATAACTGAAAAGATTTTACTTTCGTTATCTTAATATTCTGGCCATGCAATCTGATATCAATATTTCCTTTAATAAAGGACTTCAAGAAGTTATGTAGCCTTTATAATATTTTTCATTGATGTTAGTAACCTCGATCCTAATACATTTCACTTAAAATTGGAGATATATATTCATGTCACATTACCCTCCGAAGTAAACGTAGACATTTCTAAATCATGAAAGAGTCTTTTGAACTGAAACGATAATGTGGAAATATTTTCAAAAGAAATGCCAAATAGAGTTATCTATGTTCAATATCAGATAATTATAAGCAAAAAATATTGTGGCTTAGCATAATACTGTAATGAAACCTGAAGATTCACCCTTGTGAAGAAAAATACAGTAAAACCTGTCTACGTAGAACACCTTTGGTACCTCTAAAAGGTGTTCCATTTGGGAGATTCTCTGTATTGAGGTTCATTAACACTTCGCCAATTGGTCTTGGGACTCTTAAAAGTGTTCCATTAACAGATGTGTTCAAATTATAGAGGTGTTCTATTTTACAAGTTTTCCTGTATGATATTTCCCAGGGCCCTGCAGACATGATAAGAAAATCTAAATTAAAGCCATAAAATAATGAATGCAGATATCAAAATACATTTCAGTTCAAACTTCAGAGGAATCCAAGCAAACGTAAAAACAATACAAATAATGAACATTTGAAACCATCAAAGTTGGAAAATAGCAGAACAATGTTAACCTATGACATTATTGTATGTATACAATGACTCTTGGTGAACGATGATAATGGTAAACATATACATGATGCAATGCAATGCAATGCAACTTATAGAAAGTATATATTATTACACTTTCTCATGACAATTTAGCCAGTAAGCTGCCATTTTAAAAAATAGTGGCTAGTTTCACATATATTATTTTATGTCATTGCTTTAACGGAAAAGTGAGGTGATTTTGTTGAAATGACAATTTGGCTAATTGATGGCCATTTTCAAAAATAGCAGCCATGGCCGTCTGATGGGATTTGCAGCACCTTGGTGTTGCTGTTATCATAGATTTATCAAAGGTAGATCGATGTTATAGATGCTAAAAAAATTTGCAATAAGACCTTGTATCCAACACCCTTACTAAGGCCTAAGTTGGGGAGAAGAGATGAATGTAGTATGTTGCTATCTTCAATAAGTTTTATACATATATCTGTAAAAATGGATGAAATATGATTGGACCATTGTTTTTCCCAATAAATGCCCCATGGATCATTTTGTTTAATATGTAGAACTGAATTCTCTATTAGAAGGCAAAGATACCTATTTGCTACACCCCTAATTCCCTAACAGGATATATTTAAATTCATATTAGTGATATATAATACAACCCATTAAAATCTATTGAGTCTATGTGTACACTGTACATTGTTATTGATAATTTAATTTACAATATGCGTATGTTACATTCCTTGCAAAAATATGTAATATATTTAATATATTATTGATTTATGATGCTGTTGCAATTTATTAATGTTAGAAATCATTTCAATGATGTATTTACATTCTTGTAAGACTTATTAAACTTCAATATGAAAATCAATTATGCTCATCTTACATTAAAATACTGTAAAGCATGATTATTTTTGGTGAAATATAATTTTCAATAAAGCCAACAACAGGCTGTATCTTATCTGAAAATATTTTTTTAAAACAAATAGCAAAGTCCCATTGATATGTATTGAACAAAACTAAAAAATTCATATCGCTAATATAAACATGAAATTCTATAAAATATTTTTCTAAAATATGATTTTTCAGTAAAAAAATCACACAGATGTTTCTAGGTTTACTCAGAGATCAATTGTACGTTATTGTAGATTGAGATTCACTTCCTGCAATACAATTCACATAAGGTGATGCATTAGTTATGCAGAGATGTATACATTTCACTCACTTATACCTCAAATCTTTAAGTGCAAAGGTAAAGACTAGGAGTAAATATACATGAGGTCTGTTGTGACTTTTGATATTGATAGAACAACAAAAAAACAATCAATTTAAGTTTAAATAGTGGCGCTCAAACTTGGATACGATGAAACAATTTATCTTTTTGATGGTGCCTTCCAGATGTCACTGTGACTAAGTGGATAAAATAAAATCCAATTTTCCTTCTGACATCCAACCTGATATGTAACTTTGAGAAAAAAGATGACATGATATGCATATAGTTTGGGTTAAAGGTATCTTAGATGGATCAAAGAGAGCTCAGTGATTCGAACAAGAGCGACCTCATGGCAATACTCAAGAAAAGGTCTAATTAAAAATATGTAACTGGATAAATGACACATGTGAGGAATACCCTGTTGCGCGTAGTTAGTAACACTAAGCACCGACTATTATGGAGGGTTTCATAATTTTGATGCTGATTTAATTTCAGCAATCTCAAATGCAGTTTTTATGGTCTCTTATGGAAGCTAAAATGTTAAACGAATACTAGCTACTCATATGGGCTAAATATGGATATGGATTAAATTATCCTGAGAATTATTTCTTTACTCAGTTATTAAGAGTAGATGAAGTGGAGTATACATATGGTAAATGTGAGTGAAAAAGATCTCCAGATATGAAAAGCTCCTATAATATGTTTTTGAAAGATGTGATTTAGAGTTTTTTGTTATCAACATTCTAACCAAAAACATAGATAACTGAAAAGATTTTTACTTTTGTTATGTTATCTTAATATTCTGGCCATGCAATCTGATTTCAATATTTCCTTTAATAAGGACTTCAAGAATTTATGCAGCCTTTATAATATTTTTCATTGATGTTAGTAACCTGTAATACATTTCACTTAAAATTATAGATATATGTTCATGTCAGATCGCCCTCCAAAGTAAACGTAGACATTTCTAAATCATGAAAGAGTCTTTTGAACTGAAAAGATAATGTGGAAATATTTTCAAAAGAAATGCCAAATAGAGTTATCTATGTTCAATATCAGGTAATTATAAGCAAAAAATATTGTGGCTTAGCATAATACTGTAATGAAACCTGAAGATGCAGCCTTGTGAAGAAAAATACAGTAAAACCTGTCTACGTAGAACACCTTTGGTACCTCTAAAAGGTGTTCCATTTGGGAGATTCTCTGTATTGAGGTTCATTAACATTAAATCAATTGGTCTTGGGACTCTGTAAAGTGTTCCATTAACAAATGTGTTCAAATTTTAGAGGTGTTCCACTTTACAAGTTTAACTGTATGATATTTCCCAGGTCTCTCCAGACATGATAAGAAAATCTAAATTGAAGCCATAAAATAATGAATGCAGATATCAAAATACATTTCAGTTCAAACTTCAGAGGAATCAAAGCACACATACAACAATACAAATAATGAACATTTGAAACCATCAATGTTGGAAAATAGCAGAACAATGTTAACCTATGACATTATTGTATGTATACAATGACTCTTGGTGAACGATGATAATGGTAAACATATACATGATGCAAGGCCTATACTAGGAAAGACTCAGCCAGGAACATGTATAAAAGCAGAGATAATCTCATTATCTATGGGTGTCTTTATTTGTTCAGAATGTGTCAAAGATAAGTGGGGTTGGTCTGGTATTACACCTGATAGCCTAATATTACTCAGAGAAACAGTTTCCTGTAGCAAACTACAATTAGGAGCAACAAAAGCAAGTGTAACAGAAACAGCTAATGAGCAAATCTTTCAAAATGCATCTTTGGTGGCACGCTTCCGTGCTTATATTATTTTCCGCAATGGTGTTTTCACAAGATGAAACAACACCAAATACACAATCATCAATGAACAGTTCAGACACCTGGAATAGGACTTATTCAATAAATAGTACACAATTGCCAATTAACAATACAGAAAGTTGGAACAGCACTGAATCAAGGAATAGTACTAAACTATGGAATAGTACACAATCTTGGAATGAAACTGTTACTATGCCAACTCATTTTAATGTGACAATGAGCTTCAATGAAACAGTTACTCCTAGTTATGAAAATACTACTGGTATATATGGGAATACCACTGGCATATATGACAATTCCACTGGAAAATATGACAATACCACTGGAATATATGACAATACCACTGGCATATTTGTCAATACAACTGGCATGTATGACAACACTACTGCCATATATGAAAATACCACTGGTGTATTTGTCAATACCACTGGCATGTATCACAATACCACTGGCATATATGATAATACCACAGGCATATTTGTCAATACCACTGGCATATATGACAACACCACTGGCATATTTGTCAATACCACTGGCATGTATGACAATACCACTGGTATTACAGCATCGAATGTAACCACAGGTTATAATATAACCACCATAGCTACAACAGAGTCAATTGGTAAGTTATTCTTTGCAAAATATGCCAGTTTAATTTTTCTTATATAAAAGCTGAGTTGAAAATACCTTATCAGCCATATATAACCATGTTTAAACGTAAACCATGATACCATGGTATACCATGGTTTACCATGGTCTATCATGATCGGCAATGAAATTACCATCAACTCTGACCATGGTGGCAATGATGTTTTTTTGGTCAATTTTTGACCATGGTATACCATGGTATATCATGTTATACCATGTTTCATGGTATTTCATGTCCAAAGTTTGCCATCAAAAACCATGGTATTTCATTGCCATGTTCCTGACCATCATTTACCATGGTATTACCATGGTATATCATGGTTGATTGCATTTCATGGCATTTCATTGTAAGATGTGACAATCAAATACCATGGTATTTCAATGCCATGTTCCTGACCATAATTTATCATGGTATATCATGGTTGATGGCATTTCATTATAAGATGTGACAATCAAATACCATGGTCATACCATGGTATTTCATTGCCATGTTCCTGACCATCATTTACCATGGTATTACCATTGTATATCATGGTTGATGGTATTTCATAGTACAATTTGACAATCAAATGTCATGGTCATACCATGATATTTTATTGTTATGTACCTGACCATCATTTACCATGGTATTACCATTGTATATCATGGTTGATGACATTTCATGGCATTTCATTGTACCGTGTGACAATCAATTACCATGGTCATACCATGTCATTTCATTTCCAAAATCATAACTCTCATTTATCATGGTTTTATCATTGCATTTCATGGTTGGTGGTATTTCATGGCATTTTATTGTCAAACCTGACCATCAAATACTATGGTCATACCATGGTATTTCATTGCCATAATCACAACTATCATTTATCATGGCATATCATTGCATTTCGTGGTTGCTTGTATTTCATAGCATTTCATTGTCAAACCTGACCATCAAATACCATGGTTATACCATGGTATTTCATTGCTAAAAAGAACTCTACAAGAGTCTCAAGTCTAAAATTGGTCAGAGTTGAAATGGATCATGAAATGCAATGAAATACCACGTTTAACCATGAAATGCAATGAAATACAATGATTGATCATGATATGCAATGAAATGCAATGGTCTTTCTTGCAATGCAGTGAAATACAATGAAAGACCATGTTCAAAAAGTATTTTTTACATGAAATATCTTTATTAATAAATGTTAATTAGATAACCAAATTATTATAATTATTGATTCTGATATTCATCAAAATCACAACTTTATATACTTTTGTTCCTTTATTTAATAAATTAATTTCTATTATGAATAATTAAGTTAATAACCCTAGAAACAAATTTTTTTTTGTTAAACAAATATGCTTTACTTTTATTTGACTGTTGTCGGTTAAATAGGAGATCAACTTAATATTTTGTAAGTCAAACCTCCAGTCTTCGATTAAACATCTTGACTGTACTTCATTGCATTTGATGGTTTGCAACCATCACTGGGGGGTATCGTGATGCAACAACACCGTGTTGTTGCATCAAGATGGCCTAACTTCCGGTGATAGATTTTCGTACGATGTTTTGTTTTACCAATTTACATCCATTTCTAGGACGAGTTGCTCAGTAATCATACACATGCAGTTAGCGCATGATCTGTATTTTAAAAAACTGTCATTGGTATACATGTAGCATCATCAAGAAGCGATAAATTCGTGGTTTTAATTCCTCACTATTGATGCAACAACACCACTCTGTTTCTTATCGATGATGCAACAACACCAATGTGCTGATGCAAAAACGCCAATATAATGTATCATTGAACAACAAGAGAACCTGTTTTATGTTCTGTTTACAGGTGTACTCGTAGGTCGGGACATGAATAAAACGCGTGAGTCAGTGGTCCATGAACGAAACGTATTTTGTTTGGTTTCTTTGTCTTTATCAAAGTTAAAAGGATAAACAAGGCAAACTAAATAAAGAACTGAATCCCCGGGAGGTAATCTCATTGATATTGTATCTGAAAAATAAAAATTATACATTTTCTAAATTAAATGCCCTTGATTTACCGCATGGAAATTGTTTACAAATAACTAATATAATTTTGGAAAGACAACAGATATCAGTCATTTTGTTAGTACCTCAATTGAAATACTCAATTCTGATTGGTTGATGAGCGGTCAACAAAATGTATTGTTAGTACCTCAGTTGAAATACTCGATTTTGATTGGTCAACGAGCGGTGAATAATTTTAACTGTACACCGCGCAATGCATTGCCGGTGAATAATATTCCCAGCATTCCACTAAAATGACGTCATTATCAGACGATAAAATGGCCGCCGCTAGCACTAGCCGTTTCAAAAATGTTGAAGATGAGGATATTATTAGTCTCTTAGAGAGTAAAGACAGTCAAAATACGAAGAAAAATCTAAAACTTTGTACAAAGCTTTTAGTGGACTTCGCCCAGGAGAGTAATTTGACTCCATTGAGTGAACTTACTGCCGATATACTGAAATACAACATGAACGTCTCGAGGGTCTGGATCCAACTTCAAGTCAACTTCAAGGGTCAGAAAAATCTAAGATATTCTTCGGACTAACAAAACAATTATAGACCTCTCCATTCGGTTTACTGTCAAAATTATCCCTCGGGATATAATTTTGACAGTAAACCTCTGGAGAGGTCAATAATTGTATATTATATCCTTCAAATTATTATATTCTTCGGACTACAAACAATTGTTAACCTCTCTATTCGGTCAACTGGCCAAAGTGTATACCTCAACAGTAAACCCTGAGAGTACTGTTGACCTCGACTTCCGAACTTTCAAGGATTACAGTATCGGTATACAATTTTGCCAGTTGACCTCAAGAGAGGTCTACAATTGTATATTGTATATCCTTTGTTATCCCACCCAAAGTATGATGTCATATATCAAGTTGAAGAGTTGTATACGCTGCTCAGGAGTTTACGCTATCCAGGAGTTGTACATCGTTCTCAAGAGTTGTATAGGATGAGTGTTGGTTTAATGATATTGCAGTTATACAATGCTATTATATAAAGATTATTTACTGAGAGGGATTCAATATTGGTTTTATTCCGAGAGACAATATGATATTTCCCGAGGGCCCGGGATATCTGGGATAACTGTACCCCTATCAATTTACCTTTTTGGGCCCTTAATCTTATCACTTTTGTTTACCTTTTTACTCAGTCGGAGAGAAGGAATCCAAAGAGAGCAATAATTCTACATGTGCGTCGTGCAAGATTTCCATTAAACGTGTAACTAAACGGCCTCTCTAATAAAGTCAATTAGACGTTTTTACACGTTGGCTCTCCAAATTGGAGGAAATAAAGAATCATATCATATTATATGATAGATGAAGCAATCATCCCATCGACATACAGTAAGCTCACGAATGTCACAGTTAAACTGTTTTAGTTATAATTTGATAAACAGTGGTAACGTACATCTACTAGTTTATCACTGTTCCACAGATGGATGACAGATAATTTCCAATAGCTCATCATGTTTACCGAGAACGAAAGATGTTTGTCCACCATTTTGAATGATACTAACTGGAGTCAGGGTCATCAAGCTATGGAACAGTGGTTTATGAAAATAGATTGGGTTACTAAAGCTTGCCATGTTAAAGGCGATTGAACTCTATAGAACAACGTCCAGTACATTATAATATAAGTATACATTTTTGAAAATACATATAAAGGATCTTCGCCCGCAGGACGTGTATTTTGAATGCCTTGAGAAGAACGCAAATATTGGTAATGGGTAACGGTGTTGCAATAGTAGCATTTAAAAATCTGTTCCTCTCGAGATTTATGGTCTTCTGAAAGTATACTAATAATTGGTGTTGCTGCATCATTGCTCAAATCTAGAGGAGTGCAGTTGTTGCATCTTCGGTTTGGTGTTGTTGCATCAATAGTGAGGAACTAAAATCGTGAACTTATGACTTCTTGGTGATGGTACATGTATACTAATGACAGTTTCTTTAAATATAGATCGTGCGCTAACTACACGTGTATGGTTATTGAGCAACTCGTCCTAGAAATGGGTTTAATTGGGGAAACAAAATATCGTACGAAAATCTATCACCGGAAGTCTGGCCATCTTGATGCAACAACACGGTGTTGTTGCATCACGATACTCCCCAGTGAACCATGAAATACTGCAAAATAGCAGTATTTTTAAATGCAAAATTTCAAGTACAGTTTCCACAGTATACCAAGGTAGATCGTAATAATAAAATGGCTCCATTGCATATCATGGTTAAATGTCTAGACCATGATATCACTGCATTTGATGGTATTTGACCATGAAATACTGTGAAACGGTGGTATTTTTTAGATACAAAATTACATGTTAATTGACCATGGTATACCATGGTATATCATGATCGTTAAATGGCACCATTGCATTTCATGGTCAGGAGCGTTTTTTTAACATGGAGTTTCCCAGAAACCATCAAATGCAATGATATCATGGTCAAGAAACCATCAAATGCAATGATATCATGGCCGAGAACTTGACCATGATATCATTGCATTTGATGGTTTCTGACCATGAAATACTGCGAAACGGCAGTATTTTTTCAATGGAAAACTCCATGTTAAAAACGCACTGTTAACAATGAAATGCAATGGTGCCATTTAACGTTCATGATCGGCCATGGTATTACCATGGTATTTCATTGCATTTCATGGCCATATACCATGGTCATACCATGGTATACCATTACATTTTTGAAAATACATATAAAGGATCTTCGCCCGCAGGACGTGTATTTTGAATGCCTTGAGAAGAACGCAAATATTGGTAATGGGTAACGGTGTTGCAATAGTAGCATTTAAAAATCTGTTCCTCTCGAGATTTATGGTCTTCTGAAAGTATACTAATAATTGGTGTTGCTGCATCATTGCTCAAATCTAGAGGAGTGCAGTTGTTGCATCTTCGGTTTGGTGTTGTTGCATCAATAGTGAGGAACTAAAATCGTGAACTTATGACTTCTTGGTGATGGTACATGTATACTAATGACAGTTTCTTTAAATATAGATCGTGCGCTAACTACACGTGTATGGTTATTGAGCAACTCGTCCTAGAAATGGGTTTAATTGGGGAAACAAAATATCGTACGAAAATCTATCACCGGAAGTCTGGCCATCTTGATGCAACAACACGGTGTTGTTGCATCACGATACTCCCCAGTGAACCATGAAATACTGCAAAATAGCAGTATTTTTAAATGCAAAATTTCAAGTACAGTTTCCACAGTATACCAAGGTAGATCGTAATAATAAAATGGCTCCATTGCATATCATGGTTAAATGTCTAGACCATGATATCACTGCATTTGATGGTATTTGACCATGAAATACTGTGAAACGGTGGTATTTTTTAGATACAAAATTACATGTTAATTGACCATGGTATACCATGGTATATCATGATCGTTAAATGGCACCATTGCATTTCATGGTCAGGAGCGTTTTTTTAACATGGAGTTTCCCATTGAAAAAATACTGCCGTTTCACAGTATTTCATGGTCAGAAACCATCAAATGCAATGATATCATGGTCAAGAAACCATCAAATGCAATGATATCATGGCCGAGAACTTGACCATGATATCATTGCATTTGATGGTTTCTGACCATGAAATACTGCGAAACGGCAGTATTTTTTCAATGGAAAACTCCATGTTAAAAACGCACTGTTAACAATGAAATGCAATGGTGCCATTTAACGTTCATGATCGGCCATGGTATTACCATGGTATTTCATTGCATTTCATGGCCATATACCATGGTCATACCATGGTATACCATGGTATGGCCATGGTCCATTTCAACATGGAAGCACACAAAGCACCATGGGGAGTAATTCACCCCCCCCCCCACCCCCCCTCTCCAATATTCTCTAAATTAATAAAGGCTACAGAATATAAGAGAGAGAGGGGTGACTCACTCCCCATGTAAAGCACATAGAAAGAAAATACCTTTCTACAATAAGGCTGTCTAACTCAGTAACTAAGTGCCCATAATTAAACAAGTTCAATACCCCTGTGCGGTATCTCAAATAAAGCTACAAAACATGTGTGTATAATTTACAAAACTGCAACAGTGCTTTTCAGATGCATTTATTTTATAACAAATAATTCCAGTATTATTATACAGATTGTTGAGTCAGACTACATTACAATGTATGATATTTCTCAGGTATTATACATGTAATAAGTAGTTTCCTGTTGGTCAGATAATATTTAGCCTAATTCTGCAAACAAGCTGATGTATTAATTATCATAATATGTACAATGTTATCATAACCTAACTGATATGCCTAATTGTTGATCTATCGGGAAGAGGTACCCACATATGATATGTTATCATAAATAATTATTTACTTTGAAGTAAACTTATTACTCACTCTTTTCAAAAGTTTGATTTCACTCTTATAGGCTCATCTAGTAATTATCATTAGGCACTTGTCTTGTAGACGGGTACTTAATACATGGCTTCTTGATATAATTATTATCCCATCGAACAAAGTTCGGAGGGATATAGGGAACGCCTCCGTCCGTCCGGGCAATAACTCAAATACCGTTGGCCTGATTTTGTTCATATTTTGTACACATATACCCTATGGGGGTAGAAGTTCTGCTCAAAAGCAGATTTTCAAAATGGCCACTCATTTCAAAATGGCGGCCATTTTAGTGCCGATTTTACAGTAATATAGGTGCAATATGTAAAACTGTAATAGCAATATGTTTTAAATGTAAAAAAATTATAAAGGACATTAATAATGCTACAAATGTAGATATTAAAGAAGCACATGGCAGCCATCTTGAAAAATGGCGGCCTTTACTCGTCATTTTACGATTTTTGCTGTAACTCGAAAAATAGTGGAGTGATTTTGTTCATATTTGGTATGTGAATACTATTAGCATTGCACACTGTCTCAAGACACTTTTGGTAGAAGGCGGCCATTTTGAAAAATGGCCGCCATTTTATCGTATTTTACTATAACTCGAAAAGTAGTGGAGCGATTTTGTTCATATTTGGTATGTGAATACTATAAGCATGGCACACTGTCCTATGACACTTTTGGTAGAAGGCGGCCATTTTGAAAAAAAATTTGAAAAATGGACGCCATTTTAACATATTTTACTATAACTCGAAAAGTAGTGGAGTGATTTTTTCATATTTGGTATGTGAATACTATAACCATGGCACACTGTCTAATGACAAAAGTAAACTCGAAAAGTAGTGGAGCGATTTTGTTCATATTTGATATGTGAATACTTTAAGCATGGCACATTGTCTAGTAAAACTTTGGGGAGTTGTCGGCCATTTTGAAAAATGGCCACCACTTTTATGTGTGTTATTTTACAAGTATGTGTGCGATTTTTCAAAAATTTTTTAGGTGGCTATTTAAAAGCATATTATTTCTTCTGATGACAACTTGGCAGTGAGCAACCATTTTGAAAATGGTGGCCTTTCTGGTGTGTTTTTTTATGATATTTGCTATTCGTTTGTAAAAATGCCAGTCATTTCTGTTCGATGGGATTCGCTACGCTTTGGCGTTGCCGTTGTTCTGGTTATTACATGTATACAGCAAGTAACAATTAGTTTAGCATACGAGATACATGTATATTTACTTCAGTCATCGTAATTATGTTTTTGTGGATGGCATTTGGCAGTTGGTGGTTGGTATTCGGTGTCTGAAACAAGTGTAACAAATGGCAGGTGATGACATTTTGCATGTTTTGTTTAATATATTTTATTGACTCAGAAGATTAGAGGTTGTTATGACATATTGATCATAAAAGGTGAACAAGTAAACTACATAACTCTACTATCTTAGAAGAATAAATTGCTTAATTAATACAACATAGTATGTTCAAAGCATTTAGCACATAAGAGTTTATAGCTTACAATAATCTCTGGGTAATAAGCTATTGAAACACTTCATTGTTACCTATCAGTTCTGATAAGACTGATTTATAATGTCAATATATCAAAACATTGGAGATTGGAAAGGGTCCTTATTCTCACATAAATAACTCTTAAAAAGCTAGAATATATACCAACCTCTACCAGAAAGAATATATTTGATTTAAAAATGAATATTGCTATGCAAAATCTGTGCAAATTGTGAATTAAATGCACAAATATAATCTAGAAAATAACTGTAGTAGTCTAGACAGTCTAAGTCAGGATCACCCATGCAATGATTGGGATAACTCTCCCTAAACTAATGAAAAACATTTTAATTGAGTACTAATGTTAATTCATTGACTTTGTTTTGGCTGTCTTTTTTTGTCATTTATTAAGAATACATCAATGAAACAACATATGGGCATGTTAAGCGTACGCTCAGGCTCAGGCCAGAAGGTTCTTGAATTCTTCCAAAATCATACAGTCATTTAGTATTTTGAGCATTTTTCAAATGGAACATTTTTAAAAACTGACCCCCTTGGCTAGTCATATGTAATACCTCAATGGATCAAGATGGGCTAAAGCTGGCTACTGGCATGTACACTACCCTTCTTTGATTTTCTATTATATTTGGCTATTTTCCCCATGATGTCACAATTATATCCACAGATGATCCATCGTGTCCTATAGAAAAGAAAGACATCTTCTTAGGTTTGGTCCTTTGCTTTCAGATGAGTGTAGTCTATGTGATAGATTTGCTGATTGTGACAGGAGTGGTGAGACACCAAGGTGTGTCTGTAGGGTGGGCTATACGGGTGATGGAACAACATGTACAGGTAAGTCATATCAATAGTAAATATAATTCAGATTTCAAAATCTTATTTTAAATGATGCATCTAAATGTATGTATCAATTAGAATTGACATTACAATAAATAGAACAATTGAATTGAGGTCTATATTAGAGTATAGCCAAGACATAAAAGTCTTAGAATATAGGCAGAGGCTGGGCCAACACAACCTCAACCTATTCAAAAATATAGCTTGTTTGACTCCTCTGATATGTTTTAGAAATTATGACTTGTTTCAGATTTTATGAATGTACGTACTAATTGATAGAAAATGTTTATATTGCAGCATTGAATGCATGTGAGGGCAACCCTTGTGGATCCAATGGCTATTGTGAGAATCTGAGGACAAGCTACAGTTGTATATGTTATTCTGGATACACAGGAACACATTGTGAAACAGGTAAACATGTACAATGTTTATGACTGCCTCCCCTATAGTAGATAATGAGGGGGTTCAGACATTTAGTGCTATGATATGTAGCTGAGATTTAGGCATGTTAAAGTCAAGTGGGATAAATAATTGATTGTACTTCATAGGGACTTCTATTTCACTCATCAAAGAACATATGAATTGTTCATTTTGAACATACATCTTAAAGTCAAGAAATATTTTGCAAAAATTTTGAGGAGGCTAATTGGGCTTTCTTGATGTTATATGCTAATCTCTAAGTGGATTAATGATCCCCTTCTATTTCTCATCACTAGTCGTCCCCAGCTGGTTAGAAAGACATAACAAAATGGATGAACTTCCGTCTGAAGATTTCTTATTTTCAGCGTGTTCACCAAGGAGGCTGTTGAGTACGCATCCAAATATTTTACTTGTATGTTAAAAGTAACATCTGATTACGTCGTTATAACCAGGTGATCATGGTGCTTAGTATATTTAAAATTATATGGTATACAATAATGAACTGTTATTTTCCAGATCTGAATGACTGTAAGGTAAACACAAGTCTGTGTGATGCAAGTCAAGACTGTGAGAACACTACTGTAGGCTATAGGTGTCTCTGCGAACCTGGCTTCATTGACAATGATGGAAAATGCACAGGTATTTGGCAAACTAAGTGATTTGTAATATTACTACATAAATAAAGATTTTCCATAAATATTACATGAATAAAAGATACAAACATGCCAAAACTACTAAAGTGTGTGTGTGTTTCATTCATTTTAAAAATTATTTAAAGAAGTGATACAATTTTTATTTTCTTTATAAAAATTATTTATAAACCTCTTTAGGGAGCTACATGTAATGACAAATTTCAGTTTGAAGGAATAATTCATTACACTCATTACTTACTACAATATTACAATATTTATTTCTATTTATTCTAGTCAGCTTCACTCATTATACACTTAACAAATACAAAATCTAATTTGTTCATGTACTGAGATGTACTGATTTACTTATATGTAATTTATGTGATGTATAAAGCATTTGCACATACTTAAGTTTAAAGAGGGATGTTGCGATTGGAAAGCACAATCAAGACCCCTTGATTACATGTTGAGCTGTACCACATATTCACCTTTCAACTTACCAACGAAGAAGTCCCCAAATCTGCTGCTTTATATGCTAATTTTTGGCGTTTTGCCATTGTGCTGAATGGTCGAATTATTTTCATCCAAATTAATTATCTGAAACTTAAATAAACCTGAGGGACATCTATATGTTATCTGATTGGTTGTTAAAGGGACAACAAGGCTTGTAGAGAGAAAATTCGAAATATTTTACTTTTTCTGAGCTACAGTATCAGGGCAACCTTTGGCTTAACATCTTCTTTGACATACCTATTTTCTTAAAATGTATGGATAAACTTTCAATTTCAGCATTAAGAAGTGTAAATTCAGTTCAAAGCTTCTATAGAGGGAGTCCCGCTTATAGATTTTTAAGATTCACCATGTTTCAAGAGGAATATCAGCTGAAACAATGTTTATCCAGGGTGTTTCTTTGAGGATAATGAAAATATATGTTAGTCTTGAAGAAATAACCAAACTTAAATATATTTTGACACTTGTCCATGATCGTTGAATGTCCCCTCTGCACTCATTGTTGCACCTTTAAATTTGTTAATCAATATTATCATGTAACCAAAGGAACTCCGTATACGGAATTTTTCCTCGATTGCCGCGATCAAACTCAATTGTGTTCAATTCTGACAGTTGGTTGTTCTGTTGATTTTGTCAATATATCGGCAAAACTATACCCATAAGTTTGTCTCAAGATATATCTAAAGTATGTAAGATATTATATAAGCAATTATAATGGAACATCACTGATTGTCCGGGAGATAAATCGATGGCATTATGTATCTTTAAATAAGGATAACTCAATAAAGTCAGAACTGTTGGAAAAAATTAATATCTCGATTAACTTAATCTCAACTTTTCTTTATCCTTTCTTCTGCCTTTTAATGCATGTATCTTCATGTGAATTGTTATAAAAATATAACTTGACCATAATGCCCTCACTGTGGAGTGACCATGTCTTATTAAATTCTAAACTCTCTTGTATTTCTAGAGATACCTCTGTACCCCTATGAAGGCATTGGAGAGGTAAATAAGGGCGATGATCCTGTTTATGGACCTTTCTACATAAGGGGAGGAATATCCTACTTTGGAAAGATTTATCATCGACTTTTTGTGAGTATTGAAAATGCCAAAGCACATTTATCCATCACAATGTCTAGATTCCTACACAACAAAAAATATAGAAAGTATAAACAAAGAAATGATGAAGCTGATTGACTAATAACATAGAAGGAAATATAGAAACTAACAAACAAATAAAAGATACAAGCAAATAAATAAACAAATTCTGTATTATTCTTGTACTTTGTGAAACACAAGAACATGCATTCCAAAATTCCAATTAACGAATAAACCTTTATGTTTTTCATCATAATTAAAGCAATTACCTTATACATATGTCTTTTAAATATAAATGTGTTTGTTACTTTAGGTGTCCATGAATGGCTACATATCCCTTGGTCAACGATACAGTTATACCCAACCCCCCTGGAACAATCGATTCCCCAGAGATGAAGCCTTGATTGCACCCTGGTTTACAGACATTGATACCACAAAATATGGTTACTTGTCCATATATAACTACAATGTTATAGATTCCAACCAAACTGCAAAAGTTATTTTAGAACGAGCTAGTGAGGATGGTACCAAATATGGTGTGGATAGTAGTTTTACAGCATCACATGTAACCGTAGCAACATGGTATAAGGTGCCACCATATCCAGGCCAAACCCAGGATGAGGTGAGATTTTGTTTGCCATTTTTGCTATATTCCTATTGTATTGTATTCCATTGTATCCATTTTTCTTTATTATTGAAAGTCAACTGACATTATGTCAGTAAATAACATCATGTTTTCATACAAAAGATATGCACCTGAAACCATTGTGATTCCCACTTGATATCATATTGAGTAATAAGTTGTTTTTCATCCTTTTCCAGTAAAGTTAATGTTCAAAATTCTGGAATTAATATTTATATTAACCTCTTGACTACTCACTGACAGGATTTCTCATCACCTTTGAAATGAATTTGTAACCCAGAGTAACAAGATAATCTGTTACAAATTTTTTCTCACTGAAATTGCTCTAATTTGGAGAATTTTCATCGGATTTACACAAATTGGAGTTAATGTTTCAAAATGTGTAGAAATGATCACTGCCGACTATTTTCACTAAATTGAGCATCACCTGTTGTTTATATGTAGTAAAATGTCAAAAGCTGGCAAAAATGAAAAATTATTTGATTTCGAAAGCGATTGTGGAGCCTGGGATTCAAGAGGTTAATGATTCCTTGCCCTGGTTCCTTATCTCCATTTTCTCTTTATCTTTGATTACTTGAAATAATATAAGGAGACATAATTCTGAGAATTCCACAACCTTTTTGTTCCAGAATGCCACATTTCAAGTTGTTATGGTGACAGATAGTCGAGTATCATTTGTATTATATAACTACCACCCCTCTGGTATGGGCTGGAATCCCAACAACAGTGGCAGACAAATTCTAATTGGGCACTCGGATGGTGGAAATAATAGCAGAAGTATATACGAAAGGCCAATATCTACAGTCCACCAGAGGTCAAATGTTGGTAAGTTGGGCGTTTGAAAGGTACTTTGTAAAAATCAAACATTGCTTTTTTGTTGTGATTTCTCAATTAATACTTGAATGTATACTTACATGATACAGTTCATTCAATTGAGAGAGCTAATAATAAGGATTTCTGACATATAGTAAACTGCTCAATATCAATTTATAATCCTGTGTTGTAACCTTATTTTTCTATACATGTTGATATATTCAGCTGTCTTATTTCAGAACTTGTGTACATGTATCTGGACCAGCTTTCTACCTTAATTATATTTTTATTTATTTATTTCACCTGTGCATTAAACACATTTTCATCTTACTAATGCCTGGGTCACATTTGTTCCGATTCATTGGCTGGTGCCTGGTGCCTGTTCAAAACTGAATATAATTGTGAACAGGATACTCAATCGGCCGGGCACCGGCTGATGAATCGGAGCAAATGTGACCCAGGCATAAGGAATTCATCATTGTAACATCATGTTAATCCATATGCAAAATGCATGAACCCTACCATGAATTTTCTGTATCATCATGTTTTTTGTAGGAGAAACAGGGAGACATTACTACAAGCTAGGTGAACGTACCGGCAATGATAACATTAAGTGTTTAGAATGGGTTGAGAAACAACCTAGCAATATTCGCGACCTAGCTAGGAGAGCTCAACCATGTCCCTGTAGCTGGAATCAAGCCAGACGAGACACACGTTTCACGGTTGATAGAGGGAGCATGTGTGTGGAGACAAATAGCTGGAACAACAGAAGATCACGACGCCCCAGACAGAAGTGTTGTTATGACAGGTGAGGGCTGATCTTCTAATGGGTTAGAATGTGCAGGTTTTTACTGAGATATTCACATTTCAATTTTTTACCATTACAGTCTTTGTTATATTATAAAATTGGACCAAAGAAGTGTTCACTTTGAGAGGTGTTCAGATAAGAGAGTTGTTAAGTTATACAAGTTTTGCTGTATAATTGAGTTATAAATCTTATTGTATGTTATAGAAATGGTGCAATAAAACTGGGCTATCCAGGAGGAGGCTATCCCATCATAGATGGTAGTGAAGAAAAAGGTTACCAGGATTGTTGTACAAATTCGAACTTATGCCATCTTTTCTACAAACAGAGACCTTCAAATGGCTGCTCGGGATATGTGCCTCCAAGATGGGGTAAGCTTTTGGTTTTTGGTTGGGTTATTGATGGGCATTTGAGGGGTGATATGATGATCTGAAGAGTGGAGTTGTTATCCAAAAGGTTTTGGACAACAATATCAATACTTATTATCAGTCATCAGTTTAATGAATGATGCAACAATAGAACACATGAAAAAATAGGAGTAGATTCACTTGACTTATATTTTATTTAATTCATGCAATTTAAGTTTGAACTACAGGAACTGAGATTTCATCTCAACTAATTATATAATGTATATATTTATTATCCCAACAAACGAAGTTTGGTCGGGATATAGTGAAGCCCTCCGTCCGTCCGTCAGTCGGTCCGTCCGTCGGTCCGTCCGTCAGTCCGTAAGATAACTCAAATACTAGTGGACGGATTTTCTTCATATTTAGTGGAAAGATGTATATTGGTGAAAAGTTTTACGCAAAAAAAAATTTTTCAAGATGGCCACCGCTTTAGAAATGACGGGACTTTTTTCGCAATAATCATAAATTTTTCATTCTAAACCAAAGTAATTAATATTATTGTTTGAAATTTTGGCATTATATTCACAACATTTATCTATTTCACATATATTCCGTGTTTTTCATCCTGACCCCCAGGGGCCTTGTGGGGGGTCAGGAAAACAGAAATTTTCGCTAATTTTTAGATCTTTCTGAAGTATAGCTTTATTATACTCAAATGAAAGGCAATTAAGAGTAGATTGCAAATATTGTATCTTTTTTCTGATTCAAGCCTCGTAAAATTCAAAATGGCCATCTAATGTACGATTTCGCAATAATTTTTCGATCCCTTCAAAGTATGGCTATATTATACTCAAATTGAAGGAATTTTTGAGTAGATCACAATTATGGTATTATTTTTCAGATTTGCACCTCAGAAAATTCAAAATGGCTGCTTTGCAGGAATTCGCAACTCTAAAATCTAATATTTTCAATTTTAACCAAAGTAATGAGTATAATTGATTTGAATTTGGTAATTGATATTTTGTTCGTTGGGATTTGCTACTCCACGGAGTTGCCATTGTCTAGTTGATACTTGTTCTATAATAACGTACCTTTATGTGCTTGTAGGTTCTGGTCGTGGAGACCCCCATCTTATTACTCTTGACAGAGATGAGTACACATTTAATGGCCTTGGGGAATATGTCTTGATGAAAGTAAATGAAACGTGAGTTCATTTCAAAGTGCACACACTTTCTTTTGTATACACTGTTAAAGTAGTATTACTTTGACCACATTCACCTGGCATTTTTCACAAAAATACTGGAATGAAATTATACGATTTTCAGTAATGAATATTTTCTCCATCTATCCATGGGCTTTCGAGAAACCCATAATCTATCCTAGTAACTCTGATAATACAAACATATTTTCTATTTTGCAGGGTACCAGATCTTGGTTACCTGGTGGATTTCAAGCTGCAAGGACGTACAGAGAAACTGAATCCTACAGACAATGCAACTGTATTCACATCATTTGCAGCTAAGGTCAGGTTCACTTTATAGAGGATTATGTATTGTACAGTAATTACAGAATTGATTTTCAGGCATTAAGCTGAAATGTGTTTTAAGAATTTTAATCCTTTTTAATTATCTGTTCTATATATGCAGTATTGTCACCAGCATGTATGTTTTCCGATCTTTTGTTCATGCATGAACTGTATATATGTGTACTTATGAGTCCATGGATTATGTTTTTGCTTTACATAAACATAAACAGTATATTGTTTTATAGGATGGAACATCAGATAATATTGAAGTAAAACTAAAAGAAACAAGTATAGAAATCATCGTAAATGGGGAAACCCCCATTACAATAGCTGATGGTAAACGTGAGGAATTCAACAATGTTTCAGTCGAAAACCGTGAAAATGAGATTATCGTGCAGTTTGCAAATGACATTGGTCTTAAGGTAAGTTTTGAAGTGATAGAATAGATGTGATTGCTGGCCCGTAGGCAGGGTGGGTGGGGGGGTCAATGGGTTTGAGCAAACTCCCCCCCTCCCCCCCTCCCCTGGCCAAAAATTCTTTCAAAAATCATGATGTTTTTCATCATTCTGGGCATGTTTTAAGTGATTCTGGCCATTTTTGGACCCATTTGTCAAAAGTGAATCCCTTCTGGAACTTTTCAAAAAGTAAACCCCCTTGGCAAATCCTGGCCACTGGCCTGTTGATTGTTGAACTTCTGTACTACCCTAGCTTGCCTCATTAACTTAACATATTCTTATTCTGCCTGTTGGTACAAGGCATCCTTTGTGATATGTATAAGACTTGCACCGCATTCTCATCAATTACCATGTGACTTCTAATTAGAGGAAACAGGACAGTCATGAGCAAACATTTTACTAGTTAATCATCAGGAAAATATTTATTATCCATATTCTACAGTACATGTACATTTGCAGGTGAAGGTTGGCCAAGGATTGTTAACATATGTCGTCTCTGTGCCAACATACTATAAGGGCCACACCCAGGGACTTCTGGGAAAATTCAATGGTGACGGAGAGCTCTTCATGCCAAATGGGACCAAACTAGAATTCACTAGAGGCAACTTAACTGAACAGGGTTATTTCAATTATGGCCAAACATGTGAGTAAAAACTATTGATTTTCAAAACTTGTTTTTCAATATGATAAATATTTTTTTTTAAATATCATCAAAAATTCCTAAATATAAAGCCTATTATTGGTCACACTACTCACATTTTATTTAGAGTAAGGTTCCAAAAATCATGAATTTGCCTGAAAATGAAAATGTTGCTGTAAAAGTGAAAAGATGAATTCTTCTATTTTTATTTGTTTTAATATCTTCCATGATATTTCCACTGTATTGAGTATTTATTTAACATGTTTTTTTAATATTACGTACTGCCTTGACTTCCGTCACATACCCCTTATAGATGCGATGACAATCCTCATAGCAATAACTGTACTTTTAGGGATGTTAACGTCTGAGACAGATTCTCGGTTTTCATACACGGATAAGAGGTTTGAAGACTACAATGTTCCAAGTTTTGTCCCAATATTTTTTGCTGATAGAATAGGGGACAAAACGGAAGTCGTACCTGATAAGGTTAAAGAGACTTGTGGTGACAACCTTCAGTGTCAGGTTGATTATATGGCTACAAATAATGATAAGGTTGCTAAAGAAACTATTGTTGATGGCGATCGTATTGCAGAGGACACTAGTATCTTAGGTAAATATAATAATTATAGAATTCAAATTGATGTAGTTAAAAAGATGAACAATCAACCTTAATTCAAACCATGAAATGCTCTTATAATTTACCTGATAAGAAGATTATGATATAAAACCAGAAAATGATTGCCAAAGTGTGTATAGTTTTTATGATTCCTGTAGCATAATTATATGTTTGTTATTTTAGAGCACAGGCCCCCTGTGTTTGTTGAGATAGAAGATGCATTGAACATCACCATAAATGAGAGATATATAAGGAAGCTCCATGTTAACCTTACTGGAGATGTCACTGTTGTGTTTTCAATTGAAACAACCCTGCCTAATGTAACAATAAGTAAGTATTTTTGTCACATATATTGTGTATATATTTTGGTCCTTTTGTGCTGATAGGTGTCATCATTTATCAAATGACAAAGCAGAGAATTGTCGAGATCTGATTGGGTTTTAGACTGGACATTCTGGATTTCAAGGTTTTGCATCCACAAGATTCTGAATTTTGAAAAAATATGAATGCATTCTCAAGGAATATTACTATTGACCACATAGCTTTATAACTTTAGACAGGTCAGTTTTTTTCAAATATGAGTGCTCACTGTTCAAATAAGGAGGTGTTCAGATTTCAGGTTTTTCTTACAAAAGGAGTCAATAGGAGGAAAAGATAGAGCCGAAAATGTTTGAATTAGAATGCATTCAGATCAGCCAGGTGTTCAGATATCAAGGTTTCACTGTAATTCTGTTGATGGGGCAAGTTATGTTGTTTTTTTTATTTTTTTTATTTTGGTGTTTTTAGGATAAGAGAAAGGCATTGAGCCCCTTTAGATATTATTTATGAGCATTTAATGTCACAGTTTTATGTTCATATGTTCATATTTTTCTTGCAATAAATAGATACACTGCATAAACTTTTTAAAATGTTGAATATTATACATCATTTACATAATAATTTTAGACTCAACAACAGGCGAAATATTTTGGAACCCTACAATTGAGTATCGCAACATCTCTGGATACGCCAAGTTTTACGCCACTGATTCCAAAAATGCATCATCAGAATACTGGCCTGCCATCTATGTTTGTGCTTGTAAAAATCCTTCACAATGCAACCTTGACTACTTAAATGAAAATGAGGTGGAAACAAATGAAAGTAAGTGTAAATCCGACAATGAGTTAAAATGACAACATGTATTATATTATGATATCTATCAATGCAAATGGAATCTATTATCCTTATCTCTAAGGAAATATGGTAAACCAGATTAAAGATTAAAGAGATGTACTCATATTAAAGGATTGATTGATTTAAACACATGCTTAATATTATAAATAAAACCTCCAACATGAACAGCTATCTACATCTAACTCTTTAAAGGAATATTCCTTGCCAAACCATCTCTCTCCTCATATGGTAGCTATAACCATATATTTGCTTGCCATGTTTAGCAAAACACGCAAAAATGTTTTGATATGGTCAAATTTGATCACTTAGAAATGTGATGCTCAATTCCAGTAAGTTGCCATCTTTTAAAATTTCACACAGGAAGTGATGTCATCAACTCTCAACTTTGCATATAGCATTAGGTGAGGAGCTATTAAGAATTACAAAACCAGCTAAATATTCTTTTTCAACTTTGTATCTTATTTAATCCTTCTAAAAATCTCTTCTTTTATTCTAAGTTGACAAGCCCTGAAAATATTTTTGCACAGAAAGTAATGATCACTTGTCTAGAATTGATTTTGTGCTACTTTCCTATACTGTTATGGGCAAGGTTATACAGGGTGTCAAATAAGTCCCGTCCCCCCTGCTACAGCTAAAGCCTTAAAAGACAGTACCTAGTGTGATATACCATTGGAAAGATCATCCAAAGTTATGTTAACTCACCAACTCTCAAGTATTTTGGATGAAATTTACCTATATTTTTATGATGTCTTTTATAGTTTACATGCCCTCCTTTAAGTAGCTTTTTTGCGTCAAAATGACAAGGATATGACCTCAGAAATACATCAAAAAGTTGATCTTTTTCGCATTCCACTTGTTACAAAATGGTTTTCAGCACTTTCCTTGCCCCTCTATTTTCTACACATCTAACCCTATCCAGAAATTGGTTAAATTCATTGCCATAAACATATTTAGTCATCTTTTGGTCCCTTGACCTTTCTTATACTCGATTCTTAAAATCCTGCCAAATATGCCAAATTGCCATGTTTCTAGGCATATGGTCACCTCAATTGATACAATGTAAAAATTTGTAAGATTGATTGACATGCGTCAGATATATGCCAATCAACGTAACTTTGGAAGACCTTTCCAATGATATATCACACTTGGTACCAAATATCTTGGTTTTGGCTGTAGAGGGGGGGACGGGACTTATTTGACACCCTGTAGAAGTTGAGAGTTGATGAGATCACTTCCTGCAAGAAATCTTAAAAGATGGCAGCTCACTGGAAATAAGCACTAGATTTTTAAATGATCAATATTGACCATATTAAAACATTTTCCCATGTTTTGCTAAATATGGAAACTATATATATGATTATAGCTACCATATCAAGAGAGAAAGGGTCTGGCAAGGAATATTCCTTTAATATGAAGAAATTTTCTAGGTCTTTGGATTATTTGATTTTCATGTTAAATCATCCCATTATAACATGAACACCTCCATCCTTGAATACATTTCCATCAACAACTCTATCTATACATGTTAATGACATGTTCAATTTGCTGAGATTTTACACTTTAACACGAGCGATATTAATTCTTGTTTTTTTATATTTCAGACAAGTTCTATAGGGCTCAATGTAACTGTAGTTCAGGAGCTATAGGTGAATTCTGTGAGATTGAAGAGTGTGCACCTGGATCCTGTTATCCGAATGTAACATGTACAGTTGAGCCTAATTTACCCAATGGCTTCAAATGTGGACTCTGCCCCAGTGGCCTCCAGGGAAATGGCCAGAAATGCTTTGGTAAGAAAAACAAGTCAGTATATTTGCAACATGTCCATGAACTGTGTTGCTATGGCAATTGTATCTCTATTTGTTTGCCCTTAATTGTCACACAATTTTGAAGATAAAAGGGTCACAGAAAATTTGTTGAGGAACTTTGATGATCTTTATATTCAGTCCTAGATGGCACTGTTCAAAATTCTATGATGAAACCAAAGTGATACAATGCATGTTTCACTGCCTGAGATTCTCAACCCCCTAAGCTCTTGTTTGCAATGTTTTAAATTAAGAAAATTTAAGATAATGAATATTACAATTTTATTTTCATATATTTGACTCTTTTATATCTTTTGTTTCTTCAAGAATTATTTTGAAAACTAAAAGAAGAAAACCTTAATTTTGCTTGTTAAATTTTGCGCTGATCTTTGATTAATTATAACATGGAGAAGTGAAAGACAAGTTACATTATATATTGTCATTTCACAGATTTTTAAAAGTATATAAATATGTATAAAAAGATCATTTTTTGTATTAATTTCTTACCTCACTGAACTGCATTAATTTACAGATGTTGATGAGTGTTTTGAAAGGACATCTATGTGTAACCAGACATGCCACAACTACCCAGGTGGCTACAATTGCAGCTGTGAGTCTGGCTACAGGATAGCATCTGATGGCTTTATGTGTGAAGGTATAAGCTCTTTCAATAATATATGTACATTCTAAATGTATAAGGTATATATGTTAAGTTTACTATTTTTCCTGTAATAATGCTACAAATACTATCCTAGAACAAACAGCACAATCTTGACATATTCTCAATTAAACAATGGCCTTTGTGACAATATATATATTTTATTTATACATTATGTACATATGTGTTTTGTTATCCTGTAGATATAAATGAGTGTACAGACACAGAAATAGCACATAACTGTACCAATCCAGGTCAATACTGTGTGAACACCATAGGGGCTTACTTCTGTGCCTGTGATGTAGGATACGCCAATGATGGAACAACATGCACTCAAGGTAAATAGTGCCCTTTAAGGTAGGACAGGTAGAATGAATAATCTTGGTGTAAAGAGTCTCTCAAATAAATTACTCATTCAACAGTGCCTACCCATATCCTGGTCAATCCCCTTTCTTGCCTTCTAAATGATTATCATCCTCCGATCACAGGGCTTCAAAATCCAGAATATATTCTTTCTTTTTACCCCCTGCTATAAGCAGTTACCATTTCCCTTATTAAGAACTCGCAATCTGATTGGCTGTCACAACACTGCAATAGAAATCATGTATAAGTCATTGCGCATAATAAGATCACGTGATTCAATTAAAATCGGGTGCTTCCAAATTGGTTATAGCAGGGGGAAGAAGGAGGTATGGATTCTGGACACCTGCTTAGGAGGATGAATGATTATACATGTAGATATTTCCTCATATTTTTCATGCTGTAAGAGTGAAAGAAGAAACCTTGTTAAAGGTTCCTTTTTAGAAAATAAGTCCTGTTAAAAATCAATGTAACTCTATAGATATGATGTATGTTGTACACAACTACAATTTATTTAGAATTCATATTGCTTCTTGAACTCTGCAGCCTCTCACCAATATGGCGGTCAACTTCAGTTTATTTCAATCCCTGATGCTACAAAAGGACAGATGTGGACAATTGATCTTCTCGACCCTACATCTAAGGCCTATGCGGATCTTGCCACTAAAGTGCACACTGTTGTAAGTATGACTTGCTGTAGATAGTGCTATTCTCATTGGGGAACATTAATCTCAAAAAATCATAGTACTGTAGAAGAAAATACTGTTAACATAGAGCACTTTTGAAACACTGAAAATACTCTTTTTAAACACTGAATCCCGGGAACATGCACCCAGGCCCGTAGCCAGGGGGGGTTGATGGGTTTGAGCGAACCCCCCAGGCCAAATTTTTTTTCAATAACATGCAGTTTTTCACCATCCTAAGTGATTTTTAAGTGATTTTGGCCAATCAAAAGAGCACCATTCTGGAATTTTTCAAAAGTGAACCCCCCCCCTTGGCAAATCCTGGCTACGGGCCTGTGCTCCTGTATCCCTCGACTTGTAACATGCCATTTATACTCTATATAACAATGGATTCAACTATACATGATTGATATTTTAAGAACATATGTTGGTATGTGTTTTAGGTGGATGGTATATATAAGAATAGTACATTGAAGACCAGTTACGTCTCTTCCCAGGTCTACGAGTTCAGGTACAGTGTAGAATTCTAGAAATAGAGTGAAAAATATGTCTAATGTATAATGTATCTTATTATTTAGAGTAAGGCCCTTACTATTTCAATGTTTATTGGTGTTCCTTTGTCATTCCAAAACTCACAACCTGGCTGGCTGTTATGGGATATTTTGATCATTTAACATGTTCTTGCGATTTTAGGGTAAAGAAAATCATTTCAAATAAAAAGCTCAAATGAAATATTTTAAGCTGACTTCATCTTGACTTTCATTTTAACAGCATGCTAAGATTGTTAATTTGTGTATTTACAGCCAAGGAAGTATTATTGCCAGATTCAACATTTTCTTCTCTGGACGCCAAGATATCCCAACGGTTGATCAGATTTTGCAAGATCGTTTAGATGATTGTCCCTCAAGCCCTTGCACCCTAACAGTTTCTGATACCACTCTTATTGGGGTCAATAGTAGCACATCTACTGTACAAGGTATGTATTCAAAAATAGATATTACAGAATTCATTTTTGTAATGGCGGATGAATACAATGAGAACATACAATGCTATTCAATTATGACAAGTCCTGTAATTAGCTGGGAGGCAAGCAGCATCAATTTAAGGCTTGTTATCCCACCGAACGAGATATAGGAAAGCCGTCCATCTGTCCTGTTTTATAATTGAAATATACATGTATGTTTGTCATTACAGAAAAGGATCTTTGTGTCTCGTCCCTAGACAACAACTGTGATAAGCAGTCAACCAACTGCACTTCCTCTGAAGGAGTCTTTTCCTGTTCCTGTAAAACAGGGTTCGAACCCAGAGACAAACCCAGTGAGGCAAATATTTGCAAAGGTACACATACAAAATATTGTATACATGTATGCCCAAATTTGTATGGCATTGTTAATCAGAAAAGTCTTGTATGAAGCCCCTGTATGTACCTCTATCAAAGCCTGAGAGGGGATAGGGAACACAAGGTCCTGGTGCAAGACTACAGAAGTCTAAAGCAAGTCAGCATGTTTTTAAAAATCCTGCACAATGAAATGAATTGGTGTGTGGAAATACAGAAGAATTGAGAGAGTATTAAAATATACAACGATAACTCCATTTCATACTACAAATCAAGGTTTAGAAATACATTTGTCTTTGTTTAGAGTTTAATAATCCAGGAAATCATCTTGTACACTGTACAGTTATATACCATATTTGCACTAATTTTCATTAATGTAAATGTCATGCAATTTAAATTGGTAAGATGTGCCCAATGGTTTGGATAATGAAATGAACTATGAATTCGAAAAAACAACTCAATAATTTGTGAACTTGTTTTATTTCAGATATCAATGAATGTAATTTGGAGCCCAGTGTTTGCACAAACAGCAATTGTACTAATCTTCCAGGCAGCTTCTCCTGTAACTGTAACTTTGGATTCAAAGCTTTTAATATAACATATTGTGAAGGTAAGGGGTTTTCTCAAAGGTTTCACACTTTCAATACCACATATTTTGAAGGTAAGGAGTCTTCTTAGAGATTTCACACTAAATTCAACATAATTTGAAAGTAAGGGGATTTTTCAAAGGTTTAACATTAAATACCACTTATTGTGAAGGTAAGGGCTCTTCTCAAAGGTTTTACACTAAATTCAACACTTCAATCACTTTTTATGTTGATGGAAAAAAGTGGATTTACCCAGTAGAGTCAACCCTTCTCTTACCATGTGCTGACTAATAAATGTATCAGGCAAGAGATATTTGGAAAATTGAAAAATATATATCACATATATATATTGAAATATATATCACACCCATGTACATGGAATCAATAATAACACAGATATCAATAATTCTCATGATAATAATAATAATTATGTTGATTTTGTGTATTTTTATGACAATTTTTTGTATTTAAGCACTCTTTTTTCAAACATTTGTTTATTTTCAGATGTATGTAAGAGTAATCCATGTCAAAAAGGTGGACAATGTCAAAAAGAAAGGAGCTCATATCGATGCATGTAAGAAATCGTCTTATGTTTATAAATGATTTTAATGAATTGAACATATAATAGGGTATTCACATATAATTGTATGTAACACTTCCTCACCCAGGAATGTATGTTTGAATGTTAAAACACTGTATAGAATGTTATTAGAGCATGGATATTCCTTTAAATTTAATAATTTTAGGAAGTCATCCAAAAACTAAACATGTTGTTTCAAACTAAATAGTAATAGTGAGATCTGTGTTCTGATTATAGATGTCCTGCCGGTATATCGGGCAAAAACTGTGAGAATGAAGATGCTGCTGCTCAGAGTACGTCGTTTTAGTCTACTACATGAGATTTTTTGATAAAAGTAGCTTTCATTGATTGAAATTAACGTAATGTAGTAAAGTAGGGTAGTTATGACAGAAAATGTAGTGTCAATTTCCTAACTACCTATGCTGATTGGATAATGGCCACATCATTTTTATGTCACCACCAGAAGTGGTAACATATTGTTAAAGTCTCCAATTTGTTGGATGGTTTTTGGCCTCTTGCATTCAGCGTCTGTAACAAATGGTGGGTGGTGATATTTTGCATGTTAATGCCTTGTTTCATGTTTTTTTTGTTTTCAACAATCCATCATTGATTGTATTTTTTTCTAACTAGACTAGACCTAGATTTAGGCACTTCTTGATATAAAATCTTCGCCAGTGAGTGTCTAAAACAAAATGATATCAATAAGCATAATATTCCTATTGAGTTATGAAATTGATATTGGAACTAGAAAACATACATGTAACAATAATAAAGATACTCCACACTGTTTTATTAAAGGTTTTGATCTTTTTTAGGGTTGCGTTTAATTGCTATTGGTGTGGGGGCGGGAGTTGGAGCTTTCTGCCTTGTGCTCATCATCATAATCGTTGTCCTCTGCTGCAGGTATGTTCTATCTTAAACCATATTAAAGCCATTTTGATATTAGGCATATGAGGCACTATAGGCATCATTGCTGCAAGGATATTCAAAAAGGAGACCAATAAAATACAGCATCATTCCTGAAACATATGGAACACCCTGTATAAGGGTATTTTAAGCATAAAGAAGTTCTTTGAAGAAGGACGCACTATAGTTTGTTTTTTTTCATTTTTATCGTACTGTGAGAAAGTGCTATATTGTCATCTTCTTGTGCTGCTGGGTTTATATGTGTGCGTGTGTGTCAAAATTCCAGAAAAACTGCTTATATGTTCAACTTGAAGTTTTACAGATGCAAGAACAGACTAGTGTCAAGATCTGGTTGGATGCTGGGTTAATGACACTTTTGCTCTTCAAAGTGCAATATTTATTAATGTGTGTCTTGTTTATCTTGTGCCCTTATGTTTTATTCTAAATGTCATAGTAGTTATGGTATAAAAAGGTCAAGAGGGGTTTATATTGGATTTATCATTTGAGATGATGTATTTTCCCTCAATCCCTCTGGTACTTCAGTAAGATATCATATCATCCCTCAGAATAAACCTAATAAACAATCCCTCCCTTGGTATAACCTCTATATTATTTTCTCTTTAGATATTTTTGAATCAATGAATTTATCAATATGTAAAAATCTTGAAATCTAAAAACCTTAAGTATTCAGCGGTAGAGAGAAACAATGTTGTAAAGATTAGACTTTCAGAAAAAAGCCATGATGTGAAATGTTGTGAGCAAGATAATACTAGGAAGATAACTCTTAACTAATTTCTATTTTTCTCTCTTCTTTTACGGAAGAACTTATTTTTATTTAATTCTCTCAAAAGTTGGCCCCATCCTCATATTCACTACTCTGATAGTTACAAAACAATTGCCATTTACATTTATACATGTGTACTTTCATTTCTGAAAATCCTTTGAAATACTTTTGCAGCAAGCTGTTTCCAAATGAGTGACATATATATTTGTATGATGTTACTCAGATAACCAAGGGTTAATGGCCCTATCAGATTCAAAATGACATGTTGAACAAAACCAATTTTACAAATCAATAAATTTGGCGCACATGTTGCACATGTATCATAGCAGTATGAGATTCAATTTTGATTTGAAATTCTGAACTTTACACATGTTCCTGATATGTGTATGGTATCAATTGATTTTTATTTCGTAAGTTATAAGGGTTGTATTTGATATTTGATCCTGACGCTCAATTTATCTCATATAACATTTTTATATCCTGCAATAAATTCAAATGTCAATTGTGAATACAGTAGTTTACTCTCTTTGGAGTCAATACTTTTGGTTAATTTTACATTTTACTTATTGGTTAGATTAAAATGGTAATGAATTAGAATGCAAAATCTCTTGAAAAAGAACAGGGGTTAATTCATTAAAAGATTTAAGATTTCCAAATTAATGTATGAGATATATTGAATGTAGTGTAGTTCATGGCTTTGATTAATGACAATTTTTGGTCTTGTAATATAAGTAAATGAACATTTCACACTTAATGGGGTAGGGGAATTAACCATGATAAAATTAACTGTAAATCAAACAATTAACAGTGTAAAATGTCAACATGTAGAAATAAAAAGTAGAAGGAGTTAATTTTCTGCCCATTAAAGAGAATTGATCAGTATTTTTTCAAAGAACCATTTACAGAGAATATTCAATAGGGCAGGAGGTTCTATCAAATTATGGTCCTACTCTCCATTGATTTATATGGTGACCTAAATACAACTCTTTACCTTATTATCTTATACACAATCAGGGTCAGTAAGGGCCGTTTAGAAAGGGGACCATAATCCCCAGGGGACCATAATTTCTTTCACAAGGGGAGTACTTAGACCAGTTGTAATTATCAGTTGAAGTTTGACTGGGATATAGAGAAACTGTCCGTCTGTCAGTCCATTCATCTGTTCTTTCAGTCATTCGTTCATCTGTCCAGGCGATAACTCAAATATGGTTTGACAGATTGGGTTAAAAAATTATAGGCTGGTGCCTTAGGGGGATGGGACCTTTGTTCGAGTTGCTGGCATAAAAATATCGAAGGGTCTACCCTAAGTTTGAGTATCCATGTTTTCCAGAAGACGACGTCAAGACAAACCTGAGTCAAACTTTGAAAATCCAACCTACGGGACAGCATATCGTGATGGGGTATCCTCCCATGTTGTGAGCCTAGATTCCTGGAACCCCAGTATGCTCCCTAGGGCCAAGCTTAAATCAGGGGCTGGGCCAGATCTAGAAATGCATGAAAATTCTGTCAGCCAAGATAGGTTTATGGATGATGATGTCAGAGTAAGTAGCCGTGTTATAGCTAAGATTAGCCTAGCTATAAGCCCTTGTGAGAAACCTCTTTTTTTTTTTTTTTTTACATCTATTGTCAATTTAATTCAGTTCATGTTAATTGAATAGCTATCTAATACAATAAATACTGTATCAGATTATAAACCAAACCCATCATATTTCTAATTCTATATTTTATTTATTACAGTATGCAGATCCATCTAAAATTACAACATTTAATACACCAAATCCAGGACGACAGGACCCCCTATTTGATAATCCAGCATTTAGCCCTGATGATCAACCAATTTCAAATCGAGGCGTCATTTCATATGTTAGAAACAGTCCAAACAATAGAGTTAATAATAACACAAGAGGCAATGATTATTTCTAGTAGAAATAGTCACAGGACATGGTCCATTGAATTTCTAGTACAAATTGGTATACGACATAGCCACTGGGATTTCTATAGAAAGGGGCATAGGACATAGTCCATTGGACTTCTAGTGGAACTAGGCACAGGACACAGTCCCACAAATTTCCAGTAGAAATAGGCATGTGGACAAAATCCATTGAATTTCTAGTAGAAATAGGCACATGGACACAGTCCATTGAATTTCTAATGTGGCTGATAAGTCTATTGTCCATGCACTAACACATGAACAACTATTTTAGGAAGTATTCTTTGTATTGAAAATGGATATTAAAAAAATTATTAAAAAGAAATAGGCACAGAACACAGTCCATCGAATTCCTAGTAGAAATAGGAATAGGTAGATCTTGGACACAATCAATTTAACTTCAGGGAGTGAACAAGACAAACAATATTCTGTAACTGCATTGGCATTAATAAATAGTGATCTCCCTAGGTTTTCATTTAGTTTAGTACGGTGCTTAAGTAATTAGCTCATTATAGTCAAAATAATTCAATATTTTATCCCTTTGACTAAGTCGAAACATACCTTCAACAGGATGGTATGCAATTGTTGAATTTTCGACATGGTTCACATGTGAACAAAGAGAGAGAGAGAAAGATGTTAATATAATATTCAAGAGTGTATGAAATCGTATCTACAAGTATATTACTTTTTAAATCAATATATTACAGTGAAACCTTTCTAATCCAAATGCCTCGTGGACCGTTGTCCAAAAGTGTTCAGATTAGCAGGTGTTCACATTTCAAGGTTTTATGAACATGTAAGTCAATGGCAGATAACATACCTGTATATGGGCTGAGCAAAGTGTTCACATGGAGAGGTTTTATGAACATGTAAGTCAATGGGAGATAACATACCTGTATATGGGCTGAGCAAAGTGTTCACATTTCAAGGTTTTATGAACAAGTAAGTCAATGGGAGATAACATATTTGTAAATGGGCTGAGCAAAGTGTTCACATTTCAAGATTTTATGAACATGTAAGTCAATTTGAGATAACATACTTGTATATGGGGACTGAGACAAAGTGTTCACATTTCAAGGTTTTATGAACATGTAAGTCAATGGGAGATAACATACCTGTATATGGGCTGAGCAAAGTGTTCACATTTCAAGGTTTTATGAACATGTAAGTCAATGGGAGATAACATACTTGTAAATGGGCTGAGCAAAGTGATCACATTTCAAGGTTTTATGAACATGTAAGTCAATGGGAGATAACATACCTGTATATGGGCTGAGCAAAGTGTTCACATTTCAAGGTTTTATGAACATGTGAGTCAATGGGAGATAACATACTTGTAAATGGGCTGAGCAAAGTGTTCACATGGAGAGGTTTTATGAACATGTAAGTCAATGGGAGATAACATACTTGTATATGGGCTGGGCAAAGTGTTCATATGGAGAGGTGTTCGGATATACAAGTTTCACTATTTCATGTATTTTTGTTGTTGTTTTGTATTAGATTCATTAGTTTTAACTGATTGATATCATCTATTGACTTTTAGGGATATGTATTTCATCAGCAAATGGACGTTATCTTTTACATACCGGTACATAGATGGAAAATATCCAATAAAGTATGCTACATATGTGTTTTATGTGGTAGATACTGATCTTTTATATACACCGGATGGTCTAATATTCATACAAAACAATCTGCTCAAAATGATGCAAGTATTTATGCCATAGTAAGATGTAAATTTTCATGAACCATGCTTGTGATAAATGAGAGGAATATGGGATGGGGAAAAAGTGCAGTACTGCACTAAAATGTAGTTTTTAATTCCATTATGTTTTATCTACTATTTATTATTATTTGTATAATATATAATCAAATTGTATTTTAGATATTCCAAAATACTTGCCAAAAGAGAATTATTAGATTAAAGCAATGAAAAATTGTGAAACTATTTATGTGTGTCTGTATTGGAAAAACGCGTCATGGATACCTGATATCCATTTATTGTACATTTTTGACATGTTTGAAAACACAATGAGTCATAAAGTAATTTTTTCATGTATGTTTTATGAATATAGAACTACATGTATGGAGGTTCCCTATTTTGTGTAGTAGTTGTGTAGTAGTTCCCATCTCTTTGTATGTTAAACAATATGTAAATATGTGTAATTTGAAGCCTTGAGATTGCCAATCTCAACTTGAGGTATAGTGTATATATGGAACCTAAACGTATCATTCGACTGGTACATGTATCATATTAATCATTCGACTGGTACATGTATCATATTAATCATTCGACTGATACATGTATCATATCATGTTTTAGGTTCTGAGGCAGATCTGGAAATTCACAAGAATATATTTTTGAAAATTCAAGCCTTCTTGCTGAAATTTTGTCACATTTTTCATAAATGTAGGCTCTCTTCTGAAAAGGCACTTTTGAAATATATCAGAAGAGCTTTTTGAAAATGTGGCCCAAAAAACAAAATGAAAAATGTGTTGCACCCCCCCCCCCCCCCTCCAGATCTGTCTGTGTGGTCTGAATGAATTTGTGGTTATGCATACATTCCATTCCAACAGAGGTTCAAAATTTCAAGATCTGATGTACATCGAATAATTATTCAGCCTATATATTACAATATCTACAAGTATTTTTTGTACTGTATGTCATGATTAATACAATATGAATTCACTTGTACTTGTACAAGGGGCGATCCATATATTCTGATAAAAATGCTCTCAGTTTGTGATTTTTTCACATATCCCTCTCATTTTTTCAGAAAATGTAGATTATGTAATTACATATACAATGCTAAAATATTATAGTTATATCTTAAATTATCAATGAGATAAGGTTGCCATGGTAACCTGTATTAAGGGTAGGCAGGTCAATTAAATTATAACATATAAATATCATAATAACTTGTTATTTTAATTATTTTAAAGCATACGGAAATCATGCATTTTTTCAAAAAAGTTTGGTATTGTTACTCGTTGTTTGTTGCTAAACAAATATGTGCTCACTATAACATCACAACAAATCACAATAGCATTGTAGGACAGAATGGGCCAATTGACATTACATGTTATGAGACACACCAAAATCAAATTGTCAGATGAGGTTAATGTGGCTGATGCATAGTGTGACATTAACAGATACATTAGGGAATACCATTAGATTTTATTTTCTTTCAAGAATAAGTAAGAGGACACTGTCAGAGACTTACATGGCCTCATTTAGTGCATGGGTAAGGTGTTATATCTACATAAAGAATCTATAGGTAGTATTGTAAAGAGGAAGGCATGGTCACTGTTGATGATCATCCACAATCTGGTTGCAAGAAGAGCTTGTTGACAGAGAATAACACTACGATAAATTGAGATGTTACTTATTAAAAGATAGCTATCCCACTGTGTTAATTATCAAACAAGGGTATCAGGGGTATAGAACAGATCAATGAATAGTTGGCAATGACTGGAAGATGCGTTTGATCTGCCTAAAATAGGTACCAAGGAATTATTAAATTAACATATTTATCTATTTCAGACATTATAATTTAACTGACCTGCCTACCCTAAATACAGGTTACCATGGCAACCTTATTTCAAAATTAATTTAAGATATAGCTTAAATATTTTAGCATTGTATGTGTAATTACATAACCTACATGTTCTGAAAAAATGAAAGGGATATGTGAAAAAATCACAAGATGAGAGCATTTTTATCAGAATATATGGATCGCCCCTTGTATAATCATTATTTGTACTCCCATGCATTTTGTAAACATTCATGTACCATATGTCTTTTGGAACAAGGAAACCCTATAACAAAAGGTTTTCAAATTATTACAATATTATTCAAGATATTTAGTTAGTAAATGTATTTTAAGTAAGGCTCCTAAAGGTTCAATGTTTGTGAAAGATGACAAGTAATCAGATGTTTTCTGAATTATAAATTCCATTGTGAATGCCACTGTAAGGGTAGCATCAAAATAAATAATAAATAAAATTGATACTATATTTTGTGATGTGTTTTCAGTAGTAATCATCTCTCAATCATGTGCTTCACTGCTAATTACAATATAGTTACATATATAGGTTATTGTTGCAGTGTATTGAATTATACAAGAAACAACATATTTCATATTTCAAGATAGTACAAGAATTTGACTCAAAAAAATTATCACTTACCGACTATTGTATCATATCTTCAATGATTTTTGTATATTCTACATAATTCAATGTTCCGAGGAGTATACTTTTCTGAGGACACATACATTTCGTTCGTTCTTTCGTTCGTGCGTGCGTCCGTTCGTGCGTGCGTGCGTACATGCGTTCATCCGTCTGTTCGTTTGTTCGTTCGGGGCCTGGAGAGATATGATAGAATTGGAACATAAAATGTTCTGTGAAACTTTAGAAAGTGAATTTAAACAAAAAATTTTATACCTCATGATTTCAGCAGGGACTTGCTCGCGATTATAACCTATAGCGGGGCTTTTGGATCATACTCGTGCCTATGTCAATTTGCTAGTTACTTGAAAGACTTAGATCATGCGCACTCGTCGTTATATTTATGGTTTATATTTATATAATTTAATTTCATCATCGAAAGTATAATGCGTCAAAAGTACGCACATCGTTTAGATTGCATTTCTCACTCAGAATTTGTCGTTGTTTCTTTTTAGTTTAAGGTTATTGCATATTAGTAAATCTTGCCTTATCATTG
Organism: Owenia fusiformis; assembly: GCA_903813345.2. NCBI lineage: Eukaryota > Metazoa > Annelida > Polychaeta > Sabellida > Oweniidae > Owenia > Owenia fusiformis. The sequence goes on along the minus strand of CAIIXF020000001.1, from coordinate 27,121,775 downwards.
ACACATGTTTCAATAACATAAATTAACATATACATATTCATTTATTTTATTTTGTTTATTTACATTTAAATCAAGACTGGATGTGGTTATATACCTATCAATATTTATTTTCATGTTTTCGTGTTCGCGCAACTTTGATTGAAATACATGAGTATCCTGGGAATTTCACACACTTGGGCGCTTTACAAATACTGCTGCTCATGAATGTTGAATAGATCTTTTTTGGTATGAGTCCCTTTAATAATGTCGCTTGGCACCGTGAACGATACGCTTATGGTAAAAGTTTTAATACCATTTGAAATTACTTGAAAAATATATTTTGGTATAGTTTAGAAGTTATAAGAGAGTATTCGCCTTTTACTTCTAACTAAAATAATACATTTGAGTCATTGAGAATTTGCTCTCGTTTTTATTGCATGTCGCTCAACTTGAGATTTTTCATCTCCATTCGTGCCATTTGTCCCGAGTTTCTGATTTTACTTATTTATCATTTACCATGCACCACACGTTAATAGGTTAAACTTTTCTTTGAGGGGGTGTGCATATATGAAACACCCCTTATATACCTTAGTCATAATCAGGAGGAATGGTAAAAGAGAAGTGTAATTAAAAGTCAATTTTGCAAAAATTATTGAAGGGGGCGTAGCATACAATATGTTACACTATCACACTTATCGATAAACAAAACGTTTATTGGTTTAGTGCCAGAGAGGAGATCATCGCAATAGCACATGGTCGAATAGAAAGGTTTAGCAAAAAGCTGTGATAATAAATACAACTTGCACCACTTCGAGGGAAACTTTAAAAAATAAAAAGGATTGAAGGTAAAGCAACGTTTCTTCACATTCCAATTCAATTTGCAAAAATAATACGATATTTGTATTCAGGATTTAGACTACGTATTTATGCATTCTGATACTAGCATCTTTCCGTTTCACCTGAGCTGAGAAGAAATGAGATGTCATGGTTAATCATGATGGTATTATGGGAAATGAGAAAGTACTATTTATCTAAATTTATCTAAACTTGTAGGATAGAAATTTTTGATTCAGAGCAACGTATTGGTGATGTTTTTATAACCTAGAGAATGAGATAACAGAATCCCGCGCGCGATCAAGCAATTTCGAAGTTAATTGGCGAAAACTGCTAAATATGTAAGAATTGCGTTAATTGCGTTAATCAAATGCTTCGTTTATTTCAGCAGCGGGACGTGACAAAACCATGAAGAGAGCAGTCGTCTTGGGCGCTGGAGGATTTATCGCTGGCCATTTGGTGAAAAGGCTTCAGCGCGATGGATATTGGGTTAGAGCGGCCGATATTAAACGACATGAATTTTTTGCTGAGATGGGAGACGAATTTGTTGTTGCCGATTTGCGAGATTTGAACGAGATGAAGAAGATCATAACTAGCGATATCGATGAGGTCTATCAACTCGCTGCAGATATGGGTGGCGCTGAGTTCGTTTTCAGCGGTGAGAATGATGCAGCTATCATGCAGAATTCGGCTATGATTAACCTCCATGTTTGCGACCTTTGTCAGAAGTTGGACATCAAGAAGGTATTCTATTCCAGCTCCGCGTGTATGTATCCAGAATACAACCAACTTGACCCAGAAAAACCAAACTGCAAGGAAGATTCTGCTTATCCAGCAGCGCCTGATTCTGAGTACGGCTGGGAGAAGCTGTTTAGTGAACGCCTCTTCTTGGCTTACGCGCGTAACCATGGTATGCATGTTCGTATAGGACGCTTTCACAACATCTTCGGTCCTTATGGTACATGGGAGGGAGGACGGGAAAAGGCACCTGCCGCAATCTGTAGGAAAGTCGCCATGACAAACGATGGTGGTTCTATAGAAATATTTGGCGATGGCAAACAGACGAGATCCTTTCTAATTGTAGATGAATGTGTAGAAGGTGTTATCAGGCTGATGAATTCCGACTTTGAAGGACCCGTGAATATCGGTTCAGAAGAAATGGTCACAATCAATGAACTGACTGATAAGATAATCAAAATATCTGGAAAACGAATCGAAGTCCGTCACATCAGTGGTCCTCTTGGAGTGCGAGGTAGAAATTCAGACAACACCCTTATACAACAGAAATTAGGCTGGAAACCGAGTCGATCTCTTTATGACGGTCTGCTTGAGACGTATACTTGGGTGAAAGCTCAAGTAGATAAAAAGTACTCTTAATAAAAAATCCAAAGGATATCGGACACAAAAAATCTTTAATTGATTTGGAAAGGACAAATAACAATAGTCAGACATTCACATCATATATATATGAATACAATTGTACTCCAACAGTTATTAGTAATGGGTAGCCAAATGATTTTGTTTTGGTACCTTTGACCGACGAAGTGTTAAGTACCTGTCGAGTGCCTGGACTGAAAAGCATGATTCAATTACCAGTAGCGCGGATGAACAAACCATATACGATCAAGTAAATACTAAAATCCCATAGTTTAAGGACCTCCCTTTGTTTGCAAAGGTTTGGGATTTGCTAAATGATCGGGTATCGGTTTGGCTGCTTGCCCGTTTGCGAGACGGCTAGCCGTACGTGGTTCCACCAGTTCAGGTACCGTTTGTGTTGTAACGTCCAAAATGCTGTCAATTATCTAAGAGACATTTTCTTGATGATTTTCCTCTGACTTTATATTAATCTGGAAATGCGATCATACAACAGATGGTGTAGGGATGGGTTAGGAATTATGGTGTTAAGTTGTTGTTATATGATTCTGTTGACAATAAAATTGTTAAAATCATTTTACAGTCTACCAACAGTTCAATTGTGTCGAACAACGTATCGCTGAATCCTGCCTTGGCACTTGCCTCGGTTCTATGAATATTTACCCCTACTTACTCCACACTGTCAAACTCCATCATCAAACTACACATAAACACCATTATCATCATCATGATATGTGCTAAATGGTACTGCACGTGCTAAATGAAAACTACAATGAAATATATATTTTACATCAAATTCGAATGGCTCTCAAAACACCAGTATCTTTACAATACACGTTGTCGCAAGGGAGATGCTCACAGAAGGCCACCAAGCATATATTGTCTCTAAAGGTGCATGTATTTGAATCGCTTTTCGACTTTTAATAAACGATTCTTTTGCATGTCCCTTGTTGGGCAGTTGTACTTCGATGTCAAATGGATATGAAATAACAATGTTATTGACGACGACTCAAGTAAACAGCGACAGGCGATCTGTTCTCCGTTCTGTTTTAATATTCCTTAATAATTTCTATAATTCTTGGATTATGCGGAGCTGTCAAGGACCTAAAAGCAAAACGGAGGCACATGCTTTTGAAATTATAAATGTTTTTATCTGTTTTTAGGCTATCCTGATTATTTATTAAAAGTCTTCGTGTATGTTGTGATTGAACGTTGATTAGAAAAATGATCTTTCACTAGGGTGAAGGGGGTCTATCCCGCTTTCAATGGGATATCAGAACTGGCTTCCAATAAAATCCATTCAGAAGGATGATTGATGGTGTCGTTGCACAGGGTGGTTTATTTTTGTCCAAGAGAATGACACCAAATTTTTGACATCGCTTAGTAAAATAAAGGAACTGTTTCTTCAGTCGGGCCTTCGGGTGGCATGAAGGATTTTGAAGTCACGGAAAGCAAGTTTATTTCAACAGTTTTAGTAGAGAAACATATTCCCGAGGCAGTTGCATTTCCCGTCTCATGTCTGGCTACAAGCATACAGTATGATTCTTATTTCAATTACCTATCTTTTCATTTTTATGAGTCTACCGAAAAGTAGATGTACCAATTTTTCTGGTATTTCTGTAAATGACGAGGTCGGGACACACTGTGATAGCAGCGTATCATGAACAATCTTATTCTTTTTTTCGTTTTTTATGCGACCACCAAGATGTGGTGACATGTTGCTAAAACCATACGGCCGATTTTCTCACCGTAATCACGTCTAACCATCGACAACGTACAGTGACAAAATCTAGGGGTGTACATTTTAGCTGTGTGTTGTCATGTTTGAAGCAAAAACTGTGATGTAGGTTTTAAAAGATTTATCTAAGGAATGTGATGATGTTTAATTTTACGTGCACGCTCTTGGCTAGACGTTTAACTTTCCAATTACGTTAATAGATTCTCGAGCATTGCTCCAATTTTTTCAAGGAAATTCCAACCACATAATTGACCGGTTGGAAAATGTTGGTTATATTCACATGGACGTCTCGGGTGAAATTACTTAGAAAAAAACGCGTGCTCTGCTTGAGAATCAGTTAACGTAATTAGAAAGTTAAAAGTTTTGCCAAGAGCATGCACATAAAATTAAACATGAAATACTTCGTCATATTCCTTAGATAAATGCTTTAAAACCTACATCACGATTTTCGCTTCAAACATGACAACGTACACCTAAAGTGTACACCCGTATATTTTGTCAATGCATGTTGTCGATGGTTAGGCGTGGTAAAAGAATGGAATGTCTTATTCCAGATTCCAGAAGGCAGGCGAATGGGGTGTGAAGCAAGTTTAGAATTAGTCTTGTTGAGTGTATATATTGGGTGTTCCAAAAATTGAGACACTTTTTTGACAAGTATTTTCCCAGCAATTGATGAACCAAATTCACTGAAAATGTGTACAAAGTATATAAAGAATGAACCTATAAAATTTGAATCAAATCTGTCAACTGGTATTTTCGTTATCGTCCGGACAAACGAACGGACGGACGAAAAGACAATAGGTGGGATAATGAGTTTGCTATATGATGGTAAGCTATCAGCTGGCACTGGACAGAATTTTTTAAAACAATAAAATATAAAAGTGAAGTGTTTAGTATTCTGGTCATGATAAACATGGTCGGATCGATTCAGGCATAATAATGTACATTGTTCTTTTCATTACCTGTGACGGAAAATTCATCATTAAGGCTAGGCTCAAACATCATTAATGACATTTGGTACAATCTTAATTGTTTTCTTTTACATAAGATATCATATAGAACATTATTAACACGAGAACAACAGTTCCTACAGTCAGTTTATGTTCTAACGATGAATGGGAAGTTTTAATGTACATTTGGAATTTAATTCAAATTGCATTATTTTGCATATTCAAGATTGAAACAGATGCCAGAGAACATGCTTCAACATTTTTACATGTAGCACAGCTTTACACTTACAAATACATAAATAACACAGAATTTGCGGGTAGAATAAGAATTCAAAATACTTTCAAAATGTAAAAAGAATAATACTACACTGCACTGTATTATGCCCAAAGTGTTCAATGATTCAATACTGCAATGATATTTTGACCACTCCCAAATTTCATAAAATTTGCTGAATCAGTACTTTTGAGCCCGTTTATAATAAAATATAGCATTTGCATATTAATCAATAATTTTGAAAATGAAACATCTCAAAAATAAATTAAAAACGAGTGTTATCTAAATCTGGTACTTCAAGGGTTAGATAATATTTCAACTTGCCAACATGTTTTTGGCACGAGGGGAAAGAGTACCCGTGTATATACAACCTACCGCCGAGCAAAGACCCGAAGATGTCTGAAAATGAAGGGGGTGAGTTATAACCTTTTGTTTATATCTTGAATTTCTCAATATGAGAAACAGATAAAACACAGAATTGTGTGTAACTGATAAAGTTATTGTTCCAGGCACTCATGTTTTCAAAATAATGAATACTTAGCGCAATGTTTACTATCCAATCGCTAAATTCAACTTTTAAATATTTGAATGATGATTTACATCTTGAATAAGTAACAACCATGGCTGTCTTTACTTCATTCGATTCAAAGATACAATAGGTGTAAATGTATCATATTTATTTCACTGCCATACGTTGCATATCATTGAAATCACCGGTGAAAGTTGAAAATGAAAGACCCGATTATGTCACGAGTACGATTATATAGGACCCGAAGCTACCACCGAGCTATTCCGACTATACCGTGAGTAGAACCCGATGAGGTAGTGAGTAAGCTTTCGAATGAGCATATAATATCATGACGATATCACAAATATTTATCATATACTCCTGGCACCGGGATATAATATAATATGATATAATTCCCGCAGCACTATACGTCAACGTCTGTTTCCGGCAAAGTTCTTTAAAACATTGAATTCATGCTTACACTTGAATCACCATAATTTCCTATGTGTCTGTAAGAGTGCAACCCAAAAACATTTAATTCTGCATTGCAAGCGCCATTCTACTCAAAGAACACAACTTGAAGAATCCCAAGCTTCACAAGCTTCATATCCTCGAAACGAAAATTACCGTGATCTTTCTTTGATAATACAATACCATAGTCAAAAACATTGTAAATCCATTTTTTGCCATTTAACTCAGGCACATTAACTTTCGAACATGACTGTATTCACGCCTTCTATAAACTGTAAACAAAGTCAATGCTTCAGCTGGGTTATATTCGAGATCAATCACCCAGTTAATACGTGTAATGTGTGACGTCATAACTTTGGGTCGTAGTAATGGCGGACCATGATGAATATTCGAAACAATTTGGTGAGTTTTCATGTTCGAATCGTAATATAGACCTCAGAGCAGGGTTACTAGTTTTGGTACCTAAACGATGATGAAGAGTTACACGTTAAGAAACACTTGTTCCGAGAGTTCCAAGAAAAGACCCAGTCTATACATAATAGGGGAACTTCGATTCCGATTGCCATACTTATGGGGGAGAGTGTATGTCTCATGCCATAGTACTTGTCTTGACTGAATAATGTTTCGGGATATTTTGACAAGGCATTAACATGCATGCAAAATTTCACCACCTGCCATTTGATACAGACGCTGAATGCCGACCGCCAGACGCCGAGCACTGTTCTCAAAAAGTTAAAGACTATAGTTATACACGCTGCCCAATCTTAACAATGGAAATCGATCCGGACGTGTTTTTTCAAACGATTTAGACGTGTTTTGTAAGAACATGGAATACGACATTCGTTAGAATGAAGGAAAAAGGTATATTACAAACTAACATTACTTGACTTCGTCCTTAGATGTTCTTCTTCATACCCACGTATCTATTTTGGCGGATCATTCCATCATACTTTATAGTACTCGCATTTATATACCAAAAAAATATTCGGTCAATTGCTACTTATTTAAGCTCTTTTAATTTGTGGTTCTCGCACATATTGTGAGTTCAGGCAAAAATATGTGTAACACTGCCAGAATCGCTCATTTTCCGATTTAACAAGGCTATATCATAAGATTCGTACACATAACGCGTTTGGGGATACCTGAAGTTAGAATATATAGTATGGTAAGCAATATAAATTACTTACATTTACATGAAGTCAAGTGACAGCACTTTCATAACCAAAGGACGTTATACACCCGCCATTGGGATCTCCCCATGGGAAAAAAATAATTCATCTGATTTTTCAAAATGAGTATTCTGCTTCAATTATTACATTTATATGCACACTAGTATCTTGTTGACCTATATTCAGCACTGTATTGATGTATAGGCCACTTATTAGGGTCATAATTCAATCATGAAGTGTAGAGGTATAGATTCCGAACCAGGAAGTATTTTTGTGTCTGTCAAAATCCATTTACATCCTACGCATCCCTGCATCTTATCCAAATATGTTACTACATAATTAAATATAATAGTATAATCTTTGGTTTTACAAACTTGTATGATATTTGATAAGTGTAAAAGTTGTTTTTGGAGCATTTTTCTATAGCCATTTTGTAGGGAAAAAAATGATGAAAAAATGTACAATCTTTTAATTTTAAGTATGACCTGAATCGATTGCAAACTTCATATTTGCACATTTGATGAGATAAACCATTTGTGTCGTATTGTGAAATTATTAGACTCCAGATTGAAAATCTGGAGTCTATTGTTTTTGCCAGTTTTCTTTATTATTATTATTATTATTAGACTCCAGATTTCATCTGGAGTCTATTGCTTTTGCCAGTTTTCTTATTATTAGACTCCAGATTGAAAATCTGGAGTCTATTGCTTTTGCCAGTTTTCTTATTATTATTATTATTATTCTTTCTTTGCCAGTTTTCTCAGCAACTAGAAGGACTTACTAAAATCTGCTAACATAGTCAGCTGGGTAATGAGACCTAGTTTCTGGGAAATTAGGTCAAATGTTTATCTAGGTCAAAGGTCAAGAACTAGGTCAAATCGTGTGTTTTCACTATTTTACAAGTTTTCTCAGTCGTCCTTCGGTATTTTTGCTCCGGGTTTTTTTCATCATGTTCCTTAGAAAAAAAGCTAATTCCGTAAGGCAAATCGTTTTTTGATTACTCTTACCGATTTTGAGATATGGCGTCCAAAAAGTAGGTCAGAACATAAAAAGTTCTCCAAAGTCAACGTGTGAGTTATCAAATAAGTGTAGAATTATCTCAGGAATCCGAATCTGCAAACAAAAATTTGATCCGACATCCCGTTCGGAAGTTATAGCCTTTTGAAATCTCAAAAATCGGTAAATTTGGTGCCTATGTTAAGTCAATGGGAAAAAAGACTTTTTCGAAGTGTAAAATACAAGATGTAGACTGAGTACAGCTTAACATAATGAATGCTTATAAAACAAGGGGACCTCAAAAGCTACATAGCTTCAAAATTTGGACACCAAAATGCCTAGGTCAAAATCTAGGTCAAATTCATAGTTTTTCCTTATTTTTACGATTCTGACACTACACTTTAATAATTTGCTTCAAAATTTTGTATACAGGTAGCAAAGAGTGTGCTCATAGTGTTAGCCTTTTGCCGTCAGAAAGTATTTTTACCCACTTTTGAGATATGGTGTCCGTAAAGTAGGTCAAAATAAAAAGTTCTCCAGATCCAACGTATGAGTTATGAATTAAGGGTAGAATTTTCTCAGGAATCCGAATCTGCAAACTAAATTTCGATCCGACTTCCGGTTCGGAAGTTATGACGTGTCCAAAAAGTAGGTCAAAATAAAAAATTTCCAAATTTAACGTATGAGTTATGAATTAGGGGTAAAATTTTGTCAGGAATCTGAATCTGCAAATTAAATTTCGATCCGACTTCCGGTTCGAAAGTTATGGCGTTTTGAAAGCTCAAAAGTCGCTAAATTTGGTGCCCCATGTTATGTCAATGAGAAAAAGGATTTTTTGAAGTGTAAAATACCAGATATAGACTGAGTACAGCTTAATATTCTGAAAGCCTATAAAAGGAGGGGACCTCGTAGGCTATCTAGCTTTAAAATTTGGACGCAAAAATGCCTTGGTCAAAATCTAGGTCAAATTCATAGTTTTTCCTTATTTTTGCGATTCTGACATTACACTTTAAGGATTTGCTTAAAAATTTTGTATACAGGTAGCAAAGAGTGTGCTTATAGTGTTAGCCTTCTGCCGTCAGAAAGTTTTTTGACCCACTTTTGAGATATGGTGTCCGAAATGTAGGTCAAAATAAAAAATTCTCCAAATTTAATGTATGAGTTATGAATTAAGGGTAGAATTTTCTCAGGAATCAGAATCTTTAAATCAAATTTCGAACTTACTTCTGGTTAGATAGGTATAGCGGTTTGAAGTCTCGAAAAGTCGATATGATGATATCCCCATGTTAAGCTAATAGAGTCGAAGATAGCCTTCTTAAAAGTTGTCTAAATGTCTATATTCTAGCTGACTCAGCTTATTTTGAATGACTCAGCTTACAAGTTCTGGATGACTCAGCTTAAACAAAGTTTAAATCTGGAGTCTTAAATTGAACTTGTTCAATTTACATGTCTAGTTATTATTATTATTATTATTTTTCTTTCTTTCCGCGTTTTCTCAGCAACTAGAGGGACTTTCTAAAATCTGCTAACATAGTCAACTAGGTAATGAGTTCTAGTTTCTGGGAAATTAGGTCAAATGTTTATCTAGGTCAAAGGTCAAGAACTAGGTCAAATCGTCTCTTTTTGCTATTTCACAAGTTTTCTCAGTCGTCCTTTGGTATTTTCGCTCCGGGTTTTTTTCATCATGTTCCTTAGAAAAAAAGCTAATTCCGTAAGGCAAACCGTTTTTTGATTACTCTTACCGATTTTGAGATATGGCGTCCGAAAAGTAGGTCAGAACATAAAAAATTCTCCAAATTCAACGTGTGAATTATCAAATAAGTGTAGAATTATCTCAGGAATCCGAATCTGCAAACAAAATTTTGATCCGACTTCCGGTTTGGAAGTTATAGCGTTTTGAAATCTCAAAAATCGCTAAATTTGGTGCCCATGTTAAGTCAATGGGAAAAAAGGCTTTTTCGAAGTGTAAAATACAAGATATAGACTGAGTTCAGCTTAACATATTGAATGCCTATAAAAGAAGGGGACCTCAAAAGCTACATAGCTTCGAAATTTGGACACCAGAATGCCTAGGTCAAAATCTAGGTCAAATTCATAGTTTTTCCTTATTTTTGCGATTCTGGCACTACTCTTTTAGGATTTGCTTCAAAATTTTGTATACAGGTAGCAAAGAGTGTGCTAATAGTGAGAGCCTTTTGCCGTCAGAAAGTATTTTGACCCACTTTTGAGATATGGTGTCCGTAAAGTAGGTCAAAATAAAAATTTCTCATAATTTAACTTATGAGTTATGAATTAAGGGTAGAATTTTCTCAGGAATCCGAATCTGCAAACCAAATTTCAATCCGACTTTTCGTTGGGAAGTTATGGCGTTTTGAAAGCTCAAAAATCGCTAATTTTGGTGCCCCATGTTATGTCAATGAGAAAAAAGATTTTTTTGAAGTGTAAAATACCAGATAAAGACTGAGTACAGCTTAAGATTCTGAAAGTCTATAAAAGAAGGGGACCTCGAAGGCTATCTAGCTTTAAAATTTGGACACCAAAATCCCTAGGTCAAAATCCAGGTCAAATACATAGTTTTTCCTTATTTTTGCGATTCTGGCACTACACTTTTAGGATTTGCTTCGAAATTTTGTATACAGGTAGCAAAGAGTGAGCTTATAGTGTTAGCCTTTGCCGTCAGAGAGTATTTTGACCCACTTTTGAGATATGGTGTCCGAAAAGTAGGTCAAAATAAAAAATTCTCCAAATTTTACATATGAGTTATGAATTAAGGGTAGAATTTTCTCAGGAGTCCGAATCTTTAAACCAAAATACAATCTAACTTCTGGTTAGATAGTTATAGCGGTTTTAAGTCTCGAAAAGTCGATATGATGATATCCCCATGTTAAGCCAATGGAGTCGAAGATAAAAAATGGAGAGTTGTCTAAATGTCTAAATTCTAGCTGACTCGATCAGCTTATTCTGGATGACTCAGCTTACAAGTATTCTGGATGACTCAGCTTAAAAAAAGAATTAAATCTGGAGTCTTAAATTGAACTTGTTCAATTTACATGTCTAGTTATTAGACTCCAGATGAAAATCTGGAGTCTATTGCTTTTGCCAGTTTTCTTTATTATTATTATTCTTCTTCCTCCTTCCCAGATTTCTCACCAACTAGAAGAGCTTACTTTAAGCTGCTTACATGATTAACTAGGGAATGTATCTGGGATGATGGGAAATTAGGTCAAATTTTTATCTAGGTCAAAGGTCAAGAACTAGGTCAAATCCAGTACTTTGTCACTTTTTCCCATTATCTCGGTCGTCCTTCAATATTTTTGATCCTGGTTTTTTTCATTGTGTTCCTCATAAAAAAGTAGAAAACCTAGGGTCGATTTAGTTTTTTTGTATCTCAAACCGATTTCGAGATATCAGTGTCCGAAAACGAGGTCCAAAACAAATTTCACCGAATCCAATGTCGAGGATATCAGTCTTATAGGAAATTTTCCCAGGATTCAGAATCTGAAAACCAAATTTCGATCTGACTTCCGGTTCATAAGTTATGGCGTTTTGAAAATTCAAAAATCGCTAAATTTGGTGCCCCATGTTAATTCAATGGGAAAAAATATTTTTTTGAAGTGTAAAATACGAGATATAGACAAAGCACAGCTAAACATAATGGAAGCCCATAAAAGAAAGGGACCACAAGACCTTCTTTTCATAAAAATTTGGACACCAAAATGCCTAGGTCAAAATCTAGGTCAAATTCAAAGTTTTAACTTATTTTTGCGATTCTGACACTATACTTAAATGATTTGTTTCCAAATTTTGTAGACAGGTAGCGAAGAGTGTGCTAATAGTGTTAGCCTTTTGCCGTCAGAAAGTATTTTGACCCACTTTTGAGATATGGTGTCCGAAAAGTAGGTCAAAATAAAAAGTTCTCCAAATTCAACGTATGAGTTATGAATTAAAGGTAGAATTTTCTCAGAAATCCGAATCTGCAAACCAAATTTCGATCCGACTTCCGGTTCGGAAGTTATGGCGTGTCCAAAAAGTAGGTCAAAATAAAATAATTCCAAATTTAACGTACATGTTATGAATTAGGGGTAGAATTTTGTCAGGATTCAGAATCTGAAAACCAAATTTCGATCTGACTTCCGGTTCAGAAGTTATGGCGTTTTGAAAATTCAAAAATCGCTAAATTTGGTGCCCCATGTTAATTCAATGGGAAAAAATATTTTTTTGAAGTGTAAAATACGAGATATAGACAAAGCACAGCTAAACATAATGGAAGCCCATAAAAGAAAGGGACCACAAGACCTTCTTTTCATAAAAATTTGGACACCAAAATGCCTAGGTCAAAATCTAGGTCAAATTCAAAGTTTTAACTTATTTTTGCGATTCTGACACTATACTTAAATGATTTGTTTCCAAATTTTGTAGACAGGTAGCGAAGAGTGTGCTTATAGTGTTAGCCTTTTGCCGTCAGAAAGTATTTTGACCCACTTTTGAGATATGGTGTCCGAAAAGTAGGTCAAAATAAAAAGTTCTCCAAATTCAACGTATGAGTTATGAATTAAAGGTAGAATTTTCTCAGAAATCCGAATCTGCAAACCAAATTTCGATCCGACTTCCGGTTCGGAAGTTATGGCGTGTCCAAAAAGTAGGTCAAAATAAAAAAATTCCAAATTTAACGTATATGTTATGAATTAGGGGTAGAATTTTGTCAGGATTCAGAATCTGAAAACCAAATTTCGATCTGACTTCCGGTTCAGAAGTTATGGCGTTTTGAAAATTCAAAAATCGCTAAATTTGGTGCCCCATGTTAATTCAATGGGAAAAAATATTTTTTTGAATGAGTAAAATACGAGATATAGACTAAGCACAGCTAAACATAATGGAAGCCCATAAAAGAAAGGGACCACAAGACCTTCTTTTCATAAAAATTTGGACACCAAAATGCCTAGGTCAAATCTAAAGTTTTTCCTTAATTTTGCGATTCTGACACTACAGATTATTTATATTCTTCGAAAATTTGTATACATGTAGTCAAGAGTGTGCTAATAGTGTTAGCCTTTTGCCGTCAGAAAGTATTTTGACCCACTTTTGAGATATGGTGTCCGAAAAGTAGGTCAAACTAAAAAGTTCTCCAAATTTAACGTATGAGTTATGAATTAAGGGTAGAATTTTCTGAGGAATCCAAATCTGCAAACCAAATTTAAATCCGACTTTTGGTTTGGAATTTATGTCGTTTTGATAGCTCAAAAATCGCTAAATTTGGTGCCCCATGTTATGTTAATGGAAAAAAAAGATTTTTTTTGAAGTGTAAAATACAAGATATAGACTGAGTACAGCTTAATATAATGAAAGCTATTAAAGAAGGGGACCTCAAAGGATACTTAGCTCCAAAATTTGGACACCAAAATGCCTAGGTCAAAATCTAGGTCAAATTTATAGTTATCCCTTATTTTTGCGATTCTGACACTATATTTAAATGATTTGCTTTAAAATGTTGTATACAGGTAGCAAAGAGTATGCTAATAGTGTTAGCGTTTTGCCGTCAGAAAGTATTTTGACCCACTTTTGAGATATGGTGTCCAAAAAGTAGGCCAAAGTAAAATGTTTTCCAAATTTAACGTATGAGTTATGAATTAAGGGTAGAATTTTCTCAGAAATCTAGATCTGCAAACCAAATTTCGGTCCGACTACTTGTTCTGAAGTTATGGCGTTTTGAGATCTCAAAAATCGCTAAATTTGGTGCCCCATGTTAAATCAATGGGACCGAATAATTTTTTGAAGTGTAAAAATACGATATAAAGAATGAGTACAGCTAAACATAATGAAAGCCCATAGAAGAAGGGGACCTCAAAAGCTACTTTCCTTCAAAGTTTGGACACCAAAATACCTAGTTCAAAATCTAGGTCAAATTCATAGTTTTTTTTTATTTTGCGATTCTGACACTACACTTCAATGATATTCTCCGAAATTTTGTATACTTGTAGCAAAGAGTGTGCTAATAATGTAACATTTTGCCGTCAATAAGTTTTTTGACCCACTTTTGAGATATGGTGTCCGAAATGTAGGTCAAAATAAAAAAATCTCCAATTTTAAAGTATGAGTTATGAATTAGGGGTAGAATTTCCTCAGGAATCCGGATCTGAAATTAAAATTGCAATCCGACCCCCGGTTTAGATTCTACGCCATTTTGAAGTTTGAAATTCGCACTTGCCAGTATTCACGATGCAGATTGATCAAATATATTTTCAAAAATTCCTGCATACCCTACTTTACCTCTCTACCTACTCAGCTACTTATTTGACTACTTACTCAATTACTTAATTAGTTATTACTTACTTAGCAACTTACTCAGCTACTAACTCAGGTACTTACTCAGCTACTTACTCAGCTACTTACTCAGCTACCTTCTCAGCTTTTTACTCAGTTACTTACTCAGCTACTAACTCAACTACTACTAAGGTACTTACTCAGCTAATTACTCAGTTACTTACTCAGCTCTTTACTGATCTATCTAGGTCAAATAAATCTGGAGTCTTAAATTGAACTTGTTCAATTTCACAAATCTAGTTCTTTCTTTTTTCTTCCTCCTCACCAAAATTCTCGTCAACTATAACAGCTTACTTAATCCAACTTACATGGTTAACTAAAGACTGTATCCGGCTTTCTGGGAAATTAGGTCAAATTTTTATCTAGGTCAAAGGTCAAGAACTAGGTCAAATCTTACATTTTCAACATTCTTTCAATTATCTTCTTCGATAATTATCGGAACTCCTTCATCTTTTTTTCATTATGTAGTTAAGAAATAGCCGAAGCAAAGATATGACATTAGATTTTTGATTATCTTTACCGATTTTTAAATATGGCGTCCGGAAAGTAGGTCAAAACAAAAAATTCTCCAAATTCAAGGTGTGAGTTATGAAATATATGTAGAATTTTCTCAGGAATCAGAATCTGCAAACCAAATTTCAATCCGAGTTCCGGTTCGAAAGTTATGGCGGTTTGAAGTCTCAAAAATCGCTATTTTGGTGCCCCATGTTAAGTCAATGGGGCTGAAGAAAATTATGAATTGGAAAAACACGGTATTTAGACTTAATGCAGCCAACATAATGAAAGCCTACAAGAAGAGTTGACCTCAAAATCTACTTTGTCTCAAAATTTGAACACTAAAAAGCCAAGGTCAAAATCTAGGTCAAAGTTTGAGTTTTTCCTTAATTTTGCGAATCTGACACTACACTTAAATAATATTCCTTGAAATTTGGTATACAGATAGCAAAAAGTATGCTAATAGTGTTAGCCTTTTGCCGTCAGAAAGTATTTTGACCCACTTTTGAGATATGGTGTCCGGAAAGTAGGTCAAAATAAAAAATTCTCCAAATTTAACATATGAGCTATGAATTAAGGGTAGAATTTTCCCAGGAATCCGAATCTGCAAACCAAATTTCAATCCGACTTTCGGTGCAGAAGTTATGGCATTTTGAAAGCTCAAAAATCGCTAAATTTGGTGCCCTTTGTTATGTCGATGAGAAAAAAGATTTTTTGAAGTGTAAAATACCAGATATAAACTGAGTACAGCTTAACATTCTGAAAGCCTATAAAAGAAGGGGACCTCAAAGGCTATCTAGCTTTAAAATTTTGACACCAAAATGCCTAGGTCAAAATCTAGGTCAAATTCATAGTTTTTCCTTATTTTTGCGATTTCGACATTGCACTTTAATGATTTGCTTCGAAATCTTGTATACAAGTAGCAAAGAGAGTGCTTATAGTGTTAGCCTTCTGATTAGATAGTTATAGCGGTTTGAAGTCTCGAAAAGTCGATATGATGATATCCCCATGTTAAGCCAATGTAGTCGAAGATAACATTCTTAAGAGTTGTCTAAATGTCTATATTCTAGCTAACTCAGCTTATTCTGAATGACTCAGCTTACAAGTTCTGGATGACTCAGCTTGAAAAAAGTTTGAAATCTGGAGTCTTAAATTGAACTTGTTCAATTTACATGTCTAGTTATTATTCTTCCTCCTCACCAAATTTCTCGTCAACTATAACAGCTTACTTAATCCAACTAACATGGTTAACTAAGAACTGTATCCGGCTTTCTGGGAAATTAGGTCAAATTTCTATCTAGGTCATAGGTCAAGAACTAGGTCAAATCTTGGATTTTCACTAATTCACCACTTTTCTCAGTCGTCTTTCAATATTTTTGCTCCGGGTTTTTTTCATCATGTTCCTTGGAAAAAACGCTAATTCCGTAAGGCAAATCGTTTTTTGATTACTCTTACCGATTTTGAGATATTGCGTCCGAAAAGTAGGTCAGAACAAAAAACTCTCCAAATTCAACATGTGAGTTATGAAATAAGTGTAGAATGATCTCAGGAATCCGAATCTGCAAACCAAATTTGGATCGGACTACCGGTTCGGAAGTTATGGCGTTTTGAAAGCTCAAAAATCGCTAAATTTGGTGCCTATGTTAAGTCAATTGGAAAAAAGACTTTTTCGAAGTGTAAAATACAGGATATTGACTGAGTACAGCTTAACATAATGAATGCTTATAAAAGAAGGGGACCTCAAAAGCTACATATCTTCGAAATTTGGACACCAAAATGCCTAGGTCAAAATCTAGGTCAAATTCATAGTTTTTCCTTATTTTTACGATTCTGACACTACACTTTAATAATTTACTTCAAAATTTTGTATACAGGTAGCAAAGAGTGTGCTAATAGTGTTAGCCTTTTGCCGTCAAAAAGTATTTTGACCCACTTTTGAGATATGGTGTCCGAAAAGTAGGTCAAAATAAAAAGTTCTCCAGATTCAACGTATGAGTTATGAATTAAGGGTAGAATTTTCTCAGGAATCTGAATCTGCAAACCAAATTTCAATCCGACTTCCGGTTCGGAAGTTATGGCGTGTCCAAAAAGTAGGTCAAAATAAAAAAATTCCAAATTTAACGTATGAGTTATGAATTAGGGGTAGAATTTTGTCAGGAATCCGGATCTGCAAACCAAATTTCGATCCGACTTCCGGTTTGAAAGTTATGGCGTTTTGAAAGCTCAAAAATCGCTAAATTTGGTGCCCCATGTTATGTCAATGAGAAAAAGGATTTTTTGAAGTGTAAAATACCAGATATAGACTGAGTACAGCTTAATATTCTGAAAGCCTATAAAAGGAGGGGACCTCGAAGGCTATCTAGCTTTAAAATTTGGACGCAAAAATGCCTTGGTCAAGATCTAGGTCAAATTCATAGTTTTTCCTTATTTTTGCGATTCTGACATTACACTTCAAGGATTTGGTTCAAAATTTTGTATACAGGTAGCAAAGAGTGTGCTTATAGTGTTAGCCTTCTGCCGTCAGAAAGTTTTTTGACCCACTTTTGAGATATGGTGTCCGAAATGTAGGTCAAAATAAAAAATTCTCCAAATTTAACGTATGAGTTATGAATTAAGGGTAGAATTTTCTCAGAAATCAGAATCTTTAAACCAAATTTCAATCTAACTTCTGGTTAGATAGTTATAGCGGTTTGAAGTCTCGAAAAGTTGATATGATGATATCCCCATGTTAAGCCAATAGAGTCGAAGATAGCCTTCTTAAAAGTTGTCTAAATGTCTATATTCTAGCTGACTCAGCTTATTCTGAATGACTCAGCTTACAAGTACTGGATGACTCAGCTTAAAAAAAGTTTTAAATCTGGAGTCTTAAATTGAACTTGTTCAATTTACATGTCTAGTTAAGTTTGCAATCGATTCAGGTCATAGTGTATTTTTGGCATTTCTGTGATAATCAATTGATACCAATGGCCTCTATTGGGATCTGCTGATATCCTCATGTTAAGTCAATGGTGCACATCCCCATGTAAGTCAATACAACCTTACTGAACGAAATGATCCATATCTCAGCTTATGTGTGTCCGAGCACTTTAATATTTTCCAAAGTATTATATGACATTTTATTCTTCATGTTACACCTACGAATGATTCATTTTGACCATAGGGATATTTGTCAATAATTGCACATCGTCCTTTATCAACCTACCTCTCAAGTTTTCCAAAAATACGTCTAAATCGTTTGAAAAAACACGTCCGGGACAATCTCCACTGTTAACACTTGGTCACCGTGGTAATATGTCGCCACATAAAAACAGTTCTAATTTGCATATGCCATGGCTAATAATCTAGGTTCATTTCAAACAATAGTCTGTACTTACTCGAGTCTCTAGCCAATACTTGGCTAGAGGTGATTTCATCTGGAATACTGTGAACTCCAATTGAAAAAAGCTGGCCGCCGTGTCATAAATTTATTGAATATTTTAAAAATCGCCAGATAAATAAATCATAAATTAAAACGGAACCGGCTCGGCTCATTTATGACATATGACATGATTTCGTCAGGATTTTGTCTAAAATTAAAACAAAATGGCTCCAAGAAAAATGGCGATATTCGAAAACTGGACGAAATGCCGTTAACGTCTGACATTAGTAACTGGCTGTAAATTCTAAGTTAGCGATCCAGAAGATGTGAACTAATACACTGATCACTCCATGTGTGTTTTGGAATTTTTGGTGAGGTAATAAGACCAAAACTCGCAATTCAAATTGTGATGTGGAAAAATGGCGGACATATGATTTCAAATTTTATGATTACGACATGACCAATTGTTCATGCAGGAAATTATCTTTCCAGGAAGGCCACGATACGGTGGCCTTAGAAGAAGGTAAGTCTGTACAGGCTCTACAAGAGACGATTCAAAAATTAATTAAACAATCTTTGTTATTTTTCTAACACGGATCCAGTCACAAGAACCGCTCTCGTCTTGAAACCAATGTCCAAATTTTTTGGCTCTTGCTATCTTTGCTCTATTTCCAATTATCCAGTTGTTATTTAAAACAATAGGTGTCGCATTTAGCGCATTTGTACGTGTGTACCATTGTCCATCTGCAATAATGTCAAAATCCAGTAGTTTGTACTTCAGATTTGGTTGTGATACCACAACTTCTTGCAGAATTGTTTGATCATTGACCACCACGGGCAACTGTTTGTTAACACCAATATTAGAGAAGATTTTCATAAATTTTTGAAGCCTGTACACAACTCGGTTTAATACCTGTATTGCTGATGGTTGTAGAAAAAGGAAGCCACCAGCTATAGTGTGGTTCCTCGTGGAAATTTGAGCAGCAACAAGATCGTAATGGACTAGAGTCTGTAACAAAGGCAATGGCGAGGAAAACCAGATAGCATCAACTTCGAACAATAGGACCTGTATTTTGCTAATGAGTAATGCAACTAGAAACCGAGTTCTAATCAACATATACCGAACATATCCTACTTCGTTATAGGATAGTTCAGAATTGTTGATTGAGTACAAAACTGTATTGATGCGAGGCCAGTCTTTCTGCAATCTTTGCAAAGTAGTTTCATCTGTGGCTATAATAAGTACATTATCATGTACACTCATGTTAGCAGTGTTACACAACCAACTGTACGTCAGTTCAAGATACGCTTCATTGACCATCGTCACAGCAACTATGCCTCCTCGAGCTTCTTTAGCAACCATCTTCGCATGTTCTATGACCTCACCCAATGCACTTGGCCGTGTCGTTTCTTTTATATAAGTTTTATTAAACACTGTCGACGTTACTATCCAACTTTTACGACCACCGGCATTTTTGGAGATCTCATCTAATTCATTTTCCTGTCTCCTTTTAATACTGACACTTACAATGTCCCTCCTCTCGGTAGCATTTGGAATAGCAGGAAGTGTTTCTCCTTGTTCCGTGTCGTCATCCATATTCCACTTCTTCATCAGATTTATTCCACATATCAAAACACTGATGATCATTCCACCCACAAAAAGACAATACCGTGTCCCAGTTTTCATCTTGATTTCACAATGAAATCTAAAATAAATCATTAAACAAAATTCCAATTTAACAAGAAAAATAAATTAACTCTTGATGAGAAAAATGGTCACACAGAGTACTAGTAAAGAGCCACAGAGCTGAGCTTAGTAATCACTGCGTTTTTCAAATCCAACTCTATTTTGAATTTCAAAAATGTGCAAAAAATGATTGTTGACAAGTTAAAAGTATATCCAATGATATCATCTTCGACTTTCAAGGGTGAAGTCGAAACAATCATGTGAATCTAGATGACAAATCCTCTGCGGACACATGAACAGTTTGTCTAATCAATCAAAATAAAGAAGAAAATCCTCTGACGCCTAATAAACAGAGATCATTACTGAAACAATCCTTACAGATCTTGGATAATTATCCAAATGTTAATATGACATAATTTCTCAATGTTTACTTATATGGTGTTTCCTGCCTTCCACCAGTCCACGACTGACCAGCTAATCAATCCTGATTGGACTACGTGGGAATATTAAGGACTTTTTCCAAGCCCTTAATAAAATATATTATTTCTGACACCCATTTAGCCAATCAATATTCAGGCGAGAATAATAAATGCTCCCAGTAAACCAATGTACACGTATAACCAGACAATGTAAACACTCTTGTCTCTTTGGTATT
Source organism: Owenia fusiformis (assembly GCA_903813345.2). NCBI lineage: Eukaryota > Metazoa > Annelida > Polychaeta > Sabellida > Oweniidae > Owenia > Owenia fusiformis. Next base: position 27,100,966 of record CAIIXF020000001.1, on the reverse strand, counting down.
GCCATCCACTTATGCTTCCATTAAAAATTCATCTTGTTTAACCAGGCATTTTAACTCTATAAAAAAGAGAAATGGTAGAGAAATGGCTGTATTTAGTCACTGCACGAACTGATGTAAAGGGGGTACCAGACCAACCCAATCCATTCCGGTTAAAGTGGTGTGAAGGGATTTGATTCCTTTCTACTTGGCGTCTCATACTGAGCTGGATTAAACAAAAAACTAATGATAACTGGTAATAATAAGGTAATTACATAATCAATGTGAATATATGAAGTTTCGTCTTTGTATTTGAATGATCTTTTGGTCCACCCATGGGCTTGCAATTTAGAGTTAGTTGAAAGCCCATGGTCCACCACTACGATAAATCGTTTTAGGAATATCCTGGTGATGGCATGACAGTGCCAAATACACTATTTACTGCTGGTCAACCAGATTATACAGCCAATTTATATATTCTCGAAGATACTGAATTGTTAGTTGGCGGATTGTTGCTGACATGGTTTAGTATGCACTGTGCATGTCTATCAGTGGAAAAATATGTTGAAGGTGCTGATTCTATGTCAAAATTAATATTCAGCTGGACAGTAACTGAACTGAAATAAAATACATTTGTGCCTAAAAAGACGACCGCCTCGCTAGCTTTAAACGTTTGTGTTCTCATTGATCCAAGCAAGGAAGCTGGTGATCCTAGAGTACACACTTGGAAAGCCAGGGGTGTCACATCCTCGCATGGCCCATGAAGATACACCGGCTAATATCCACTGAGACCCACGCCTACAAACCATTGGTCCACCGGAGTCTCCCTACAAGCAAGAACAAATGCGTAATAGAATAGATATAGAGTTATTCTAAGACAAAGTGATATCAGAGAGAACGTTTTTATCAGTCCATCTTGTTCCCCACGAAAACAACCCAATAAAAAATATGTAACTACATTCTAACGAACCCATTTCTGTATATTTCAAAGTTATTCTTGATCTCCACACACGCATTTCAAGATGACATTGGGACACTTACGGAACACGAACCCCTAATGCCATCTCCTGCACAAATATGGAAGTCATATATCCATGGACCGGGGTTAGGGTATCTTGCCCACATGGCTGCACAGTCAGCATTGGCTACGGGTTCTATCTGAACTTCATTCAGAACATTCTCATCCCCTGTACCTATGGGAAAATGAGAAACATAAGCTTTATTACCCATATGCTTCTTCATGAGCATTACAACCATGGCACACCCATCGTTTGGAAGTGGAGCTACATAAGATAAAAAGGGATAACAAGACATTAACATGCAAAATGTCACCACTTGCCATTTGTTACAGACGCCAACGGCGAACAGCGTCTACAATAAAATTGGAGACTCAGTAAAGCCTAAGGTCTGTGGAGAGAAAAATGGAGAAATTTTACCTTTTCTGAGCTATCGGGGTGAAGTTTGGTCCAACATCTTCTTCCTTATTCCTATTTTATAAAAATGTATGCATATGGCAATATTCATCAACCAGTAGAACTGGCAAATCGTTTAGAATCTACAATTCCATACAAGGAGTCCCACTCATAGATTTTTCAAATTCTTTCCAAGTCGACGTCGAAACACCTAGCGGGTGAAATTGAAACTAATTTTTCTGGCTGCTCGAATCGATAAAATCTCTGATAGTGTGAGTCTTTTTATGAAATCTTTCTGATAGAAAACACTTAATTAATATTAGAAAGCATTAAATGTTGAATCCGAAGCGTAATCTGAAATAAAAGTGAAAAAACATTGCGCGGACGTCAGAGAAAAACTTCCGGTTTAATATAAAATGGCGGACGTCGAAGGAGAAATTATGACGAAGAATTACAGGATTTTCCTTTGCCATTATCGATCGTTATAAGGTATGTGCACAAATTCTAGTAGCATACATGGAAAATAGATACATTTTTAAAGGCAACAACATATTCAAAGCTTTCATTTTACGATAGGCCCAGGATCATTGGATACGACTCGGCAATCGATACTCCCAAGTAGTATACGGCGGGCCTTTCGACCTGCAACCTGCACCTGCACATGCCACTACCACCGGAAGTGACGTCATAGGTCACGTGCACCGGAAGTGACGTCATAGATCACGTGGTAAGATGATGCACCGGAAGTGGAAGTGACGTCATAGGTCACATGGTTACTGATATAACTGGTCAAAGGTTTCTGATAATTGATAAGAGAGAGATAATAAACTGATAAGACAGTGAAAAAGATAACTACCATGGTTTCTGATATAACTGGTCAAAGGTTACTGATATTGATAAGAGAGAGCTCAATTGATAAGATAATCAAACAAACACTGTTAAGGTAACCTGGTGACTATGTGATAAGTTATCTTGTCTACTTCATGGATGTTTCATGGTTATAGGTCAAAGGTGGATAACAAACTGATGAAACAGTAAAAAAGATAACTGCAGAACCATTTTAACCAGACGGGTTTCAACTTGCAGAATTATGTTAACCGATCCCAGTACAGTATGTTTCAACCAATCAGGTTTTGAGATGCGATCATTTTAACCAATAAGGGATAATATGCTTGGACTATGTTAACCAATCGTGGTACAGTATATTTTCATCCAATCAGATATAAGAAAATCGACCAATAGGAGAATATTTGTACAATTTAACCAGTTCAGACAGGTATTGAAGTTTTTTAACCAAGAGTCAATTTAAAGCATTTTTCCAATCTTCACGCTTGAGTGATTTTGGATGATTTCTGGAGTTTGAGATATTTTTTCACCAAACGGTCACTTGATTCTTACTCCTGGGTCATTTTAAAGTATTTTTTAAAGTGTCACGTTTGGGCTATTTCAGTCACTGTTGATCGATTTCTGCTAATTTTTGGAGTTTAAGGCATTTTCACAAAATAGACACCCACCCACTATACAAAATAACACGCTTTAATAGGCATCTGTTAATTTAACATGCCACTGATAAAAATATAAACCCCTACAAGATAAATAAAAAGTGCTAACGTTAACAGTTTTACAGCAGAACATTTTCGACAAATCAAAGTGTATATGCAAATGAGCCGCAGAACCATTTCAATCAATCAGATCAGATTATTGCACTCTTCGACCCCACCACCGCCGCCGCCACCGCCGCCGCCGCCGCCACCGCCACCGCCGCCGCCGCCGCCGCCGCCGCCACCGCCGCCGCCACCACTTTCAACAACAACCCAACAATAACAGTAAAATGTATTTTAGTGCTTTAGTTGTTTATTTAATATACATATTGTCATTTATACAAATTATTTCATAGTCCATTGTAAATGATCACTGTCTGCGTTGACGTTTTCCAGGTGGGCCAGAATACACCATAACATCCCTCTTTTTCTTAGGTTTCTTAAAAAGTCTATTCATCACATTTCCATTATAGGTGTGGTCAAAGGAATCATTGTCACTCATTTGTCTGTAAACTCTCTTTGATGGCCGATCCCGTTCAGCCATTTCTTTCTGCTGCTTGTCAATTTCTGCCTTTGCTCTCTGATAAACAGCTTCAGTGGGACTGACGTGTTGAACAATTGGTTCGTGGACTGATGACACTGGTATCCACTTGAGTTTTCCTCGCTTACCATATCCAGCATGTTCGATGACTCTGCCTTCTACCTGGGCTCGTATAAACTTCTTCCACACTTCTGGGTCATCCACATAAGGCACTATCTTAGGCATTGTTGCTTCTTCCTTTTTTCTCAAACATCTGATGCTCATGACTAAGCTTTCTCTTTATATTCTCATCGTAGTGACTAAAAGGGACTACCAAACGTTCATTCACTACGTTCTTCTTCCATCTCACCAGATGTATCTGTATCTTCTGAATCATGTCCGTCAATAGACTCTTCATCGTTAAACATTTCATCAGCGATATAAGAATATTTGGCCAAAGTTTTTCTGATAGCTCTCGACAGAGACATGTCTTGATCAACTAAGAATTCAATTTCTTCTACTATTTCTCGATGTACATCGGTATCTTTGACTTCAATAAATAACCTCAGAATTTCACCATAGTCATTTAAAAACTCAGATTTTGCTTTGGGATAAAGTTTTGCTTTGAGCTTTTGAGTAATTTCCTTCTCTGGTAATCCCCTGGTAGTGTATTTTTCATACAAAGTGTCAGCTTCTTCAATACATCCAACACGTTCTGCTTCAGAGTAGAAAATGTATAATTTTCCTTCAAATCTTCAGCATGGGGTTCATTTTTACCAGAGTCTTCATATTGGCAATATTTTTGATGTATGTCTGCATGTTTTGTGGTAATCAACACTGTTCCACAGTCTTTACAATGAGGGAGATGTAAAACGGAGGAGTTTCTTAGAGTAACATCATCCATTGGACCTGGATACGTAGCATCCATCTGAGTTGGTTGAACAATGGTATTTGGTCGGAATTCCGACATATCTTGCCTCTGTTGAGCATATGAGCTCCCTGCCGTGTTATAAAAATGTTGAAATGATGTATATGGAACACTTTCTGCAACTTGCTGCAATGCATTAGGCTTAAGCCTCGAACCATCTTCACTTTCTTGCTTCAGATCCACCACTAAGTAACCAAATGGATTTTCCGTAGCTTGTCTGTAAATATCGAGTAAAGTATGCGTCTTTCCAGGATACATTTGAGATGCCAAAACACTTATCTGTCTTTGATCCCTCGGGTTCTTGAATAGAACCAAGTAATGGCTGTTTAAGCTCATTGTTCTGCTTTCTCCATTGGGTGGGAAAATATTTTGTTGTAGCGTGATAATGGATATATTTTTGTGATGAGAACCCGCTGTGTATAGCAATGTAACTGCCTTGTTAAGGTCCGCCATGAGATCATCTATCACAACCAAATTGGTCACATTTCCATCGAAGTAATCGGGCTTCATCAAGTCATCGCAAAGTCCCATAACAAACTCGATATGAGGCTGTTTTCTCTTTATTTCTGCATACAAAGGCTGCCATTGTTTGAAGAACCATACTATTCTTTGTGGTGGTGGATTGATTAATTGTTCGGCTCTATCAATAAGGTCGACAACATAGGTTGTCTTTCCACATCCAGTAGGACCTGCAACAATTTTAGTAAATGGATGCCTGAACTGTATAGGTGAGTCGAGATCGAAGTTAGTCTCATCTTTTTTGTGAATGTTTCTCATATGTCTCAGAAGAATATCCTTCCTGGCAAATGTGCCAGAACACACTGAGCAAATATAATCCATGTTGTCATGTAGATGAGGTTGCGCTGAATGAATGAATCAAGCCTGCTTTTCACTTATATAGTTTTAATACATCCCTCTGTTGAATAAAATATGATAAAGGCACAAAAGGTGGCGGCGGCGGCGGTGGCGGCGGCGGCGGTGGCGGCGGCGGCGGTGGCGGCGGCGGTGGCGGCGGCGGCGGCGGTGGCGGCGGCGGTGGTGGGGTCGAAGAGTGCAATAATCTGATCTGATTGATTGAAATGGTTCTGCGGCTCATTTGCATATACACTTTGATTTGTCGAAAATGTTCTGCTGTAAAACTGTTAACGTTAGCACTTTTTATTTATCTTGTAGGGGTTTATATTTTTATCAGTGGCATGTTAAATTAACAGATGCCTATTAAAGCGTGTTATTTTGTATAGTGGGTGGGTGTCTATTTTGTGAAAATGCCTTAAACTCCAAAAATTAGCAGAAATCGATCAACAGTGACTGAAATAGCCCAAACGTGACACTTTAAAAAATACTTTAAAATGACCCAGGAGTAAGAATCAAGTGACCGTTTGGTGAAAAAATATCTCAAACTCCAGAAATCATCCAAAATCACTCAAGCGTGAAGATTGGAAAAATGCTTTAAATTGACTCTTGGTTAAAAAACTTCAATACCTGTCTGAACTGGTTAAATTGTACAAATATTCTCCTATTGGTCGATTTTCTTATATCTGATTGGATGAAAATATACTGTACCACGATTGGTTAACATAGTCCAAGCATATTATCCCTTATTGGTTAAAATGATCGCATCTCAAAACCTGATTGGTTGAAACATACTGTACTGGGATCGGTTAACATAATTCTGCAAGTTGAAACCCGTCTGGTTAAAATGGTTCTGCAGTTATCTTTTTTACTGTTTCATCAGTTTGTTATCCACCTTTGACCTATAACCATGAAACATCCATGAAGTAGACAAGATAACTTATCACATAGTCACCAGGTTACCTTAACAGTGTTTGTTTGATTATCTTATCAATTGAGCTCTCTCTTATCAATTATCAGTAACCTTTGACCAGTTATATCAGAAACCATGGTAGTTATCTTTTTCACTGTCTTATCAGTTTATTATCTCTCTCTTATCAATTATCAGAAACCTTTGACCAGTTATATCAGTAACCATGTGACCTATGACGTCACTTCCACTTCCGGTGCATCATCTTACCACGTGATCTATGACGTCACTTCCGGTGCACGTGACCTATGACGTCACTTCCGGTGGTAGTGGCATGTGCAGGTGCAGGTTGGCGGTGGTGGTGGCGGCGGTGGTGGCGGCGGTGGTGGCGGCGGCGGTGGTGGCGGCGGCGGTGGTGGCGGCGGCGGTGGTGGCGGTGGTGGTGGCGGCGGTTGTGGCGGCGGTGGTGGCGGCGGCGGTGGTGGCGGTGGTGGTGGCGGCGGTGGTGGTGGCGGCGGCGGTTGTGGCGGCGGTGGTGGCGGCGGCGGTTGTGGGGTCAAAGAGTGCAATAATCTGATCTGATTGATTGAAATGGTTCAGCAGCTCATTTGCATATACACTTTGATTGGTCGAAAATGTTCTGCTGTAAAACTGTTAATGTTAGCATTTTTTTATTTATTTATCTAGTAGGGGTTTATATTTTTATCAGTGGCATGTTAAATTAACAGATGCCTATTAAAGCGTGTTATTTTGTATAGTGGGTGGGTGTCTATTTTGTGAAAATGCCTTAAACTCCAAAAATTAGCAGAAATCGATCAAGCGTAACCGAAATCACTCAACCATGACGACTGAAAAAATACTCTTAAATGACTTAGGAGTAAGAATCAAGTGATCATTTGGTGAAAGAATGCCTCAAACTCCAGAAATCACCCAAAATCACTCAAGCGTGAAGATTGTAAAAATGCTCTAAAATTACTCGGGAGTAAGAATACAGTGTCCATTTGTTGATAAAATACCTCAAACTCCAGAAATCATCCAAAATCACTCAAGCGTGAAGATTGAAAAAATACTCTAAAATGACCCGGGAGTAAGAATCAAGTGATCGTTTGGTGAAAAAAGTAAGCAGAAATTGATCAACAGTGACAATTTAAAAAATATTCTTAAATAACTCAAGATACCCAAAAATATCTATAATTTTACTTTATATTTATTTAGATTGAGAACAGAAGTGGACTAAGATTGCATGGTTCCAATACATCTTTAACAAGAATAGAAGTAAGAAAATTATTAATATACTTCATAAAATACAATTGTAACATATTTTATTTTAAATAACATTCCCAATATGTATTGATTTGTTACATTCTTAAAATTTATTCAATGAAAACAATAAAAATTAAAAGTATACAAGCTTTTTCAGAAAAATGATGACTTAATTTAAAATATGGCTGTAAGATATTTTACAGGGTAATCCACAAAACTAACTTTAAGGGATTTCTTCCAGACTTATTTTTCATTTATTTATTTATTTATTTAGAATGGAGTCACAGATGGTCCAAGTACCAGTTGCGGTGGACAATATGTTACCAGGGCAGAAGTAAGAAAAATATTTATTTACTTCATAAAACATGAATGTTAAATATTTTGTTTTAAATAATAATAATATTCTAAATATGTATTGATTTGTTAGAATCTTAACATTTATTCGTTTGGTTTTAGGTCTCAAGCATGTTGTCAAAGGAAAGAGCTATACTTCAACAACAGTATAGAAAGGTATATTATTGAATTATTTATAGAATTAAGCTCAGTATAAAATACTTTTATTCAAAATGAAAGTATAACACCTTTTTCATGTGAATAGAAAGTCTTCAATTATTTGTTTTAGATCCAAAAGATACTCAAGGTGATTGAGAGAAATAACAAAATCAGACAAAGACATACAATGAGAAGGGTACATTCTTGGTTAAAAAACTTCAATACCTGTCTGAACTGGTTAAATTGTACAAATATTCTCCTATTGGTCGATTTTCTTATATCTGATTGGATGAAAATATACTGTACCACGATTGGTTAACAAAGTCCAAGCATATTATCCCTTATTGGTTAAAATGATCGCATCTCAAAACCTGATTGGTTGAAACATACTGTACTGGGATCGGTTAACATAATTCTGCAAGTTGAAACCCGTCTGGTTAAAATGGTTCTGCAGTTATCTTTTTTACTGTTTCATCAGTTTGTTATCCACCTTTGACCTATAACCATGAAACATCCATGAAGTAGACAAGATAACTTATCACATAGTCACCAGGTTACCTTAACAGTGTTTGTTTGATTATCTTATCAATTGAGCTCTCTCTTATCAATTATCAGTAACCTTTGACCAGTTATATCAGAAACCATGGTAGTTATCTTTTTCACTGTCTTATCAGTTTATTATCTCTCTCTTATCAATTATCAGAAACCTTTGACCAGTTATATCAGTAACCATGTGACCTATGACGTCACTTCCACTTCCGGTGCATCATCTTACCACGTGATCTATGACGTCACTTCCGGTGCACGTGACCTATGACGTCACTTCCGGTGGTAGTGGCATGTGCAGGTGCAATGGTTCAGCAGCTCATTTGCATATACACTTTGATTGGTCGAAAATGTTCTGCTGTAAAACTGTTAATGTTAGCATTTTTTTATTTATTTATCTAGTAGGGGTTTATATTTTTATCAGTGGCATGTTAAATTAACAGATGCCTATTAAAGCGTGTTATTTTGTATAGTGGGTGGGTGTCTATTTTGTGAAAATGCCTTAAACTCCAAAAATTAGCAGAAATCGATCAAGCGTAACCGAAATCACTCAACCATGACGACTGAAAAATACTCTTAAATGACTTAGGAGTAAGAATCAAGTGATCATTTGGTGAAAGAATGCCTCAAACTCCAGAAATCACCCAAAATCACTCAAGCGTGAAGATTGTAAAAATGCTCTAAAATTACTCGGGAGTAAGAATACAGTGTCCATTTGTTGATAAAATACCTCAAACTCCAGAAATCATCCAAAATCACTCAAGCGTGAAGATTGAAAAAATACTCTAAAATGACCCGGGAGTAAGAATCAAGTGATCGTTTGGTGAAAAAAGTAAGCAGAAATTGATCAACAGTGACAATTTAAAAAATATTCTTAAATAACTCAAGATACCCAAAAATATCTATAATTTTGGAACGTGGAACAGTAAGTACCGGTGCCGGTAGGGGGTCGAAAGGCCCGCCGTATACTACTCTCCCACTATACTTCTGAAACTGTGAAAGTGAATTATTCATTCGAAAAACAAACGGCAAAAAATTGACAAAAATTATACAAGTACTAAACAATATCATTTAATATATTATCAATAATATTAATGCATTGCTACAATTTGTACCTCTTGTATCCCCCCAACCAGTTAGGAAGCATTCATCTTGAGTTGTGAACTCCTCGCCTTCTAGGGGAAGACATACTGGCTGTATATATCGGTTGAACGGAACCGGTAGATCAAGTTTTAACAGCGCTATATCATAAGGAAACCCTGGGCCCTCTTGATCATAGAGATGGTGCTGTAAAATATAACTTATCAAGAACTTATGTCACCACCACAAGTGGTGATATTTTGTTATAGTTTCCAACTTTTTGTGGACTGTGTTCGACGATAATTGGTGTTACGGCTGGTGTTCGGTGTCTGTAAAAAATGGCAGGTGGTGCCATTTTGCATGTGAACGCCTTTTTAATAGAATAACTTCAGCTATCAAGTCGTGCAAAATTGGTTCTTAAATTGAGCTAGCTTCCGAAATGCCACTACTAGATAATGTATAAAGGTTGTATGGGGCTACTTACTACAACTTGGGACGACAAAATTACAATATACACTGTACTTACTGGAATCATTTGCTCAAGATGAGCAGAATACTCGTTTGCATTGTAGTCAAATTGATAGTGGGTACCAAGAACCACACGGTATGTAGCTACATTGTCATATATGCTAAAAAATAAGGGGCATTCTATTCAATATGCGTTTCCATGGAACTTTTTCCCATTGAAAATTGTGTCATTTTAAGCAAGCTTACACAAGTGAGCACATTGAGGTTGTTCTTTGTTAGATGATGATATTAAATAGCACATGGTCTTTGAGCAAAAGCTTTCTAAAATTGGAATGGCTGGTCAGCTGTGTATACGCAGTCATTTTTGACCGTTATGAACATGAACGCTTTTCAGTTTAGGACCAGAGTTATCCTAACACTTATCTTTCAAGAGTTATCCTAATTATTCTTTCAGTTCTAGATATTTTGTCTCTATTGGTTTCATCATGGACTTTCGAGAGAGAATTAGCGACAGGCAAAATGTCAAAGTAACAAATATCGTGTGGTGGAGGGAATAATCAAGGTATCCAAGTGAAAATGACCACCTACGAGTTGATGCAATGTGCGGCGGTTAGGACCCATCGATCTGAAATAAGTACAGCTCCACAGTTGTGTGTAGCACCATTGGCCGTACGTAGAGAAGCTTGCCATGGCCAGCTATGTGGTGTTGCTTCTCTCCCATTGGTTATCTGACTGCTTTCTACCTGTCGTCGACCACAATCTATTTTCAAACAATAATAGGGTATCAACATGATCATCAGTAATTGAGAGTTAAATCTGAGTAATACTATTTTAAACAGATCGAACTGGCATGCGAAATAAATGGACTTAAAAAAATTAGAAAAAATAGTAATATTGTACGCCATCAATATATGACACACCCGGGATGACATACCTCCATATAATGGTTGTGTGGTGTTCGTAGGTGATAGCGTAGACCCTGCTGACTGTGAGACTACAGGAAGAGTGGTGGGCTCAGTTGTGGATGGCACCGGGGGTTGTGTAGGGGGCCGGTTTGACACACAGCATTGTATCGCCCAATATCCATCACATTCAAAACTGGTGTCGAACTCGCCATCTTCGCACGTCTCTACTGTCGAATCTTTACAAGTATGGCCTTCCAATTCACAATCTGTAAAACATAATCAACCCCTTCTGTCAATGAAACCATTATCCTATAACTAGTTTCTTATTTATAGTCATATTACGAGGATCATATTTAGTAAAAATATTACGTCAGGATGAGAACTTACCTAAATCTTGTGAAATCGTTCCAGTCGAAGACAGAAGAAGGCAGGAAAGAAACAAAATGACTTTCATGATAGCGATTAACCCTAGTTTGAAACTAGACCTATGTATTCACATCTAGTAAGACCTTTTGGATTTTGAAGAGTTGTTACTGATGTTGAAGGAGTTTAAAACATACATCGTTATCTGTGTTTCGAAACAATCGCTATGTGTCAAGATTAAAGAGGTTTGTAGAAAGTTGAAGACCCGTTCAACCTGTAAAAGGCAAATTTTAAGTGTTCCCGAATAAAATAAAATGAATCGAATTCTTCCTAAACTAATGAATTATCTGTGAGTCGGCGATCAAGCAGCGAGTCTTTTCTAGATAAACGCGAATGGCACGAGATTCTCGATCGCAAGTCTCTTCAGTTTCAACACAACCATGCTGGTACCGATTCTTGTCTTTCCACTACTGCCCTTGGTGGGTGATCGTTACCATACTGTATGACTCCCGACGCCTCCTATAGCACGCAAGGAGGAACCAGCCTATTCGGTCTCACAATTTAAAAAATAAATTAATAACAACGAATCGGGGATACATATTTGAACGAGGTTCGCGTTACGGTCCATCGATTTTTTGCGTAACCGCAAATTCAATATACATTATTATGGCTTGAGTAGAACATATTAGGTGGTTTCCAATGCTCAATTGGCTTTTTATGATCGTGTGTAGGTTACATCTATATACCCCGATGTCGTTAGGCAATGTAGACCATGCCGATTACACAAAAGTAAACAAATTACTAAATTTTGTGTTGTTTTGAATTTAATACTCAACAGTTTTTCGCTTATTTCGTGTTATCCCCGGGCATCAACGTACACATCATCTCTTGATTTGCAATGTAAGGGCATTCTGAATGATTTACGGTTAATTGGTGTAAATAATTTGGAAAACTGCCAAATTGATAGTTATATCTTGAAACTGGTAAATGGCCTGATTGAATGCTCTAATGCACATATCCCCATTAAGAAGTTCTCAAAGCATGTAAAGCCATTCTGGAATGATGAATTAACCAGATTAGTAAAGTTAAAGAAGAAAAGATGGCGTGAGTGGGTGTCGGCTGGTCGACCTCGAAATGCGGATAATGTAATTAGGGCCCAATATAAATCTGCCAAATGTGCTTTTAGAAAATGTTTAAGATGTAGTGAGTTTATGTATGAACAAAATGAGCTTAATCGTCTATACAGGTCAGAATCACTTGATCAGCGTTACTATTGGCATCTTCTCAATAAGAGCCGAAATAAGGCTTCTAGGCGTCTGTCTCCAATTAAATCTGATAATGACGTCATCGTAAGTGACGAGGCTGGAATAAGGGATGAATGGCGCACTCACTTTGCTCGTTTGGCAACCCCTTCTGATAAGCCTCATTTTCACAGCCATGCCAAGTGTGAAATTGAAAATGAAATTATGCATATTAAGCAAACATCATATTTTGAAGATAATACTTTCTTTGATGAACCATTTCAGGATAGTGAAGTGAGTAATGCCATATCACGGTTGCATAATAATCGTGCATGTGGATCGGATACGATATGTGCCGAACATTTAAAATATAGCAATGACACTGTAATTTCGATCATATGTACCCTTTTTAATGCAACCATGTTAAACGAATACACTCCCATGAATTTTAGGTTTGGTATACTGATACCTATACTAAAGGCAGGAAATAAAGATCCTTGTAATAAAGACAATTCCAGAGGCATCACTCTGATGAACATGTTGCGTAAAGTGTACGATCATATTGTGTTAAAAAGAATTGGATCCCTTGCAAAAAATATTATGCCTAACTTACAAGGTGCTTCTCAGAGTCATTGCTCTGCTGTTCATACTTCCCTTTTAGTTCAGGAAACCATTGCCCACAATGTCGAAAAGCATAGAAATGTAATATTAGCCACATTAGATATTAGAAAAGCATTTGACACCGTTTGGTTAGATGGATTGATGGTCAGGCAAACTGTGGCGTATGCTTTATGATAATTACCATAAATATGAATGTGCCGTTCGTGTAGGAAGTTCAAATACACTTTCTAAACCTTTTAATGTCATGCAGGGCGTCCACCAAGGGGGTGTCCTATCTATGCTATTTTATCAGTTGTACATGGCTGACCTTATTCAGGATCTATGTGAAATGAATATAGGTGGCCACATTGATGATGTAAATTGTGTATGTCCTTCTTATGCGGACGACATGACCATTATTGCCACAAATCAAAAGGATATGCAACTTATGTTAAACACTGCCTTTGAACATAGTAGAAGATGGCGATATGAAATCCATCCAGCGAAATGTAACTTTCTGACATTTAATGATATGGTCACTGATTCAAGTGTTAAAGGTCATGTCGTCCTCAAGATAGGTGACACGAGAATTCCAAAGGTCAATTTCACTGTTCATGTTGGTATTCCAATATCTAGTAAAAATGATATCTCACAATATGTTAATGATCGCTGCACTAGTGGTAAGCGAAAATTCTGCTCACTTTTGGGACTGGGGCACAAAACAGGTGGTTTGTCACCCTTAACAGCATCAAAACTGTACTGGGCCTTTTCTATTCCAACCATGCTGTTTGGGGCACCAGTTATAAATTACCAAGCCCTCAGATGTTGAAAAGCTTGAATTGACTCATAGGGAGATTGGCAAACGTATCCAATTTTTCCCAAAAACCTCAGCCAATCCTAGTGCAACGATGCCGTTGGGATGGTTGTCAATAGACGGCTATATTACAGTGTTGCAGATGATGTATCTCTGGAGTTTACTTAGGTTTAATAATATTTACAGGGATATAACTATAACACGGTTAGTAAAGATGTTTCATGTCACTTATGACAACCATGCCGATATTTTCTCTCCTCTCCGGCGCATTTTCCTTAAGACCAAAATGCTAGGAATTGAAAATCTGGTTAAAATGTAAAATGCGCTGGACTCTGGATATCTTCCGTCGAAGAGGTCATGGAGACTGCAAATTGTCAATGCTGTAAGATCCGTCGAGGTCAAGCAATTTTTCTTGCAATGCTCATGTTATGGCAAACTTTTATACCTACGTGACTATGTCACAGACTTAAAACCTTGCATATGGTGGTTGATTTGTCAGAAATATCCTAAATGTCAAAGCCAGTGTAAAACTATGATGCAATTGATATGTAACGCCCATGTATTAAATACGAACAACTTCAATGGTTCAAAACGATGTATATTGTGTATCCTCTGTGAAACTGAAACAATTGAACATTTTATATTAAGATGCCCTATGTATGAACCATATAGGCATAACATATTTGAAGCCCTTGGCTGTCGTGGTGACAGTATGGGTGTTATTATGAAGAAAGTTTTAGGTCTCTCAGATGTTTCATGTGAGACGTTAATAATTGTTTCATCATGTGTACACAAAATGTACAATCACAGAGCCAACCTGTTGGCTCTGCTTGACACATAATTTCTCTATCACTTTATTTTTATGTTTTCCAAAACAACAACTTTTTTATCACATAATTTAATCTTATCCTTGTATTTTATATTTTATATGTAAACCATATGTATACTAAAATGTATTCTCTCATATAAATGAGGCAATAAATATACAATACAATACAATACTACGTTCAAAATATACATTACTAAATGCATCACTGAATGCGATGCTTACATAAATCGTTCATCCTTTCATTGATACACAGTAGTAGAAAATAATGCACCAACCTTTGTTTTCTGTTCCATAGCGGCCATTTTATTCGATAAAACAGTGAACGTAGCCGTCCAACCTCGTTTTTCAGAGGTGGCGTAACCGTCATGCTATAGCAGGGTGATGATTAAAGAGTTGGAGCGACAATTACGTCCGCCATTTGTGACAACGGTATCTTACACCATTTTCAGGGTGTTCTGGTGTGGTAATATTCTTCCATTACCAGTCATTTGAACAACAAAGACAACAAATAATTCACTCTCATTACCACTGTTTAAGGTCATATTTAATTGCTTAAATTGATTTTTCTATTTTGAATACATTATCTCGACTTTTAATTTGTAGCATTTACAATTTTGTAATGTTACAATGACACTGTAATGTCGCAATATTGACTAAAGTTAAAAATAAGTTTTAGTCCTAGTTCTAGTCATAGTATTATGCAAGCTGTCGATTGTTTTGGCACAAGCTTCTTTAGCATCATATTGACAAATCTCATTTAAGAAGTATATAATTACTTTCCTAAAAGCTGTTTGAGAGCATTCCTGTCTGTTTTGGCACTAGCCTCTTTGAGCGGCATTTCGTCAAGTTTGACAAATCTCTCTGGAATCATGTATGGTGTAAGGGAAGCCTCGCACGCTTTTCTGATATCGTTCGCCTCTGCTGATTTCCCGGGCCGACATGAGTAGAATCCAACGAGGTATACGTCCGTTTCTGACCTCTTGACGGGTAAAACAGCAACTTTTTCAATAAAATCAAGCTTGTTAATGGCAGTTTCTATCTCGCTTATGTTTACTCGGTAACCTCGTATTTTTACCATCTGATCCCTCCGACCACAGTACACCAGTCGCCCGTTCTTGATCTTTGCAAAGTCGCCAGTTTTGAAAAGGGTTTCGTGACCACTCTGTTTTCTTAGCGTGTTTGGCACAAATGAAAAGGCATTCTCTTTGTCCATATACCCGGGAGAGACGCAAACGCCGCTGATACAGAGCTCCCCCACTTCACCATGTGACACTGCTTCTCCCTTTTCATTGACAATATAGGCAATGGTGTTATGCAGAGGGACTCCAATGCTGACGCCTTCATCAAACACTCCTTCGGCGATATCTTTCTTTCCTCTAAACTCCATCCAAGTAGCATCATTACTAGTCTCTGTCAAGCCCCAGCTATCAACAAGAACAACTCCCTCGTTGAAGTAATCGTAAAAATCGTGAACAATCTGAGTGGGGACAGCCTCTCCGCCTACATTAGCAAATCTTAATGTCTGTATTTTCGGATCATCAAACATCTGAACGAACTGCAGAATAACGTCCAATAAGGAAGGTGCAATAAAAGGAATGACAGAAACGTTTTCTCTGTCCAAGAGCTCTATCAATTCTTCGGGGTCTTGCTTAATTGACTTAGGAACGATAACCACTGGGAGACCTTGTAAAAGAGGGCAGAATATATCCGTTGCGTGCGGAATAAACATGAGCGAAGTCATTGCTGATGTTACGTCGCCTTCTTTTAAGTTAACAACATCCCAAATGTAATTAAAGTTGTTGAGCAATGAGGCGTGGCTGATGCGCACCCCCTTTGGGGAGCCTGTTGAACCACTAGTGTAGATCACAATACACATTCCAAGCTTCTCGTCAAACCCTGGAAGGCCATCGATATCTGGAATGTTGTCTTCGGAAAGGTTAGCACTCTGTGCATAATTGAGCAAATCGGACAGTGAAAGCACCAATGTGTCATCCCCGAGATTAGCCGCTTTTAGGTATTCAATGTTGTCTTCAGTTGCTACAATGGCGGCAACACCGGCTTGATCGATGATATACTTAATACGATCTGGAGGAAGGATTTTGTCCATTACGGTGTAGGCAGCACCAAGTTTTAACACGGACAATGCACTCATTACTGCGGTATCGGATTCAGACATAAACAAAGCCACAATGTGCTGTTTGTCGCCGGAAAAATCAACCTTCTTGTTGTTGACGAGTTGGAATTTAAGCGCACGAGCCAATGAATTTGCCTTGCCATTCAATTGTCCAAACGTTGTCACTCTGTCACCAAATCTAAAGAATCAAGCATATATGGATTAGTCAATGACCTTTTCCCCCATTGATTCTAACAACGACTCAACGGTTTTTGTTCGTTGTTGGGAATCGTTTGCCTTATAATATACGCATGGCGAATTAGTACTACGGCCAAGGCCATTTGTGTCCAAAACACCTAGATTCAATTTGACTTTAGATTCTTGTAGGGGACCCCAAGGCATGTAAAAAAAAGTTTGTGAACCCTTGCAAAGCAGGCTCAAAAGTGCTGAGTCAGCAAATTTTATCATTTTCGAGTCGGAGTTTGACCATATGCTTGAAACTATTTAATATCTCATTTGAGGATGTTGCTATTATAATGAAACATTGTTAATATATCAATAAGGCATGTATGAAGAATTCCTGAAAGTTTGGGTCTTATCCAACAAGATTTGGTAGAGATATGGGATAGTTTGTCCCTAAAAGTACATAATTTCTCTTCAAAATTTCTTAATCAGTCGATAGTTAATCAGTCATTTAAAAAACAGTAAGGGCCTATGGTGTATAAAATCCTGATTAAAAACTTCACTGATGATGTTAGCAAATATTTCTTGCAAAAGTTTCAATAAAAAGTGCATCCATCTATTTTTCTGATTTTTCTCTTTACCTTCCCCTAAAAATTCAAGAAAGGGGGCGTGGCACCTTACACTTCAGTTGTGGAACTTGTTGCTAGGGTCAAATAGAAAATGTGTATCATTATAGCAGAATTTGTTATTCTAAGTAAATCTAAACACTATATGTTATATCATAATATGCTTAACATTTTCATTATCTACCATTTTATATTTTTTACAGCTTATCATTGCCATACCCCATAAAACTGTTTAGGGTATGTGTGGTCAGCAATAGGAAATACATGTATGTGTAATAACATTTTCAAAATTGTATTTCAGGTGTCATTCTTTCCTAATGTTGTTCATGTAGTTATGGTTTATGTTTATGAATGATAACACTTCCCATCATAAGTTTGGCAACTCAAACCCCTTTGAATTGTTACACGGAATATGGCATACATTCCTGGTTGCGTGGTATTTGTGATACGGGTGAATATTCCATACTGATCTGTGGTATGTGGCATATTCCACAGGTGAGTAAGCCATATTCCGCAGTAAATATGCAATACATCGATTTCAGTGAATACCCGATACTCACCTGCGGAATATGTCATACTCACTTTCGGAATATGCCATATACCGCAGGTGAATATGACATATACCACAGGTGAAAACGTGATACAGAAAGCCTTGGTTTGATTGGTTGTGAGAATCGACTCTAAATGTTAAACTACGCTGGAAATCAATAAAGTTAGTGCGTCAAGTAGTAATATATGAATCCTGGATTGATTGAGTAAGTTTATTACGTGAGACTGGTAAGTGATACTTCTGCATAAGTTTATATATTCGATACACTGTACTGTTGATTCTGTAATCATTATATAATAATTATTTATAAAGTTTTACTTGTTCGTTCAATAGGTGCAATTGACAACTGCCTACTTCTGTATCACATTCTCATTGGTTAGTGTGTATGCCATATACCGCAGGTGAATCTGTCATACACCGCAAGTGAATATGCCATATTCATTGCGGAATATGGCATATATTTGTATCATGTTTATCGCGTAACATGAATCACTTATTAAAGTCTTTCTATTTTTGGCATATGAAATCGAAGTATCTGAAATATGGTAACAAAGAACATAATCAAGGTTTAAAAATTGGCAGACTTTCATATGCTATCATATAATAACTTCCAGTTGCCAAACTTATGGAGGGGGTGTACATGGTTTATAGTATAGGGTCCATGTAAACTGGAACGAGACTCCTGTTGTTGCTGCAAATAATTAGCTATGACGTGTCGCAAAAAGGTGGCGCATTTGTTTTTTAAGGGTATCGCGTGAATGTAACTTTGATTCCCCGGATTATAAGATAATATTCTAATTAAAGTTATATATCATTTAAAGCTGTTTCGATGAAGATTTTAGATCAACTACACTCCGTTCACATTTTTTGCGCGTTCGTTTTTAAAAAAGAGTTTTTTACCAAAACATCTGGCAAATATCCCATGTTGACACGTTACATTTTGAATTATGTGTCGTCTTTAAACGCTCATAACTCAAACAATATATGACTATTATACTTATTTTTCGTCTTGATAAAGGTAGATGGAAGTTTTATTTCAAAGGATGAATTTTAGTAAGCGTCCCATATTGTGACGTCATAGAGTCTGAAAAATAGAATCTGTTGACAGCGACCTTTTTTGCTCATTTTTTGGTACCTTCAACTTTTCAGGTGTACATTAAACAAAAAATACGAGATCAATTTTTAATAAATCATACATGATTATTTTGCTCCTAAACTCTAGTTTATTAATAAATAGTTGATTTTGTTCACAAAAGTATGTGTTTTCTGTTGTATGTGGAAAAGTGGAGGACGAAAGGTTTTCAAAATTCATTAAAATAGGGCTTATTTACGCCATTCGCCTATTTTCAAGCACAGCAACACGTATATTTATTTCACCTAAAATATCAATTGATTCGTGTTTTATGATGCTCCTAGCCCATTAACAATATACATATGATATCAGAGTTATTCGTCTAAAATGTTTTGAGATATAGAGGTAAATGTGGAGGACGAAAGGATTTTCATGTGTGTACATTTTTCTCAAAAACGTCACATTCTATCATGTTAAAAGCGAGGATCCTCTGGATTACGCCACAAAATGTGTAACAATGCGTGCGCGAGCTTTTTGCGACACGTCTATATAATAACAAATTGTAACAACAAATGATTAAGAGCCAGAGTTACTCCGAGCCTGATTGCAGTTTGCACACTTCGTATTGTATATATGTCATAAATTGTTTATTTGTTGTATGTAGAACAGATGACGTATGTTTTGTTTATGTCAAAATAATAGACCTTGTCCATAGGCGTAGCCTGGGATGGGATCGCACCCCCCCCTATAACCATGAGATAGAAGAAAAGATTTTTAAAATGCTCTTTATTTTAAGCTTCTAGCCCTATTTTTGAACCAAGATTTGTATAATTCAAGATAGATCTTAATTTTTGGCTTGGCACACATTCTTTTTGACATTTGGTATGTCAATGGACCCAAATCTTAGGATGTGGTATGAGGATGCCCCCTCATTATGACTTTTGAGGGATGGATATTGTCAGATTTTCAACTTTCTGGTATGAGAATGGTCATGGAAAATATGGTATGGAATTGGTCTAGTAGTTACACATATCCTAATATGAGGTTGTTTTGGTTCGTTTTCCTCAAAGATCGCCTTCTTCTTGGGACCTTCTTCAGTTTAAATAAATAGGGTTTTCCCAGAAAATATTCTACTTTGGACCAGTCATGGCATTGGTCCTATATTCTGACATTTGGTATGGTATTGGTATGGCTTTTGGGCACTATTTCAGTTGGTATGGGAACACATCCAAATTTGACATTTTGGTATGGGAATATATTGATATCTAAGGGTTCAACCTAGGACCCCGCCAAATTTTGTACACAGTGAACCCCCCAGGATTGAAGCAGACAAGTAGCAAACAAGTGAAATCAGTCCAAATAATCACGCACTTACAAAGTTTTGACAATTTTTTCTTTTTGACGTTTTGATGAATATAAACAAAGGAAGTTACTTAGCTAAAGTCTGACATACACCAATACGACATGGTGGGACCTCCATTGATTTAACATTGGGTGGGACCTCATGGAAATTCTTGGACTTCATTGAGATTTGCCCGATGGATTTCCTTGGGATTCCTTGGGACTTTGCCCCATGAAGCCCCATTGAGTCCCATGAGATTCGATGAGGTATCATTTGACAAAGTCCCACGAAGCCCCATTGAGAATGAACCTGTTCATTCTCTTTCCATTTGGGCATCGTGGGACTTTTGATCATGGGATGTGTCAGCTAACTTGGGATCAAAATGACTGAGACAAAACCTTCTAAACTAAATTACATAATTTCCGTGGGATTCAATGGGACATGGAGGGACTCAATGAG
This sequence comes from Owenia fusiformis, assembly GCA_903813345.2. Lineage (NCBI taxonomy): Eukaryota > Metazoa > Annelida > Polychaeta > Sabellida > Oweniidae > Owenia > Owenia fusiformis. The sequence continues at coordinate 27,079,881 of CAIIXF020000001.1, read as the reverse complement.
ACTCCATGGGACAAAGTTAATATGGTCCCATGGAACATTGTGGGACTCGATATGGCATGGTGGGACTTGAAGGGGCGAGTGGGATTCTGCGCCATTGGAATATGTTGGCTTTGGACCAAACTCACTTAATGTCACATCACATCATATAAGTAATATCAACAAACCCAGTGCCACGGAATTGATCACTTGGAGAGAATGTAAAGCATTATTATTTCCTTTGGCTTTAGGTTTCTACAATTTATGACACATATTATACAGAGCATATACACCCCCTCCATAAGGTTGGCAACTGCAAGTTTTCATATGATGACATATCAACGTCTGTCAATGTTGGAACCTCGATTTTGTTCCTTATTGCTTTATTTCAAAAGCTTGATGTCTTGTTTAAAATTGCCAAACAGCATGACAAGCTTTGATAAGTGATTCAAAGGGGGAATTCCAGTTACAAAACTTATGATGGGCAGTGTAATTTAACAATTCATTCTTAACATACCATGACTACATAAACAACATTAGGATAGAATGGCATCTGAAATACAATTTTGAACTTGAATGTTATTAGTACACATACATGTATTTCCTATTGCTGACCACACATACCCTAAACGGTTCTATGGGGTATGGCAATGACAAGTTGTAATAAAAAATATAAGATGTTAGATAATGAATATATTTAGCATTTTATGATGTCACATGTAGTGTTAAGATTTATTTAGAATAACAAATTTTGCTATAACGATACGCATTTTCTATTTGACCCTACCAACAAGTTCAACGACTGAAGCGTAATGTGCCACGCCCCCTTTCTTGAATTTTTAGGGGAAGGTAAAGAGAAAAATCAGAAAAAATAGATGCTTGTACTTTTTATTGAAACTTATGCAAGGAATATTTGCTAACATCATCAGTGAAGTTTTTAATCAGGTTTAATACACCATAGGCCCTTACTGTTTTTTTAAATGACTGATTATCTCTACCAAATTCTGTTGGATAAGACCCAAACATTTTAAGGAATTCTTCATACATGCCTTACTGATATATTAACAATGTTTCATTATAATTGCAACAACCTCAAATGAGATATTAAACAGTTTCAAGCATATGGTCAAACTCCAACTCGAAAATGATAAAATTTGCTGACTCAGCACTTTTGAGCCTGCTTTGCAAGGGTTCACAAACAAGAATCCCCTACAAGAATCTAAAGTCAAATTGAATCTAGGTGTTTTGGACACAAATGGCCTTGGCCATAGCACTAAATTGTACTTTTCGGTTTTTGTATTGCAGAAGAAATACGTATGTAATAAGTTATAAAACCTGATTTTGTGAGTCAAAATGAGAAAATCTAGTACATAATATTTACTTTATTAAATGATAAGATAAAAAAGAGTATCTTAATGTAATTTTGTTTAGATATTGATGACGGCTCCTTCTTATCCCCAGAGCCAATTAAGTCATTCTGATTTATCAAAGTCTCTCTTTATCAAAGTTTCTCTTTATCTTAATAAAAGCTTGCGAGAGACACAGTCAGTCTATTCCAAGGGATAGTACTGGTTGTGGATCACACAATGACACGGTGACCAAGAGTTAACAGTGCAAATTGGCCCGGTGTAAAAGGGTAGGAGGTCCTATCAAATTATGGTCCTACTCTCCATTTATTTATATGGTGACCTAAATACAACTCTTTCTCTCACTATCATATACGCAATCAGTGCCAGTAAGGGCCGTTAAAAAAGGGGACCATAATCCCTGAGGGACCATCATTTCTTTCACACTGGTCGTGTTTTTTCAAACTCTTTAAACGTTATTCTTACCTTTTTGCTCCATTCTAACGAATATCGCATCCCATGTTCTTACAAAACACGTCTAAAGAGTTTGAGTTTGCACTGTTAACTCTTGGTCACCGTGAATGAGACGAAGCAGAGTGAAGTTCCATATTACCTTATAGCTACTTTTTCAGATATTGGACCAGACGCCCTTGATGACTTGACGATATCCTCGAAGGCATGGTGAATAGTCATATGTGGTATTTCTTTGGTATCACCTTCCATGATACTAAGAGACCTGTGTAGGCTATACTTTGTGCCATGGATGTTTTTCTTGTGGTCCTGTTCTGCCATGATTGTGGGTATGCTGAAATAAAATTGAACGTACGATAAATTATAAAAAAGATAACAGGAGAACAAGAGATTTGATAGACTGTGATTGGCTGATATGTAGAAATAAATTCAATTTACTTCCTTATTATCCCTTTGAACGAAGTTCGATTATAGTGAACCCCTTCGTCCTCTAGTTCATCCGTCCGTGCTTCCGAGCAATATTTCAAATAAGGATGTATGATTTTCGTACTAGTTGAGCGCAAAAACATATATACAAGGGGCGATCCATATATTCTTATAAAAATGCTCTCATTTTGTGGTTTTTTCACATATCCCTCTCATTTTTTCAGAACCTGAAGATTATGTAATTACACATACAATGCTAAAATATTATAGCTATATCTTAAATTATTGTTGAGATAAGGTTGCCATGGTAACCTGTATTTAGGGTAGGCAGGTCAGTTAAATTATAACGTATAAAATAGATAAGTTTGTTAATTTAATCATTCCTCGATACCTATTTCAAGCAGATCAAACGCATATCCAGGTCATTGCCAACTATTTGTTGAACTGCTTCATACCCCATGTTGCCCTTGTTTGCTATTTGCACTGTGGAAAAGTTCTTTTTTCATAAATTGCATCTCAAATTATCGTAGTGTTATTCTCTGTCCGCAAGCTCTTCGTCCAACCAGATTGGGAATGATATTCAACAGTGAATAGCCTTCCTCAAATTTACAATACTACCTAGAGATCCTTAGAGCAGATACAACACTTTGTCCATACATTATACGAGTCCATGTATGATCTCTGGCAGTGTCCTCTTACTTATTCTTGATAGTACATAAAATCTAATGGTATTCCTGATGTATCTGTTAATGTCACACTCTGCAACAGCCGCACTAACCTCATCTGATCTGTCATTTTGATATTTGGTGTGTCTATATGACATGTACTTCCACTAATTTGCCCATCCTGTCATACATTGCTATTGTGAGTTGTTGTGATGTTATAGTGATCACAAATAAACATTTGTTTAGCAACAAACAACGAGAAACAATGGCAAACAAATGTATGATTTCCGCATGCTTTTGATTAAAATAACAAGTTATTATGATATTTTATACGTTATAATTTAATTGACCTGTCTACCATTAATACAGGTTACCATGGTAACCATATCTCTTAATTAATTTAAGATGTAGCTATAATATTTGAGTATTGTACGTGTAATTACATAATCTACATTTTCTGAAATGAGATGGATATGTGAAAAATAGCAAAATGAGAGCATTTTTATCAGAATATATTGATCGCCCCTTGTATAAATGGTCTCCGAAAATTAAGAGAATCTTTGCAAAAATTCTAACTTTAAATTCTAGCTAATATTCATTTCGGTAGTATTTTCGAGAAGATCGCAATATTGATTATTATTTGAAATTTCGTCCTTTCCAAAATGAGTACCCAAAGGTGAGAATTTGTGGAAGATTTAGATAACTACAAAGGTTTATTACATGCACGTCTGATGTGTATTTAGATATATTTTAAGTTTATGAAAAATTGGTTCGTTGGGATTTGCTACTCCGTGGTGTTGCTTGCGTTCTGGATGGAGGTTGTGAGCCTCTATCTAGTCATTATATTGTACCTTTTCTCGATGGGCACCTCCTACACCGCCTACAACCACAAATCGATATGTCAATTTGCAGAATCAAATCATCAAGTCGAAATTAGAATCTCACATTTCCCTGTCTGTTAAGATCTTTCGTTCTTCCTTTTTGAAGGGCGTAATATGTAGTATACTATACATAAGCATTATTTTGTCAGTTGGTGTTTTATTGTTACTAAAAGGCTTACCTTCAGACTTGTCTGGAAATTGGATCCTTTTCAGTAGGCTTCGTCCTAAACGTTATAGCTAACTCCAGGGCACGAAAGTATAACACAGATACTTTAAACTACTTAAAGCAAACACACATATACAGGGCATATAAAAAACGAGTAGTTTATCAAGTCTAAAGTTCGATCTATTTTGAGATGGTATATGTACTCGGAGTAGCCCAGAACATTTCGGGTCATTTTTACCAATGCCGTAGATAACTCTTGAATATACAGGGTGAGCCAAAAAGGTAACCCAAACAAAATTTTAATTTAATATCTCCGTCATCCATTAGGGATTTGAAGTCATATTTGGCACAACTGAGCCGTGTTCAATGCTTTTCCATTCACTTTAGTTGAATTTAGGGTGACTTTAGAGTGACGTTTTCTGACTACATGCTCACAAATATCTTGTGTAAAAGCTCTCATTTCACATCTAATCTCTTGTTGCAACTTTCTAATGCTTCTAGAGTTGTTAATATACATAAGATCTTTGAAATAGCCACAAAGGTAGAATTCTCGGGGTTTATAGCCGATTTGGTGATTTTGGTATGTTTTGGCATTTGAAGTATATTCAATGGCCATAACATCGTGACCATTTGAAATGGACCAATGAAACTTAGTATAATGACGGTGCCAAATCTGACGCAAAACATATACTGGATGACTGAGTTACTAGTATGTAGTAAGATTTGTTTGGGTTACCTTTTTGGCTCAACCTGTATAAACGTTGTGAGGTACCTTTCATTGTTTTTCCAAAAGGTTACGCACATATAAGGACTTTTAAAATACTAGTATACGTGTTAAATGTCTTTAATACCAGGACTAAACTACCCGAGGAATTAGAGATAACGTGCCTTGACTTTTGAAAAGAGGAGGCAAATGGAAATGTTGAGAAAATATACCAATTCTTGAGAGATAGCACAATATTTTATATTTATGAACACGTATAGACTTAAATTGAGAAAAGGACCTTATACACCCTCCATTGGGATCTCCCCATGGGAAAAAAATAATTCATCTGATTTTTCAAAATGAGTATTCTGCTTCAATTATTACATTTATATGCACACTAGTATCTTGTTGACCTATATTCAGCACTGTATTGATGTATAGGCCACTTATTAGGGTCATAATTCAATCATGAAGTGTAGAAGCATAGATTCCAAACCAGGAAGTATTTTTGTGTCTGTCAAAATCCATTTACATCCTACGCATCCCTGCATCTTATCCCAATATGTTACTTCAAATTGAAATATAATAGTATAATCTTTGGTTTTACAAACTTGTATGATATTTGTTAAGTGTAAAAGTTGTTTTTGGAGCATTTTTCTATAGCCATTTTGTAGGGAAAAAAATGATGAAAAAATGTACAATCTTTTAATTTTAAGTATGACCTGAATCGATTGCAAACTTCATATTTGCACATTTGATGAGATAAACCATTTGTGTCGTATTGTGAAATTATTAAGTTTGCAATCGATTCAGGTCATAGTGTATTTTTGGTATTTCTGTGATAATCAATGGAAACCAATGGCCTCTATTGGGATCTGCTGATATCCTCATGTTAAGTCAATGGTGTACAGCCCCATGTAAGTCAATACAACCTTGCTGAACGAAATGATCCCTATCTCAGCTTATGTGTGTCCAAGCACTTTAATATTTTCCAAAGTATTATATGACATTTTATTCTTCATGTTACACCTACGAATGATTCATTTTGACCATAGGGATATTTGCCAATAATTGCACCTTGTCCTTTAGAACCATAGTGGAAACACAAAAAATTCAAATCTTACAAGTATGTAATTGACATATAGAGAATCTATATTAGAGTGTTAAGTAAACATACGATTGAGTTAATTTATTATCCTTCAATATATTAACTGGTTGTTAATTCTACCCAAGAACTAAAACACTTTTTTTATTTATCTCACATATTTGTCTTCTGGTAAAAGTACACTTTTACATGAAATTTTTTCTATAACAATCGTAATTGTTATTGCGGGCACATGTTGTACATCAACAACAGACTTTCTGTTGGATCAAATATATTGAAAAATGTATTTAATCATGATCAATATCAGTTAAACGAATAATCTTCAAATTGCCATCTATTTTGAAAAATCATCTGTATAGCACAGTTAGAGCGATTATATAAATATCATTTATTAATTCCTACATGTATATTGCCACCTATACAAGATATGCAGAGTAAATGTAGTACCAAACGAATTGTGTCAATCTGACACAGTCTTTATGTACATTTTTTATTCCTTTTTTCGACATGTACTTGTATGCCTAGTAATTGACACACTTGTATATCAAGTCATTGACACATGTGTATGCCTAGTTATTGACGCACGTGTATGCCTAGCTATTGACGCACTTGTATGCCTAGGGTTGTGACAGCGTGGTCCCATAAGTTCTTTCTATCAATCTTCCCTATTGTTGCAACAGGGAGACTGTCCACAAATATAAAATATTTCGGTGCCATACTCATGCCATCTGCTGTGCCTTCAGCAGCGAACACTTCGTCACACCAGCTCGTCATATCCTCAGCAGTGAGAGTGGCACCAGCTTTCACAACGATACAGGCACATATCTCCTCGTATAGCCTCTCGTCTGGGACACCGACCACACATACGCTTTCTACGCTAGGATGCGTCGCTATGACGGTCTCCAAGTACGAAGGGAGTATTGAGCGTGTGCCTCTTTTGATCATGTCTTTGCATCTACCAAGAATAAATAGTCTTCCATTGGTAGACATTTTACCTATATCTCCAGTGCGAAACCATCCTTCAGAATCTCGATACGGTCTACTGACCCAGTTTGGACCTCTTAAACAGACCTCACCCGATTCATTGATAGGGGTGATTTTATCATTACTGTCAATGATCTTGACCTCACAATGTGGTATAGGAAGACCAACGGTGACAGAACCATCTTGCATTAGATTTTCACCGGCGAAGATCGTTACTATAGGGCCAGATGTTTCTGTGTTACCATAGGCATTAAAGGCAGTTATATTTGGGTAAGCTGCTATCATATCAGCTACAAGATTACTCGGGACCATTTGTCCACTCACAAATATAGCTTTTAGATGACGAAGTTTGTATTCTGATTTTTCTCCAAAGTGAACAATATCATATAACAAATACGGCAATGTCATTGCATGGGTGACATCTTCACGATTCATCGTACCCAGGATAAACTCCGTGTCGTGCTGATTGACAGTCTTAGATGTATCCACAGAAACTACTCTAGCGCCAAACAGAACCGCGCAGAGGGGAGACAAGAAGCCACCGAGCCATGTCAAAGGACGATCGTTGAAAAACACCTGTTGGTCATCGATTCCGAATCTCCTCAAAATGAAAGTGAAAGCATTAATCAAGCTAACGTGATTGAGTGGGACAGCTTTAGGGTTGCCTGTTGTTCCGGCAGTAAAGCAGACGATAGCGTCGTTGTTTCCACTAAGATTTCCCCCTGTTGCTCTCTCTAAATTGCTCAAATCCGCCTCCCTGGCGCTATTTATCAATGTCTGTAGACTGTGGATACCATCGTGGGTACTCTGACCGATCGTAACGATGAAACGTGTCGGGACTCGGCATTTTGGATCGAATAAGATTGTTTCTATTATACTGGAGACCATGGGCCCATCATCATTAAAAATGATCAAGCCTTTACACTTGGTTGCCTTGAGTTTCCCTAGAATATCTTCTCCGCTCTTTAATTCGTGGCTAAGGAAGACAGCGGTAGCGCCTATGTAGAATAGACCCCATGTAGCGATCAAAAACTCTTTACAGTTAGGAGCTAATATAGCCACATGATGCCTTGAGGTGATCCCCATCTTTTTCAACGATGCCGCAAGATTCTTGGAACTTTTCTGCCATTCTAGAAATGTCATAGAGTGTGATGTTTCTTGGGTAGGATCAAGATACGTTATAGCAATTTTCTCAGGATATTTCTCTGTTGTTTTATTGAGGGCCTCGGCTAATGTCATGTCCACAAGGGGTGTTTTAGGCGCCCCATACAGGTAGCTCCGTGTAAGTGGTGCGTTGGGAAGGGTAATATCGTCGATGTGAGACATTGTGTCTATACGTGTCTACCGTTGCAATAATGTAGTGACTGAAAAACAAAATTGTAAAGAATTGAGAATACTACAGTATAGTTGTTACTGGTCTTGTATACAAGATAACATTTTGTATCATAGACTAGTCTAGCTAGCTTCACACCGGAATAGCCTGACAACGGTAAAGTCAGATACCGTTGTCACAAATGGCGAACATAACCGTCGATAAAGTCCCATGAAACGAGGACCAAGTGATTGAAGAGTTGAAGCGACGGTTATGTTCGCCATTTGTGACAACGATATCTGACTTTACCGTCGTCAGGCTATTCCGGTGTGAGCTTGCACATCCACGTATTTCTGCTGGTCGAATAAGGTGCAATACATAAGACTGCAAGAGTACACGACAATATACCGTTAACTGCTAGAGTACATTGCAAAGTACCACAAAAAAACTGCTGAAGTACTAGAATAATATGCCATTAACTGCTAGAGTACACTGCAATGTAACAGAAACTGCTAGAGTACACTACAATATACCGTTAACTGCTAGGGTACACTGCAATGTACCACAAACTGCTACAGTACACTACAATATACCGTTAACTGCTAGAGTAAATTGAAAAGTACCACACACTGCTAGAGTACACTATAATATACCATTAGCTGCTTGAGTACACTGCAATGTACTAGACACTGCTCAATATATCGGGTATACTGCAACATCACTGTTGATCCACTCGATTACGCTGGAACCGTTTCGGTAACAAAATGTCGGAACGTCGAAGGTACGATTTTTCTTTTTTCCTTATTTCACACGTTGTAGGCAGAATTCCCACGACATTTTTATCACAAACGTGTTATCAGTAAACATATGATACTGATACATGTTTGTTAGAAAAAATGTCGTGGGGATTCTGCCTACAACGTGTGAAATAAGGAAAAAAGGAAAATCGTACCTTCGACGTTCCGACATTTTGTTACCGAAACGAACCGAGGACCGGAACAAGACAGTTTGAGAACTAGTTTGTGTGACCGAGTGGTTAACGATTTATGGAATATGTTTAATTCGCTGAGTGCATTTTGGGATTACCCTGTTTATTTGATATAAAACTAAACTAAAATTTACCATCTAAACTGTTTTATATTTACTTCATGTAACAATATAAACACATCCCCTAAAGATGCCCCCAAAACAAAAAGAAATGATGTCCGAGAAGAAGAAATCACCTCCGATTTCATTATTGAGGCCATTTTTAAATCAATTTTAGGTCCTTATCCTGATTTTCAGGACCCTCTAGTACACTACAATGCTATGAGGTTCTATAGTACACTACAACATATCATTCAGTGCAACAGAACACTACAATATACAGTACTATTGTACTATTGTACACTACAATACACAATACAGTGCAGGTCCGTAGCCAGGATTTACCTAGGGGGAGCGGTTTTACCAAGGGGGAACTTTTGCCAAGAGGGGGAGCTTTTTTGACAGTTTTTGGCAAAATCATGCGACAAGTGCTCAGAAAGGTGAAAAACTCCCGGAAAAACTGCATGATTTTGAAAGAATTTCTGGCCAGACCTGGCAACGGGCCTGACAGTGTTGCATAAAGTGCGAGAAAACACAATAACCTACCATAGACATCGGATATCATTTTAGCCTTAACCTTGTCTATGATTGCTAACACGTTGTGTTAGCGTGTAAAAACACTGCAATAAATCAGAGTGCGAATCAATGTTCATATGGACTAGGCCTATCAGTAACATAAACTCCGAATATGAAGAGCTTTACATACAGCGTAACATATAGATCTGATCGATAAATGCATGCAATTATTTTATGGCCGTGAGAAAAAACGGCATATACTAGAACATACCTGAAATGATGCCCTTTCCGATCAGAAATCTCCAAAGCAAGTTATTAAACCATCATGCTTCCGTTATATTTCACAATGCTAAATACGTCCTGTTGAAGTCTTTTTTTGAAATACTGACTTATCTGTAGAGAGCTTTTCATGCAAAGTGCATGCAAACAACCAGCTGCTTGGTTACCTTGACCCAGAAAACGTCAGCTGATACAATAGTGTTTACCATCCAGGGTCATAAACCACTGTCATTGAAGCAAAAAAGGAGGTCCGTCGTACACAACTTACCGCGTATTTACTATTTACTGCTCACTGAATTAGCGGTTGTTTTTTTATTTACTGACATTGTGAACGTGATAAGTAAGCAAGATGCCATGCTATTACATATATGTATACTGTTAAGCGTACTTTTATTGTTCAAAGGTTACTCAGATAACATGAATTGACCTTAATATCTGTGAATGTACTCAAGATTAAAATAGCTCACCTCATTCGCTGCCTTAAGACTACCCCGTATCCTCAAATAACCCGGTTGTCAAGGTTACTCCACTGACCAGGTACGCCTGCATTCGGTACTTTGAATAAACATGTTTTTTGTCAGTTTTGTTTTTATTTTCAATTGAGGTCATAGTGACCTAATGTTTCCGTTCATACGCTACCACTGATACCACCACGCGTATAGCATAAGGAAAGCAAAAATAAATCACGAGATTTCTCCGTGCTGCTAATAAATGCATATGATGATGAAATTATGATCTGATCGGATATTCACCGAAACAGAATGAATCACGACTTAGTATAGACAATGCTCACGTTTCGTAAGGTATCGTCTGTTCTAAATTGAACAATTGGGCGATGTTATTAAAACTGGACCACCTACTGGTGGTATTGTAAGTAGTTTAATCAAAATTATCATAAACTAAATTTCCAAAATATTATTAAATTTAGGGTCTTCGGTTTAAAGAAAACATATTGTTTTAATAAAGACCAAGTTGTATTTATGGCCAGCTAGTACTCACGGTGAATAAAATAGATAAATAAAATAAGATATCTTAATCAAATTAACGATAAAGGAACGACTCGCTTACGATGCCTTTGAGGTAAATAAACAACTGACAGATATGAAAAAAACAATTATGGCCCCAGGGCCCAAGCACATCAATAGTGTACTCAAATATATTAACAATGGTACTGCATCAAAGGACGATTCTCGGTTTGGAGAACGAAGTTCATCAATATAAATGAGCATTATCCCTGCTTTGAACAAATTTGATTTTTTTTTACATAATATAGATTTGAATGTCTTCTTTTGAATAGTCATAATTTAATTTGGGTAATATTTCTAGATTTTTCGCAAAAAAATATTAGCGCAGTACACTGATGAACTTTTTTCCCCAAATCGAGACTTGTATTTTATTGAATCGGTCTAATTGAGCGTTATCCCTGCTTCAGACCAATTTGTTATTTTTACATCTTGTAGATTTAAATGTCCTCTTTTGAATATTCATAGTTTAATTTGGGTAATATTTCTATATTTTTCATGAAAAAATTATTAGCCCGGGAGACTGTTCTCCAAACCGAGAATCGTCCTTTGCAAACTACAGTGTATTCCAACTTAAAACCAAGAGAAATAAGGAAATTACTGGAAAATAGATACTTACAGTTTTGGGAAACTAAAATAAAATCAAATAACGGTAAAATGAGGTTTAATAAAATAATAAAAGCAAGAAGAAACAAGGGTCCCTACTTGGATTTAATCAAAAATGAATTAGACGGAAATAACAAAGTTAAGAATTAGCGCTAGAAATCGAAACGGGTCGTTACAAAAAACCAAGTATCCCTATTGAAGAAAGAAAATATCTAATGTGTAACAAGAAGACAGGTGTAAAAGGGTAGGAGGTCCTATCAAATTATGGTCCTACTCTCCATTGATTTATATGGTGACCTAAATACAACTCTTTCCCTCATTATCTTAATACGCAATCAGGGCCAGTAAGGCCCGTTAAGAAAAGGGACCATAGTCCCTGGGGGACCATCATTTCTTTCACACCGGTTCAGAATACCACATATAATTTCAAATTGATTCAATTACATAATGATAAAGATTTTAACAGTAGACACGTGTTTATGTGTATATACTGAGTTTTCAATTAAAAATGTATGAATATAAAATAGTACCTTTAATTTATAAGAAAGAGAGTATGAGCAACTTATTGGGAGCAGGAGCAATGGGGACACCTAACTGATACTAGAGATATGTATAATGTGTAACATAATGACATCTATGATGAGTTAACAAATAAGGAAGAATAAAAATCAATGTGAACTATGCCCTAAATTAATGATTATTTGGAATTTTGCTGATCAGGAAGTTTTTTAGTCTTGATTTAAAAATACTTTTTTATTAGGTTATTGTTATTTATTTCCATATTATTCAACATAATTATTTACAAAGATTGTAAGGGGCCGATGTTACGCGGAATATGCCATATATTCATGGTTGCGCGGTATTTGTGATACGGGTGAATATGCCATACTCACCTGCGGTATATGGCATATTCCGCAAGTGAGTATGCGATATTTCGCAGTGAATATACGATACATTGATTTCAGTGAATACCCGATACTCACCTGCAGAATATGTTATACTCACTTGCGGAATATGCCATATACAGCAGGTGAATATGACATATTCCGCAGGCGAAAACGTGATACAGAAAGACTTGGTTTGATTGGTTGCCAGAATCGACTCTAAATGTAAAACTACGCTGGATTACCAATATTGTTGGTGCGTCGAGTACTTATATATGAATCCTGGATTGATTGGGTAAGTTTATTACCTACGTGAGATTGGTGAGTGATACTTCTGCATACGTTGATATATTCGATAAATTGCACTGTTGATTCAGTAATCATATAATTTATAAAGTTTTACTTGTTCGTTCAATCGATGCAATTGACAATTGCGTACTTCCGTATCACGTTCTCATTGGTATATATACCATATACCGCAGGTGAATCTGTCATACACCGCAAGTGAATATGCCATATTCGTTGCGGAATATGGCATATTTTTGTATCGTGTTTACCGCGTAACAGCCGAGGCTATATAGCATTATTGGCCCCCCTCTAATGCTCAGAGAAGGGCTATTTTTTAGATACAAAGGTAGATTATTCCAAATGATTTGTCCTTGCGTTTTTATTGAAAACAATCCTATATTTGTTTCAAACTTTTGTGTATGTAGCTCTTTGTTTTGTCTTGTAAAATAATTATGAATTTGGTCATTGCGATAATAATAGTCACCGAAGAGCAGTTGGTAAATTGTGAGGTTGTTATACCATTTATACACAAATTGACCAATGTTATACTCGAAGATGCTTGGCAAAACTTTAAATTGTTTAAATAAAGGAGATGAATGTTCTCTCCTGTTTTTCATAGCCAATAATATCAAAAATGATTTTTGAAGTTTTGACAGTTTGTCCAGAGCAGTTGTATAGTTGCTACCCCAAACTACAGTACAATAATTGATGAGAATAATGAGATGAGAATAAATTAATGAGTTATAAATTGCAAGCATACTTGGAATATTTAGGAGATGTCTGCATTTAAACAAAATACCAATTGTACAAAAGATTTTGGTTTCAAGACGCTTTATGTGTTTTTTCCAGTCAAGATGTTCATCTACGGCTATTCCAAGGAAAATTGATTTGACTCGCTCGATAAGGATATTGTTTATTTTCACATTTAGATTTTTATGAATTTGTTTCTTCTTTTTTGTGAATACTATATTTTTGGTTTTTGAATAATTTAGAGAGAGTTTATTTGATCTGAACCATTCATCAAGAGTGACTAGTTCCTGGTTAAGATTCTCTACAAGAGAGTCAATACAAGAATCAAGTGCTAAGCCATTTGTATCTTTTGCAAAAATAACGGAGTTTTAGAGTAGTCACTGCTAAGTATATATCATTTACATAAACAATGAACAAAAGAGGACCGAGGACAGAGCCTTGTGGAATACCATATGACACTGATTCTGTTTCAGAGAAAACATTGTTATAAAAAACTTTTTGTTTTTTGTTTTCTAAATAACTTTGGAAGAAGTTAAGGGATGTATCCCTTATTCCATAAAAATTCATTTTTTCTAAAAGAATACCATGATTTAAAGTATCAAATGCTAAATAGAAAGATCAAGAAACAGTCTTATTGGGTACTTGTCATTTTCTAAAGCTTTTCTGACGTTCTCTACAAAAGTAAGAATAGCCATGAAGGTCGAAAAGTTTTTTCTGAAAGAAACGCTTATAGTTGACGCTTATAGTTTTTATAAATGTTCAAATTAGTAATACTTGGAGATTTGATATACTTAGAATATAACTTATTTTTATTTTTAGTAGAGGTAAGCCATGGTCGGGTAGAATTATTAAAACATTTCACTCTTTTCTTTACAATTCAAATACATCAAATACAGCATTGTAAAATAAAGAATATGAGTCGTTAACCTTTGTGGATGCATACATTTCAGACCAGTCAAGAATATTAAGTTTGTGTTTTAAGTCAGTTACATTTGTATCATTGTATCTTCTGAAGGATATTTCTCTTTGAGTTGTCTTTTTTGTATTCATTCTAGTCATTGCAAATACTGGAAAATGATCTGAAATATCCATTAAAATGACAGCACTATGTATAACATTGTTTAGATTAGTGAAAATAGTATGTATTAATGTAGCAGAATGTGATGTAACTCGTGTTGGCCTATATTTCAAGGGTTGGTGATTGAATGGTTCCATAAGGTTTAAAAATTCTCTCGATGCATGATGGGATTTACATTTGAATAGATCAATATCAAAATCCCCAGTTATAATTGAATATTTATTTTCAGATGTTACCCTTGTCATGAAGTGATTTCGATTTTGATTAAAGTTGTCAATGTTTACATTTGGCGGTTTATAGATGATGCTTACAATTATGTTCTTGGAATTGGAATTAATAATTTCAATGGAAATTTCAATGAAAATAACTCAAGGCATCTAATAAAATCTTGCAATGATCAGACACATTTTAGTTAGTTAGTAAATATAATTATTCAAGCTTTTTCATTTATTTTTCTGTAAGCTATATGTACAATTTGCCCAAACTTGGGATAAAGTATAATAAACCTCATAATAATAATATAAATACTATTTATTGTCCATCACGATTCTCTCGGATAATTATTCCCAATAAGACCCAGCGTTTCCCGTTTTTCTCTAATTTAAATGTTCAGTCAATCAGGAAAAGGTTTCGAGTGTGTGTATGAATTAAAGTGTAGAATTATAGCCAAATTGCAAAGATGTTTTGAGTAAAGTTCTTCATTCGTCTTAAATGAAATTCGTCGATAACGACATCTGATGTGACTTAATTTTGAAAAAACAGTACATATGGTTTCTATATCGATTGTATCCCTTTTGCCCCGCGACCCACAGAAGACCCATATCACCATCGATTGTCGGACCATGTATCATGATTGTATGAATAAATAAAACACAACCTTAAAAAATTATGATAATAGAAGTAAATGCAGTTGTTGACGTGTTTATTTAAAATGAATATGCATCCTTCTGATATTAGAGAGGACGACGACAAAAAGGTGTAAGAACAATGCAAGCAGATACGCATATGCGAATATGTCATTCGAATAATGTAATCCTATTTTCTTTACTTTACTGCTATTTTTCTGTTATTGAAAATTGTATGTTGAATGTACGTTAGGCCCTAAAAGGGCATCAGTACAAATAAATCCTATTATGTAGTGTTGAAGAGTGATAATTCCCTACATTCTTCAGTTTAAAATAGATGCATATTGAAAGAAATGTTTTTATACCTGTAAATTCATATCCATGATTACTTATTAATTTGTGTTATTGAGAGCGGAAATGTTCTTTTTTCTTTTCTCATGCAAGCATTCTTTATGAATGCTGGGGACGCTGTATAAAAAAACGACGATTTCAAAATATATAGGTCGGGGAAAGGTTTAATGCATACTGCGTCGCTATAGAATGGATTATATGTAATTGTTTTCGCAATTTTATTCATATTAGGTGTTAATTAGGGATGTTTCACGGTCCCGATAAAAGTTTACTGATTAGAGTTTACTGATAAGAATAACTGTAAATCATCACTGTTGTAGGTTTTTTCAGATTTACATTTAATTTCAAGGCAATAATTATGATAGAGTCGCAATGCTATTTATTGTTTTTTCGAACAATTCAACACCAAATACTGTACATCATTTAACATAATATTTATTTATTTATTTATATTTCATTTGATCATTTGACAATACTAGTTACTTTCTGAGCTACTAATATCGATACCCAAGCTGTTCATTATTTTGGTATTTTTTCAACAGGAAGTGTTCCTGTGATTTCAAAACCCGACGATGTATATCAGCTAAGGACTCCTTTTGGACCGTTTCTTCTGTTTTGATTTTTTCGGAGCAGCAACGTCATCATCATCATCTGTGGAAAGGAAGAAGTGCATTTATTGGCGAATACCCCTATGGTGAGAATGAATAATTCTTAGGTGTAAGGCTGTATTGACTTACATGGTGCTGTGCACCATTGACTTAACATGAGGATATCAGCAGATCCCAATAGAGGCCATTGGTTTCCATTGATTATCACAAAAATACCAAAAATACACTATGACCTGAATCGATTGCAAACTTAATAATTTCACAATATGACACAAATGGTTTATCTCATCACAAGTGCAAATATGAAGTTTGCAATCGATTCAGGTCATACTTAAAATTAAAAGATTGTACATTTTTTTATCATTTTTTCCCTACAAAATGGCAATAGAAAAATGCTCCAAAAACAACTTTTACACTTATCAAAAATTATACAACTTTGTAAAACCAAAGAATATACTATTATATTTCATTATGTAGTAACATATTTGGATAAGATGTAAGGATGCGTAGGATGCAAATGGATTTTGACAGACACACAAATACTTCCTTGTTTGGAATCTATGCCTCTACACTTCATGATTGAATTATGACCCTAATAAGTGGCCTATACATCAATACAGTGCTGAATATAAGTCAACAAGATACTAGTGTGCAAATAAATGTAATAATTAAAGCAGAATACTCATTTTGAAAAATCAGATGAATTATTTTTTTCTCATGGATCCCAATGGAATATGTATATGGTCCTTTGGTCTAGAAGTAAATCTCTGAACCCATCATTTGATCCTTTATCGTCAGCATCGGACTCCTGTTTTGAGGTTGACGACATTGGCGTTTCAAAGTTCTCCTTTGGGGTCTCCTTCGGGGTCTCCTTTGGGGTCTCCTTGGTAGTCAGCGGCTTTTTCGAAGTATATCGCGTTTCCATATTCTTTACTTCGGCGATCGCATACCTGCAAACATCAGACATTAATATTAAACAAAAAATCAATCAGATACCTTTTTCAAACAATATCAAAAGAAAAATTGAATGAGGCGAAACAAGTATCAAATGATGGGTTTGTGATTTGCTTGCAAATAGAGTGATTTCAGACTATGGTATTTTAACACATGTAAAATATTTTTAACTTTTTACGTACTTTACTTCGTCATCTTGTGGTGGATCTTTTCCTGTCATTAGTTTCCCCAACAAGAACTGTTTTATTCTGGATACCGAGGTTATCATTGTTTACAGACGCAAATAATAGTTGATAATAGCAAGAACATCAGGCATATCCACAGCGGTTTTCTGGGCCACATGAATGATGCTATGGCGGATCCGGTGGGGCCCATGGGGCCAAAAAGGCCTTAAGGCCCCAAAAAGTGGGCCTTTTGGTCATTATTGGGCCTTCAAAGGCCTTATTTTTTTAATTTTAGGCCAAATTTTGAAGGAAATGGGCCTCAAATTTTCAAAATTTGGGCCCACTTTTCGGTTTTAGGGGCCCAAAACTTTTTTTGTGAGCTGTGATGCCCAGACATTTGCATTGATGGACAATAATGGACCCTACGAGAATTTACCTTTCTCTGCCGATTGTAGAATATTAGCCGACAAAATTTGTCCATGTACCTATCCACTCTTACGAAAATATAAAACTTCCGAATTAAGACGAAAACCTTTGAGGATGCGACGAAAATGCAAGCGTCTTAATAAAATAATTGGGTCTCGTAGAATTTATGTAGAGCATGTAATTGGTAATTTGAAGGTTTTTAGATGTATTGGAACACTCTTTAGACACCCACGTGAAAATATGGCTAAGATTGTTGAACTGTGCGCTGGACTTAGTGTAAGGAAAACTACCTTGTTTAATTAAATATCTTGTGATATACGCTGCTTCCCTGCCTAAACTTAAAAAATTATGAAAAATTAATGTGAAAAAATCTATAGTAGTGACGATTTACAGTAGTTCTTATCAGTAAACTCTAATCAGTAAACTTTTATCGGGATCGTGAAACATCCCTACTACACACATATGGACATATTTGGAGACCCAAAAAGACTTAGTTTCAGAAATATTACAAAGGACCCGGTATAGTATGGCGAGTAATTTTAGACGATATATTTTATCATGAGTGCTTTCTAAAATCAAATATGACATTTCTCATTAAAACAATATGTTATCTTTCAAGAAAATTCTCAAGGATAATAAAAAATATCAATCAAACAATTCGAAAAATTATGAATATGGACCACATGTCAAAATTCTTTTCAAGATGTTGAACCTATTTACACAAAAGAGGATCTTTTTCTAATTTTTATTGCATGAAAGGATTATTCAACAAATGGGTTTAAAACTTCTTCATAAATAGAATAGTGTTGAAGGTCTAGTTTTTTAGATATCAATTTTGGATGACCAAAATTATGCTGAAAACAATGGATATAGTAGTTTTCCTTATCGGAAAATAACATAGGATATGGATTTTTAAACTTCATCGCATTTCAATACCTATCCCCTTTTCAGAATATAGTGTAAGAAACTTTTGATATATCTGAATTGAGATCACTCTAACATTTAAAAAAAGTGACAAAGTGGGGTCCTAATCCATAATTTTCCGAGAGTTGGGATTGATATTTTTATTACCACGGGGACTTCACTTGAAAGAAAACATATTGTTTTCATAAAAAAACAAACATTTTATTTATGGCCAGAAAGTATTCATGGTCCAGAATCACAGGCCATACCAAACCTGGTCCTTCAAATTTAAAATTGACTGTTAACTCCGCACCAAACGCTCATTCCTGCCGCCCCAAATATTTCCCATAGGCCCCCGTCTGCATTGGTTGAATTCTTTGCATTTAACATTTGAAACTGTTCCCCCACGCCGGACAACAAAGTTAAATATTATTTTTAAAATACTAGTAAATTAAAAAGACCCAATACATCGATAGATCTCATTTTAATACCTTTAGATTGATGCTGAAACATATGTTAATATTATCATGTCACTATGTCGTGCCATTAAAAAGTTAAAAAGCAAATTTTAGAGTGTGGTTTCGCCGTTTTCATTGGGTTGACTCCTACTCTTGAACTCAACAGAAGTGAAAGTTAACCCAAAATGATATACCCATTGCAAGGTATAACGAAACATGAAATAAAAAATATTCCACTAAGTTTTATTGGTGTTTTTATGAAAAGTGACATGCTCTCTCCACGCCGAACAAGTCTTTCGATCACAACCCGTTCAGTATGATACCATCGTGAGATATATTGAAAACCCCACTGGCATTACTTAAAAACAGGATGTTCATGTATGTTGATTCTTGATTATAGTAACATTATATGTTAATGCATTATTTTTGTCCATGGCTCTAATCTTTGTAATTATTGCTTGCAGTCACTCGTAACCTATCTATGGACAAAGGATCAAGTACATAAATCCAAATACCCTAGGACATCTCACTTCAAATGCTTTTATAGTTAAAAAGTTTTATAGTTAGCTAGATAGTTAGTTTAGTTTATTTCTTTATAGTAGTCAGTCTAACAATTCAACAAAGTATGAAAAATGAATAACAATTTCACCCAGCCCACCTTGGGGTTATTGTTAACAACGCAACCACTATATTTGTATTTGTTGTTAACAACCACTGTTAACAACAAATACAAAATTAATACGTGGAAATTAATATCATATGTTATAAATGAATTGCCTTCTCCGCACGAAAGCCATTCTAATAAATTTAACAATTTAGGTATGATCCCGAACGAGATATTCAATTTTGCTACCTCCATTATCCAAATCTTGAAAATTTACCTCATCAAAGTAAATATGTTTTTCTCAGATCATCATATAATTGCAATTTAGCATCATTTCATTTAAAATTCTTTCTACAAATTATGACTCATTTGACATTGTCTAATTCATAGTAAGACAAACCATTGGCGTCAACAACAAAATTGCTCAATGGAATCTTCGATTCTAGAAGTGTACACTTTTTGTCAGATTTGTTAAATACAAAAGCTCGACATATACACTTTGTAAGCTCAAAACATTTTGTCGCACACTCCAATTTGGACCTTGCGACGAATTCCCCGCCTATAGCGTTTGAGAGATCATTCACTGTTTTTTTATCAATCTTCAAAGCATATGTCATTTTTCCTAATTGTGGTGTGTCACAAGGCTGTGGTATGGTCGTCATTTCGGTTGTTTGCACGGTTGTTTGTTCGGTTGTTTGCACGGTTGTTTGTATGGTTGTTTGTTCGGTTGTTGATTCATGAACTGCAAATACAATTAAGAGTAAAAGTTATTTGTGTAAAATAAAATCGAAGTTCTATACAAACCGGGAAAGTACACCCCATTCGACTTCTAGTAAACTGTATTCGACTCCGTCTGCCAATATTAGACCGCAGGAGTGCCTCTTTAAAAGAATACCTCTAAACTCTAAAGGCGTGCCTCTTACCTATCATACAGGCTACAACAGGAGCTTCTTCGTCACAGTTTTTGTTTATCCAGTCCATGCTGTCGGCCATGACGTAAACACAGTCCTCAGAACCATCCGGAACACTATCCCAGTTTGTCCAAGTTATTGGAGATCCATCATTGTGCCAATACCAATTGCCTCCACTGTCCCTTTGGGCGCCAATCCAAACCTTTTCGTCGCTATATAAAAAATAAATAGAAAATATTAGAAAGTATTAATGATCTACGCGAAAATCGCGTATGCTGGCTGGATATGTTCAAGATGCAATTTTCTGTGATTGTGTTTTCTGTTGAGTGCAGCATAAGAATTTCAATCATCATATACAACCATCAAGGCTACTCCGTGTCAAGGTCAAAATAAAATATCAATGTCATGTTAAAGGTCAATTGTATTATTTTTTATGAATTTGAATATTCTCAAGACTAAATGTATCCTCTCTCAATGATACAATATCTCACTCCGTCATTTCCACCTCAATTTGCATTTTAAAGATAATACTAAAATTGATTACCCGTAGGATGCAAGGATGTTACGAAGAGTTGCGCTGTCGACCGCGCTGTTTACTTTGGCCAGGACTCCGCCAAACTGTGTGGCACACTTAGTTTCCGCTATATTTCTGTCCATATCATCGTCGTTGTTGTAAGCCTTGTACTCATCTAAAACAGAATATCTTTAAATATAGAAAATATAGTTTAGGCATGTCATAACTTTCGATATGGGTTGAAATTCAAATAGTTATACTCAAGACCCCAGAAAATTCAGAAATATGTCCTGTTGAAGAACCATACTTTTTATTACTTTGAACCTGTAGTATTTATATTGCTATAGTGATTCCTCTTTTTGACAGCAAATTGCTTTGGGGTTTTTAAGTTATGGAGGATTTCAACAAGGGGCGATTTTCAATAACGGTATACTAGTAGCCTACACAATTATTTCACATAAAATATAACATTAAGAGCCTTAAAATGTCAAAAACAAAATAGCTTGTCAAAAATTGTTATCATATGATATGATAATAAAGAGATTTCACGGCTGCCTATACGTCAATAAGAGTGATGTTCTTATATACGTCGTCTATACGTAATATAAATCATTTATTAAAGGACTATACAAAGTAGGCCAAAAAACGCCACTTTTTTTCAAAATGCTATATATAACTTTTTTAATTTTTGCTACAAAATCATAATTTGCATATACCAAATGAAACTTGAGGATGCTATCTAGCCATGGATTATGAATTGTACACTTTTACTTGAATAAAATATGTCACCAGCGTCTCACTTAAACATGTGGTGTTCCATGAGAAATAAATATAAGTTGCTAAATGTTCCTGAACTGATACGGCCTGATGACCACCAAGCTAATAGTCCTGATGCAATCCCAAGTGAGAATAGGGTATGGGAAGGTCTCCAAGAGATGGTATAAAGGCACCCATTCTTTACAGCGTAGGTATGATGGAAATCTTGAAACCGCAGATTAACTTAGCATAATACCAGTGAAGGTGTATTGGATTGTACAAGGCGGTAATAATTCGAGATCAGATAAGTAAAAAAAATACCGACTCGGGCAAGGCTAAAAAACCTAGCACTATATAACTGCAAAGTTTGGGGTATATACGAGGGTTGGAAAATAAAAAACTTATCTCGGTGAATTATATTTATAAAAGGGATTTTATTTTTGTAAAAAAATGTGTCAAGTATTGAAAACAGTGGTTTGCAAAAGGACATAAAACCTCCACGGAAAGTTCAAAAGCATGGCCTTAACCGAACTTTTAACCTGGAAAATCTTGATCAATGAATAATGCTACCAATATCTATGGAAGATCAATATAAAAGTTATAAAACCTAGTTTTTTAAGGAACTCTTCTCGCAGAACATATTGATCGACTTGATCAGGCTAATATGCTATTGTTTTTGTTCATGGACACTCCGAGTTGTTTACAAATAACTTTTGATTTCTAAAAAACAACGAATTTTATTGACTTTCCTAACTAAAGTACATGCCGGTGTAAAAGAAATAAAAGAAATTATGGTCCCCTGGGGATTATGGTCCCCTTTCCTTACGGCCCTTGCTGACCCTGACTGTGTATAAATAATAAGGAAAATAATTGTAATTAGGTCACCATATAAATCAATAGAGAGAAGGACCAAAATTTGATAGGACCTCCTACACTTTTACACGGCAATCTACAGAGTGACACGAAATTGTTAATCATGAATAAAAACGTACATAACTGTAAACATCAATGCACATTGTGAATGCTACTTGATATCTGTAGTTGACACGGTCATTTTCACTGTAAGTGATCATTGTACCCCTCTGCCTTTTCAGAAATTTAAAGATTAAAGTCGATTTCATTATAAACAGCGAATTCATTCTTCAGGTATGTTGCGGTAATCGATACAGATTTTTGTGGCATCCTGTACAAGTGTTTGTATTGGCCAACTCAAAAATTCTTTGCACTTACTCTTTCCAAATTTCCTCACTTTGGTTCTTATATTCTGGCAAGAATTATTGAATATTAAAATTTCCAATATTACAAGTGGTAGTTACCAATTTCACCACCAGGTGGCTTATTCGGGTCAGATCAGATAAAACTGCAAACCATGAACTCATTAACTTTAATTTACATTAGTCTAAGTGGAACAATTTTCATATAACCTTTTAAAATTTGATAATTATACAACTGTTAATTTGTACATAAAATGAAAATATTGTCTGTTCAATACAAGAAAAGATATGTCACTTTTCATAATTTAAAACATGGACTCTACGGTTCAAAATATTGATTATTTATTATACAAATCAAATACATGATTTTGACTAAGTTTTGAATATTGCATGTCATGCATGTAAATTAGGATTTGTTTGTTTTTGCAATCTACTAATTACAAACCTCCCTTGATTTTTGAAAATAAACCAGTTCGGTTAATTTCCAGGAAGCCAACTAGATGTATTTCCTACATTTTGAAACTGTGCGAGAAACTCTAAAAAATATTTACTATTATGAGAGAACTTGGATAAACAAAAATTAATATTAGTTAAATAAGAACACGAATGGGTGAATTTCAATGATATTAAAGTATATATACTTACATTGGCAATTATCTCCCGCAAATGAACTTACACAGCACATAACAAATGATGTGAAACTTCCAAGCAGCATAATTACAAAAACTTTCTCCATTTTCTATGTGATCGCTTACAATTTGATAAAAGTTTTAGTGCAAGTCAACTCGTCTGCTAGTCTGCATGGAAGAGGAAGAAGAAAATCATTCGACTTTTTTTTTAATTGATTTTACTTTGCGTTGACAAGCTTATCACAAAAGTAAGTAAACAAATTATGTTTATCTAATGCCTACAGCATGTCTGTCTTGCAAACTTTTGTGCTAATTGTAAGATATTTTATATATATATTGATCGATGAAATTGATATTTAGGGAGGCGTGCAAAAAGTGCAAGAGTCAACTGCAAAAAAGAAACTTCAAATCCTGTTTCAGTTTTCATTAGAGAAGCCTTTTTTAATCACTAGCGTGTCTCTATTTTCTTTCTCCGTCTACATATTGTTACTTTTCTTAAACCTCTCCTCTCGTATGTTTCTTCCAACCTAAAAATTCAATCAACATTTCAAAATGTTGGTATAATCGAACCGTAAGGCCTAATTCTAGAATATCCAAATGATGTTAACGAGAAAATGATCACAATATCTTATGACTAGTCAATGAACCAACTAGACAAAATACCATTCTTGATTTAGTATTCACGACATGCCCGACCTCGCAGAAAGGGGTGTCGGTGTGGTTTCGGGCATGGGTGACCATCAGGCATAAATCTGACAACGCATTAAAAGAAGCCTCGCAAAGTCCACAAGTGGGCAAAATGGTCTGCCATAACTCAGGTTAACTTCAAAAATAAACTGTTGTTGATTGAAAAAAGAAGTACCATGGTAACCAATGTTGGTTTCTATAAGAGCTAAAATTTTGAAATGCACTTCTCTCTGAACCGGTATTTTCATCCATGGATGAGTTCATGTTCGCTTATTTATGAACCCATTTTCTTAATTGTTCCGCAAAAACACAAGAGGATGAATGGGTGTAAATTGTCTTTCGTTAAAAGGAATTTGTGACCTCTAAAAGTTAGTTTTCAATAAATTCACATTTTTTTTCGAACAAAACCTTCTTCAAAAACCAGTTCTTGAAATTAAAAAAATGTTTCACATATCACTCTTTTATAACATTGGCGAAGACTACAATGTAAGCCAAAGTGGTTTAAACCAAAGACATAAAATAAATGTCTCAGCTGTTTAAACTTAAATGGGGGATTTAAGGACACGTCCTATACACATGCATTGGGATCTCACATAACTAACACATATTCAAACAATTGTATCCAAATCCAATTAAGGGCTAAATGGTTTCCCAGGCGCAACCTCAATCAAATGCCCTGAATAACAGAAGGCCCGGTGTGAAAGAAATTATGGTCCCTCAGGGATTATGGTCCCCTTTCTTAACGGCCCATACTGGCCCTGCCTGTGTATAAATAATAAGAAAAGTGATTGTAATTAGGTCACCATATAAATCAATAGAGAGTAGGACCAAAATTTGATAGGACCAGCTACCCTTTTACACCGGGGATACAAGTCATTTATCAGGCGTGAAAGTAATTATGGTCCCCCGGGGATTATGGTCCCCCTTTTTAAAGGCCCTTACTGGCCCTGATTGCGTATAAGATAATGAGGGAAAGAGTTGTATTTAGGTCACCATATAAATCAATGGAAAGTAGGACCATAATTTTATACAACCCTTATTATCTTAAACGCAATCAGGGCCAGTAAGGGCCGTTAAGAAAGGGGACCATCATTTCTTTCACACCGGGGATACAAGTCATTTATCCGGCCTAATTTACAAACTGTGTCACCAATACTCTTACAAACCTACAATGGGAGTCACTGAAAGAGCTTAAAGAGGCTAGACTCTAGTTCCTTTTTACAAAGGAAAGCAGACCCTAGCAGCCTTCCGCACACAGCAATAGTTCGTATCATATCCTTTTATAAAAGAACAAACAACCCTCAACTAGAGCGGATGCATACAAAATCAATGTTGCTATATCAGTCTACGTCAATATATTTTTGAGATTGCATAGATATCAAGAAATTTCACAGGAGGTGGAGCCATACCGGTATGTGTATCTTTATATATATTTGGATGAGAAAAATAGTAAATGCAAACCCCCCGTTTCAATGTGATATTTGTCGTCACAACATTACGTATTCATATTTTGGTTATGCCCCACATATAAAAAGATGGATAATTTGAACAATATACCAGAGTGAAGAATGGTGTATGATGACATATTGCAATTTAGATATCTAGTCGAATGAAAATAATAATGTCCTAAGTGCCATTTTTGAAAAAATGATATTTTCACTCTTTAAATCATCCTCTTTCAGTGTCAAATTGTCCTAACTCCATACAAAATTCAAAAATACAATTTAACTTTGTTCCATGTATCACTTTAACCGACTTAATTGTTTGAATTGCACTATGCGACTCAGAATTATTATAATACAATTTCAAACTGAGATTTGAATTTATTTTTGAAAAAGAACGAATAGAGGAATTTGTGTCCATTGAAATACATAGGAAAATGGACATAGCTCAGCTTTAATCATTTAATCCTACGAAAAACAATGCCATCATTCAATGGCATTGCTAAAAACTTGAAATATATAAATTGATAGATCAAAAAATATTTTTTCATGATCTAGTATCAACTCTGATGTGATCTGTTTGAGCTGTTTTTGGTGTCAAATGAAAGATCAGGTGCTTATTAATCTATTGGAAATACTATGAAGATCAAATGTGAGACTTCATTTGCGCATTTTGTTCCTTTAAGAGGGAATTTATTGGCGTTTATCTGGAGGGAAGAATTTCGTGAAGTTTACACATGGACTTCGCCGCACTGTAGTATTATGAAGGTTCGCAATGGTATGATGAATGATCGCTCTAGTATCATGAAGGTTTGCACTAGTATCATGAAGGTTTGCACTAGTATCATGAATGTTCACATTTATATCATGGTTTGCACTAATATCATGAAGGTTCGCACTAGTATCATAATGGTTTGCACTCGTATCATGAAGGTTCGCACTAGTATCATAATGGTTTGCACTAGTATCATGAAGATTCGCACTAGTATCATTATGGTTTCCACTAGTAACATGAAGGCTCGCACTAGTATCATAATGGTTTGTACTAGTATCATGAATGTTTGCATACTAGTATCATAATGGTTTGCACTAGTATCATGGTTTGCTCTAGTATCATAATGGTTCGCACTAGTATCATGAAGGTTCGCACTAGTATCATAATGGTTTGAACTAGTATCATGAACGTTTGCACTCATATCATAATGGTTTGCGCTAGTATTATAATGGTTTGCACTAGTATCATTAAAATTGCATGGTATGCAATTCTGCCATGTGGATGATACTTTATTCCAAGTTGACCCAAATTCTCTAATCTTAATAATACAAAAAAAAACGTTTTTATTTTCACACTTTTTATTATAAATGATACTCATTGGCAGGCTGACATGATCAAAACAAATCTATACAAACACAACACTAGGGGGTCTATGGGTCAATACATACAGGGTGGAACATTTTTCTGGTTATTCAATTGTTTTTATTTTTGCAGTTCAGTTCATAAAAATTCAGATAATGGTAAAATGATTATATGTGTAAATGTTAAAGACACAAATATGTGTTGATAGAAATAATTTTTAAATAAAGATGGCATGTGAATCGATCTTTGTTTATTGATAAATAATATATAGACAATACTAGATTCTGTTGGTGCTGCCAGCTTTATATCGGCCCAGAATCTATGGTCATGATCTGTATACTGTGTGTGTCAGACTGATTGTTCAGGTGGGTGGAGGACATGTTCAGTAATTAAATGTTGAGCTTGTATATTCATATTTGTCCAAGCTGTCGAAAATGAATTGTTTTTCAATTTCCTAAAGTATTAAAGATAATACATGACTAACAAAAAAGTTACAGTTGATGGAAAAATGTTCTCTTTTTTTTTACTCAACGCAAGGGTTTCCTGAACATGTCCTCCACCCACCTGAACAATCAGTTTTAGCTGTATTTGACAGTCATACTTGACTTAAATTACAAGTTTTGAGACATGTTGTGTCAATTTTGAAAAAAGCTGAGGTCAGTTAAGCTATATTATCCAAGGGAGACATGTCTTGCTTCCCCTAGAGATAACTACATATAACTACAGATAAATACATTTAATTGATGGAAATTGTGTTGAGACCATTTGAAGGGTGCATATTGTATGGTATGAAAGATACTTATTTTCAGCAGTGATGTCTCAAGAAGAGAAAATTTGAAAATTTTTCTTGAAACACTCAGAATACAG
This sequence comes from Owenia fusiformis, assembly GCA_903813345.2. Lineage (NCBI taxonomy): Eukaryota > Metazoa > Annelida > Polychaeta > Sabellida > Oweniidae > Owenia > Owenia fusiformis. The sequence continues at coordinate 27,051,644 of CAIIXF020000001.1, read as the reverse complement.
ATCATGACCATGACAAGCCAAAAATAATCATACATAAATATTATTATCTTTAACATTTTCACAAATAATCATTTTACCATAATCTGAATTTTTGTGAACTAAACTGCAATAACAAAGAAAATTGAATAAAAAGGAAAAATGTTCCAATTTTTATTGGCCCACCCTGTAGACCTAAGAATCAGGACCGCCCAAAAAATTAGGAAGAGGAGGCAATTGAAAATTGAATAAATTATAAGACATAACAAGCTAACAGATAATATTTTAATTATTTGATCATGGACTTACAGAAACTACTTCCCTGATTTGATGTTATGAAAAAAGGGACAAATAACTAACATAACTCATCCTCTGAATGCAGGGCTCTATATATCATCCAAACCATTCCTTCCCTGAGTTCAGAGGTTGAACATAATTGCTCTTCATCTTTTCTATCTGATGGCTAAAGACTGAAGTAACCTACCACGTACAATGTCAAATTCTGCAATAAATTGTGCAAGTTACATATGATTCTGAATGAACGGAGATTACTACACCTATTAGCTCTTTAATTTAAGTTGCTAAAAGTCACCATATTGAACATAAAAATGAGTTAATATGTTAGTTGCTCATTGACAAAACATATAAAATCTTACATCATTGTAATGCTGCATTAGGACCACTGAAGCCATTTATTCAAACAATATAGCAACAATATGATCTTTGTGTTATCTAAATCATCTAGTCATTAATATTAATAACACAATGTACACTAGTAGCTACATGTACCAGCATTCATAAGATAACCTTGTAGCTGTGCATGCATGTACCAGTTATCAGTACTTTACATAATATGCACTAGTAGCTATATGTACCAGTACTGTCAGTACTTTACATAATATGCACTTGTAGCTATATGTACCAGTTAGCAGTACTTGACATAATATGCACTAGTAGCTATATGTACCAGTTAGCAGTACTTGACATAATATGCACTAGTAGCTATATGTACCAGTTAGCAGTACTTGACATAATATGCACTAGTAGCTATATGTACCAGTACTGTCAGTACTTTACATAATATGCACTAGTAGCTATACAAGTTCTGTATATAAAGACACTAGTAGCTAGCTAAATGTACCGATGCTGTCAGCACTGTGCACAACCATGCATTCGACTCTTAAAGAGGTCAGCTGTCAAAATTGTGCTAAGCATGTTGAACTGAGAACTTACAGACTTATGCTCAGGTTTAGAGTTAAGGGATATAATCCCTGGGAAATAATGTTTAACAGTCAACCAAATGTAACATCTATGATTGTTTTTTGGCTGAAGAAAATGCTTAGTAAGACTAGAATACCTTTAATATTAAACAATAAATCATTTCATATTTTCTAACTGATTCATCTGATATGATTTAGAGGAATCCCTTTAGTGGACTTAAAACATAAAGTACTAAACAAGCAATCCATTCCATGGACAATTATCAAAACTATGGCCTATTTACCAATTAAAATTGAGTATCTACATTAGGGTACTAACAAAACATAATAATCATATATATCAGAATGTATATCAACTACATGTCAGTCAAATAGAAAACTATGTTAAAGCTTTGTATCACATACAGGGTGTCCGGAAAGTAAAGATACAAATGCTATAATTTCAAGAGATTTACCTGTTATGAGATGAAATTGCTCCAGAATGTAGAATGACATTATAACAATATATCCTGCAACTGTCATGACTTTTAGTTTCAAAATTAAAAAGTTATGGTTGTTATGGTAACGGGAGTCGAGGGTAAGTGGAGCAACGTCACAACTGTGTTCTACAAATCTCTTTCCTACTCACATGATCTTGGCACTCCACCATCTATTCCTGTATTGTATCAAACTATGTACCACAACAGCATATGGATTAGTAATGTAACATTATTTGATCATTTCATATTACTGCTATCATTGGATATTCAGTATTTTCCCCATTATCTATGCATTCTTGGTGCATCTTGACCAGCGGTTCAAAGACCTGACAAAACCGCTGCTGTCCATCTCTCAGATTGCTGATAACATTGGCTTCCAGCTGAGTCTAATTTGTATGTTGACCTTTTTACAAATATTGCTTTCAAATGGTCATTAAGGTAGAAGTCTAAATAGGCTTTATCAGGTGAATATGGGCCATTGTATAGAAAGGTTTAATGTCAAGACACTCCATTGTAAGATTTGTTTTTTTTTGCTTTGTGAATTGGTGCATTGTGGAGATGCAATATTGACTTTTCTACTAATGGCCAGGGACCATTCTTCTAGGCACTTGTATAACATTTCTTTCATTATACTGGTAAGTGACATAACATAGTTCTGATATGTAGCAATGACATCATTATATAATAGAAAACACTATGGCAGCAATAATACAATGATGAACAAAAAAACATAGATAGAAAATACAACAACAAAAACACTGTTTCAAATGGTTGTCTTTTAGCAATTTTTCACTTTTTAGCGTTGTTCTGGAACTGCTCCGCATACCCCTCACATCTGTAACCATAACAACCGTAACTTAAACACATTAAGACTATATGTGATGAAAGTTGGTAGATATATTTTAATATTGTTCCTCTACAATCTGTAGCAATTTCATTTCAAAAACCCCAAATTTCTTAAAATAAGAGCATTTGTATCTTTACTTTCCGGACACCCTGTATATACATACTTCTACCAGTATAAATAGTATAACTAGACAACAGCAACGCCAAAGCGTAGCAAATCCCATCGAACAGCCATTGCTGGCATTTTTACAAACAAAGTATATAGCAAAAATGGCAGCCATTTTTCAAAATGGCCACCTTCTACCAAAAGTGTCATTAGACAGTGTGCCATGCTTATAGTATTCACATACAAAATATGAACAAAATCGCTCCACTACTTTTCGAGTTATAGTAAAATACGTTAAAATGGTGGCCATTTTTCAAAATGGCTGCCTTCTACTAAAAGTGTCATTAGACAGTGTGCCATGCTTATAGTATTCACATACCAAATATGAACAAAATCGCTTCACTAGTTTTAGAGTTATAGTAGAATATGTTAAAATGGCAGCCAGCCATTTTTTAAAATGGCCGCCTTCTACCAAAAGTGTCATAGACAGTGTGCTATGCTTATAGTATTCACACACCCAATATGAACAAAATCGCTCCACTACTTTTCGAGTTAAAGCAAAAATTGTAAAATAACGAGTAAAGGCCGCCATTTTTCAAGATGGCTGCCAGGTGCTTCTTTAATACCTACATTTCTATCTTTATTAATGTCCTATATATTTTTTTACATTTAAAACATATTGCTATTACAGTTTTCCATATTGCACCTAAATTACTGTAAAATCGGCACTAAAATGGCCACCATTTTTAAATGAGCTGCCATTTTGAAAATCGGCTTTCGAGCAGAACTTCTACTCCCATAGGGTATATGTGTACAAAATATGAACAAAATCGGGCCAACGGTATTTGAGTTATTGCCTGGACGGACGGACGGATGGAGGTGTTCCCTATATCCCTCCGAACTTCGTTCAATGGGATAAATACACTGTATACAACAATGTATACTCAAGCAAAGTAGGTCCTCATAGAGGTTTTGTTAAGGGCTTGTGATGCACCATTGGAAATTTGGATGTGTATTATAAAGCAACACTATGCTTACTATAATATGTTTGGAAAAGAAATTTCCCGGAATAGAAAATCCCAACAGACAAAACATAGTATGTTATCAAACATTTGTCATTTTGAACATTTTATGACAGAAATAATAACCAGGCAGAGATTTTATCTCCTTTTAGCCACATTGACACCTATGATATTGACAGGGCACCAAGTTAGAAATTCCTTCAGCAGAAGAGATCTTAAGCCCATAAAAGCATCATCCTACATAGAATTTGGAGTAAATCCAATTATTGGTAGTTGTGATCGGGAATCATATTTTTCTGAAAATGCGGTCATTTTGAATTCAGCTGCCATCTTGAAAATGAATTCTTGTGTAGATTTCTATGCCCATATAGCATCAGCACATAACCTCTGGTGGTTATCAAAGATTGTGAAAAATGCACCAAAGAAGGTTATTTATTCTTTGGTATGATACATCTGAAATAAGATAAATTGTGAGGTCTCTTAGTATTCTTACAAAAATAGCTTAAAGCCCCCCATTTTGACAAATCTTCTGATCCCACTTCGGATTCTGTTTGGTATTCATTCATATAACAAAATATCAATTTTCAATAAATTGTTTGTCATCTTCAAAATCCATCTAATTTCTCCATACATTTTCCCTTTCCAATGGTATATTCAAACCTCCTGCAGGAGTAGTGTCCTTCTTTTGATCTACTTTGGTCATTTATATATAACCATTTTATAGTAAAATTAAAATACATCATAAATATGCTTCAGAAGCTTATCTTTAAGATCCTAAATTCTACAATATCACTCCAAAGGACCTAAGTGCACATACATGTTTATAGTATAAAATAGATTGAAAACAAGGCATTCACATGCAAAATGTCACCATCTGCCATTTATAAGACACTGTACGCCAACTGTCAAATACCAAACACATTCCACAAAAAGTTGGAGACTATATCAATATATCGCCACTTGAGGTGGTGACGTGACATAAAACTATCAGATGCCAATATTTAGATCCTAAATGCTACAGTATCACTCTATGTATTAAACTTTTCGTTTTTTCACATGTCCATTGGAAGCATCTCCGTTTGATAACACACCATTGGTTGAAACACCATTGGTTGAAACACTATTTCCATTGGTGACGAAACCATTTTTATGAGAAACTCCATTTTTCGCATCCCTGGCCTTCTGTCTCTTTAACATGTATGTGCGAATATAAAAATTCGAAAACAGGATCAGCATGGCAACCATATACCAAACCAATAGCCACTCGCCCCACTTTGGAAAATCACATGGTTTGTATATAGAATGAATCGAGTGTGCTAATGTTACACAAAATTGAGTCTGGAACAAAAAAGTCATTTATTTAGTATCTCTTGATTTGATGTTAACATGTATCTAAAGTTGATTTAACAATGATTCAAAATAACAAATATTTATAAAGTTAAGTGATATTATGTATCAGGAATATTTTACACTATTTTTTATTTAGAATTACACACTGAGGCCAAAGAAAATTTATAATATATTTTGGATACATAAGTCATAGAATGTTCATAAGACAATGCATGCTGAAACAACATGCACAGCTATGCAATACATACTGCAAAAATAATTGAAAGATGAACAGGTATTGCCTTCCATAGAATGAAATATTTGCTTAATATTCAAAATATTAAGACTAGACTAGGGATTTTTTATTCAGTTCTAAAAGCTCGATTTTCCTTGCTTTTTAAAAGCTGACCTGACTTTTTCTTCAAAAACTTTATTCAATATAAATATTTAAAGTATTCATATTTTACTATGAGTTTAAATAGATGTCTCCCTCTATTCACTCTTTTTTGCTGATGAATTGTAAATTGTCTTATTGGCAGATACAGTATAACCTTTGTTTAGGAAACATTCATTGTTTGTTGTTGTTCATTTGAAGTTATGTAATTATCAAACTCAAGAAGGTTAGAGAAAATTATGTTTGGAATTTTTTCTCACTCAAGTTATGTCTTGGTGAAATCAGTAACTAACTACAGTAATTTGTAATCATGTGCAAAACATAGTATAAACCTTCTTTGGCACTAAAAAATGTAAATTCAAAAATAACCTAAGAGCCTCACCAGCTGAAACTGTGTAATGTAGTTTTTAAACCATAGTTTTCCACGTAAAGATGGGATGGCTGATAGACCGTAATAAGCGTACATTACGACGTGCACAGAGCAGTTAAGTGAACTTCCAAATATGGCTGAAAGTAAACCAATTGTAAGTCACAAGTATAGATGGCATATACAAAGCAATGAGCATTTCTACATAGAAATGCATTATCGTTGATTACATGTAAACTGCTTTGAGAGTAATATGAGAAATTGTGCAAGATGAAAAAATCAAAATGTAAACATTTTATTTTTCAACATATCATTAATAAGTTAGTCGAATAGGAATTCTCTTCTTTATTTTTCGCAACTGAACAGTGTAAGAGGAGCAATGAGAAAAATTTTACCAATGAATATGGAGATTTGTCCAAATGGGCCACACCTCTTGAATTAGTATTACAGTTTGGACCATAAATAAATGAGTCATAAATTTGCTGAAGTGAGGATTTCCCATGTTAAAAATAAGAGAATTTTCAAGAGGTCATACATCAGTCAATGCAAGTGTAAAATATTAGAGGTGTCACGGATACCCGATTTTGTTCCGATCCGCGGAATTATGCCCTCGGAACTGAACACGGAACACAAATTGAGAATTTCGGTTCGGTTCCGGAACAAGAACATTTTACCCTTTCACAACTTTTGGCCCTTAAATTACCACAAAACAGCATTTTTCTTTCAATATTTTGCACCAAATGAGGTTTATTCTTTTCACTCTTTCTCATTGAAGAGTTTTGGCTACCAAATAGACCTAGATGATCAACTTATTTTAATCTTAAACACGCAGTCACTCTGTTCCGAACCGTTCCGAAATTGTTCCGTTCCGAAGCAAAATGTTCCAAACCGAACCGTTCCGATTTTTTTTGTTCCGTGACATCTCTATAAAATATGCAAATTTCAGTAGATATATATCGAGACAATATTGGAAACTATGAGTTTTCGAACCAGCATGGTTTGGAAATGGTGAGAGAAAATCGACTACTCATTTATTCATAGTCCAAACTGAAGACAGAATAAGACAGAATAATGTCACTTACATTGGCCCCCTGGTATAAACATCATCACCCACCACCAGATGTTGAGCATGGAGATATGGTGGAACCAGTGCAGGAAGGTGATTTGATTGTTCTTCTTTCTTAACACCATCAACACAGTATCCAATAGCTCTATTGCTTTAGAAAAGAAATACCACCACAGCACTTTGGCAACCTGGAAGTACAGGATGGTATGACAGTTTTTTAAAATCATCTACCGGTATTTGTTTTTATGGAAAACTGACACCTATAAAAAGTGATATATGACAATATTGGATTTGGCAGTTGAAATAAATTTAATTAATAACACACAGAATCTGATTAAAAAAAAATATTTGGCATTTTTATTTAACTCATATAACTGAGGTTTGAACTACATGTACACCAAAAGAAACAAACATGAGGATTTCTTTGAGTGAGATGTTATTTTTGTCTGTAATATGTGGTCCAAATCATGGTTTGTAAATACATGGGGAGACATATTACTGGCTGTAGGATTAACTAAATCACTATGTCATCGCTAAGGAAAACAAAGCATCAAAATTCTGCACTAAGGGATATTGGGAAAATGTCATTCTGTTCCAGTGAGGATCGAACCCATGGCCCCTTGTTTTCCAGACGAGTGCTCTACCACTGAACTATAGGACCAACTGACTTTTTTTACTCAACATTGCATATACTGTACAGTATAGCATTGCAGCCATGTCTTGCATGCCAAGTTTCCTGGACCCCGTTTAAGTTTTAAAACAGGCAATACATTCAATCACTTCTACTTACCCTGAGTTCTTTTGGATTATCCCATGATTTTTTACTGTATGGTGTACATATATAGGAATAACCAGCATTCCATGTACTCAAAATTATCTGAAACATAAAACATACACTGTACAGGGCATTAACATGCAAAATGTCACATCCTACTATTTGTTACATTTGTTACGGATGTCAAACACCAAACACCAGCTGCCGCCTCAAAAAATTTGAGACTTAAACAACTTCTGGTGGTGACATAAAAATAGAAATATGAGACTGTTGGTGTCTAATACCCCATTGATATTTTCTTGAAACAGAGTCCTACATGTGCTTAACACATGAACTCCCTTGCCTTGAATGATACAGAAATTTTGGAATGACATTCAATGAAAAAACAATGACATATGTTCATACATGTACCATGGTTTACTTCAAAATTTTGTTTTGTTTAGATCAGAATTATATGAATGCAACTTAATGTCAAGATGGAATTCAAACGGTCACATATCGGTCAACGTTCATGAAATGATTGTGTGATTATCATTATAAAGTCCTAAGGTTCCAAAATTTATGATATTTATTATCATCAGCCCACCCCCTTGAAAATTGTTGAGGGGTTTCACATAAACACCCATGAGCAAAAAATGTCCAGTGGGAGCAAGAGAACCACTGACAGTGAATATTGAACAATTTGTTAAAATAATCATAGCATTTTTCTTGTTTTTATCCATCAATCAGTTCTTATAATATGACAGCTCATAAGAGTCCGTGAACTACTCATTGAATGGGTTCAAAAGGTTTGCATTTTATCAGTTCATTGAGAGCCTCAATTATTAGCACTGAGTATAAAGTACATATTATTGCAGGTTAAACAGCAACACCAAAGCATAGCAAATCCCATTGAACAGCCATGGCTGGCATTTTTACAAACAAAGTATATAGCAAAATGGCCACTTTCTAGTGTCATTAGTGTCAAAAGTGTCATTAGACAGTGTGCCAATTGCTTATAATATTCACATACCAAATATGAACAAAATCGCTCCACTACTTTTTGCGTTACAGCAAAAATCGTAAAACAATGAGTAAAAGCCGCCATTTTTCAAGATGGCTGCCATGTGCTTCTTCAATATCTACATTTCTAGCTTTATTAATGTCCCATATAATTTTTTTACATTTAAAACATATTGCTATTACATTTTTACATATTGCACCTAAATAACTGTAAAATCGGCACTAAAATGGCCACAATTTTTTTAATGAGTGGCCATTTTGAAAATCGGCTTTCGAGCAGAACCTCTTCCCCAATAGGGTATATGTGTACAAAATATTAACAAAATCAGGCCAACAGTATTTGAGTTATTGCCCGAATGGACGGACAGATGGACAGACGGACAGATGTAGGTGTTCCCTATATCCCTCCGAACTTCATTCGATGGGACAACAATTAATCGTATACATTCTAATGGCTGCAGACCAATCACTGAAATTACTTTAAGGTTTTGAATACTGAATCTCCTTATATGATGACCCTTCATTTTAACACCCAATTGCATTATTTTGAAATACATGTATCTTAAAAGCAATGCTACAATGCACTATCATTAGAAGAAATATGTATCAGCTGATTTGTACTGAGTGTTTACATTTTAGAGATCAGATTCAAGTGATGAGATAGTAATTAACCAGCTGGGCTGGGGACCTTGAAAACTTGGACTAGAGACTTTGGACCTGTACACACTTTTTATATGCTTAATAAATAAAAGCCAAAAATGATTCATGGCCACCTAAGGTAGTAAAACTGGCCATAAGAAAAAATTATATCAAAAGCTATATAATTTAGCAATATTAAAAATGCATTAACATGCTAAATGTTACTACTTGCCATTTGTTACAGACGCTGAATGCAGAACACCAACCACTGCCACAAAAAAGTTTGATACAATAACAATATGTCACCACAAATGTTGGTGACAAAGTAAAAAGTGAGAATTTGCATGAACTTTAGAATGCCTTATTATACAGCATTTCAACAGCTATGAAAAAACTATTTTATTTGGCCTTTTCTATGGAGAATCTCTTCACCATGTCATAACATACATGATCAGGGGATGAATTCAATATACAGGTACATGTACTCATAGCATGATACATGTACTCATAGGTACCTTGAATTACAATTGATTCATAAAACAAGGCCTGAGGGCTGCTCGTGCCTCTATATTCACAGAGTACAATGTGTCAGGTACAATTTATGATTATTTTTAAATCTACCCTTCCCAGTAATAATCCTTGGATCTAGTCTTATCCAATCAGATTAGGTCAATCAAAATACACTACCCAATTAGAATTGATCATTCTCTCAGCATTTAACTAAGTTAGAGAGTAGAAAGTAAAAATATTATTTGTTATTATTTCCATGTTATGATACTCAGTCTCTCATTGGTCAATTAGATACCATGTGACTAAAAATATATAGAGGTATTCCATTTCTCCCTGCTTAGAAAACGTGTGAAGAGTGTATTCAGCGCCAGTGACGTCATTTTAAGTGAATACCACTATATATTCAATTAAATGACGTCACATCACTTAATTCCCAGGAAATTAGTAAAAAGTATTTCCATCCGATATAACAGATATATTATAACAGAATATTGGCAAACATTTGGAAATACATGTATGTTGAAACTAAACATCATATCATAACAATATTTTGTACTTCTAACTTTAATATTGTGTACTACTTTAATGGGGAAATAATAAAAGAAATATTGAATTTTGTGATCGTTTAATATCTGTATATATTTCTGAGGGATGTATTCACCTGGCCCTTCGGGCTGCGGCAAATACACCTTCAGAAATATATACAGATATTCAACGATCACAGAATTCTATATTTGTATAATATTGTGTTCTCATTTACATCATGTTCGCTTACATACCTCAATTAGCATATAGGCGGAAAGAGCCACCAGGCCAAGGTTATAGACTACCAAGAATGCTGAGAGGTCATATGGTCGTCTATTCTTCATAATAGTTGGTCCCAGAAACACAATCAGCATATAGATGGCAGTAAGAGCCCATACATATACCGGAGTGTTATTGACCAGCAGCCAATCTTTGGTTCTTGGATCTGCAAATAAGATATCATAATTTAATTTTTTTATACCTACTCTTATAAATCAATGCTAGAGAATAGACCAGGCATAGCACATTCCAATGAAAAGAATGTTCTCCAAAATCTTGTTTAATCTTATATCGCAAAGGACAAATCTGAAAGGCCATATCAGAGGGGTTATCTTCTATTATCATTGAGGATTCTGATTTGAAAGTCTAGATCAAAGAATTGGTTATGTTTGAAAGATTGTAGACCCTACAATAAAAGCTTTAAGTCCAAAGTACAAAATGTAAAAAGAAAAAACATTGAAAACCATATAAACTGTATAAATTATACTCCTCAAAAATAGCATGGCAGGATATAGTTAAAAGTTTCCTTTAACTTAAATATTCATCAGTTTAGTGGTTCAATTTTCATATCACCCTTATGTATCTATTAGCAAGTTAAAATATGTCCAATAAAAGAAAATATTATCTGTCCAACACAAATAAAGGTTATGTACTGGGAGGTTTTGGATATGGGGTTTATCCAGAGGGAGATATACATATCTACCTGAGGGACCGTAGGGACCGAAGGTAGATGTGTATATCTCACGAGGGATGAACCCAATATCCAAACCGACCGAACATAACTGCTTTATCCTATACCAAGTAGAGTATTCTAATTTTCTTTCAATTTTTATTTTTTCAATTTTTTCACATTTTTCTAATTTTTTTTCAATTTTTTCAATTTTTTTTTTCGATTTTTTCATATTTTTTATTTTTTCAATTTTTTCTTATTTTTTTCAAACTTTTTTCTAAGCGGGAAGATATGCCCCGGAGCGGGAAATATGGCGGGAGATATGGAGGTCCAGGATATGGGAACCTCAAAATCAGGATACGGGATATATCTTACCAACTTATCTCCCTAAAACTCTACTTGGCATAGGATAAGAAGAGATATTTCACTTTTTGTGATTTTATAACATGGGGTCTATGGGGAATCTCCACGAACAAGAAGTCACATTTCAAAAAAAAAATTTCAAAGTTGATAAGAGAACCTTATTTCTAGACCATATTTCTAGATATACTTTTACATGTCAATTTCAAATATGACATCACTTTGACTGAATTTTAAATATTCAATGACATAAATTAAGATTATTTCTACTGGTATCGTATATAATTGCTCTCAAAAATGGAATTCAAATAGACAATTGAATTTGCTAACTTGTCTATTGTAACAGAGAGATTAACTTGAAAATTTCCCGAAATATAGAGAATAGAGTCAGGGTAAATATACATTTATTCAGTAGTCATACTTCTTTGAAGTTCAGTGGAATAATGAAGTCCCAATTACCTCATGGCGTTGACATCAGGCATGTGATCTTTGTCCAGGGGATGGATCATTCTTACTTCCTTTATAATTTCATATATCCGATAATTGCATAATTATTATTTACATTATCAGTTTTTCTTTGTTTAAGTCTTAGAAAATAGAGTTCAAACATCAATACATGGGATTAAACATGTAATCCTATGAGAAAAAGACAGATCCTTAACTTTTTTAAGGAGTATGTGTATATAAATAAGCCACACGGTGAACAGAATCGCACCCTTGAACAGAATACACTTTTAGGGATGGAAAATTTAAAATGACCACCTTAACATTTACCCAGACTGCCTAAAAACTAATCAGTTCTAAACTTTCCATAGAAACATCTCTAAAATTTTAGGATGAATCCATGAAACCTGTAAACAACCCTCAAGAGACACGTTTTAAGGTATTACTTCACAGTGTATCAGCTTTTTTTCTACAATTCAGATTTTCCTGAAAAAAAATGGCTCCCTTATCATTTACCAAGAATGCCTAAAAACTAATCAGTTCTAAACTTTCATAGGTAGAAACATCCCTGAGAATTTCAAATGAATCCCTCAAACGGTTTGGCTGGAAACCTATAGACAAGCCTTGACAGACAAGATTTTAGGACGGAAAATCCAAAATGGCCGCCTTAACATTTACCCAGAATGCCTAAAAACTAATCAGTTCTAAACTTTCATAGGTATCCCTGAGAATTTCAAATGAATCCCTCAAACGGTTTGGCTGGAAACCTGTAGACAAGCCTTGACAGACAAGATTTTAGGACGGAAAATCCAAAATGGCCACCTTAACATTTACCCAGAATGCCGAAAAACTATTCACTTCTAAACTTTCATAGGTAGAAACATCCCTGAGAATTTCAAATGAATCCCTCAAACGGTTTGGCTGGAAACCTGTAGACAAGATTTTAGGACGGAAAATCCAAAATGGCCACCTTAACATTTACCCAGATTGCCGAAAAACTAATCAGTTCTAAACTTTCATAGGTATCCCTGAGAATTTGGCTGGAAACCTGTAGACAAGATTATTCAGGACGCCCGCCGGCAAACTGATTACAATATAGCACCTTAGGGTGCGATAAAAATAAAGTATATTATGTATATTTGCTCCTCATCACTAGCAAATAATAACATGATTAGATTTGGGATTTTTGGAGCCCTGATAAAAAAAACTTTACTGGAGTAAATTGATTGCCAAGGATATTTTGTCTAGAAATTCCAAGTTAAAATTATCAGATGAACCTGATATTTTCATTTAACTTACAACAAAATCAACCAGCTGTTCATGAATCATCATTCCAAGAAGTAGCATGTTCAACTTTCTAAGCAGGGGCATAGCCAGCTTTCAGTCAGGGGGGGGTTGCGATCACCAAATTTTTTTCCGGTTTCCAGTCAGGGGGTGCGATTATGGCATATACAAGCCAAAAATTAAGATTTATTTTGAATTTTACAAAATTTGATGCAACTACCTTCAAAATTGAGCTAGAAGTTTTAAATAAAAAGCATTTTAAAGCTCTTTTCCTCTATCTATGGTTCATTTTTATTGGTTATGGGGGGGGTACCCTTCGCACCCCCCTGGCCAGTGGCTACGCTTATGTATTATGCGGGGTAGGGAGGGTAACTTACCATACCGAATGATACTGAATGAATGAAACAGCGAGTTTACTCAGTATCATAGCTCAGGCATGGACTCATTCTTAAATTATCAAGGTGACTGAAACTTTGAGAATCAAGAATCAAGGCCTGGTAAGAACCTGTGTATATGTGTTTAGGACTGCAACCGAATGAGATAAAAATACTGAGCAGAGCAAGTGAACATCCTACTCCAGTTCTAGTGAACATTAATGTTAGCACCTACAGTTATTAAACAAGCAACAAACCTGTAAATGTAATTTACATCCTAGGCAATTATGGCACCCTGGCTCCATTGATTTTGATTTATATGACACCAGAAACCTAATTACAACTGGGTTCCATATTATTAAAAATAGAGTAGAGAATCTGTTTTACCCCATAGGAGAGCATGAGAAGCATTGGGTTGTCATGTATTTAGATCAAGAAAAGATAAAATGAATTTTTGCATGAGTTTTGCATAACTAAAAAGAGTAAAACACTAACAATTCCTTTTCCTGCACATATGGCTCTCCATTTCAATCAAGTAAAAATGTTCTACTGTTACTTAACTAGGCTAAATGGAAAGTTACACTCGATTGACATGCAAGTAATCAGTCAGAAGACTGAAATAACCCATCTGAAGTAAGTGCTATCATTTCACAATTGCATCTTATTTCTCAACTAACCCAGATATTTGCCATGAGGCCACAGTAAATATATATATGTTTAGCTTATCCTTCTCATTCTATTTTTAAGATTAATTCAAACATGACCCTGCTCTATTTGAATTTCTCAACCAATCAGAATGCAGCATAGCCAATAAAGAACGTTTTCTATTTCTCAATACATGCAAAAAAAAATTTTCGAGCCACTATAACCCAAAAGTGGGTCCAATTTTGAAATCTTTAGACCCACTTTCTTCGAAGTTTGGCCTGAAATTAAAAAAATAAGGCCTTACAAGGCCCAGTAATGACTAAAAGGCCCACTTTTTGGGGCTTTGAGGCTTTTTTTGGGCCCAATTTTTTTTCTGGGCCCACCCAAAGGCCGATCCGCCAGTGCCCTCTGACTGGGAGCATGCACATAAAGACAGCTATCACCACCCTAATAATGAAAGTCCCCTTGAAAAACTAGAACCTAATCCCTATTCCTTGATGAAAACTGGCCATAGGCCTGATTTTTAAGGCCTCATACGTTAACTGTAAAACATACCTGCATGGGGTAAGGCCTCATCATACTGCCTGATCAGATCTGTTATCATACTTGCCATGGTAACTGCAATTAGAACAAATCACAAAATGAAATTACATCAAAATTGTATAAATACAGATGTAATGTTGTGTCCAAAACTATTCTTTTTCACATGAGAAGGATTATCATACTCATTTGTCAAAAACATGATAATTCAAAAAGGTATTTCAAACATTTAATACACAGCCATAAGAAAATAATGTTCAACTGGAATTAAATACCATAGCAATGCCAGGGCATAGTAAATTCCTTTGAACATTTTGCCAATTAGCACCGGGTATATGGCAGGCTTGTAGCCAGGAGGAGCTGGGACAGCGGAAGCCCCTCCCCCCTCCCAAGCCAGAAATTCTTTCAAAATCATGCTGTTTTTCACCCTTCCAAGCACTTTTCGCATGAATTTTTAGCCAAAAGTGTAAAAAGCTCCCCCTTGGTAAATCCTGGCTACTGGCAAGTATGGGAGGATGTGCGCTATTGTCTTGTTTCCTAAACGTTGTCTTGTATTCTAACTTTTGAACTCGGGCTATCACTCTCATTCATTGAAACAGAGAGAAGAAAAAAGTAAATACCAAACACAAAAAGTTGGGGTCTGAAGAACACATCCCAATTTTATTTTGGCTACATAAGAATCTATTCAAACAATTTCATATTTGGAGCACTTGGAGTTCAATTCATTTCATCTTCTGTCTGTATGTTCAAGGTTATAAAGTGTACTTATCTATTTGCTGACATTCTTTATCTAATGGTATATGTTTTCTATGTCTACCTACTGTATCTCTAACTACAGATAGCTTCAGTTGATGATTGGTTACTAAGCTTGTATTCGCGAATGCAACTAACGGCTGTTGGCTACCGGATTAACCTACTGTTTTATGACCAACTCATTTAAATATGAATCGAATAGTTGCAGGTGTTACAAGATTTAATAATTTTGACAAATAATTTCAATGAACATATGCTCCCAGGAATAATCTACGAAAAGTTTCAAAATTGATAAACATTATTTCAAAATTGATAAACATTATTTCAAAATTAATAAACATTATACAGGTATCAAAATGAGGATTTAAGTCAATAACAAGCTTGCACCTGCAGGTTGAGTGTATTGTTAAACTTTATTTCAGACTAATATTTAACTTACCAATCCAGAAATACTGCTAGCAAATAAATTCCTTGTACTTGTTTATGTGATAATCTTCTGGCAAGTACATGTATCTAGCTAGCGTTCTAGACTGAAACATTCAATTTACTAATCGTACATATCACAAATAACAAAGTTAGACTTCTATGAGGATTCTACAGTAGCAAAATCTTTCAAAATCATGCAGTTTTCACCATTCTGAGCACTTTTTGGCCATTTTTGGACCAGAATTGTCAAAAGTGAACCCCCCTGGAATTTCTCAAAAAGTGAACCCCCTTGGCAAATCCTGGTTACCGGCCTGCATGTATAAGTAGATACACAAACACACTACTAATAAAACTTCAGCCAGCCTTTGGAAATGAAAAAGTATATATTTTCTTTACTTTTCCTAAGAAAAAACATCCAAACAAAACTATTTTAACCATGGTGCAGTCAGTTTTTTCATGAGAATGAATGTAAATAATTGAGACAGAGGTAATCCACTCTAGCGTCGCTTTGAAAAACAACAGTTGTATGTCACATTCAAATGCAAAAGATTTCTTATTTTCGTTGTATCAGCCGAATTAGAAACAAAATGATCAATCCCTTCTACTCCCTCATTTTCTAAGAATGAATCAGACATGTACTTAGTTTTTGAACTAAAGAACTATTAATTCGCAAACATTATCACACCCTGTACTAGATATTCAACCCAAACAGCTGGATTTCATGGAGAAGGTCCACAGTTTTTAAACTGCACAAAGACACATGCCTTACACATTTAGCCTTTCCCAATGGCCATGATATCATTACGCATACCTATATTTATAATGATGCGGCAGCAAACTGCGATAAACTTAGTGCAGCTACTCTATCTTTGAATGCTCCGAAATCACTCTGCTACGTTCTTAGTGAAGTGATTTGGTATTTCTTGAGTAATTAGGAGATTTGTGTCAAAAATTTGGAACTAATTTTGAAATTTAATGCGCGGTATCGCATGTCAAACTTTTCACTAATCGAAATCATTATTTCAATACGATGGCGTTGTTTCTGGTGTCACGTTTACAACCGCTTTACCCCCAGACAAAGATACCTTTCTCCTAGGCATTTCTAAAAATGTTCGCGGCAAAACTTTTTTCTGAGCATGAAAGAATATGATATCTCGCTACACGTTTAGTAGCTTTAGGGAAATCTTATTATAATAATTTCGTTTCTTGGTGTTCATATAGATTTGCATAACGACCAGAGGAGAGGGTTCAACGAAGTTGAAATTGCTTGGACATTATACTTATAGAACGAAGGATTTATGATAATTAAGAACTCAAGAATTACAATTTCAACTGTATAAATGAGATAGGAAAGAAGTGGGCAGGTCAAATAAAGGGTAGGTCTCCAACAAACATCATAATTTTAACATTTATGAGTGCCGAATTCTGCGACAATCCATTAAATGGTATGCAAGATGTCCCCAGTATGACTAGGGACATGAAGTCTATACACATTACAAGTCCTTACACTCTACTATACATTGCATCTGGTGTTCATGAGCAACCCATGTGGCTTTTTAATAATAATTATGTTATTTGTTTTTATTTGTCTGTTCCTTATTAATGGTTTATCAGTTGACAGTTAGATGTTATATTATCATGAAATAAAATAAAATAAAAAATAAATACTTTCAAAAATATACTAAACAATGCAATTAGACAAACAGAGTATCTTATGCATTTCTAGGAGTTAAGTATAGTAGAGTGACAACATAGACAGCAGCACTAACAAGACTTAGTATTACCGCAGACTTAGAGATATAGATAAACTCAATCTGCCATTATTGCACTGGTGATCCACTCGATTACGCTGGTTACCAAAACGGTTCGTTTTGGTAACAAAATGTCGGAACATCCGGAAGGTACGATTTTTCTCGTTTCCTTATTTTACACGTTGAAGACAGAATTCCCTCGACATTTTTTAACACAAACGTGTATCAGTATCATATGTTTAAGAAAGTGTACATATTTGCGAACAAATAGTTCAGAAGACAACAGAATCGTCGATTTACTTCCTCACTTAAGTTACATAAACGGTTTGGGTTAAAAGTGCAGATCTTGACTGTTTTTCGAAAAAACCGTTTATGTAACTTAAGTGAAGAAGTAAATCGACGATTCTGTTGTCCTCTGAGCTATTTTTTCGCAAACATGTACATTTTCTAAGACATATGATACTGATGCACGTTGTGAGAAAAAACGTCGTGGGGATTCTCCCTACAACGCGTGAAATAAGGAAAAAAGAAAAATCGTGCCTTCGACGTTCCGACATTTTGTTACCAAAACGGTTCGTTTTGGTAACCAGCGTAATCGAGTGGATCACCAGTGTATTGATTCATAGATTAGAAAATAATATGATGTGTGGCGAAAATAGTAGTTTACTTAAATTGAAATTGCAAAGCTAAGATTATACAATCATATTTAATCCAAATTCCAAAAAAGAAATAATGTAAATACATGTACAATTTATTTTTTTCAAAAATGGAAAATGCATAAGAATTCTAGCACTGGTTGAGAAACCTTATACTATTGATATATTCTGTTCTCTGCTTAAAGGCCCCATCTAAAGTTTAAACCACTTTGGCTTATATTGTAGTCTTACCCAATA
This sequence comes from Owenia fusiformis, assembly GCA_903813345.2. Lineage (NCBI taxonomy): Eukaryota > Metazoa > Annelida > Polychaeta > Sabellida > Oweniidae > Owenia > Owenia fusiformis. The sequence continues at coordinate 27,032,969 of CAIIXF020000001.1, read as the reverse complement.
TGAGCAAAGTGTGATATGTGAAACTTTTTTTTTAAATTTCAAAATGTGGTTTTTGATAAACTTTTTGTTCCAAAATTTGTGAATTTATTTAAAACCAACTTTTAGAGGTCACTCATATCTTCTAATTAGCCACAATTCATACCAATGCATAGCATTCATCCTCAAGTGTTTTTTGCCGAAAAAATTAAGAAAATCGGTTCATAAATAAGCGAGAAATGAACTTATCAGTGCATAAAAATGGTTCTGAGAAAAATGCATTTCAAAATTTTAGTTCTCATAGAAACCAATGGTACAATGATATCTAAAACATAATTTATTCTTCCTTTTAACCTGGTTAGACAATCAACATTGTTTTTTTTATGAAAGTCTAACATATTTAGAAAAGATTGACATCGAAAAAAATATTTCAATTTTTTTCAAAATGTTTTGGGTACCTTAGTGACATCACTAATGTTTCAAAATATTTTTGATATGCTAAAACATTGAAGTGGCCCATTAAATATGGCATTTTATTATTGAAATAGTGTGTCCTTTGTTCAATCTTTGCATTGGTGTTAAAAAGATAATCTTTTTTGAAACACGCCTAACCATCGCGTAAGCAGGCGTCACCGTACAGCGTCAAAAAATATAGTAGTACAGTTTTCTGTACGGTGACGAAAATTAACTGAGTTGAAGCAAAAACTATAATGAGGGTTTTAAAAAGATTAATTAGATGAAAATAAATACGGTTTCGGGTGTAATAAAAACATTTTTCTGAGTGAATCGGCCCACATTATCGACTCGAGAGAAAAATGTTGTTTTTTCACTTTTCGTTTGGTTATTATTTTCACTGTCGTCTGAGAGTATGGATTATTTTTATGAGAATATGTATTTGTTATCTACACATTTTAGAACAGATGAATATTCGGCAAATAATCATTCAGTGTATTTATTTAAAAAAGATCAGAACTGTACGGTGACACATCAGCTGTACGGTGACGCTTCCTTAGATTTTATGAAGTGCTCTAAGCTTACTGTTCGAACAAGAGGTAAAGAAGCGTCAGATCTACATGTACATTATCATGTACATTATGGTAAGTATCAAGCGAAGGTTACAGCCGTCACCTTCGCATTTAAGATGGCGGACATGAAGTATTAATTTCGATATTTTTAGTTTTCATGGAATTAACTATTTGAAAGTTGACGTAATGCTTTGGTATCATTTGAACTAAACCAGGCTTTTCTCATATGACTAACAAAGATAGCCTACACAGCCATCTTTACCCCATGCAAGATATTGCATCTTTCATCCTAAAAAGTCACACGTGCAAGATGAGATTTACTTGTGGCAACCCTTGTTTTAAAACATCAATAACATAGCAACAAGAGAGTTTTTGGTTTCATGATCTTTACCGTATCATACATTTCCAGTAACCTTCCATTAAGCTGTGGAAGATATCGTTGAACTGTAGCGCCCATGCACTATATATGAACAAATGATCATACTCCGGAGTTTCCATTTCATACAATCTCAGTCTCATTTAGTTCATCAAAGCATAGCGTCACCGTACAGCTGGTGCGTCACCGTACAAATTTGATCTTTTTTAAATATACATAATGAATGGTTGTTTGCTGATTCTTCGCCCGTTCTAAAATGTGTAAGTAACAAATACATATTCTCATAAAAATAATCCATACTCTCAGACGGTAGGGAAAATAACTAGACTTTGGAAATTGAACGAAGTTCAATTTCAGACTCCAGATCTAGACTTTTTTAAGCCCAGTCATCTAAAATAAAACAAGTCATCCAGAATAAGCTGAGTCATCCAGAATAAGATGGATGGATAAAATAGGAAGGTAGGAAAGGATAGAATGGGTTGGAACGATAGGATAGAATAAGAAAGAAGGATAGGATAGAACAGAATAGGAAGAAAGGATATGATAGTAGAGGATAGGAAGGATATGAAGGAAAGGATACGAAGGAAGGATAGATAGGAAGGATAGGATAGGATATGATCAGATAGGAAGGATGGATGAATTTTTCAATATTTTCTTCTCTACTCTTGACTTTCTATCAGGATACCATCAGATCGATTTTCCGAAATTTCAAAACGCCATAACTTCCGAACCGGAAGTCGGATCTAAATTTGGTTTAAAGATTCGGATTCCTGACAAAATTCTACTCCTAATTCATAACTCATACGTTAAATTTGGCGAATTTTTATTTTGACCTACTTTTTGGACACGCCATAACTTCGGAACCGGAAGTCGAATCTAAATTTGGTCTGCAGATTCAGATTCCTGACAAAATTCTACCCCTAATTCATAACTCATACGTTTAATTTGGAAACTTTTTATTTTGACCTACTTTTCGGACACGCCATAACTTCCGAAGCGGAAGTCGGATCGAAATTTGGTTTGCAGATTCGGATTCCTGACAAAATTCTATTCCTAATTCATAACTCATACGTTAAATTTGGAGAACTTTTTATTTTGACCTACTTTTCGGACACCATATCTCAAAAGTGGGTCAAAATACTTTCTGACGGCAAAAGGCTAACACTATAAGCACACTCTTGGCTACATGTATACACAATTTCGAAGAATATAATTGAAGTGTAGTGTCAGAATCGCAAAAATAAGGAAAACCTTTGAATTTGACCTAGATTTTGACCTAGGAATTTTGGTATCCAAATTCTGAAGCTAGATGGCTTTTGAGGTCCCCTTCTTTTGAAAGCTTTCATTAAATTAAGCTGAACTCAGTCTATATTTCGTATTTTTCATTTCAAAAAAATCTTTTTTCCCATTGACTTAACATGGGCACAAAATTTAGCGATTTCTGAGTTTTCAAAACGCCATAACTTCCGAACCAGGAGTCGGATCGAAATTTGGTTTGTAGATTCGGATTCCTGACAAAATTCTACCTCTAATTCATAACTCATACATTGAATTTGGAGCACGTTTTGGTGTGACCTACTTTCTGGACGCCATATCTCAAAATCGGTTTGAGATATCAAAAAACTAAATCGACCCTAGCTTTCCTACTTTTTTATGAGGAATACAATGAAAAAAACCTGGATCGAAAATATTGAAGGACGACTGAGAAAATTGAAAAAAGTGACAAAGTACTGGATTTGACCTAGTTCTTGACCTTTGACCTAGATAAAAATTTGACCCAATTTCCCACCAACTAGATACTGAACCTAAATCAACTGTATAATGGTCTTTACTGGATACCTTATAGTTACTGAAAAAACTCAAAAAGAAAAATAAGAATAATAAGAAGAAGAATAAGAATACTGGCAAAAACAATAGACTCCAGATTGACATCTGGAGTCTAATAACCAAACAAAATGTGAAAAAACAACCTTTTTTCACTCTGGTCGATTATGTGGGCCGATTCACTCAGAAAAAATCCAAACAGTGCTCGTAAAACGTTTATCATAATCAGAAAGTTAAAACCATTTCTAAGAGAATGCTGTTTTTATTTCACATGAAATCGTATTAGTTTTCATCAAATTAATTTTTTTTAAACCCTTGTCATAGTTTTTGCTTCAAAGCAGTTAATTTGCGTTACCGTACAGAAAACTGTACTCCGCTATTTTTTGACGCTGTACGGTGACGCCTGCTTACGCGATGGTAAGGCGTGTGAAATGCATTAAGAAATATTTGATGATTTAGAAATTTCAACTTTTTTTGAAAAATGGCGGGAAATTTGAATATTTGAAAAATGAAATGCTCACAACTTTTTTATCAAAAATTTTTTTTGTTCAAAAATCTCTAAAATTACTTTTTAAGTCCTGACAAATAGTAAATGAATGATAAAAAAAGATTTTCAAACTTTAGACGGGGACTTTAAGGTACTGATCCATACTTTCAGAAAAAATTCTGAAAATAATCTGTAGAAACGTCATTCAACATAATTTTGACAAAATGTTTTGATTTAGATATTTTGTAATAATTTGTAAACATTCTATATGAAACATTCACATACAGTTTTGATAAATAAATTTCATTTAATATTTGAAACTGTATATGTGCAGCATAAATATTATACAATTAAATCAAGATTTGATAGCCTGGTATGTACTTTAAATCATTTTTAACTGCATGTACCTTTTCTATGGCCTGGTTCAGAGTGATATATAAAATAAAGAAATTGATCCGTTTCAATAGATTTTTACACAAGTTTTTTGCTCTTTGCTTTACTTGTGAATGGCATTAGTCTATTCAAACATCAATTTATGGTTGACATAGGACAAGCAAATATTCATTCAGCATCTGAAAAATATCTTAGCCACCTGCATGCAATGGGCAAATGACCTTACATTCACATCCCAAATTGTGAACTTCAAACTACTTGAGTTGAAGTTTACCTTACTTTTTATCTATTTACAAACACTCAGCATTATCTTCAATATCATATACTACACTCACTTAAATTAGAACTGTGATCTTAATTGATACTTCAATAGTTTCAATAAACAAGTTAATTGTTTGTTTGAGGAAAAATACATAGAAACCAAACTTTCATTAAAATATCATATGAAAGAAACAAGCCTATAAAATGTAAATCAATTCCTTGCTTTGGATTATAAAGGAGAGTCATGTGAGGGGAGTATTGAGGTTCAATAATCATCTCCACTTTGATACTGAAGGAGTCAGCTTGCAGCAAGCTTCCTGATCCTCATGTTTTTAAAATATGGATTTCTAAAATTCTCACGAAGATCCTCTTTTAGAGTTCTTTAAATTAAAAAAAATTGAAAGAGGTGTGATAAGAATGTAATGACATTCACCATATATTCTGTATGTATATTTCAATGACTAGTGTAAATTTCACTACCAGTATGATTTTCTATCAAAAACCTCTGTACCTTGAACCGTGTACACGTGTACCTTAGAAAAACATGAATGACACCCAAGTAAGAAGGTACTGACATTATCCCAAATTTATCCCACAATTGCTAGACCTGAAAAATCCAAGTTCAAACTTACTTCACTTGCTCTTTTACACAAAATATTTTGAATACATCTCAAAACACAATTGTGAATAAAATTCCTTACTCGAAGAAAAGAACTGTACCAATACAAAACAAAATAATTTAAGTTCTATCTGATCAAATAATAGTACAGCTATTGGGACAAACTTCACAATCAAAATACCCTATATCTCTTGATACCATGAAAACGCATTAGATTGCTAGCTTGGGAATGCATTGATTTCCAGTATCTTAGGATCATTAATTAGCCACAAACTATCAAATCTTGGAATAATACTGCCACTATCAATAATAATGCTTATAACCTTAAACTGCTAAAAGTTATAACAAATCATTCTCCTACACCATTTATGATAAAAAATCAATTTTAGAATAATCATTCCTGGTTAACTGCAACTTCCAAGGTTAGCAGCTAATCTCACTTAAACAGTAGATAACAAAAATGATAAATGGAATACCAATGATACATAAATTGTTTGATCTGTATCAGGTATAAGGGGTGATCCATTAATTAATTCTAAAATGTTCCAAAGAAAAAACAAAGGAAAAAATGAACTGAACATGTGAACTCTGAACTGACAAGGAAAAATCATATTTTCTAAGAAAAAAGATCATATTTGATCGTATTAACTAGCATCGTTTAAAAGGTAGACTATACAACTCAGTTCAACCCCAGGAGTACAACCCTATTCAATTGTTCTGAAATATTTTGAAAATTGACTGAAAATATTCAAACTGAATCCTAGGAAGATTTTGTCTATTGGATAAAAACTATTTTTAAAGGTGAACCATGTGTCATTTAAAGTGCCAATATAGCATTTAAACTACTCGATACTTCATGAAATAAACATGTTATTTCTGGTCAGGAGCGAATAATGACCAAAGGGGTAATACCTTATTGACACTCGTTGCTAAGCTCTCTCTCTGTCAATATCCTAGTTTCCCTTCAGTCAATATTATCCCTCAAAACAAAAGCTATATTCAATCCTTCCCAGTAAGTAGTCTATATGTCATGAATGTTTACACATAAAACATGAAGAAAAGTATATCCTTGAGATACAAGATATGTGTAATCATAATGGATTTACATATTAGGGGACTACTACTAGAAATGTGTCATTGATTCTCTTCCAAGGGTAGCCTTTTGTATGCCGTGACTCCAATGGTTCATAAATGGGTCAGCCCATCTAAGCTGTGAGGCAGGCAAGGCAAGCACCTCACCAAATTTTTTCAGATACTTTTTACACATTTTATCCAGTAAAACTTTGAATATTATGTCTCATACTGCATAGAAGTATAAAAGTATGATTCATTAATGTCTTGTCTTTTTAAAATCCACTCTCCTATTTTTTCTTATAATAAAAATTAAATACTACAGTAAATCCTGTATAAGTGGAACACTTATGATACCTCAAAATTTTGTTTCCCTTGCGATTAACATAAGTCCATTGGTCATAGGATCTAAATGTGTTCTATTTACAGTGACAAGCCCATAGCCAGGGGTGATTTGATATTTGGAATGAAAATTCTCAGGAAATTCAGTCTATTGGATATAGACTAGGGGGGTGGGTGATTTCGTACTAGTAATTTGTATTTCCCACTCAAAGAATACCAAATTTCGGACTCCAAGACCATGGACCTATATCCTCATTTAGAAAAGTACATAAGATATGTACAAAAATTAATGGGAGTGGCATTCTGTAATCTATCTTTTGAATTGAAAGCCCATGCTTATTCCAAACATGAATGTGAATTCCATGTCTTTCTCAATGATGGTTTAGTCCCGGGGGTTTAGTCATTACTGCATATTCATTCAAAGATATATATGAAACAAAAAGTTCAGCATACAAACTTTAAATATGAGATTTTCTAATACATAGTAGTGAATGAGTGCTAGACAGGGAGAAAACAGTCTTGTCAGATAAGAAATGTCATTTTGACATATTTCCCTTTCCTGTGGCAACAATCATTGAATCAATGAATCATTCGATAGTTTTTAGAAACGAGTGTTTCAGGCATTCACGTGGAAGAAGCATGCAATAATTTATAAGAACTTACCTTTTGATATCAACTCCTAAATAAATGTGCCTTTGATGTATTTGCTTTGACACTGAATCTGTATTACCTGGCCTGACACTAACCGCGAGATAACCTTCAACCAATCAGCCGGTCTCTGGGAGAATGGCTTATTTGAAATCCATATTTTGACCTACATTATTACATTTCGATGTTTCCTTTAGTTCTTGGGGTTTTAACCCAAAAATATGAATTTTCTTAAAATTGATTATAAAACAGAATCAGAAATATTATCAAGATTCGGGTCTTATCTTATGTTTTCAAGTTTTGGACGGAAACAAAATAAGGCATGGTCTTTATAAATCATGTGACCGGACAAAATGGTAGACAAAAAGTAAGACAATCGAAAAAATATCCAGTAAAACAACATTTTATCGCTGATTTTGGATCCATAATGATCTTAAATCGATATAGTATTATACATAGGAATATGATGCGTAGTTTCACATGTTTTTTATTCGTAACTTATCTAAGTTGGCCTGTGAAATTTACAGGTAAGGTTTTAGAAATTTTATAAAAAAATACAATCTGTGAATCACATGCATGTCACGGGAATAAAAAACCAGCAATTATATTTTATGTATAAGATTGTCCTGTATGTTCACAGATGTTGGCCTGATCGTTTTGTAATATGATCTCATAGGCTCAAAGAATAATTCAGAAGATATGCTGTGATGCTCCAACTGTTCTGGGCTACCCAAGTATTCCGACTCTTGCCGAAGTATTCTGACTTGACCCAAGTATTCTGGGTTTATTTATTTTATCAAATACACTCGATACAGTGATTTTCAAATTCTAATATCAATTTAAGGTTTCTACAGAGGTGACTGTTGAAATTAAGCTAATGAAACCACTTCTAATGTGGCTGCCTCGTGCACAAAAGGCTTTCTTTTTATTCAGATAAACTAGCAGGGTACCCATTGGGAAATGTAAAATCCCCAGTTGTTCAACTTTTGCACCATGGGACACTCCTGAGCAATAGAATATTTAGACAGAATATATCAATATATTTAGGGTGGGTCTCAATTTCAGGAATATACCTCATTTTTGGAAAATGGGACTTTTGAAAAAATGGGCCTCGATTTAAAGAAATGGGTTCATATTTTTAAAAATTGGGTCAAAACTTTCAACAAGCCAACATTTTAGGACTCTTGAACCCTCTCTTGTGAATTATAAGAGATGATAAAATAAGCGATCTCGGAACACTTGGGTTGTCAGAACAGTTGGGCAAGAGTCAGAACACTTGGGTAGCCCAGAACAGTTGGGCTTCCACATGCGTCACTAAATTGAAAAATTTCAAAAAAAGTGACCACTTTTCAAAATGTTCCTTATACAAAATGGTACCTACTTCCCCGTGACAGATTTTGCACTGATTTTATAGCTGAGATCTTCATCTTTCTATTTCTACTTGTTTGGTTTGAGTATATAACCTATGGAGGCAGTAGTTTGACTTTTAATACGGCAAATATTTTTCACTTGATCTGGGCTCTTGTGTGTCCAAATATCATTGTATGCCGACGTCACATTTCTGGAATCACAGGAGCACCATTCAGATTTGGACAGATGAGAGCCTGAGGATAAGATAATACTATTTTGGCCTCTTATCAATCCAGGATTGCTTGAATACCGTTTATTTGTGATCAGAAAGTAAGGAATAACAAGACGCTTCGATTGAGGTATGATTTGTCTCATATTTTCTGAAATGGCTGCACAATGGTCATTTTAAAATTTCAAATTTTCTTAGTGACATTTTTTCCAAATTATTCTTAGAGCTTCTGATCGTACTACAAAAGAACCTTGCCGCGATCTATGTGTATGTTCATAATTTTGATGCAATCCTTAATAGAGTTAAGGTCACATGTTATTTTTCAAATATGAACTCCTTCCCCAAATTGCCTACTATCTTTCAGTTTTGCACAAGGATTGCACTTGATCATATGCTACGACCCCACTTACATTGTGGTCTTACGATCCAACAATTGTTCAGGCAGTATTCCTGCAATGTTGGAGAAAGTACTATGCATTGCACACTAAATGACCTACCTCGATTCATTCCTGAGTATTCAATATGTCGGAAGGGGAACCCCCTTAATATAACTATAGTCTAGACAGAGGAATTTTGTGATTAAAAAATGAAAGTTTCCCCATTCTGCCGATTAACCTACTACGATTGGAGATTGCTCTTTGCGATACTTTACGAGATCTCGACCCTGACCCCTTTCTTCTCAAAAAGGAATCCCTTTTAATTTAGAATGAACATTGTGTCTTGGATTTTCCCTTCCTCAAGTGCGCAATGCGTAGTACTTTCTCCAGTGTTGTAGAAACACTGCCTAAACAATCATTGGAGCGCAAGACTCTAAGTCATGGAATTGGATAAATTGCACGAATGTACCTTCTTTTTCATACTATTATATTTTGAAGTATTTTTGATGTCTATAACTTTAGGGTATATGACTTTTAGGGGTTTCATATTTCTGCAACACTTCTTACAGAAAAAGTAAAAAGGATAGTAAAATCAAACAAAAAGGAAATCAACATTCTGTTTTAGGGAATGAAGGGAGGGGGGGTAGAGCTAAAATAAAGTTATCACAATTGGTGGCATTGGACATATACAGTGTTCTTCCTGCACTTTAATTATTTCTTATTTTCACAGCTGCGGCATCACAGGTGCGATTTGGAAATGGCGAAACAAAACTTGCTATCAACACCAACAGCACAATAAATATATATTTTAGGTAACTATAATTAGATGGCTTGTTTACATATGTTTGTGTTCTGGGTTTATCTCAATGTATGTCCTAAAGTTGTGAGATTTTCTCCTCTTATGATATATGCCACAACTTTCCAAAAATATAACTGATTTTAACCTATAGCGATAACGAAACATTACATATTTTTATTTATACATGATACTTCTTTCTCACTTTTGTAGTAAAAATCGTTATATTTGTAGTGGACCACAATGATGCTATTGACCAGTTTAGGCCAAAATTGAGGGCTATAATTGATCAAAATGGTGGACATATATACTGTTTATGAAAATAAAGTTGACAATAAAATTTGGTTTTTGCAAGCTTTGGAAAACCCGTTTTGAAATGAAAATGACTTCATTTATATTATGGATGCTGGTTGACAGACATTATAATAATTTTGAACTTATGATATACTAAATTAAAGATAAGTAAATTTCCTATCTACTGGTATATAATATGACACATTTTCATCAAGAAAATCAATATTTATTTTTGAAATACGAGTGTCCCATTTTTTTGGACCACCCTGTACATGTACAGTTAATTTTATTTCCAGTGAACCATTGAATAAGACAGCCACACTTTACTTCACTTACCAAATAGGAGATACTGCAGACTCAGCATCTTATAGAGATGATGACAAGATTATAAAACCTTTAGATAATATCACAGTTGTCCCCAAAATCACACACATCCAAGTGACCATACAGGGTTGCAATGCTGGCCATGTCATACTTGGACTCAACTCATCTAGTGAGGAAATTGAAAGGTAGCAGTTTCTGTAACTTATTGCATAATTACGGTGCCCATGTCAAGCTGAGCGCCTACTTAGGCGCGCAGTTTGTTTCGATCACAAACTGCGTGCCTAACAACATTGCTTCATTTAAGTTGGAGTCTGTATTTTGAAACGTAATTTAAAGACATTTATCCTGCATTGTTTTCTTGTTCAATGCGTTCATTCTGTGGCGAATGCACAAATCTTGCAAATACTAGCAAAAACTATGTGCAAATGAATCTAAGTTTTAAAACATAAGCAGATTAATGGCATTTTCGTCACTGATTTAACGGGAATTTATACGTAAATCGATCTAGCACTTTAAACATAAATGACAAACACTTTAGACTCGTTTTATATTTAATTCCTTACGCATTTATCATGTATAATTCAAAATATTTCAAAATAAAAAAGATAATCAGGAGATTAAAAAGAAATAAACCTCAAACTGCGCGCCTATTTTAGCCAGAAATTACAAACTGTGCGCATACACTATTAAAACTACATATTATCATTGGAATTTCTACAGAGGCACGTGTAGGTGTTTTTCATATAGCTTTGGAAATTTTGTTTTATCGTTAGATTTTATGAGATTTTCATATTGAAAGTCAAAATGTATAATAGAAGTGACAATTAAGTTGGGAACGAAAGAATCTTTTATTTTCAGATCACCATTTTGGTGGATGGACTGTCATAGTGTTTCAATTATGGGGTTCTACTATTAGACACATATGTGCCTTACATATACGAGGGTATATCATAAAGTTCTCATAATATCTCTCTAATTTTTTTATTTTTCAATATATTCTCATGAAATTTTCATGAAATATGCAGTTTAGAATACTGTATTAATCTATCAAAAGATATTTGGTATAACAGAAAAATTAGATAAGTAATGGTTGCCATAGTAACCGGAAATCAAGGCACCCGGGGCAAATAAAAATAATTGAGAGAATGATCTTAATTAACCTTGTTTACATACATAATAAACTCTCATAAAATTACCAAACATATTAAAATGTTAACTTGACTGTGTTGTTAAATGCTTTTACTATAAAATAAATTGATCATGTGGATTGTGTGGTGCCATAGGGGATGCTTACATGCTTCATTAGATGTGATACCAGACTCTGAGAATCAAAGCTTAATGATCAGAAATGACTGAGTAAGATAATGCATAGATGCAGGGATCATCAGAAAAATAATATTCTCACTGATAAAAAGTCTAGTTCAAAAAATCCTTTGCTCATACTAAATATGATGTAAAACAAATATGGTGCAAAGATACCAACATAATTACACCCTATACCGGTCTATTATTTATTTAAGATGGACTAAAGTGGAAAATTGACTTTCCTTGGAATATTTGACAAAACAGTTGTAGTGTCTGACATCACTTCTAATGAAGCATTACAATCATCCATTATGAGATCACACAATTCACATGACCATTATAATAGTTTAAAACAGTCAAGAATACATGGTACTTACCAATTTGATGTGTTTCATAGCTTATTTGATAACTTGTTATGCATCTTAACATGGTTAGTTGGGGCTATTCTTGCACAATTTTTTATTTGCCCCGGGTGCCTTGATTTCGGGTTACTATGGCAACCATTTCTTAAATAATATTTCTGTTATACCAAATATTTTTTGATAGATTAATACAGCATTCTATACTACATATTCTGTAAAAAATTCATCAGGATATATTGAAAAATAAAAAAATTAGAGAGATATTATGAGAACTTTATGATATACCCTCGTATGGCGCTTACGCTTTCTAATAATACAAAACAAGCTTGGATAGGCAAATTTGGAAATATTAGGCACGCAGTTTGGGAAATACATGTGAATATAAGCGCGCAGTTTGACAAGAAAAATGTTTAAATCACGTTTATGGCGTATTATCGTTTTGAAAACAAACTATGCTGCTTTAATCAGATGGAGTGATCCTATATATTCTAGCATACACAGACACAATGGCTGAATAAACGGCAAATGACGATAAAAAGACATAGATATAACTTTACACTGTAAATTTTGAACACAGAAGTTACTTTAGACCCTTATATTGAGATAACTAGGTTTACATCGGGAAAAACATTGAGTACTATGAGTAAATTAAGTTCATCTTCACAGAATGGCACTATCTTTAGAACGAGGCTTATCTTGTATTTTTCGTATTTTGGCTCTTTTTGGGAGTCATGTCCTCCCTGTCTTCCATTTTGAAATATGCTCGCAGTTTGTCAGAGTTTCAAACTGGGTGCCTAGTAGGCACGCTGCTTGACATGGGCATCGTGATAATTATTACTCTATGGAGCCAACATTGCTTTAGTCCTAGTCTCTGAATTGTATTTATATTATATTTTGTTTGTTAAAATGATATACATCTTTCAAAAGGCTCTTCGATTGTAAAATCTTACATTACAATAATAAGTACTTTTTTCTCAGAATGTAATAATCATCATGGGCGTAGCTAGGCGCCAAATACACGGGTGTTAAGCCACGTTGATACCATGAGCACATGCTTTGAGGATATGCGTTGTTTGAACCTACTGCCGAGCTCACTTATACATTAAGCCCCGTTACACAGTCATGATACCGCCGAGCAAGCTCATTGCATCATCTGGTCTGCTTTACCCCCGTGAAATATCTTTTTGAAAAATAATTATTCAGAAATTTTCCACATGTGAAATTGAAGTCCTACAACTACAGACACTATGGGCTTATATCCCTATATTCACATTAGTTTCATCTATTGAAGATCCTGCCTATACCTCTGAATGTAACGAACATTGACTTGTGATGGAAGGTAAAAAATTCTGTTTCAGAATTGGAGATACATTCACCAAGGTGACAGTTGTACACAGTATCATCTTGATCACTGTCAATGCAGTTATAGGGTGGATCTACTTTGCCGCATGGTCCATTTCATTCTACCCCCAAGTCTATCTTAATTGGAGCAGGAAAAGGTAACAGTTTAACTTCTTGACTACCTGGAGTGACAAGATTTCTCGTCAGAGTGACAATAAAATTTTTCACTAAAATTGCTCTTATTTGAACAATTTTCATCCAATTTACACAAAAATTGTTTTAAAATGTGTAGAAATGATCTCTGCCATCTTATTTTACTAAGTTGAGCATCTGGATTTGTATAGGTATGTAGTATAATGTCAAAAGGTGGCAAAAATGAAAAAATCTCTGGTTTCAACTGATTTTAGAGCCTGGGATTCAAGAGGTTAAAAACAGAGTGAAACCCTTGATTTGGAACTCCACGATGATTTAAGCTGTAGTCGTGGGACTCGCCACCAAAATCTCTACTCGAGTAGAATGTTAAATTTGATGATCCAGGAGGCAAATTTGACGATTTTTTTTATTTTAAAAATTGAGAAAATTAGAGCCTGGCAAATCAAGGCATTTGTCACTACTTACATCGACTTTTGGTTTCATGACTACTCAATTCCCACTTCCGTCAAAATCCATAGCGCATTCAATTTTCTCAGAAATTTTCAGGATCAGGATTTTCAAATTTTCAATCGATTGATCATTTTCTAGGCTCATTCGAGTTCTAGTTGATTGACCGAGTCACTCATTACACCACTACAGTGTAGAGACATCTATTTATTCATCAGCTTTGTGCATCATGTACATTGTTACAGAATATTGTTATCCCATCGAACAAAGTTCGGAGGCAAAAGTAGCAAAAACAATTTGCCGTAACTCAAAAAGTCGTGGAGCGATTTTGTTCATATTTGGTATGTGAATACTATAAGCATGGCACACTGTCTAATGACACTTTTGGTGGAAGGTAGCCATTTTGAAAAATGGCTGCCATTCTTGCTATATACTTTGTTTCTAAAAATGCCAGCCATGGCTGTCCGATGGGATTTGCTACGCTTTGGCGTTGCTGTTGTCTAGTTGAATACTTGTAATAATTAGATGATCTTTTGAGTGATATTTGTGCTTTATTATTCCATCCTTTATAAAGACTTTTTTTTTTTTTTTTTTTTTTTTTATTAAGAAAACATATTGACTTCTGTAATATATTCTTACAAAGTATATTTTAAACATTCACTCCATTTCACAGACATCCTTCTTCATTCATTCCATATCTTATTATCATTTTCTTTACAGTATTTTAAATACATTTCGAATTTTCTGTACACTGGTAGTTCTCGTAGCAATTTTTGATTATACAAGAAGTATTTTGCAATAATTATAATCATATTTTCGTATTTGCTCCATTTTTTAGAGCCAAAGAGCACATTGTTTAAATCAAAATATTTGAGTTTTTTCAAAATGTGTTGCTTAACACTGTTCCAAAACTGATTTGTATATTCACAAAGATAAAATAAGTGATCAATCGTTTCAAATGCAGTATGACAGAATTCGCACATCGGCGATTGTATTACATTATATTTAAATAGATCATTGTTTGTATATAAAATGCAATTTATAAGTTTAAATTGAAAAGCCCTGTGTTTAGAATACGTTAAAATGTAATGATACTACGTATAATAAAAATTCCAGTCTTCTTCGTTTAATTTATATTTTATACTAAGCTTTCCTTTTGCTGTTGGTTGTTCAGCAATGTGTGACAATAAAATAGAATACAATAACTTTGATGTACATTTGTTAAACTGAAATATTTTTTTTCCATGTACAATATCAAAATTACAGTGTTTTACATCTAAATTGACATTATTTTCAAATACATTATTTCTTATAAGCCAAGTTCTTGGGATGGCTTTTAAAATTCCAAACCATTTCAGCATGTATACATCAGATAGACCTGTTTGTACCTTAATCTGGTGCCATGTTTTAATTGATCCATCTATAAATAAATCTTTAATTTTTATTATGCCTCTATTGAAAAATTCTTTCCAGAAGAGTGATTTATTTTGTATCGTGATCTTTTTGTTATTCCATATTATTTCCTCTGGTATATCGGTTTGTGAACGGGGCAATTCCATAAATGTTTGAAGCATGTGTATATAATACTTTGGCATATCAATATTCAATTTAGTTATATCATACTTGCAATTCAATACAAATAAGCCACCTTTTTGACGAAGGTAATAATTTGGAATGACAGTCCATGGAGAATTCTTGTCTGTATCTTTAATTAATTTCTGAACCCACTTTAGTTGGGCACTTTTAATTTTTGTTTTTAAATCACTCATTCTCAAGCCCCCTTCTTTGAAGTCGGAAATTAATGATTTCCTCTTAATTTTATCCCTGCCATTCCATAAAAATTTAAACACAATATCATTGATTTCTTTAAGGTATCTATCTGGTGTATCTATGACCGAACAAATAAAATTGAATTTTGATAACCCAAATGTTTTCACAATTTGTATTTTCCCTATTATTGTTAGTTGTCTAGTTTTCCACAGGTTAAGAGTTTGTTTTAAGTGATTTATCACGACTCTAAAATTTTGCTCATTTTTCTTGGTTTCATCATGGTTAAAGAAAACACCCAAAACTTTTATTTCTTTAACTTGTTTAAGTGCACCAATTTTCCAAATTTCATTTTTTGATTTGCCAATAGTGAAGAGTTCAGTTTTTTCTAAATTTGTTTTCAACCCACTACAATTTTCAAAGTCTTTTAGCACTCTCATAGCTTGGTGTACAGATTCTTTATCCCTTACAAAAAGTGTCATGTCATCTGCGTAAATACTAAGTTTTATCTCCTTATCTTCCCCAATTTTAATCCCTTTGATTAAATGGTCATCTCTAATTGCTTGTGCCAGAAACTCTACTGAGAGAATAAACAGTATGGGGGACAAAGGATCTCCTTGCTTAATACCCCTTTCAATATTAAATTGTTCTCCACTAAATCCTAAATTCATAACTTTGGCATGTATGTTAGTATAAAGTATTTTAATCCAAGATTTGATATAGTCACCAAAATTAAATGTTTCTAATGCTTGGAAGAGGAAATCATGGTTTAATGAGTCAAATGCTTTGAGGAAATCAATTGCGATTAGAGCGCCATCTGTGTTTCTATCATTTGTATAAAATATCGAATCTTCAATGAGTCTTGCTATTTCAGCCATATGTCTATCTTTCACAAATGCAGCTTGATCTGATTGTATCAATTTATCCAAAAAAGCTTCAATTCTTTTATAAATTACTTTAGCTATTATTTTTGCATCGACATTAATAAGGGAAATAGGTCTTTGGTTTTTCAAAAATAGAGCATCTCTACCTTTTTTTGGAATAAGTTTCATTAATATTTCTCTTTGAGATGCTGACATTTCTTTTTTAGTGAAAGTAAAATTCATTGCCTCGATAAAAAAACTCTTTATATTATTCCAAAAGAAAATATAAAATTCTATTGTCAGTCCATCGCTTCCCGGGGACTTATTTAATTGAAACGTTTGCATTGTCTTGAAGCATTCTTCGATTGTTATTTGGGACTCCATTGATAATTTATCCTTATTGGACAATTTAGGAATATTAACATTTTTAAAAAACTTATTTGCATTATTGTCGTCAACTTTTGCGTTACTTTTAGAATACAGATTTTTATAAAAGTCTAAAATGTTTCTCTGAACAGTTGAAAAATCTTTAACTATATCACCCTTTGAATTTTTAAGTTGTGTTATACTGTTTTTTGCAGCATTTTTCTTTTCAAGTTGCAAGAAATATTTTGTGCCTTTTTCGCCTTCGATAAAATTTTGCGATATTGATCGAATCAGTTCTCCCTGTGTAATATATTCAAATATATTTTCAAGTTCTAATTGACATTTGTAAAATTCATCTTTAATGGCTATATCATTGGGGCTGTTATCAAGTTGCTCTTGTAATTTTATCAGTTTATTTTCAAGATCTTGTCTACATTTTCTTCTAGCTTTTGCTTTTTGTTTAGAAAATTTAATTGAAAACTCTCTAATTTTATATTTTATGAAGTCCCAAACAACTCGTTTATCTTTGAGATCTTTTGACTCATTTGACCATATTTCAATGTTTTGAATTAATTCGGATTCAAAATCTTTATCTTTTGATAGGCTGTTATTATATCTCCAATGACTTGGACCTCTTTTAATATGAAGATTATTTAAACTAAGAGTTATTGGAGAGTGGTCAGAAAGAATACCAGTGTCAATATCCACCTTTTCAATATCATTTTGAAGGTCGTCCGAACATAACCATATATCCAGTCTACTCATTATTGCTAGTTTTTTTTGTCGCCATGTAAATCTTTTTACGTCTGGATTACGAACCCTATAAATATCAATTAAATCTAAATTCAATTTGAACTCATTAAAAAAGTCTATTACAGGTTTGTTTACTTTATGATTCCCGCCCTTTCTGTCAAGATTTTTAAGAAGACTTGTTAGACAAAGCTAATTGTTTAAACTTAACTATTATATTTTTTCTATGTTACAGTGTTGTTGGCTTAAACTTTGACTTCTTGGCCTACAACTTGACTGGATTTCTTGCCTATGGATTCTTTAATGTTGGAATGTTTTGGATCCCACTGGTCAAGGTAAGAATAAGTCACATTTACTCATACTCCTCCACTGATAAACATCCATCCATATACCAGCCAACATATTTGTTGATTTAAATATACATTGTACTGAAATAAAGATTGTTCTGCTACTGGTTTCGTCATGGGTTTAGGTTTAAAGGTTTTTTATTATCATATTAATCAAAATCACGTTACATACAGAGCAAGGGCCGAAGCAATGCATTATTATTTATCATTGGTTGGGATCAGAACATCTCTCCACTATGAGATATCAAGATCAGAACATGCTAAGAAAACTTCACTTTTCAATTTTCAACTCAGACATTTTGTTACACTGATGAAAATGACCCACTACATTGAATTTGCATTGAATAGAGGTTTGTGTTTTTCTAGGGTCAATATCACAGTGAACATCCCAGAGGGGTGAATCCTGTACAACTGAATGATGTTGTGTTCACACTCCATGCAGTATTTGTAACCATCATTACAATTCTACAATGTCTCATATATGAGGTAAGCATTAACAGTAGGACCAGACGTAGAAAAAAAGGGTCAAAGGGTCTTTTTTCAATTTGCTTAAAATTGACCAATTTTTAAAAAAAAAATCTACAAGTTCTCAGAAGTTCAAATCTGACTTTAGATTTGAGATTTCAGCTCCAATGGCCTTCTTAATGTTTAAATCTGACTTTAGATTTAAGATTTGACCTTCAATGACCTTCTAAAGATAAAAAGGTTAAAAGGTCAAAATGTCTATTTGCAACTTGCTTCAAATTGACCATTTTTTCAAAATCATCTACAAGTTCTCAAGAAATCAAATCTGACTATAGATTTTAGATTTGACCTTTATTGACCTTATCAAGGTAAAAAAGAGTCATAACATTGTGAGCACACTACATTTTGTCATGTTAATGCCTTGTATATGATTGCTATTTTATGTCATAAATATTGTATGTGACTATTGTCTGTAATTGCTATTGTATGTTATTGCAGAGAGCAGGTCAAAAAATGTCGAAAATCTCCATTGTGCTGGTATCAGGCTCCTGGCTGTTTGCTTTCATAGCTCTCTTTGTGACGATATTCCACAAGATCACATGGCTACAATACCTCTACTACTTCTCCTATATTAAACTAGGGGTCACTCTCATAAAGTACATACCTCAGGTACATCGGCTGATTCAGCATTGAAATATTTTCAATCAATTAAACTTATGGCAGGTGAACTCATTGAGTCTAACAACTGGAAGGATTGTGTTGATGATTATACAAAGGATAAAAAATGTTTCTGCATGTCTTTAACATGAATTGCTATATTTATACAATACATTCTAATCTTAAGCTACATATACTCAGCTGAAATCAGTTGTTTAATATTTTGGCTTTTGCTGATGACTCGAAGTTGTGTTCACCTTTATTAGGCTCCTTGCTTTAGGAGACAGTGTTATCTTGTTTTAAACCTATAGAGATCTGCTTAAATCTACAATACATTATCTTATTTCAGGCTTATATGAACTTCAGACGCAAGAGTACAGAGGGCTGGAGTATTGGCAATGTTTTGCTAGACTTTACAGGGGGTTCTCTCAGCTTGCTTCAGATGTTCCTTATCTCATACAATAACAGTAAGATATATGCCGTATTCTCTCTAATTGATGCCCATAGTACTGCAGCAATAAATGCACACCTTACCTTTCCACGAAAGACTCTGGCAGAATCTGAGAAACAAAATTCAAGAAAAAAAGAAAAATTTGAAAAATATAAATAGGTGATAAGCGCTATTGATTGAGCCATTTCTTATAGAAAATTAATAGATATAAGATGTTATGTTTTCAAATTGAATGTAAAGGTATCCATCAAATGTTGACCCATTGGCCATAATTTCATTTTGGGGCAACCACATAGTTAGTAGCCTGGAAATTCAAATTCCTCAAGTCAGCCATCTCGGATTAAGCTCTCACCCTTACTCCCATTATATTTACCAAATATTTTGAATATTTTCAAAAACAAATTTACAAGGTGGATGGGTGCAATAGCCCATGGACAAATGAAAATTGTAAAAATTGGCAAATTATGACAGTGGTAAAAAACATTCTCCCAAAGGAAACATTTCTCATATGTATGTTTGTACAAGTACTATTTGTGTATTTCTCATATGTATGTTTGTACAAGTACTGTTTGTGTATTTCTAGATGACTGGAGTTCCATATTTGGTGATCCAACAAAATTTGGACTTGGATTTTTCTCCATATTGTTTGACATTCTGTTTATGATTCAACACTATTGCCTCTACAGAGGGGCTACACCCTACAGTCCTATAAATGGCAAGATGATTGCTCCAGATGGTGAGGAGAAAGATGTGTTATATACATGAATGTGGACTATTATAAGTGTCAGGTTATACTCTTTCTCATACAGATTCAAAACTAAACAGAAACTACTGTTTTAAAGGGTGACACATATCGTTTAGTGATTCAGACACTCTTTTCTGGTGTTGCTCACTGTTTAGTATAAAAGGCCCAATCCCGGAATAATATTCAAGGGTTCACAGGCTTGAGGTCAGTGTGTCGACACCTCTAACTGTTTTATAGCATTAGTATATTATAGATCGTCAGACATTTATAAAAGGGAGATTTTTATTTTGACAAATCAATTTCACATTTATGGGTGAAGTTTCAAGATCTTCTATTTGTGTATAATAAAGAAAAATTGACATCTAAATTTCCCCATAACGTATTGGTACACATTTTGACATATGAAATATCCTCCAAATGAAATAAAGCAGCTCTAATGCAAAGGTTTATATTGGGTGTTGTATATGCATTCTTTGAACAATCACTCTCTCAATAATGTTTTCAGAATCATCTTAAACGGATAACTTTATCTCCAAGACAATTTCAATAAGCTGGATTTTACAAAACTCCCCTTATTTCTTATAAATGGACTGATCCAGTTGACTCGCCTGGAGCCGCCATATTGTTTTTATATGGGAAGCTTATCGGCACCCTTTAAGACATTGTAGATTCAAATAGGACTAGTTGGTCCATAAGTGAGACTGGTAGATTTTGACAAACAGCATCTGTTCATGAACTTGTTGTACAAGTAATTGGTTATTTATATTGAGTTGGAATGAAAGTCTATCATTTTTACTTTTAGTAGACTTTACAGTTTGTTTTTAAAAATATATTTGGTATCAGCATTTGATTAACAGTTTAATTTGTAAATGATCAATGAAATTATAATTAATGTATTGTATATCACATTTGTAGGTTAAGTTGCATTTACAGTTGTTTTGATATATGCTTCAAGAAGTCATGTTGTAAGAGTAAAATGTATATCAGAAGTGTATACTGGCACTTTTAAAACACCAAAAATGATCCATGATATCTTGAATAAATGTGTAAGTTCATTCAAATATTGGATATGGATACATTTTTAATGTGTCTATGAAGTTCATATTATTGAATGGTGTATGATGTTGACATGGAATGATACATGTACTGTGTATAAAGGGACACGATACTGAGTGAATCAAACTATTTGGAAAAGTTGTTTACAATCTCGGACATTCTGATACTACCTATAAATATTTTAGTGCCCAAGTGAGTGAATTTTATCAGTCATTATTCAGGAGAACTGGACAGCATAAATCACAATTGAGTTCTCTTATATTGCAATGAAATGAAAATGATGCGATGATATATTTGATTCGGAAGAAGATGCTTGTGGGTATTAGGATATATTCTTATATATAGATTCCATTGTTTCTAATTGTTTGACTTAATGTGCAATAATAAAAATACTCAAACAAAACTTTGTAAATACAATAGAATTTATTTTGTTCTTATATTTATAGTTACAAACTCTAGTAAACAACACAACATCAAAACTGCAATAGGATGTTTCTATGGAATGACTTCTGGCCAATATTGGTGAGATGTTCAGCTTATGCAACCAAAAATGGCTACACATAAATACTACAGTGTACATTTACACAAATAATAAAAATGGACAAGAGAAATAAAATATTGAACACTGAGTATTAATACAATCCTGGTTGATATATACGTACAGTATATATCAGGACTGTGAATGTAATAATGAGTTTATGCAACATAGCATTACAGAACGCAATGTATATGTGCGTATGTATATCTAGAGACATCAATACATATCCACAGTAAATTCAAATAAGAAATTAAAATTAATTCAGAAAGTGGTGCCAAATTTATTCTATATAGTGTAGATACACTTATTTTGATGCTACTTATTTGGAGGGATTTGCTCAATTTCAAATATTGGTGGCTATTTAATTTGGCGGATTCAGGATTGAAGTTTAATTTTTGTAGATGTTTATATCATGAGGACATGTGTTTACTAAGATATTTTCTGTATTTCTTTTGGAATAATGTACAGTAGTATTGATGACATGTTGACAGGAAAAGGGGCCCCTGGAGCTTAATTTCTGAAGTGGATTGGACAAAAATTCCAAACTGGAATTTGACTGATTTTTAATTTTGTGGATTTTCTGAATATGCCAATCCGTCAAATTAAAACGGGAGCCAAATTAATTAATCCCATACTTGTCTAACCTGTAACCAGTCTGATCTGATCATAAATTGATACTATGGAAATCAATACAAAATAAATCACAAAAATTGCAGAATCAAGAATTATATTGATAAAACTCATTCTCGTCGAGCACACAGTGTTCACAAGCACCAAATATTATTGTTCAATGCATTAAAGTGGCACATATTGATGTAAATTGCATTTCTCTAGTCTCTATAACACCTGCTCAATGACTCCAGGTCTTCGAGCTGACTGCAAGCTTTAGGCGTTGGACCCTGGAAGATAATATAGACAGATGCAAACTTACACAGATGCCAATAAACTATATAAATCAATAAGACCAAAATAAAACATTTAATTTAGTTTTGTCATTAAGTAGACTGTAACAAAAATAAATGCAAGTGACAATCACTTGTACTTATATTTGTTGTGCAATATCATGAATATAAAACCATTTTAAAGTTTAGAACATTTCGTTCTATATAAAAATTCTTATTCATCACATGCAAAAATATAAAATAGCTATCATCAGAAAATCTACTCCTCCCTCAGGATAAATCTAATACACAATACCTCCCAAGATTTACTCTATTTACATCTTATTACCTTATATGTATCACACACAAGTTTCAGTAGATTAGATTCAGCCTCCTTTTCCATGGATTCAGTATGAACCTGAAAATCATTTAAAACGTTTAAACATCAGTGTCAAGATATAGGGACAGAAAATATTGGCATTTAAAGATACATTATGCCATAAGTTTCTCCCCCAGAAAATCAATGAGGTCCTATTGTTATTGCTAATAATATCTCACATACCATGGATATATCTTGAGAATAACTTATGGTATATTATTGCCGAAATATTGAAATAATCAACAGAACAACCAAACTCCAGAATTAAACACAATCGATTCCTTGACTAGCAAGGGGAATCCCCATTGAGTCACACAAGTGCCTTGAACCAGGCAGCCAATCAGGTTTATGATAAACAAATTCAACGACCAATCAGATAACAGGCGGACTTTCCAGATATATTCAAACTTCAGATTGAATTAATTTCTTCGAAAATAATTAGATTGTCCAGCACAATCCCAAAATTAACACTGAAAGAGGGGGATATGGGACTTCTTCTTTGGTAAGTAGATGGGTACATGTGTGGTGAAACTCAATATGCAAAAAAGTCCAAAGGGGTCTTGATTGTGCTATCCTATGGCATAGAGCCTCTTTAAATATAAATGTATGAAAATATTTAAATGTTGTAATGAAATGTCTGTATTCATACTAAAGTAATTATCTTACACCACAGAACAATAATTTTGAAATCATAAATCTTACAATATTTCTATTCCTTACTAGTTATATACATGTAATTGACATGTGAGACACCTGTAAATAAAGAATATCATACTATCACATATAATACATTCAGTGACAAAAAACTGAAGTAACCTGGGGTGAATATGCATGTACAATAGCCCTGTAAAATCACTTACCCCATTCAGTGTGACCCAGGGGACATATTTGTGAGGTGGGCTTAAAGCATTGGTCTTCAGAGCCATCTGGTGTTCAAGTAGGTTACCTTTGTCACTTGCCATACATTTCTGCACAGCTGAGTAGTCTATCTTATACATCTGAGCACACTGAAATATGTAGGCTACTTATAATCATATGTAAGCCAATCAAGTAGCCCGGAATATCTCAAACTATGATTTAATGTGTAATGAAACAATGTTTGATACCCCCCCTTCCCCAACATTCAAGAACCATTATCACAATCAAACACCACGAGACCATGGGGCATTCATACTGAAGACCATTATAATAAATGTTGAAGAAAAAATGATAACCAATACTCTTGACATCAATAATAATTGAAGTTGGGCATCTAATCTAAAATGATATGGGACAGACGAAATCCAGTGACAGTCTCAAAGTTTATGAGAGTATCAAAGGTTAAATATCCATCCACAAGCCTGACATAATCCGTATAACACAATCATCTATAAAGATGTACTCACCAGCGGATCTAGATGGGGGCGTGGGGGCTAACCCCTTAAAAAGTCGGAAATTTCGTGTTTTGCTCATCGTAATTTACAAAATTTGACTCTTTTTTTTTAATTTGCTCAAAGTTATAATCACACGCCCCCCCCCCCCTAACACAAAATCCTGGATCCCCCCCTGGTACTTACACGTATTGCAGATGCTTTAGGTAGATCTTCTGCAATTTCTATACAGTGTATAAATGGAAACCATCTTGTGACATTGTTTGAGATGTGGATGGCACATGTCTGAAATAAAAAATACACTTTATCCATTTTTATATTTAATTTGGAGCATTTAAAATTTGAATTAATAATTGTTGGGGAAAAAAGGACAACAACCCGATGCCATGGCAAGTTTTATTAGCATTGGATTTTTTTTGTTAAGCAACAACAATATTTATTCAACCATGGCAAAATACTTTCAACCAATCCAATTGTGTATTTACTATTCATTGTTACTCATTCACACATAGTTAGACAAGGTGTGTTCGATTCCAGCCAATCTGAACAGAGTATTCACATAATGAACAGTGTGTGAAATATCAAGAACACATGCAAGGTCACTAGTTAAACAGTTGTCATGGTGATGAATGGATTTTTCACATTGGATTTGATGACTTGCCAACTTGACCCTTGCAAAAAATGTTCTTTTAGTGATTCCATTCCTTTTAGATGATTTTAAAGAAAAGAATTTGCAATGTGTGAAAAGAGATTAAGCCCAAGACTCAATGCATTGTAGCTGCTTCATTCCACTCAGGCGTTGTTTCCTAAACTTTGCATTCCCGCTGTGCAGTCATGCAAAAGTTTGGAAACAACACCTTCATGGTATGATTCAGCAAATAATGCATTGAGTCATGGTCTTAAATCCTTTAACAATGAACTATTCAAATATGAGACATAGTTAAGACCTAGATTCAGGGGTCAATACTGTAACTTCAATCCCAGTTCAGGCTTAACTAAAATCTTAAATAATAAGATTTAAATAACGAATAAAAAACTGGGATTGTCATTGGTATTGAACTTGTGTGATTCACTAAGTTGCCAAATGTGCTCAGCATACATGTTTATTCATCCAAAACGAAAAACTCACATCTTTTATTATTAGACAATGATCTCAATTTTAAATGCATCATCAAGAATTTCTGGGTTTGTGTAAAAAAAACGGGTGACCGGGTAACCAGGTACCCGGTCGACTGGGTACCTAACGTTCCTAGCAGGGTTACCAACTTTCAAAGTTCCACATTTCCCCCCATTAGTAGCGAATTGACTTGACAGACTTAGCCTACCGAGTGCACTGCTGTTCGATATTTTTACCCTATACGAGACAGAGCGCTTTTTAAAATAATCGATCCAGCAAACAGTGACGTCCATGTCACGTTGCTACTAAGTTCCTAGAAGACGTTGCACATTTTCGTTCTTTACACGTCGAGGCAACGTAAACATGAGACATCTATTGATGGCATAAAAAGAATGTTGTTGTAGCGTGTCCGTAAAGTTCGTTAGTGTGGAAAATATAACAAACAGGAACGTTTGATTTTTTACTACATTGGTCCATATGTGACGTAACTCAAACGTTAAAATTCAACATTGTCAAAACAGGCTTTTAATAAAAACATGACAAAAAGTTTGTGTTCTCACTAAGTCGGTTCATTTCCGACGTATTGTTAACGTTAAAATTAAATTTGAAATAACCTCAAAACGTGACGTCAATAATGACGTTCATGGACCGTATTGATCTGATGTTATTTAAATATTCAGCAAAACGTCGATGGATGGTTGAATTTCAACATTGTGGAAATGGCTTCAAAATATTTGTGAGTTGAGGAAACGTTACAAAGACGTCAATATGTTCTCACTAAATCGGTTCATTACCGACGTTATTTTAACGTTAAAGTTAACGTTGTCAAAACGTTCTTACGATGTGAAATAACCTCAAAATGTGACATCGAAAATAACGTACATGTATCGTCCACATCCAACGTTATAAATAAAAAAATTCCTAACCCTGCTAGGAACGTTAAGTACCCGGTCACCTGGTTACCCGGTCACCTGGTTTTTTACACAAACCCAGAATTTCTAAAGGGTTCCAAAACTGTGCTTTTGTACAAGCAAATCAGTTAGCTGTAATAAATAGTATAAATACCTCAATAAGATTTCCAATACATTCCTCTTTCCCGTGCTGACAATCAAACTCCCACATATCTCCCTTCTTTCTTTCCTGCAATCATTTTTGTACATACATTCATTTTTTACATATATTATGTACGTTCAAGTATCATGTATGTATATTTATTTATTTATTGAATATCTCAAATGTAATGACTACATCTTACTCGAGTCTCTAGCTTACAGCTAGACGAAACTTCATTGATTTCGTATGTACTGTGCTACACGCACCTACACGCACCTAGAACTCATTTTTAATAAATTTTATAAATATTTTTAAGAATATTAATCATATTTAGGATGAAGCGTTGCTTGTCTGGATTTAGATATTTCAAAATTTCATTTCGGAGTTTTGACACATGGTGAAATTTTCTCGCTGTAGCTAAAAATGGCTTCCGGTTCTGGACGTGAATAACATTTGAAATTATTCTCGCTTAAAGAAATCAAATATAACAATAGATTCAGACGGGGATGTGAGCTGATGTTCTTCAAATCTATACATAAAGGTATATTTCATATTATTATGCCATATTTACTGTGCGTGTGACACAATGATTTACAATATTTATAATACTAAGGCAGCTCAATCTTCCTCCTCAAAGCCGGAATATAGAGAAGGCTTTGGACCGAAGTAAACTACATCCAGCCAATTTAAAGTAGTTGTCATGTAGAAGAGAAGGCTAAGTGATGAACCAACAAGTTTTTATTATTCTTATATCATACATTGTGCCTGGTCATTGGTGGGACATACAGTATCCCAATTGACCTCCCTCACTCCTATCCTGCCCATTTAGAATCTAAGACTCACCATAGCATTGCCATATGGTACAAGTTCTAAATCGATGATGTTGCTCAACTGGGCCCAGACAGGGAACAACTGCTCTTTGATGAAGTTCTTACAATCTGGACAAAGAGATTCCATGTAGAGGGTCAACTTCACAGGTTCTGGGGACACTTCATTTACCTTCCAGACTGATTTTGCACACTGCTCAACAACCTTCACATGAAATAAAATATAAATGTGTCTGGCATACAAATGTAATAACAGGTGCATCTACAAACGCAGGTCTTTTCAACTTTCGATTGGTCAAAACAGCTTCAAAATGTCCCCATCTTCAAAGATTTGATCTACAGTACAAACAGTAAATTTGTTTGGAGGACAATAGAGCAATATTGCAAACAGGTAGCCTAATTGCTTCCAAAATAAAGAAAAGATAGTCTACACATGACAGTCTTATTGCTTATTTTTTAAATTCAAAGTAGTTCCTAAGGGGAGGCATCAAAAGATCAATGTCTGATAGAAAACTAAATAAATCTAGTTTGGGGGGGAGGGGGTCAAAGCTATTTCAGTTTGCTATCCGACAAATTTCAACATTTAAATTTTTCGCAATTTCGACTCGAAATGCCTTGGAATGGTTTAAAAATAAAGACTTTACCAGATGCCTTCTTCACCAAGATGCATGTATCATGGAATATTATGCCTATTGTTGTTGGCACATGTTTTAAGAATCATAAATAAGTTATAGTACTGGCCCCATGAAAGTCCAAATTGAGTCGCTAAAACATGTGAAAAGTCCGCGATCAACTTTCATTGTATTTAGTTTTGAGGGGGAGGGGGGGGGGTCCAACTCAAAACTAGATTTATTTAGTTTCCTATCAGACATTGAACTTTTGATGCCTCCCCTAACATTTAAAATTTTACAAAGACTTTTGTGAGCACACACATAAATTATCTTTAGATGTATTCTATATTATTCCATATACCATCGATCTATTCATATCACCTTTGAGAAAACCATGGGCTTTCAACAGGCATTTTTATTTATTAGCATGCAGTAAACAATGGGGATGAAATAGTGTAAAATGACGGAATATTCAGCGTTACAATAGTTACGTTTTCTCTCACCTGACACTGTTTTGCAGTTTCTAAGGAGTCACACCACATTCTTGGAGGTATATCACATCCATTTACAGCAATAATTAAACATGTTAAAGTGTATATTTGCCACATTATGCTTCTAAAGTGAGAGGCTTCTGTGCTCAACTTTGTTTACTTTTTTCAAAATGGCTACAAATGATAGATCATGTGACTCTACTTAAATAGATCATGTGACTGTCATGTGACTTCCAATTTATGAGGCACTCACTTTGACATTTTTAATTTAGTTTAAAGAAAGTGAAACTTTAAAAAGTGTATGTCAATACTATTCTACATGCATATTTTTATCACTTTTAACATCTGTAGACCTATTGAATGGAGGATTTCAAATAAAGCTACAGTCAGCCATATTTAATATTCTAAATACCACAGACGAGAAATACTTTCTCCGAAACTCCTAGTCTTTATACTTATAACCCTTGCCAAATACAACATATTTGATTTGGGTGAATCAAACATTGCTCTAAATTGCTGTATACATTCACAAAATGTACATAAACAGAAAGTAATTGAAAGTAAAATAATGTAAATTCTTTATTTATACGACACACCAAGTATCAGTATGGTGGATGAAAAAAATAAATAAAAATAAGCCCTACAGGCAGGAACCATTGGCTTGGAGTTTGAAGACTATTTTTTTGATTTGATTATATGAAATGACTATGACTTTATGAAAACTACGTCTTCAATGATGGTTCTGATTTTTTAAAATAAATCTAGCCTTTCATCAAGATAAACCAAAAGGTCTTTAGTGATATAGATAATAAAAAGAAATATGTGCAAGTATCATACACTCTAAATGGTAATTGTTTTTTATCATAACTTATTACCACAATTTCTACTCAATCTATGGTCATTGTAATGTCATCTTGATGCATAGATTGTCCAACTATTATCATACCAAAAAGATTTAACAAAATAGTTCACTTCAATATGTATATGACTTTATTTGTAGCTGCCAAATGGAGTGTCATAATACTGTACAAATTCATATAATGCAAGTTTAATAAAAAATAATGGCTTTGCATTTATACCTGCAGTTTAAAGTACCTTTAATGTTAGAGTATTGTCTTTCATATTATGTTCCAAAAATAACTGTGTAACTAGATCTAAAATATTAGCCAATGTATAACACAATTTAATATCTTTTTAGATCAAAAGTCAATATTTTTCCTTTGTGTAAGTTTATTTGGGTTGCATATCACAATATAAAATTAACTGCAATTCAATTTCAAACAGCGTTTTTTAGTGTAAATGTGAAAACAAGAATATTTGACATGGCCCCTCAGTGAGACAATAGTCCTTTCATTGCAACATGTGAACCTCTACTAATCCAATCACATTTGGCCATTCAGCCAGTTATGTTAAGACAGCATAAACAAAAATTCCCCAAAAATTCAGATCCTTGCACATTTAAAGACAAAACATATCTTACACTAAAAAAATGCCATGTAATAATTCAAAACATAGATGATCCTTGTAAAACACTTAATATTGATGTATCAGGTATACATTTTACATGTATCTAAATAAAATAGTTCAATAATTGATCCAAACCCATCATAGAATGACAATTATTATGTTTGTATGTTTTGTATAAATAATATCATAATATTCTATATTTGTGTCCTTTCTTTGTCTTATTCTGTGTCTTTTCCATTGTTTAAGCTGTGTCCTCTCCACATTTTACTTTTTGCATTACCTCAGCCAACATAGCATTACACATGGCTGCATAAGGGTTCATCTGAACCACAACATGTTTGGCAAAGGCACTTCCCAGTTTAGCCGCATGCTTAAAGTCATCAAGAGCCTTCTCATCTTGTCCTGCAATTGTTATAGTAATATCAAAGATTCATATCAACTGAGGAAAGTTGTCTTGAAATAACACAAAAGCTGAATTTGTAAGCAAATGTGAATTAACGAATAATAATGCTGTAATATTCAGACTCCATAATACACACTACAACTTCACTCTATATTCCATTCCTGGTTCATTACCGGCCTAAGTCTCTTTTTTGGCCAACCTTGCTAATATTCCTAAATACCACTGCATGCTTAACATGTTGGATATAATACATATGCAATCATACCTTCTTTTTTATTTAGTAATCCTCTTTGTACAAATGCCTGTGTTGCAGCCTTTCCCTTCCCTCCACTCAGCTCTAGGGCCTTGTTAACATCAAGCATTGCACCTGAAGAAAAATACAAAGCCACAAATGCCATAAACAACTTGTTCAATATCAAATCAGAAACAAAAAAGAAATATGTGCTAGAGATTGGAATCCATTGAACACAAGCCATAAATTACATGTAATAAATATATTCTTTGATCAAATTTATTTGATGAGCTTATTATAGTAGTTAAACTCTCACAAGCAGTATCCCCCTTCAATCTCAAAGCTTGTGCTCTGTTATTGTAGCATGATGCTCGACTAGGACATCTGTTAATGGCACTGTTAAACCTCTCCAAAGAAGCACCAACATCTCCACTCTCTGCTGCCTTTACACCTTCTATCTCAAGCTGCCTCGCCTCATTCTCAGCTTCAGGAAGATTTTCTAAAATAATAAAAGGAGCGCCATTGTCAAGAACTTTTACTCCTAGAGCATTATTGGACTTCAAACAGATGTGAAGGTTACCTGCATATGATATACCTATTGCATTATGTATTTTTGCAAAACTTGTTTGATCCTCCATAAAGTACATAGGAGCATTCTCCGCCACGGGGCATTCCCAGAAAAACCCTTGGCATTGAGTGAAAACCTGGGGGATTGTTAGACTATTGTTATCAGGCCTACCAACTGTCTCGCATTTGCTGGAGAAAATTAAGTCGCGCCAGTTTTTTTGTGTGTCAGAATACTGTATGTTACGCAAATAGGCATTTTCTCTGATTATGTCATGCAAAAAAAATCCTGAGAAGAACATAAAAATAACAAAGGCTATTACATAAAAAATGAACGTCGAAAAAAAAGAATTTTCACATGAATTACGTATATATGACACATTTGCTTCGAATTCTTTCATTCCTATCCTCTCCCTTGATGGAGCACGAGTGAAGCGAGCATGAAAAATTAGAGGTATCCAAAATTTAGACACATGCAATACCATGGGCATTCAATATTGAAAGCCCAAGGCAATACACAATACAATTTGAACACTGTTCAAAATTTGGAACAAGGTGTTCAGGTTTGAACCAAGGTGTTCATAAATTGAAGGAAGGTGTTCAACATTTGTAAGCCACTCATTTTACGTGTTCCCAAGTTGGCAGGCCTGCAATCATACGGATAAAACGACAATGCCCATTGCCCCAAGTCAGAGAATGCCTCTAGTGGAAAAATCTGCCGTTTCCAATCCAATCCAATAGTAGCGTTCAATCACAATCTGCATGTCTTAAAATCCCCCCTCCCACCAGTCACTGTATAATCACTGATGGGAAATACCTCTTAAAGAAAGCGCCTTCTTGAGGATGTATTTCCTAATAAAAATTCTGATATCTGTGTATAATATAGTGATTGGGAGGGGGATGAACTCTTGTTCCCGTGTCTGTGGATCTATGTGTACTGTAGTCATCTAGAAATCAAGAAAAATCATAACTTCCCGACCAAAACTACTATTGCCATCTCTCTATCTCTATCCGTACATATATAGAGTTCTTTATAGTAGGCAAGACAGGCCCGTAACCAGAGGGGGAGCTGGGGGAGCGGAAGCTCCCCCCCCCGGCGAGAAATTCTTTCAAAATCATGCAGATTTCACCATTCTGAGAATTTTTCGCATGATTTTTAGCCAAAATTGTGAAAAAACTCCCCCCTGGAAAAAAGCTCCCCCTCCTGGTAAAAGCTGGCTACGGGCAAGCTAGAGATTCACTGGCTTGGGATTTTATTTGTCCATTTTTCCAATTATCACAAAAGGCAATTTTTGGGGTAATTTGATGATGATATTTACCAGTATTCTCTGCCTCAGACTCTTCTTCGTAGTTGACTGTGTCACTGTATGGTAGTTCGGGGTTGAATATACGCCTGAGGACTGTGTTATCGTGCTCCGACAAACTTTTTTGGCACATTTTTATTTTAATTTTATTTTTCTAGTTTCTAAGGCTGTAAGCAACTGCCAATTCAAATAAATATAACAATATCTTATTCCCTTTATACTAATATCAAATAATTTCATTAATTTAAAAACACTTTTATTTATTTGAAACATTGTTTTTAAATTATGTTTTGTTACGAATAAAAGTAGCCGTCGGGCACAATGAGAAAATATTGTAACACCCGTGACTGCTTACATGGTACCTCTACCACCTCCTGGAACAGATTGATAGTCATGTATCCTCGGTTTGTTTATCTCGTGGTAAGTAGGAAAGTACATGTAGTTCTATTAAAAACCTGTTGGGGGTTTCAATGATAAACTACAGTTACTGCTTGGCTAGAAGACATGGCATGTGGACCACTGTGCACTCGTGAAAACGTTTATTCTGGAGTAAATTTTTTTTAGATGTTCTCAAAATCGTAACGAGAATATTTCATCAATTAAAATTCAAACGAGACCCTTTCTGTTGCAAGACTTATGCCTGTCACAACCGTCACCATGTTATTAAGTGTTTTTGGCTCACAGTGAGCCTATGTGATCGACCAGGTATCCGTCCGTCAGTTGGTCCGTCCCATAGGAGACAGGTTACCTGAAAAGGTAGATACATAGATTACATCATCTATTTGACCTATCGTCGCCATTTCCCAAGTTCACCCGGTTTCCGAGAAATTTTCTGTAACTACTAGACACTTTGTTGAAGTAGAACTTTGAAATAACTTGTAGTTGCTGTATATACAACTTATGTTCTCTGAAGATTTCAAAGCTCTTGAAATTACAGTATTTGGTGTTTACTCTATAAAATTTGACAAGAAGTAGGACTAAAATTTTCAAGTGCTTGAAAGTTTAACACAACACGACACTGGGTAAACCGTAATTTGTCTCATGAATTAAAAACATTGGTAAAAAATAATGTACAATAAAGAGGATGGAATCACCTTATGTTTGCTGAACATTAAAATCAGTATTTTGAAAATGTGTCATCTTTAAAAAGGCTTTTTAGTTTATAAATATTATTAGTAACTTAATAGTATTAGGAATTTAGTACTATAATAGAACAAAGATTTACTGTACGCCCGGTATTATTCGCGTGCGATTAACTTTCGCGCTTTTCGCGAGGGTGTTAAAATCGCGAAAAATTATCGTCGCGAAATTGCAAATTAAATCCCCGGGAATTTGTTTTTACCCGGGGCTCTGATGCATTTCGTTTTATCTACTAGTTTGGATCGAGTTATAGTACTTCAATAGTACTGTGCAACTCCATGACTTTACTATGCGCATGCGCGGCAATGAAAGCGCACGTGCGCACGATTGTTCACGTGATCGTAGCCTGCAATTTGATTGGACATCATATACTGGGGAATCTCCGAATACGATAAAATACAGTATTCGCGAAATTTAATAGCCGCGAAACCGTGTTTTCGCAAAATTCGCGAAATTAAAGCTCGCGAATAATACCGGGCGTACAGTAATCATATTTTTGGTGAGTACCTGTCCTTCAGACTTCATGGAATATCTCTCGTGAAAGATGCACATATTCACCTCAATAGAATTAGATATCTTAAGATATATCTGTTGGGGCTACCTTTGGTTACCATTAGTGCCTTCTGAACAAAGTTTGTATTTTATGTTCATGAATGTTGCTTTTAAGAAAAATCTGCCCTTTGTCTTTTTGACTATGTTAAAGGGGCAATAAGGACTGTAGAGAAAATAGGAAAGTTTTTTCATTTTTTCTGAGCTATCAAGGCAACATTTGGTTTAACATCTTCTTTGACATACTTATTTTCTTTAAATGTATGGATAAATTATCAATTTCAACATTAAAAAGTGTGAATTCAGTTCAAAGCTTCAAAAAGGGGACTTCCACTTTTATATTTTTAAGATCCACCATGTTTCAAGAGGAATACCAGCTGAAATAATGTTTATCTAGGGGGTTTCTTTGTAGATAATAAAAATAGATGTTAGTCTTGATGAAATATCCAAACTTAAATATATTTTGACACTGGTCCATGATCGTTGAATGACCCCTCTGCACTAATTATTGCACCTTTAAATATAGAATTGCTATATAAGTATTATATCTTTAATACATATAAATATGCAATATTATCACATGGTACCTCATAAGCCAATACAGTGAAACTTAAAAAGTGTAACACCTCTAGAAGTCGAACACCTCTGTTAGTGGAACACTTTTCAGAGTCCCAAGACCAACTGACTTAATGCTAAATGAACCTCTATAAGTGGAACACCTTTTTAGAGGTGCCAAAGGTGTTCTAATTAGACCAGTTTTACTGTACTGTATATTAAACCTGTGACACAAAAATAAAATATTATTACTTCATAATGACTTAGTCAGCTTGTAAGAATCTAAATCTGTATTCAATTTGTAATTTCTAGCATAGATTATCTGCAGCTCCTTTCATTACTACGGTTTGATTTTATCTTTCTAACAAATAAAAGGAAATGACTCATTATGACATGTATGATGTATATTTAAGGAGTGAAATAGATGCAGTTATCTTGAAAATACTGATTTTCATAATCATCAGTGTTTGATGAATTAATTTTACAATAAATCTATTTTTTATTTTTTCAGTTTGAAAGATGTAGTCTCTCTAATGAATGATCTTTCTGTAACAATGAGCACAAGGCAATATAATCGTTAACATGTCAATAGTAAACCTGGGTGTTCAAGAGCCAACAGAATACAATACATTCAGTAGATGCAGGATTATCCACTGGCAACAAAGGTGACATAAGGTTTATTAGCAGTCATGATGTCAGAGGAACAAATGATCGATGGAGACACGTGTGAGTAAATATTTGGTACTTTTAAAAATTGTCCAAAAAATAATTGTGTGGTCCATTAATAAAAAAATGAGCCAGTTCTTACAAGACTGGGATGTTATGTGTGAACACACAATGAATTCTTTCACTTGATTGTAAAGAATAGTCTAAAAATGTACTCTTTTGTGAGATTTCTCATGGGAATATACCTTGGTCGTTCAATAAGTTTGGGGAAAATGCTCTAGTTTTAAAGATTTTTATTTTTTCATGAAATGTTCACATGACATCTATACAAAAAATATCTGGTTATTGATTCTTAAAATATTTAAATCAAATTTTTAAAACCTTTGAAATGTGAGCATTTTTCCGAGAACTTATTGAACAACCTGGTATACACAACAATGGAAATCTCTTCTATTGCTCCACAATGTTTTCTTGAGTGATACATATCACTTTTCACAATGTGAACCCATGTACTTAATTAATTTCAAATACTGATTAAAATTGTTTGTGCTCCAGTGTATTCAAATACTAGATCCTGTATTTTTCTATTGCTATTGTAGCTGGTTTGCTGGAAGAAGATGAGGATGGATTACAGCTAGAACTCCAAGAGCCCCTGGTGCCCACGCAACAGTCAGAGCCCTCTAGTGGGAGCCATGGATCAGCATCCTATGTTATATTTGCCTCCATGATGGCTGCCCTGGGAGGACTTCTATTTGGATATGATGTTGGTGGGTAAATAAAAGTATAATGGAGTAAATGATCATGTACAATAAAAAGGCAAAAATGTCTATAAAGGTGAATGCTGTACATGTGTAATGAAATTTAAAATAGAGTCCCATATTTGCCAGAATAAAATTTTGTTTGTGGATTGAAAGAAATACACATTTGTTAGTTCTTAAACTTAAAAACTTATAAATTAAAATGTGATAATGTGAAAAACAGAAAGTGAAAATTTATAATTCAAATTTCAAGGTCCAAACATCAACATGACCGCTCAATTATATTTGGCCAATTACTTGTCTTTCTGTGACATCAGCATGGTATTGCTCAAAGTGGCGAGTGTGTAAAAAATATCTCATTTTCAGTTACACTTGTATTGTATGCTCTTTGTCCACAAAACCGACAGTCAGTTAAGTATGAATCCTAATATGTATGATATTTGATGAATTTAGAATAAAGTTAAAGTGTAAATATATTGCAGGTATTATATCTGGTGCACTACTTCAACTGAGGGAGGTGTTTAACATGACCTGTTTCCAGCAAGAGATGGTGGTCAGTTCCATGTTGATGGGGGCCCTATTGGGATCTTTACTTGGAGGTGAACCAACACATCACTCTTTTTATTTTATTTTTTTAAATTTTTTTATTTATTTATTTTTATTTTGTTTGATCTTAGATCAGGTCCTTCAATGTCAGCTTTGATTTCAGTTCTAATTTAATTAGATCTAAAGTTAACTCTACTTAGATCAATTTAAAGTGGGTGTTAATATATGGCAGAAAATTTTCTCCAAATATGTTGACATTGAACAACAGTAAAATTGAAATATATATTTTATTGACTCAATAATCATGTCATACAGATGACACTACAGTGTACAAAAACTACAAATTACAACTCCTACAAACTACTTTCCATCAGTTTCACAATGTTATGAGTATACTTGTATTAACAAAATATCAGTATAGTGTATTAAATCTCATACTTAGGTGGAGTTAGAAATGACATCTTGATGCTTTACAAAATTGTATAATTGGCAATATTTAGGTTTTCTTGTTGATCACTATGGTAGGAGACTGTCTATCATCATCAATGCCCTGGTCTTCATCCTTGGTGCCATCATCCTAGCTCTGGCTCCTAACTACCCAGTTCTGGTAGGTACACTTTTTCAGTACAGTAGAACCTGTGTAAGTGGAACACCCTCCGTTCTGCCAAAAAGCGTTCCACTTAGGAGGTGTTCCACTTACGGAGGTTTTGGCTTCGCGGGGATTTAAAGATCATACAAGATCAAATATAGGGTTTATATGTTTCACCGAAAATATGATTCTCCATTCATTGCAGGGCAGCTCTATACCATCAACTATCCATTTGTTTTACTCAAAAAGGTATCTGACACTCGTAATCCTCCTCATTCTGCCAAAAATGTTTTCTGACATTCTTAATCCTCCTCATTCTGCCAGTCTCAGGCACAAAGATTTGGCAATTAAGTTTTAAAGACTTGTTTTGTACTGCTAATAATTCATTTGTTTTTAACCGAAATTCTTAATCTTACTTATCAAGTTTGAAACAAACAGCAAGGGGTATTAATTAGAGGTAGCATCACATGTCCATCTCTACAGGAGGTTAATCCAATTTGATGAATGATAATCTTATGAAATCCTAATTTGCTAATAATCAAATTAATTAGTGGTAGCATCACATGTTGATCTCTACAGGAGGTTAATCCAATTTGCTATATGGTAATCCTAATTTGCCAATTATCACATTATTACCTGTTTTTATACCCAGATATCACTGTAGGAGGTTAATTCTGTTTACAAAAGTATCAATATTAGAATTTATGGAAAATTGACTGTTCCACTTAGCAGGTTAATTTTTCAATATGGGGTGTTCATTGTTCTAGTTTGGAGATGTTCCACTTACAGAGGTTCAATTAACATTAAGTCAATGGGTTTTTAAAATGGGCCTTTGAAAAAGCGTTCCACTTGCGAGGTGTTCCACTTACGGAGGTGTTCCACTTAGCAGGTTCTACTGTATTTATAGTTGTATAGTTCAACATTCCATCATAATATCCCGAATCTCTTTATATACTAGCCATTGCGCATTCTCACAGACACGCCAGCACATGATATAACGGTGATAAATTTCTAGATTTATTTGAATTCAATATTTTTCATAACTGTAAGCTACAGCTGTTCCCAAGGAAATGCTTACTGAAACAGTCATGAATGGCTGATTGAAATGGATTTTCTTATGCATTATTAGACCATTTAATCCCATAGTTGAGGTCAAATCTGTATGATAACATATAAATATATTTATGATATTTTGCAAATGCATGGAAAAAGTGATATTCCACAGATATCACATTATGCTCACTTGTCCAGATATTGATATCAACTTGTGGATAAAAATGATATCCCTCAAAATCATAGGATATCCTATCCTATACATATCCAACATGCT
This sequence comes from Owenia fusiformis, assembly GCA_903813345.2. Classification (NCBI taxonomy): domain Eukaryota; kingdom Metazoa; phylum Annelida; class Polychaeta; order Sabellida; family Oweniidae; genus Owenia; species Owenia fusiformis. Next base: position 26,994,132 of record CAIIXF020000001.1, on the reverse strand, counting down.
CTTCAATCTCTTATCTTCAGATTGTAGGGAGAATCCTAGTGGGCTTTGCAGTGTCATTGTCAGCCATTGCAGAATGTGTTTACATATCGGAGATAGCACCTGCTGTAAGTGCACCCAGTACACCCAGTAAAACTTCCTCATTGGAACACGGGTACAGTAAGACATAAGCCAGACGGGGCAATTGCCTCAACAAAATTTTACAGAAACATATTTTTCATCTAAAACGATGGAAATGCATTCATAAGAAGTACAAAGTATCATACCTACCTCATTCAGCCTTAATTTATGACATAATTGGACATGTCGTCAATTATGTTATGTGTACAAATTATGTAATGAAAAATAATTGCAACAAATATAAATACTGATACCAATTTTCTCCCATAGTGCTCATGTAATGCAAAGCAGTCATGTATTTCTTTTTTAGTAAATGTCATTGAATGGATTTTGTCTTGTTTCTTCACAGACTGGAAAATATCTCATGAACATTAGCCTTGCACCTTATTTTTGCATTAACAGCAGACCATAATATGTTATTTTTGTACTTGGGTTTTTATTTCCCCACCACATAGTGTGGGGCCATATTGTCGGCCTAGGCGCGTCCGTCTGGTTGTCTGTCTGTCCGTCCGTACGTCCGTACGTCCGGTAGTTTTCTTCAATACCGCTACAGATATCACCTTCAAATTTTCAGGGATAACTTATGAGTGCATACAGATGTGGATGAATAACATTTAACTCGATACCTACTTCCTGTCGGCCATTTTGAAGTCGAATGCTAAAATCCTTGTCTGCAAACTTTAAGAAAAACAGCTTCACAGTTGCTTTTAAAACTTTAATATCTTGTTCAGCTCACTTCATTCTACATCTGATTAAATTTTGGACCTGTTAGCTCAGTCATGTCAGCCATTTTGAATGTTTTAAGGAAAGTTAGCGTGCGATAATACTTTGTATCATATTGAATGATGTTTTTGAGTTTTCATACTTTAAATATTTAGTAGCTTTAAAAATAATTTCAGGTGTACTTTGTTGTAAAAGCCTATGTTATTGTTAACAGTAGTTATATGTGATAATTTTGTTAAAAGAAATCAGCAAAAACTCATAATCACTTTTTTATTGTCGGCCATTTTGGATTTTTTCGTCCTAAAATCTTGTCTACGCATTTCCAGGTGAACCGTTTGGTAGATCAATTTCACATTTTCAGGGATGGTTTTAAGTATGAATTTCTAGATCTGATTAGTTTTTTGGCATTCTGGATAAATGTCAAGGCGATCATTTTGCATTTTCTGTCTTAAAATCTTGCCTATAAAGTCTTGTCTAAGCGTTTTTAGGTGAACTGTTTGGTAGATCAATTTAGAATTTTCAGGGGTGGTTCTTAGTATGAAAATCTCGAACTAGCTAATTTTTGGACATTGTGGGTAAATTTTAAGGTGGCCATTTTGGATTTTCCGTCCTCAAATTGTGTCGGTAAAGTCTTGTCTACTCATTTTCAGGATAACCATTTGACGGGATCACCCATTGGTGGGGACATTTTGTACACATTTGTGTTCTTGTATGATTATATGAAGGAGCAAATGTTTTTGTTACAGCGTAGAAGAGGTTTACTAGTCTCTCTGAATGAGTTAGGCATAACTCTAGGCCTCCTACTGGCATACCTGGTCAACTACCTCTTTATCAATACAGAGAATGGCTGGTAAGGAATGTTCATTAACTTAAGTTTATACTATGGTCATTTTGCAATTGCTGTGGATCAAAGTCACATTGTCCACCCATATAGCTCAGCTGTGTGTTCGCAGTGGATTCATGTTAAATCCCCAGTTCAGGCAAGACTACTAGCTTTGTTTGTTGCAGTAATAGGCTGTAAGTAATTTTGGGAGTTTTATTGAGTAGTTTACATAATTACTCAGTAAATCCATGCTGCATTCATTGAAAATAATTCATGAAAGTGCTCTTAATCTATATTCATTTTGACACACCCCATTGTACTCTTTACCACTGTTTATCATTCTTAGGAGGTACATGTTTGGCCTATCTGCAGTTGCAGCGGCCATACAAGGAATAGGGATGATTTTTCTGCCACAAAGTCCACGATTTCTTATGCTAAAGAAACAGGAACAAAAGGTAAGTTCAGGCAGGCAATACAATAGAACACCATATAGCACAATATGTTTTAAAGTAGCACAATCACTAAGTACAGTTTAACCTGTATATATCTGAATACTACTTTATTCTGAACACCTATCAATTTGAACACTTGTTTTCAGTCCCATTTTGATATGCTAACAACTTTAATCCACATATTTGGAAACTGTTTCTCATTACAGGCTAGGACAGTGCTCCAGAAGTTACGCTGTAGTAATTCAGTGGATCGAGAGTTAAATGGCATGAGAATCTCAATTGCCGCAGAGCAGGTATATGATATTCATCAGTAATTTTTGTAGATTGTTTCTTTGTTCATACAAATAATAATTTACCTTCAGGTTAATTGAGATAGTATTTTTAAAAAGAAGCTGGTGAGGTTTTTGGTGAGACTAAAATGTTCAACTCAGAATACCCCAGAAAATAAATGTTAAGCTTATTTTAGTCACATGACATGTATAAATCATGAGAGGTGCATATACTTTTTGTACAATCGTTTTCACACTTTGTGGTTTATAGAAAAGTACTAAAGAGAAGTTTGTATCAAAGTGTATAATGGATGGATTGTGGAAGTATGTTCTGTGTCATTACATCTACAGCATGACCATAATTGTATAAACTTTTGACTTGATTGTATTTCAGAGCCATTGATTGTGATTCAGACTTTATAACAAGTATAGCATGATCAAAATTGTATGAATAAATGATCAAGTTCATTGTATTTCAGAGCCACAGCCTGTTTGACCTGTTTAGTTCAGCTGATAACATGAGAGGTAGAATGTTCATTGGAACAGGCATCATCTTTTTTCAGCAGGTAATAAGACTACCATACCATATTTAGCGCCCAGCCCCTTATGAGCGCCCAACCCACTTCCCAAAGTTCAAGAAATATACGAGTAATGACCTGAATTATTAACAAATGCATCAGAAAAAGATTCAATTTCTTAAAGAAACCAAGTCCTCCTGGGATTTCTATTTAGCGATTTAAATGATCCAATAACAATCCATTACCATATCATTATTGTAAAAATTAATGCTAATCACAGAGAATGCAGTATATAACATATACTGGTACCTAGATAGCTGATTCTTAATATTTGGCTGACTGGTGTTGTGTACTATGTGTTCTACAAAGTATATTTAAACTCATGTCAAAATGTATTCCCAAGAACTTCTATTATATTGTTACATAAAGTATATTAAGATTCATATGTTCTGGGCCGATATAAAGATGGCAGCACCAGAAAGAATCCAGTATAGATAAACTGAATCTCATGCATCAGAGGAAGACAATTAACTTGCCACCTATTGTTGGATTCTGTACTGAATGTGACAATTGCTTTTTTTGATTGGTTTCAGTTCACAGGGCAACCTAATGTGTTGTACTATGCTCCCACTATATTCCTATCATTAGGTTTCCACAACAGTTCAGCTGCTACCCTAGCAACAGTTGGCCTGGGAACAGTAAAGGTAAACTTAACTTTTTACACTTTACTATTTGGACATTTTTCACTGTTAGCCATATTATTGAAAACAAATCCTGACCGTCTGAAAAATAACTATTTAAAATCTATTCACTGGTTATATTGAATTAAGTATTACAATTAATTAATTAATTATTACAAATGACTAGATTCAGTCCATATAATTATTTTAGGTTGTAATATTAATTTGCTCTTACTAATTGCAGGTCATATCTACAATAGTGTCATTGCTTTCTGTTGACAAGGCTGGAAGAAGAAAATTCTTGATAGGTGGCGCTTTGGGGATGATGTTCAGTATATTGTTACTAGCTGTTCTCACGCAATCCCTGCCACAAGACATGCAAGTGAAAGATTGTAACAGAAATTCAGTAATCGCAGTAAATAGAACATCAAATGGAAGTTCATTGATTATAGACTTCCCCGATGATTCACTAAAGACAGCAGATCAAGCTAAACTTTATAGAAGATCTGTAAACAACTCTAGTGAACTCTATCACACAACTCAAGACCCAGATGAGAGTGATTCAACCAAGAAGGGGGCTGGACCCACAACTGTATTGCCATTTGACCTGAACACTGATTTTGCTGTTGCCACGGCAAAATGGGCTGCATTGTTTGCACTCATGGTCTATGTGGCTTCATATGCAATGGGATTTGGACCAGTGTCATGGCTAGTACTAAGTGAGATATTCCCTGCATCAATCAAAGGACGTGCAATTGCCATGACAACTGTGTTTAACTGGGGAACAAATCTTGTTATTTCAATGACATTTCTAAACCTGATAAAAACAATAGGTATAGGCTGGTTGTTCACTGGCTACGCTTTTGTCTGCTTTATCGCAACATGTTTTATATTTTCTTTTGTCCCAGAGACAAAAAATCGAAGTTTAGAGCAAGTATCAAATGAAATGAAGAGTAGTTCTGCTTTAAAAAGAATGGTGGCAAATTGTCAGATGGTCCCATGTTTCAAGCCTTGTGAAACAAGTGGAAATGTTGTCATTTCTTCATCAGATTATGAGCAAGTGTCAGAGCAGACTTCTGCAACATAAGTTAATTGTCCCGTTGTGAAAGAAATGATGGTCCCCCAGGGATTATGGTCCCCTTTCTTAATGGCCCTTACTGGCCCTGATTGTGTTTACGATAATGAGGGAAAGAGTTGTATTAAGGTCACCATATAAATCAATGGAGAGTAGGACCATAATTTGATAGGACCTCCTACCCTTTTACACCGTCACTAACTCTACGTGTATACTCTTCTAAAGGATATTATAAAACAGTGTTATTAAGAGGAATTAGCGATGAACCAATTGCACTGATTTCCAACAGTGAGTTTGTCAAGCTTCTGTTTACTCCCGAATCTCTTTGACTGAAAACTAGAAAATGTTGTGGGATAGTAGAGGATTGGTGCAAGTTTTGCATTTTAATGGTACCACTGTAGTTGTAAGACTGATGTACAACTTGGCTTTTTCCTAGGGATGGGACGGTTTGGTATGGATTTTTGGTTAAAATGCTGTCAGTTCAGTTTTTTCGATTTGGTTCATTCAATTTAGCGATATGTTATGATTGACTGCTTTTAGTACCCAGCCCAAACGACTGATTTCAACTTCATTGGGGCTGCAATGATCTTCATTTCTTTTGGGAAAATGGGAATGTGTGATTCTGATGCTATATTGATTTTTGAATGCATTAAGCAGACAGCAGACAAGGTAGGGAAATATCAAAAATGTTGACAATCACTGTAATACAGTGTTTTCTTGATACTTGTAGATCAAATATTGAGCCAAAAACGAACCGAAAGCTGAACTGATAGTAGGGTAGCGAACTGAAAACCGGTTCTGAACCGCAGTTTTTCAGTATTTTAGTTACCCGTCCCACTCCTACTTTTTACAGTCATGGCTGCATATAAGGCAAACAACATTGCACAATAAACCTCACTAAATATACATAAACAACGACTATTTCTAAAAGCAGCATTATCAAATGACATGAAAGCTAATTCAGCTTTGATGTAGATCACGTTTTTAGTTTTGTATTTCAAGGTGATATGAAAGGAATTCAATTTAGTTGAAACATTTATACATTCCAATATCATTCCAGTCTCTGACTGATCTTTACAAATTACGAGACACATTTCGTTTTTCTCTTTATGAATTACTTTCCAAATATTGGAATTAGTATTTGTTATATAATATGTGATCTGAAAATAAGATCTGTAAAAATTTACATTAAAGGCATTTACAGGACTGTGTATACACAATAAGTCTTATCTTTATGTAATATATAGTCTATCTTTATGTAATATATACCATGACAATGTTATTGTTTAAAGATCTGTATTGATGTACTGTTAAGAAAATCAATACGTTGTTCAGTGTTCAGCAGTTGGTGTTGTTCAGTATTCGGTGGTTGTCATCTGTTACAATTGGCAGGTGGTAACTGACATTTTACATTTATGGCTGATTTCTAGCAGCCTTGTTTATTGAGGTAGTAGGAACAATTGCATTTACTTAAGAGTGCCATTAAGAAGTAAACAAACTTGTCACATTTACTATAATTAATTTACTCAAAATACTATATAGGGACACCTATAATGCCACTGGCAATTGGGTCCCTCATGTATGATATGTACTTATAATGATTAATGGCAATAAAATCTCTTGATGAAAAAACTCAAAATACTACAACAGTGAGGGAACCACAAAATGCATACCTTTGAAGTATGAGTAAAATACCACTGTACATCTTATTTATACACATGTGTTATAATGTAATCATTGCTTGTGTTTGTGATTATGTGTATACTGTACATATGCACATGTATGTAGTGATAATTCCCAGTAATGCTCCTTGATTTAAAACAACTTTTAACAATTATGTATAATGATCTGTTCTCGCTTAGTTATAAATAATAAAAATGTTTATTTTTCAATAATATATTATGTTTATTTTGTATAATACCACCCATCTTAGGTAACATTCCATAAAATATAAATAATGATAAAATTACAATCTATACTAAAACAATATTAAAATGAATCACCATATTGCATAATTATTATTTATATAATGAATTTATACATGATATTAATATTTTCATCTGCTTGAAAATATGATATCAGTCACTCTCGCTTTGTTAACCCACAATAGATTGTGAATTAAAAACCTACACCTCAAAAATCATATTTGATATGTGAGTAGAATATAATATTTTTAAAAGTCCAATTAATGATTATTAAATTAAAATAAGTATACAATTTCAATGACTATACATATAATAGCCCACCCGAGCAGGAGGTGCTGCACCAAGGGTTTTCTGTAAGCATTGCTGCATATGTCCTGGTCACATTTGTTCTAATCCATTGGCCGGCGCCAGCCCGATTGAGTGTTTTGTTCAATACTGCATTCAATTTTGAACAACATACTTAATCAGCCGGGCGCCGTAGTGAAAATCAGTGCAAATGTGACCAAGGCATAAGCTGGGTGGAGCTCAGATGTGCATTGAATTATTATACCATTTGTTTGCAACATTAAATTCTCTCAGTGATAGGGTTTCTATGTTAAATGCAATGTGTCTATAATGAGTATAATTCTCCATTATCACACCAAACATTTTTGAGTGAAGCCGAAAATGAATAAATTAGACTCAGAAGACATAAAATTGTATAAAATGGGCAATCAACAGAGCTATTCATTCATACAGTTCACTTTATGCAAATGAAAGAGTTCACACAAAAACAAAAAATTAAAATTGTATCGCCTTTTTTTTACGTGAAGCCATTAAGTAAAATTAAGATTTCTCTGCAACTTGATGTCCAATCAACATCATTCGAGTACCTATGTGTTTATGACACGTTTGGGCATCCGGGAATAACAATGTCTACCCAAAGTTTGCACGCGAAATTGACGTAATTCATGACTGAAATCTAAACACATAGATACTCGAATGATGTTGATTGGACATCAGGGAGCAGAGAAATCGTAATTTTACTGAGTGGCTTCACAAAAAAATAAGCACCTTAACACATTAAGTAAATGTTGATTCACAATAAGTAGTCCACTGCAAATAAAACAATTTACATAAATATACATAATAAAAACATACAAGTACTGTAGATCATTTTCCTATGTAATAATACTAAGACATGAGTTCACTGTCATTACAACTTGAATAAACCTATACTTTACATCAGATGTAGTCATTTCCAAAACTAATCATAATCTGAAAAACTGTGTCATTACTTGTTGTCCCTTCAGCAATGGTTTATCCTTGAGTTTTGATGATTTTGATGTCGCTGATTTTTTCACCTTCTTCGCTGGCTGACTAGATGATGCAGGCAATTTTCTTTTGCCCTTTCCTGCATTGTCTGACTTTCCTGCATTGTTTGATTTACTTCGAATAGGAGCACCATTATCTTTGTTTATATTATTTACAGAACTGGCTGTAGCATCGTTATTTGTTTTCTCAGTGATTGCATTCTCAGTTGACGTCTCCTGGTTCTCTTGGTCATGTAGGGACTCTAACACTCTCTTTGCTTTTTTGGACATGGAGGAGTTGTCTCCAGAGTGGACCACAGTCTTACTGAAATAATATCATCAAATTACAAATTGTAATTGTTGTTGCATATTATTCTAGAAACATTGCTTTCATTAGATCACATAATAAGGCATTCACTACATGACTTTCACTAAATGACTTTAACTTTCACTGCATGACTTTCACTACATGACTTTTACTACCTGGTTGTAATTCCAAAACTGTAACCATTTAGTAAAGACAGCAAACATAGACGCTGACAGCAAACTAAAACTGATGACTATAGCATGTGACCACTTCTTGGTGAGGAAATTAAAATGTGTGAATTCTTCTTCGATCTCAGATTTATTTTTCATGAGGACTAAATTATTTAAATCTATGAATTCACTCTCTTCGGATTTGAAACTTAAGATTATCTGATTATTTGACATGACATTAGAATGATATTATTTCAAAATATCTTCATATTGATATCAATTCTTTAGTTTATTGAAATGTGCCATCTCTGATTTTTCATTTCAAATAAAACATTTATGATTAGCATAATATCAGTGACAACTTATGAATCAAGTGTTTAGAAAAACAAATTTTTAAAACAGGATCTTTTTAATACCAAAACTATTGTATCAATCATATCTCCGATTCAGTGATTCTAGCTTTAACTTATTCAATGTATTCAATGTTTAGCTAAATCTCTAAACACTTGGTTATAATATTGGGAATATGTGTCACAAATATCCATACATCACACTGTAGTCAACTCTAGAGTAAATTATTAGGGAAAAATTATTAATTTTGAAACTTACTGATGTGATGCAAAAGCAGAATTTCAAAGATAAGATCAAACAGTTTGATTTCAGTATAAGTATTTTCAGTTCATGTTAGTGCTGTATTTTTACCACCTAACATATTTGATTTTGGTGAAGCAGGAAAGACATTGATTGATCCGGTGGTCAATAAAAGTATCATTAAGCGCATCAATTACATGAATGTAAACATGAAAAAAAAGAGATGATATTGATGTGGTTTTATTATGCAAAATGTGTCACACTGAAATGCAATAGCAATTAGCCTAGTTGACATATTTGTTCATTACTAGGCCCTTTTGGACCTTATCTTTTAATTTGAGGCCAAATTATCAACAAAATAGACTTTAAATTTTCAAACGTTGGGCCCAATTTTTGAGTTTGGGGCCCAAAATGTTTTCCAGGCAAGCATGGAAAGATTTTTTTCAGACTTGAAATTTGCCCCCCCACGCCTGTAGCTACAACATCACAATGAACATCCAATACAAAAAACTAAAGAAGCTTATCAGTGAACCATACTAATAATGTAGTATTTATTTACCATTGTATGAAGGTATCACTTTGTAGCGGGTATATATCATCACCGGTGGTACTCCTAATGCCTACATCATGAAGAGGTTTCGCCCAGTCCATGCAAGACTTGAACCTAGGCAATCCCTGTGCCTTCTCATCACAAGAGCCAGATAAAACATTACTGACTGCTCGGTCCAAGAGGGACTTATTCTCTGCATGTTCTGGAGATTCAGCATCAGCCTCTGGTGATCTGCGACATAATAAAAGAGATGACATATCGCAACTGTTTTACAACTGTATTCTGATTTATCTCACACAATGGCAATTTTTCCACATAATGTTCAACAAAAATTGCTGACCTTTTTCACCTAATTTGATTGATATTCAAGTAAATAGACATGTAAAACACAATTTCTATTTTTAAAGGACAAATTTAAAGGACTTCGTTTATGTTAAGACTCACTTTCTAAAATGAAGACCTTCAATTTCACATTTTTACTATCATCAAAAGTTTCTTTTGCTCTAACACTATGTCAGAAACTTCTGAAAGGCAGATCATTGTCAGAATGCAATAATTAGTACCATGGGTACTGGGCTCACATGTTGTTGCTCAAAAGTGAATGATGGCTAAAATAGCTGAAAAAATGGATGTATTTTCTGACGATTTTTTGTGACAAAATTATTTCATTACAACTACTCTTTAGAGTGACATGGCTTTTTACAATGCATGAAATTATTTGTAAAGCTAAGAAATGGGCCACAAGTAAATTTCGCAAGACAAAAATGGCGACCATTTTGAAATAAGGCAACAAATTTTTTTTCAAAATGTTGAACCTATTTACTCAAAAGAGGATCTTCTTTTTCTGGTTTTTATTGCATGAAAAGATTATTCATCAAGGGGTCTAAAACTTCTTCAAAAGTAGGATGGTATTGAAAGGCTAGTTTTGAAAATATCAATTTTCAATGACCAAAGTTATGCTGAAAACAATGGATAGCACGAGTTTTCCCTATGGGGGAATAACATGGGATATGTGGTTTTTAACTTAACGCATTTCAATACGCATCCCCTTTTCAGAAAATGTTAATATAGTGTAGAAGAAACTTTGGATATGTTTAAATTGAGAAAAACAAGATCCTCTTTTTAGAAAATGACCCTAACATTTTCAACAAGATAATCAAGTGAAAATGACACTAGAAAAATATGAATGCCAAAATGCTATTTTGACAAAACTGATCCACTTTTTATGGAAATACCACAGAGAAAGACAATGAACAAACTACATTTTACTGCTTGTTTTCTGTTGGCTAGGTAACATATTAATGACGTCACAAATTAAAATATAATAAACACTGTGATGTGTGACGTTTAGCTTTCTTGTCTGTTTAGTTGGTAGGGCAATAAGTAACTGATGTCATAGTTTATGTTATATTACGTCATATCTTCATCACAAACACAACATATGACGTTGTGATCGTTGCTTTGATGATTTGCCATATAAGGTAATAATGGCGGACTTTTGGTCACGTGACTGGTCAACAGTCGGTCCATAGAACAAATGGCTCCACCCACTTCGTGGGGGGCCTTCGTAAAAAAGTGCCAAGGTGGGGTACTAATCCATAATTTTTCAGAGAGTTGGATTTGATATTTTTATTATAATGGGGACTTCACTTGAAAGAAAGCATATTGTTTTCATGAAAACAACTGTATTGATGGCCAGAAAGTACCCATGGTGAGAGTTATGACTGTCTAAAATCACTTGCCATACTGCACATGGACCAAATAATTAATCAACTGATGATTGAGTTATCACCTGAAAATCCGAATGGATAAACAATTGGAACAGATAGACAGGTAAACTGATAGATGGATGGATGGCTTCTCTAAATCACTAGTCAAAATTTGTTGGGTGGGATAATATAATACACTTGAACTATACATTCCAATGTAAAAATATCAAAATTGTTCTTTTTAAAATTTGAAAAACAATTCACAAAACTTTTTTACTCATGATAAACTATTATGTTTACATTAAACTAATTGCATATTTACTGTATTATACATATACTGTATTATATATATACTGTATTATACATATACTGTATTATATATATACTGTATTATACATATACTGTATTATATATATACTGTATTATACATATGTGATTTAATGACCAAAGCTGAGATGGAGATCTGAAAGCTAAATAATCTCAGAGGAGTAATATGTGCTCATGAACCGTTTGAATTTTTTAACATTACTTTTATTGAATTTTTCATTGTCATAGAATACTCGATTACAGCTGTAATATAATGAACTACATTTGAAGGTGAAATATAATATAACCCTGAATACTGATGAATCAACAATACAAAATCTGAAATCATTTCAAAAGTATTTCTCCGCTGTTAATGCAATGTGAGAATAGCACTTTATTCAAACACACAATAGATTCTATTTTTTAGATTTTTTTTTTTAAGAGTCACTTTCTCAGAATTTAGTCTGCTCTACAAAAAATCGTTTACACTTTTGAATTGTATGAATCAAACCAAACAGTGTATAGGTTCATTCACATTTTCGATACGTAAAAAGATATTATACCCAATCACTATCTTCAGTTTTTTGTTTATTTTGGATCACTGCCATGCAGTAAAAGTGAAACAGTTAGGCTAGTTTACACTATAAATCAACATGTTCATTTGCAGTTTTCTCTATATGTGCACTGTATTATTTAGTGCATTATTTAGTGTGGGACCAAGGATAAATCCAGTATAAATGGTTCTCCAAATTCCTTCAAAGTGTGCATACAAGGGGACATAATACATAGAATGTACAAGTACTTTCAGAGGCCTGATTTTATTGTGACAATACAAAATAATTCGTATGTGACTGATTACAAAGAGGAAGTAATTTAGAAGTGTTGCATTAATGGAAAAACCTGATTTGAAACTCATGAATAATTTAAGATATTTTATTAAAGGACTGGGATATACCAACTGAATTGTTGCATTGATGGAAATAATATTACAATATTCATTAATTTTTCACACAAATTGTCTCTTTTGTCAAATTCTATCATACTGAGTCCATGTCTAATAGGTTCTTAATGGGTTCATTTTCATAACCTTCACAAAATGGAGAAATTATAAAACAGGTAATAATTTCTAAGTGTGGATATGTATGCCATTACAGTAAATCATCCCCATAAGGTCCCCTATAATTAGTGGTGTAGATAAGCACTCATGTAGTCATCAAATCAGCTCGCCAAAGAATAATAGAATTCGTCTCAATAAGGAGTTAAGATTTCGTGAATTATTTCACGAGTCTGAGATTCACGAATTTGTATTCTAATTTAAACGAAATATTTTTGAGTTTACTTTTTAGTTTTTTATTTGTTCAGTCCGTAGAACCAGAAATGAAAAAAACTGCCATGTCAGTGAAACTCAAAATTATTGATGCTGAGAGAAGCAAATATACTCTTGAAGGCCGGTTTGAAAGTTGCTAGTAACTCTCATTAAAATATCAGGTTACATCCACACTTTAACATGGCACAGATAGTCAGGATTAGTAAGTTTAATTAACAGCATTGCTAAATACTTGATTTTGATTGGCTAATCTTGAGGACTTTTAAATTTGAAAAATGTTATCAGTGTTTTAAAATGTCCTATCACAATCCAACTAAATGATGAAGTTGAAATCTAACTGCAGAATATAAACTTAAAAACATTGAAATATACACATAACAAAATTGGAACCAATACATCTTCTCAATCAATAAAAAATATGAGAAAATTGACCAGATTTGTGAAAATATCAAAAATACAATTATTTTGGCTGTTCCATTTGTCTGCCTCCTATTTATACCCCATGTCCCTCTATAACATCGTAAGTATCTGCTCTGAATTGGTAGATAAGGTACCTAGGCCATTGTGGGGTGAACAATATTCAAAACAGGACTAAAAAATAACTGTACGACATGCAATGGTAAGATTTTTCTTGTTTAATGTTTGATAAAAAAATCGCGAATCTTATTCGATCTCAGACTGAAAATCATGCAAATTACTCAATTCCCAAAATCCCACGAGTTACAATACTCAGGCATATTGCCAAGGGTCCCACTGGTTATAGAACAAACTAACTCAACTGCTCAAGACCCATGAATTATCATAATTTCAAAAATACTAAAAACACCAATTATTTACTTCCATATAATTGTTAAAACTTGTTAAATACACCCTGGCATATAATGTTGTTCAACTTCAACCTATCAACAAAATATTCACAACTCACCTGAATTTTGACATGAGAGATGGGAAACGCACTGGAGTTTTCTGGCTTGAGAAGTGATCAGTTAGAAGGCTAACATGGTTGGAAGTATCTGGCTGGGAGGATGCTTGATTGATGATAAAGCGAAGAATGTTGAGAGTTTTTCTTCCAACTGTACTCCCTCCCTCACTAACAGCCTGCAAATATACATAAGATACGATGAATTTTCAAGGAAAGTTTCATTTTCAACCAACAGGTGACAGGTGTAATCAAACAAGTCACATAGTGATATATGTTGCACTTTTCATCAAAAAATTGGACATGGCTGCCATGTATTTTAACCAGCATGTCCAAAACCTAATCAGATCTTTTTTCATCTCATATTCGTACATTACAATATCAGCACTAAAAGTGTAATAAAAATCATATATGAAACGAATTGTCTTGTAGTATTGCATTTCCATTAATAAATAAATCCTAAATCAAAATCCACATTAAAAGCTACAAAAATGTTTTGTAATAGAAAATAAAAAAATTGATGAAATGATATGCTTTATATATCATAGATATATTGAGAATATATAGGTTCATGTCCCATGTTTGTCTTGACATTGTTATTGTGGTAGTATGTAAATGTTTATATATAGTAAACATCCAGTATTGATTGTTGATTAAGTTTTCTCTTTAAATGTATCAAGTTCTTCTTTTTTATCTATTTATTTTAATCATTCAATGTATGCTCAAGCAATTCAACAATTCAATGATAGTCATTTAATAGTCTGTACATAAAACTACAGTCTCAGAAAAAGCATTACATAAACATTGACCATTCTTCCGATATTATGTTAATTGACCTTGACATTGATCCTATGGAAAATATTCAATGATCAGGATTGCAATGGACAAATCAACAAAAATAAGTGCCAATTCTTATAGATTTTGCTTTTTGTTACATAAATGTAATACTATTTAAATAAATAGGAAAAGATATAAGTGATAATTGAACTTTTATTCTGTGAATTCGAGTCCTAATTAATTATCACCTTGACCTGTATGGCATCATAAATAAAATATTAAAGACATAAAGATAAAATAGTGGAAACCGTACCCTACTGGGACTGCTACCATCTGTTTTGGATAATGTTTCATCAATCAAGTCCTGGGCTACTTTCATCAACCAGTTGGCTACATTTTCTACACTAACTGCTCTTAGTCCTGTATCTCTACTTTTTAGGATAACAATCTTAATGTTGTTAATTACTTTCCTCACCGCAGCACTGAAAATACAAAAAATTGGGTTTTATGTTTGTTATCACGTTGTGCTTAGTGTACACATAACCCTAGAGTTGGATGGGGTGGGGGGGGGCGCAATTAAGAGGAGCTATTATTTGACATAGTGAGATTCTCATTTGATAAAATACTGGATTAGACACAAGGATGAGCTGAGCTTTGAACAATGACACTTCAAAGACGCTAAGTTTCCTCTATCATATTGATAAGTAGACTAAATGAGATGGCAAACATATATTTTTGGTTCATATCATTCTTTGCCATGTCTATTTTCTAAAACTCCACAAAGTGCATAAACTTTATTTAAGTAAAACTAAAGATTTTTACAATCATGCATTTATTTTTCTATCTTAATGTTTACCATTTCCATTAAATGCATTTTGGAATTTAAGTATTTTCCCCTCATTTTTGCACTTTGCCCGAAGATATTATACTGTACTTGAGATTGTAAGGCATAAATTGGTAGGTCAACTGTACAAATTGCTTGAAATTTTGTCACTCCCTATAGATCCAATTCTCCCTAAGGTTACAGTTCTGTACATGTATAAGCTTTTAGTAATGGCACTTTGAAGGCACATTTCCTCTATAAATGGACTAGTTAAACAAACATATATGTTCTTCATTCCAGCAACATCTTAAATAAGCATATTGAAACAAGCTTGAAGGCACCAACATTTTATAGTTCTGAGGTTTCAATGTCTTCTTATAATATTTATGTGTAGCCTATTGCAAATATTTGAGATTTGAGTTCAAAGATATGATCATGTTTCAACAGACATCTCACATAATCAGTATTATATTAGAAAGTCTGTTGAATCAGATTTTGTTGTCTTTGTTGTTTATTCATGTGTTCACTTAATGTGTTCTTCATTCTTGTTGTGTCATGTTTTTTGATCTTTTCCATTTGACACCCAGGGCTTAAATATTTATGTGAAATACCATATTTTGTAGTTTTGAATCCTAGCTCTGTGTTCTTCTGGACACAAAAGTATCCGCACAAGATCTGGAGCTAAAAATTTAAGTTGTGGACAAGAGTCACTAGCTTAAGTAAACTTGGACAGCATACCATAAAATATATCAAGTCCTTTGATAATTCCCAACATGTTAATAAAGTATTTTTGCGAGCAGCTCCCAAAAAGGGGATTGTTTGATCTTTCTTTCTGATAAAATAGAATGTGTTTTATTATATCCAAATGATTTGTATCCTCCAACACATGCTTAACACATGCAATTCACTAACAAATTATTTATAATTGAGAATATTTCTAACAATCATTTAAATACTACATTGGATTAGTTTCATTTCTCAAAATAATAATTTGAAATCAGATATCTGCATATCTGAAATCTAAATGTTTGGAGAATACAATATACAAGATAGCACAACCAACATTCACCACAAAAATGAAAACAATATTTTGTCTGATGTTTTCTTTGTTGTAGGGTATTCCTTAAGCACATCTTCTGGTGAAGCTTTCAACAAATGATGCATCATATCAACAATGTTGATTAAAGCTGTGTGTTGGAGGATACAAAAATTAGATAAATCATATATGCATGGTAAAAGTATTTCATTTCATGGGTAATATCATATCTAACATCTTCTTTTTGGCGACTGAGCGCAAACTTATTTTTTATATAGATTAAAAAGTATCAATGTAATTACTCAGATGCGAGTAGGTAGTTACCAGTTTCGTCACCAGGTGGCTGATTCGGGGGAATTAACATGGCAGGGTATTACAAAATTCCCTTAAACTTGAATATGCATCAATTTTAGTGGTTCACTTTTCATATTACCTTTATGTATCTGACAGTTATACAAATTAAAATATGTCCAGTAAAAGAAAATATTATCTGCCCAACACAAGAAAAGATATTTCACTTTTTGTGGTTTTACAACATGGAGTCTATGGGGAATCTCCCCGACACACTTTTTGTGGTTTTACAACATGGAATCTCCCCGACATAGAAGTCACATTTTCAAAGAAAATTAAATTTTCAAAGTTGTTAAACTCTTTTCAAAACCACATTTCTAATTGTAATTTTACATGTAGATTCCAAATATGACATCAGTTTGACTGAATTGTGAATTTTTAATGACGTAAATCAAGATTATTTCTACTCGCATCTGGGATATTGATACACTCTATGTGCTGTATTTTGGGTTAAAAATATAAGCAATATTTTCAATATATATCGCATGGTCATGATAACCAGTTATATTGTCATCAAAATATAGCACATTAAATATCATTGATAGCAACACATGTCACAGGCTTAAGTAAAATAACAGAATTTGAATATATCAATTATCGTAATGAAATTTAATAAAGAAAAAAAGAAGAATTTACCCAAAAATTACATAAAACACCACTTTTTATTAAAATTAAATAAAAAAGAAAAGCTAAAGTTAAATCAAAAAGAAATACATTTTGATGATAGTGACATGCCACATACTTAAGTGATTTGAATTGAATGTTAATATTCATTATATTTTGTATTAAATCATGTTTTATAAATGTAGATTATTAGTTGAATCAAACCAATCATAGCCAAGCTCTGCCATTGTGAGTGTAATCAAACTTGAACTGTGTTATACTTCTGTGGCCCTTAATAGTCACAAGTTCCTAAATTCATCAATAAGTATTGAGAGTTAAGTATGTGATGCAACATGGACATGAATAATAGCAACAATAGCTAATGTAATAACATCCTGAGGTATAGAATTACCAATACTAAGTAACTAAGTCCAGCTAGAAAAGCAGCAACTCCCAACAAACAAATCACACTTCAAATCACTCATCATTTTGAACATTTCATGATAGAAACAATCAGGCAACTGGTATTTGAGTTATCAAAGAATATATTTTATGAGAAATGGTAGCCATTTTCAATCAAGGGCCATATTGGATATTCCTTCTTATCAAATGCAATTAAACTATAAATACAACACACATGTACTACTAAGAGGCTGTTAGATGCTGAGTGACACTATTTGAACACCGATCCAGAAAACCAATGTTAGGGAAACAGAAAGCTCCGGTTTCCAATAAGAAAGAAAATTGTTGTCTTAATTGGTCAATTTCACCAAGGATTACCTATCAATTTTCCATAATGCATTAGTTAATGTGTAATTAACTCCAAAATAGGACATAAATAGGAGTCACTGAGCATACATGTCCATACATATGTAAATATGCTCTCAATATGTACACATGTTTCTACTCCAAGTCAATATATGGTCTAATAGGGCAAATGCCAAAAATATTAAGATTAGTTAAGCACTTTTTATTCCCAAAGAGTACATAATTAGATAATTTCAGAACAGTTCGATTTAAAGGTTGAGTGCCCGGAAATATTAATACAATTGAACATGTTGAACAACTAATATACATACTTTTTGTGGCTTGGTTGAATGGCTATTAATCCAAAGTTCCAATGTGTCTCATTTTATTTTAATTAGATTAATTTACGATAGGTGGCAAAAGGTCTAAAGGTAGGTCACGTGACACAAAACAACGAATCATATGACACAAAAACAATGATTCATTTGCCAGATGGCGTAGTTAAATGAGGTCAATTTTACGTCAAACCAAAACCGTTTAGCTCAGCTTCAATTTTGCTCAATTTCGCAGTCGAACGAAACTGAAACTTCTTTCGTCGATGTCTAGGTGAGTGATTTTTTTCAGGCTCCGGTATTTTACAAAAGTAAGTTCAGGTCGTAGCCATTCTTCGGGGCAGGTTTGAGGCACCAACAATTTATTTTGTAGTTTTTCTTAGGAATTATTTCCGACTTCCAGCTATTGCACCTTTAATGCTATGGCAAAACTGAATATTTAAAATTTCTATCTCAAGTTTGAAATAGATCAGAATGAAAAAAAATGACAGCCCAACATTTTCATAATGAGTTCTACCTTAATGTGTCCATTAGGTAGAACTTCAGTGCTCATTGTGCAGTCATTTCGCACATCTCTAATGCCAAAAAACAAAAACTGAATAAAACATCAATGTTAGAGGAAGTCTCTGGTAGAACTATGATGGTGTCGAATTATCAAGAATTATAAAAGAATGAAGTTAATTTCGTTTCTATCGAAACTGTATTGTAATTGTTTTTTGCAATTGCTTTAACATGTTTTTTCTTTGAAATAAAAAAAAATTTAAAATAAAAAGTTAATTTTGTAAGGTTGATCCTCACTCTCCCCTCATCTAAATTTTAAAATTTTAAATAAAAAAAGAATCAACACTATTCACTAACGAAACCATCATTAACCACCCTCCCCTCACATAAACAATTTCATTATTCCACAAGTTGGTAATTGGACATGCAGAAACACATGGTCTTTAATTGTCCATCTTTTTATGAATTTTAATCAATTATTAAAGGATTTAAGCCCAATTTCAAAAACTAGCTTCCAATTCTTTTCATACTAAGCAAAATATTTTGTGCAATATCATTAAACATATTGAAATACAACCAGAAACAGTTTACAAGGTTTATATTCTAACCTGCATAAGCACTTACAGTTTGGTTTAATAGCGATCCTTTCATGGTTGCGACATCATAATATAATACAACATCATACAATGCAATGCAATGCAATATAATACAATGCAATTTAATGCAATACAATACAATGTATGAGGTTGACTCAAAAATCAACAGCACTCTGTAGTTCATGCATTGCATTTGTCTACACTTACGTCACTAAACATATTATTTTATATATGCCCAGTCAGACCAGTATAAATTATTGATCTTTGGGCTTTGCAAAAGGCCAAGGTGAATACAAGTGTCATTGGATAATGATGTCAGATCAAATGAAACATAATATTTTAATATCTATAATCAATAACATTGGTTTCCTCCCAATGAAAAAATGACAGCCCAACATTTTCATAATGAGTTCTACTTTAATGTGTCCATTAAGGTAGAACTTCAGTGTTCATTGCACAGTCATTTCGCACATCTCTAATGACAAAAAACAACAAAAACTGAATAAAACATCAATACTTCTTGAATTGACAAATTTCATCTAGTTTATCAAAAGCCGCAAGGCGCAATCAGCTAGAGCACTGGGTTTTAGAAAATGTTTAAAGATGTAAAATTAAGAGCTAAAATCGCCCCATTACTTAATAAAATATGTAGTTTGGATGTTCATTTATGTCTGTGGATTATATTTTATACCACTTTATAAATACCTGAAAAAATAGGTATCGATATGGAGAACTATATTCAATAATGTTTTTCTCTTAAACCAATAACTGAAAACATTCTTTAAAAAACATGATCCTTTATGTAATGTTAACTGATTGACAACAATTTAATGCAAAATTATTTATATATATTTTATATAACTGTTTCTGTTAACGTTTTTTGTTTTTTAGTGCAATTGTTTTTTGTTCCTTTCTACCAATTCCTCAGAATGAAATAAAATGTCTTTCCGAATCTTGTTGGAACAGAGTAACATATACAACATTTTTTAGACCTCTCAATATTATAGTTATACAAAGGAAATTTTGGAATACAAAAAGTATGCAAAGAAATTAAAACAAAACTCCCCAAAATAGTTAAAAAATTAATATAAACCTTTCATTTCATTAATAAGATAGTTTTTAAAATCAACCAAACTTTCCTTTATACAATTACAATATTGATAGACCTAAACATGTTGTGTTTATGTTGTTTTGTTCCAATAAGGTTCGGATAGATGTTTCATTTCATTCCGAACATATGGTACCAAGAACAAAAGAAGTGTCTGATGTGTTTTTTCTAAAACAATATAGAGAAAAGTGTATTATATATATTTCAAATTATAATGTTACCATCCAAAAGATGACCATCAAATCGATGTGTAAATTTTTCAGAATTATTTGATGACTGGTTTAAGAAAAATGTGTGTTCAAAATGTTCACCATATCGATACCACTCCTTTACAAAAATGCCCAAAAATTGTAGTTTCGAAATTCCCCATTTTCCTGCATTGTGTTAGTCACGTGACCATTACATGTAGCAGTCAAAATTGACTGCCCCGTGTCATGTGACCCTATATTTGTCTTAAGTTTATACCAATTTTCACACATTTTGTTATTTATCAGTACACTGTATATCCTTTTCCAAGAAAATCTGAAAAAAAGTTCATTCTAGTTCAAGAACGAAAACAAACTACATATTTTCATAATTTATTTGAAGTACAAAGAACTAAACCCACATTAATTTTATTTTAGATATTGTGCCAATTATTCCATTAAAACTCTTTAATAAGGCAGATGTGGCATTGCATAAGGTTCAACTATTAATGAAGCAGCTATTGTTAACAGGCGGCAAATTTCAATTATCACACTATACACATTATGCTCCTATTATATACATAGAAATCACGGACAAAACTGTCACTTGAAATTAGCCACACTTAAAACAACATACTGAAATAAAACAATGATTGATATTCAATGCCGTCATATCCAATCAATAAAGTTCTTGGTCAGTTAGCCACTGGAACAAACAAAGATGCCATTAGTGTTAGAATACTGGAAACTTTCAAGGTGTCGGTATTGAAGCTATGACAACCATATCACAACAGCCCAGATATTAAAGATCAATGTACCAATCAAGATGAGGTATAATCCATTTAGTATCTCAATAAGATCCTTGCTACAGTAATAGCATCATTAATTAGACGCAAGGTAGCAAAAAGAACTATTACAAAAAATAATTACCAGGATAGCATGACAATTGAATTCAATCAACAGAACAATACAAGTAATGAATAACAAATGAAGCAGATGAGCAATACTAAATAAGCAAAAAAGAAGTATCAGATCGAGAAGAAAATCAAAATGAGTAACTTAACAGAAACACCTGAAGTTGTGGCGTCCTCTGTGCTTTACGCTATTTCAGTTATTTATATTGTGGAGATTTTACTTGGTGGTAAGTTAAGTTGTTTTTTACATTCAAATCTTAATTACTTTTAATTCACCTCTAATTCAAAAGCAACCCTTGAATCTGTTTCTATTAACTATTTTTACTTTACTTTGTGTGTGTATATTATTTGTAAAAAAATATTATTTTGTAAGTCTACATGTAAAAGGTCATATTCAAGTATAGCCAGGCATAGGGCAGGTGACCCAACTGTGAAAGTGATTCAACTGTGTTTTAGAAGACACATCAGACACTTCTTTTGTTCTTGGTATCATAATGTTCGGAATGAAATGGAACATCTATCCCAACCTCATTGGAACAAAATTACATATTTTCAATGTGTTTAGGTCTCTCAATATTGTAATTGTGCAAAGGAAAGTTTGGTTCATAAAAGTATCTGAAATAAAATGTTATCTATTTTTAAAAAAAAAATATTTTGAATACTTTTTATGAAATGAAACTTTCCTTTGTAACATTACAATATTGAGAGACCAAAACATGGTGTGTATACCGAATGTCTATTTATTCCAATGAGGTTGGGATAGATGTTTCATTTCATTCTCAAGAATTAGTAGGGAACAAAAAATAATTGCACTAAAAAATTAAAAAATTCTAACAAAAACAGTTATATGAAATACATATACATAAATAATAAATAATTTTCATATTAAATTGTTGTCAATCAGTGACCATTACATAAAGAACCGTGTTTTTTACATAATGTTTTCAATAATTGGTTTAAAAGAAAGACGAAGTTGAATTCAGTTCGCCATATCGATACCAATCCTTTAGGATTCATGTTAATTTATAGAAATTAATGCCTCACCTCTTTTTAAATTCTGACAACAATTATTTTCATATCTTTGATCTCTTTCAGAAATAACTAAATATTGATTCATCATTGATTTGTTTCAGTATTTGGTAATGTCATGACGATTTCAATAGTTTTCTATGAGGAAAAGTTCCGGACACAATTTGCTTACATTCTTATCGCCAATCAAGCAATAGCAGACTTGGGACTTGTATCGATGATGGTTCCGATTAAAGTATTCATCCTGTTGACATCAAGTTCCCCAGGTGATGCAGCATGTACATTTGAATTCTATGGAAAACAATGGTTTTTGATATCTGCCACAGAGTGCATTTTATTTGTGGCATTAACCCGATACATGAAAGTTGTACATCCAACAAAAGGCCTTTGGATGCACAGCAAACCACTCCATACGGGGATGTTGATTTTTGCGTGGACCTTACCAATACTGTGTCTCCTCCCGTCATTTCTAGATCCACGATTCCACTATGATGCAACATTCTACAGTTGTTCAATGGTCAATGAACGAAACGATTCACTAATTGATATGATCCTTATCGCACTAGGGGCACCAGTTATCCCAGTTGCGATATATTGCTACATACACATCCTCGTGAAGGTCAGAAAGTCACAGAGCAAGGTAACCGTTATGAAGAAGTCCAGCAAGGACACAAAACAGGCAAAAACAGATAACATATTAACAAGAACAACCGCTGCAATATGTGGACTATTCTTTATATGTTACATCTTACCTCTGGTGTTACGCGTCTTGGCTGACGATGGCTCAAAAGCTACAATTCAAATTATATCTGGAGCTCTATTTCGACTACCTCCCGCTCTGAACCCTATCATATATGTTACATTGAATACTCAGATGAGAACCGCCTATAAAAAGATGCTGCGCTGTGGCAGGGAGGATACAAATGATGAACAAAGTAGTACTTCAGAGACCGGGACAGGCAAATAAATAAATACATTTATGTATATAACAGACATCTTCTTTTACTGAAAAATTCCTGAATAACATAGAAATTATATATTACCAGCCATTCAATGATCAAATACAGAAAATGACTCCTTAGATCCAAAACAATCGGATCCAGAAGAAAGTGTGTAATATGGATTCTTTATTCCATGTCTATGAGTTTATAGGCAATTTGATTGGTCAATATTGATGATGTATATTTCATATCACATCACAACAGAGTAAATAGCAACAATACCTTATGATAACCTAAGCAGGATGAAACAGTTTAACATCATATATTATACAAGTGTATTACGTATTCACTAAAATATCTATTTAACCTATAAAATTTAATTTCATTCTGGGAATAATCAAAATAGACCTTAGTACTATAGTACAATACAATACAATACTATAGTACCTACATGCATTAATAGACCAATGTGACAAATCTGTCATGAGACATTTCAGCAGTACATCCATATGATAAACAATTTGATTTTTTTAAATTTTTTAATGTATTGATTGTCATCATGGGATAAACCCAATATCATATCATTTTGAGTGATATCATTTCATTGCCTCGTAGATATCAAGTATCAACACCCATTCTGTTTGTGATTTGTGTTGATATTTGATCTTAACTCTTCAATTAAAATGATATCCCTCAAAACGATCTGATATTCTATTATATCACTGTCAATCTTTCCATTGTGTGATTGGTCAAAACTGGGTCACATGTCATTAAAGAACAGGCAATATTCATGGATCAAATGACAATCATTGAATAAATGTACATATTTTTAGAAATTTTCTCTCCAAAGTGATTTATTAATTTATCTTCATCTGGAGTATTCCAACAGCATGCAGCTTGAACCAGATTATAGCATTTTTCAAATCTGGTATTCACACAAAGTAAGGCATGATATATCACATTTTTACAAATCAGAACACAGTATATAATATAATATGCATTCTATACCTTACAATAGATGAATGGCTATTGTCAGAGTCAGTGAAATGTTTCACCTTTATCAATTTAATAATTTGGCAGTATGTGCTACCCCTACCAATCGGTGTGGATTGAGTTCATCAGCACCAATTGTATAGGGGTAGCACATATCCAATAAATATTCCTATCTTTATGACTTTCAAGATGCAAAAACCCTTTTTATCGATATGTCATCTAAACCAAACACCTATTAACACAATTTACACATATGGTGGATATCCTATGATTTTTGAGGGATATTATTTTTATCCATGAGGGCATATCACTCATTTAGCACAGTGAATGAGTGGAGATGGGCAATATCAATCAATGAGTGGATAAAAATGATAGCCCGTGAAAATCAGAGGATATCATATTTATCCTATGGTAATTATCAAAATCCTTTGGGCAAATGTTCAGTACATTTAGTTTTTCACCTTGATTTTGAAATTTCAAAAAAACTTCAAGAAGTTTTACATCAAGTTTTCCATTGTGTCCTATTTTTCTGGGTTTCGTGAAGTTTCCTTGGGATCACCTTGAAGTCATATTTTCATTATAATTTCCAATGATATCATCACTACTATGCTCATAATCCAATGATTTTTGGTACAAACTTTGCCGCTATGTTTTAAATTAAAGCCACATATAATTCAAAATCTCAAGTATTTACTCAAACTGAGTAAAAGATTATTTTTATTGGCCTTGTCCGGCAGTTCAATCAGACAAGGCTATAATTTGTCAAACCATTTTCTGCGCTAAATTCAAAACTATAGAAACTATACAAATATTTTGGATTCAATTCAAATTTTAAAAAATAATGGTTAAAGTCTGCATCGCATGACAACAATTCGCACCAATTATTTTCGTATTGCACAGTTTGCATAGGGTGCAATAACTGGAAGTGATACTTTGGGAGAGGATCAATATGCCCATTTGAGCAAATATCACAAAATTTCTTATACTCCTTGATTCATTCAAAAGCCCAATAAATTGAAGTGTATTGTCTGTAAATATTGAAATGCAATAGTTAATCAAGTTTAATTAAGTTGTTATTAAGTTGACATCAATAAATTACAAATATTTATGTGTGGCAATCATATTTAGCTTTAAGATTAATAGAAGACAAGTGTTCTCCATAGAATTTTTCCCACCTTGAATTTCTGATTGAGACATTACTTAGACTATTCAAAATATCATGTTTTTATGATTTTTAAATTCTTAACGCCGCAGCATAGTCATTTTTCAAATTCTTGGATGCAGTGAAAAAATCAGTTGCATATGTTAGAGGAAGTCTCTGGTAGAACTATGATTAGTCGTAGCATGTCAGAGTTTTATTATCAATTGCGTAACTTGCAAGGGATGGTGTCAAATTATCAAGAATTATAAAAGAATGAAGTTAATTTTGTTTCTATTGAAACTGTATTGTAATTGTTTTTTGCAATTGCTTTAACATGTTTTTTCTTTGAAATAAAAAAAAAATTAAAATAAAAAGTTAATTTCTTAAGGTTGATCCTCACTCTCCCCTCATCTAAATTTTAAAATTTTAAATAAAAAAAAGAATCAACACTTTTCACTAACGAAACCATCATTAACCACCCTCCCCTCACATAAACAACTTCATTATTCCACAAGTTGGTAATTGGGCAGCATCCTTTAAAATAACTTGTAAATACAACCTGATACATTGATTGTACATTGATTCAGTTACAGAATTACTGTTTGATAACCCTGTTTTACAAACATGTCGAGCCATAACACTAATAATATTATATAGTAATTATAGATTTTGATCATCCCTTGGTTCGCTACCACATGCAGAAACACATGGTCTTTAAATTGGTCCATCTTATTATGTTACACATATTTTGACTCAAAAATCAAGAGCACTCTGTAGTTGATGCATTGCATTTGTCTACACTAACGTCACTAAACATATTGTTTTATATATGCCCAGTCAGACCAGTATAAATTATTGATCTTTGGGCTTTACAAAAGGCCAAGGTGAATACAAGTGGCATTGGATAATGATGTCAGATCAAATGAAACATAATATTTTAATATCTATAATCAATAACATTGGCTTCCTCCCAAGAGGAATCATCCCTGCAAATTGCTTTCAAAGTGACACAAATTTTGTTGTTATTGCAAAATACGCGGCTAAATAATTTCATTAAACCAATCCAAATGCTTTGCACTAATGCTACAATAACTTCTTGGCTGCTTTGAAATATTTTATTTAGTTAACATCAAATTTTATAATTGAAATGTTAAGTGATAAAATGGCATTGGTTTAGTTATGAGTTTTTTTAAAGGTGCAATAATTAGTGCAGAGGGGTCATTCAACGATCATGGACCAGTGTCAAAATATATTTAAGTTTGGATATTTCATCAAGACTAACATCTATTTTTATTATCTACAAAGAAACCCCCTAGATAAACCTTATTTTAGCTGATATTCCTCTTGAAACATGGTGGATCTTAAAAATATAAAAGTGGAAGTCCCCTTTTTGAAACTTTGAACTGAATTTACACTTCTTAATGCTGAAATTGATAATTTATCCATACATTTTAAGAAAATATGTATGTCAAAGAAGATGTTAAACCAAATGTTGCCTTGATAGCTCAGAAAAAACGAAAAAAAAATTCCTATTTCCTCTACAGTCCTTGTTGCCCCTTTAATAACAATAGAACAGTTATCACTAATTTCATTTTTGTCTGAAAAATATCCCTGTGTTCTTCCATGGGTAAAATTACTAAAAATTCAGTCAAACTTAACATGTATAATTGGATTTTTCCAATTTTTTGTAATAGGTAAATAACATTTCTTCATAACACTTATGGTAGAGTACAGTTTACACTTATGGGCCATGGGACCAAATCTTTATCATAGGATTCCCATTTCATTAAGGATGGATGAGTCACCTATTGAATGTTCACTTACAATTGAATTACTAACAGGTGATCTAATACCTTTTCTCATTGTAATTGCGATGTTACAACATAGCTATTCATGAGCATCAACTGATATGAGTTGTTTGCTTTATTATATCACATCAATTAATATGTTCTCGGCATCAATAGTTACAAACTAGTAATTCTATTTCATAATATAATGCACCTTATTGAAGTGACAAACACAAGCATAAAGATGTAAATAATTATAATCAAGGCAAAATGGCACCACCTGTCATTTGTTACAAACACTGACTGCTGAACACTAACTGCCATACACCATTCACAAAAAGACATAACAATATGTCACCACTTTATTGTGGTGGTGACATAATAACTGTAAATAAATAATGGTTGCTATTGATAAATATGTCACCAACTTAAATGATTACCAATCTAAACCACAGTGACTGACCTTGTATTTGGGTTCTCTTCAACGATACATTGCAGCTTATGAAGGAAGTCAGTGAATTCCCCAAGTCCTTTCACATGGTTCCTCAATGGACAGTTAACGTCAGGGGCGTAACTTTTACCACCAAGGCGAATCCTCATGATATAAGAGGCTGCAGTCTGGAACAATAAATCATTGATGAAATAAATGACATGCAACTCAGATTTGGAAATATCATTTGGTTTCTAACACAATGGTTTCAAAAGGACCAGCCAGCTACTGATTTTTCTTAAAAAAATATCATCTGAATTGAACAAGTTTTATGCCCCAGTTCTGTTAACCATGACCGGGTTTTAAGATTTACATGTAGGTGTATCTGAAGATTATAAATGGAATGTTTCATTATTTACATTCAATAAAACATGTAATGTTTAGAAGTTACTGAATTATTGTTAACACTGATCAAAAAATAGATTTCAAGAAAGAAATCTCTTTTACAAATTTTAATTGTATTTAAGCTACTCATGTTTCACTAGTTTTGAAAAGAAAGTAAACACTGCAACACTGCAGTGACTGTGATCTACCCAGTATTAAAGCAAGTGGGTACTACACCCACTTGAGATTCTAAAAATATGCTTACACCCACTGTCACAAATACTACCTTATTAAATTGGTTTAGCCTAATATACCTCAAATTTTTAATTACCCTGGCCTTTCCTACAAATTCTTACATTCACTTATTACCAAATTAGGTCAAAATTAGCACTGTAATTTTAAGTGTAGGAACTGGGAACAAGCCATATATATGTGATATAGAGTAGACATGTAGGGAAAAGGTAGAAGTAAACTAGTTTTAGAGAGTGAGAAAAGCACAAATGTGGAATGTGATATTTTTGATATATATTTAGTGAATTATGCATCATTTGAGATATGTGAAATGAAAGTTAACTAGAATATGAGATATTCTACAACAGTTATGAACTTATGTGATTGCATAGTGATAGTGAAACTTGTGAAAATTGTGACAATAGTGTCAACTTTTACTAACTGATGAAGAACTAATAATCGTTACGAAAAGTGAAACAAGTGTGTATATTAACGTGCTATTGTTCTTACTGACGAGGACAATTATACGTGTGATTAAAATCTGTGATGTGAATATGACATTATTGCAAGAGTCCAGGAGCTACTCGTACCGTAAGAATTGTGTATCTGTAAAATGAACATTTGACGTAACTACAGACAAGACGTGTACATATCCGTTTATATATCGATAGTGTGAACCAGTGTGCAGGAGCTACAAACTGCGAGTGTTTGTGCATCTATGACAATGTAACTATAACTATAATTGTGTACGTGCCAGATTATTATCGCTGATGCAGACCAGTGTGCAGAGTTATTAGACTGCAGGTGTTTCGTACAATAACAACAGTGGATCTTCAAAATATGGTGATATAATTAAATTATCATAAAATTACATTTTATTGACGACAGCAGGCTTTACTAATGACAATAGTGAGCGGTTACAATTATATACAGTAGTGCAAATATACTTCTTGTTGAGTATATTAAAATTTAATTTGAAAACTATTGTTTATTGGAAGTGAGTTAAGTTAGTTATTAGAAAAGTTAATTAGATTAGTGTTAAGATAAGGAAAGTTAAAGGTAGAATTTTATTTGGAAAATTCCATCGTAAACTGTAAATTTGTAAATATGTTTATTAACTTTGAAATAGATTTTTAATTTTAATTCAAAAACAACCAAAGTTTTCATATTATTAACATCAGCTAAGGTATAAAGAACCCGACCCTGTGACAATGGGGGCTCGTCCATAGCCATTACTTAACTTAGATGTTACTTTATTTCAAATAAGCATGTTATAAAGTTAAAGTAGCTTGCTTATAGTTAGAAGTTAAATTAGCTTAAGAGTTAAGTTAGAAAGTTACATTAAATAAAGTAGATAGTGCCAAGTTATAAAAAAAACAAAACAAAAAACTGCCAATACAGTAAATCAAATCAATTTATCAATACAAAATTGAATATACTTTTTATTAAATCTCTTATCCAGTACACGCTACCTAAAATTACACCTATTAAACCTCTTATCCAGTACACGCTACCTACAATTACACCTACATCGCGATCGCACAAGTTATACATTATACATGTTTAAAAATTTACGCGTATTTTAACTTTCTTCCTTACTACTGAAAAATGGAAGAAAAACAGGAAATGGATATGACAGACAATAACGTATCAGAAAAATCAGACCTGGAGAAATGTATGGAATTGGGAGAAAAGTTAGGCTATACAGGCGAGAAACTAGAAAAGTTCATTTTTGCCGAGCGCGATCGATTAGAAAAATGTCAAGAAAGACAAGATAGAATATATGAAAGAGAACACAAGAAAAACATTGAATTAGGAGCTCAAAGAAAAGAAGAGTTGATGCTTCAAATAGATTTAGAAAAAATCAAACTAGAAAGCATCAACAGAGCAGAACAAAGTAATATAGAAAGACCAACCACTACCAGAGAGAGTCAACAAATACCAAAAATTCCAAAGTTACCGTTCTTTGATGAGACAACTGACAATATTGATGCTTATCTACTTAGATTTGAAAGATACGCAAAAACTCAAGAATGGAAGGAAGAAAATTATGCCATGTATTTGAGTGCCTTATTAAAAGGAAAAGCACTTGAAGTGTATACCAGACTACCAGAGACTGCATGTTCCTGTTACCAAACACTGAAAATAGCCCTTTTAAAGCGTTATGAAATGACAGAATATGGGTTCAAAAAGAGATTTTATTCTTCTGAGCCAGAAAAAGGAGAAAGCGCTATTCAGTATATGGCGAGAATAGATAACTATTTTAATAGATGGATAGAACTCGCAGAAGTACCCAAAACCATAGAAGGCATCACTGACCTTATTGTTAGAGAGCAATTTTTAAACTCATGTGGAAAGCCGTTATCTACCTTTATTAGAGAACACAACATAACTACACGATGGGACATCACAGAACAAGCAGATAGATACACCAAAGCTAGAGGTATACACTCACTAAAAGATGACTATTCCACAGGAAATAAATTCAGATCTGAAAGATACAAAAACAATGGGAAAGAAAATTGGAAACACACTAAAGAAAACGAGACAAAAGATCAAACTGACCAAAAGAAAACAGAAGAAAGAACCGGCAGAGTATGCTATATATGTTTTCAAGAAGGGCATATGGCCAAAGACTGTTCTAAAAACCGAATAAAGAAACCAACAAATGCAGCTGGGCTTTTATATGAATCAGATGAAAACCCTTCATCTGAGAATGAGTGCAGTGATGATGATAGTATTTCAACTGCATCCTGTCATATTAGAGAACATAACTGTGAAATAAAGCCAGGTAAAAGTATAATACTGTCATGTGGATGTAATGTAGCAGTCGTTGGTTCATCCTGCAGCTGCGATTATAAACAAGGAAAGATATCCAAACTTCCTATAGAAATCGGATTTATGGGAAATAAGAGAGTGAATGTACTTCGCGACACAGGATGTAGCGGAGTAGTAGTGAAAACAAGCCTTGTGACAAAAAAACAGTTCACAGGAAAGCAGAAGAAATATATCATGATTGATAGAACCATGAGAACAGCAGATGTGGCCGAAATATATGTAGAAACTCCATTTTTCACTGGAACTACAGAAGCCATTTGTATTGAAAATCCAATTTGTGAATTAATCATTGGTGAAATTCCTGGTGCTACCTTGAGCAGTACAACTAATAAAGAAAACGCAGAAGAACACGAGAAAATTAAACCCAGCAAAGTAAATGATCAAAATACCCAAAATATGATCATCAAAGAAGAACCAAATAATGTTGGGGAAAATAATCACAACAATAATGAAACAAACAAGATCAAGCCACAAAAGGTTGATGACAAAGAAATTGTACTAGCTGCAGTACAGACAAGAGAACAAGCAAAACAAGAAGGTAAACCCAAAAGAAAATTAAAAGTACCAAAATGCATTGTAACTGGAATATCAAATGGTGAATTTAAAGATCAGCAGAAAAATGATATAACCTTAGAAAAGGTGAGAAAGCTAGCTGACTCAAAAGATGTCAAAACAACCAAGAACAACTGTTCCTACTTCTTTAAGTGGAAGAATGGTGTACTAATTCGAAACTACAATAACAACAATCATGAAACTACCGGATTTCGACAAACAATTTGTCCTGCGAACAGATGCCTCTGATGTGGGAATTGGTGCAATATTATTACAAGAGCATGATAATTTATTGCACATTGTCTCAACAGCAAGCAAGAAACTCTCACCTCGTGAACAAAATTACTCGACTGTAGAACGTGAATGTATGGCAGTAGTTTGGGGAATCAACAGATTTCAAGAATATTTACATGGCACCAAATTCAAAATACAAACAGATCACAAACCATTAGCTTATCTGGAAAAAGCTAAATTGACAAATGCCAGACTAACAAGATGGGCCTTATTTCTACAGCAATATGATTACACAATTGAAGTCATTAAAGGAGCAGATAACTTTGGAGCAGATTTTCTGAGTAGAAATGTCTAATATAACCATAAAAGAACTTAGTTACATACTACATATACTCATATAGTATTACTCACACTAACATAAATTACATACTATGTACTTATATTTTAAAGAATATATACTATATTCTCAAACAAGGGGGTAATGTCACAAATACTACCTTATTAAATTGGTTTAGCCTAATATACCTCAAATTTTTAATTACCCTGGCCTTTCCTACAAATTCTTACATTCACTTATTACCAAATTAGGTCAAAATTAGCACTGTAATTTTAAGTGTAGGAACTGGGAACAAGCCATATATATGTGATATAGAGTAGACATGTAGGGAAAAGGTAGAAGTAAACTAGTTTTAGAGAGTGAGAAAAGCACAAATGTGGAATGTGATATTTTTGATATATATTTAGTGAATTATGCATCATTTGAGATATGTGAAATGAAAGTTAACTAGAATATGAGATATTCTACAACAGTTATGAACTTATGTGATTGCATAGTGATAGTGAAACTTGTGAAAATTGTGACAATAGTGTCAACTTTTACTAACTGATGAAGAACTAATAATCGTTACGAAAAGTGAAACAAGTGTGTATATTAACGTGCTATTGTTCTTACTGACGAGGACAATTATACGTGTGATTAAAATCTGTGATGTGAATATGACATTATTGCAAGAGTCCAGGAGCTACTCGTACCGTAAGAATTGTGTATCTGTAAAATGAACATTTGACGTAACTACAGACAAGACGTGTACATATCCGTTTATATATCGATAGTGTGAACCAGTGTGCAGGAGCTACAAACTGCGAGTGTTTGTGCATCTATGACAATGTAACTATAACTATAATTGTGTAC
This sequence comes from Owenia fusiformis, assembly GCA_903813345.2. Lineage (NCBI taxonomy): Eukaryota > Metazoa > Annelida > Polychaeta > Sabellida > Oweniidae > Owenia > Owenia fusiformis. The sequence goes on along the minus strand of CAIIXF020000001.1, from coordinate 26,960,654 downwards.
GTGCCAGATTATTATCGCTGATGCAGACCAGTGTGCAGAGTTATTAGACTGCAGGTGTTTCGTACAATAACAACAGTGGATCTTCAAAATATGGTGATATAATTAAATTATCATAAAATTACATTTTATTGACGACAGCAGGCTTTACTAATGACAATAGTGAGCGGTTACAATTATATACAGTAGTGCAAATATACTTCTTGTTGAGTATATTAAAATTTAATTTGAAAACTATTGTTTATTGGAAGTGAGTTAAGTTAGTTATTAGAAAAGTTAATTAGATTAGTGTTAAGATAAGGAAAGTTAAAGGTAGAATTTTATTTGGAAAATTCCATCGTAAACTGTAAATTTGTAAATATGTTTATTAACTTTGAAATAGATTTTTAATTTTAATTCAAAAACAACCAAAGTTTTCATATTATTAACATCAGCTAAGGTATAAAGAACCCGACCCTGTGACACCCACCTGAGAATCATTTTGCACCCACTTGAAAAATGAGAATAAAATCATGAAAAATGATAAATAAAAAATAAGAATTTTGCATACACTTGAGAAAAAATCCTGGGGAGAGCAATGTTCTATATACATTTATTTAGGCCTTGGTTTAAAAACACAAAAAGAATAAAAGTACACACAAAATGCTATATAACAGATGTCGTCAATGTCTCTATTTCCATATATGTTATCTACATTTTAGCATCCATCTTTTCTATTACAGATGATTAATATACAAGTACACATCACGATAAATGGATGCTATTATTCAAAATGAAAATATTCAGGATGCCCTCTAATGATGTGAACAACACCAATATCCATGAAAGGCCAGTAAGGTATCCCTACCCCATGTAAATATATACCCCCCCCCCTCCTAAAGACGCACTACCTCAGTTTTGAATGGCAACACTAGCATAATGCCTTCATGAAGTCATAAAATCTCATCTTTCTAAATATAACATACCTGATACATTGGCATATTTTTCTGCTTAGATACCCTCTTAAGGTCTGTGAAGGCAGCATGGTCGATTCCCCTATCAGGGACATTTACAGCTCTGGCAAGAGACAACTCACTCCGAGAATTCACCAGCAGATGGATGTATGCCAGGAACACACTTGTTGCATAAATCTGTAAAATGTTATCAGAAATTCAACACTAGTTGCCTCAGGTGATTGATGATTCCTCCTAAATGATATGGATTTACTTGCATTTAACAGATACATCTTTTCAGGAAAAGATTTTTTTAGATTGTATTTTTATATTTTCAAATTGATATCACCATCCATACAGGTGTGATGTTACAACGCTATCCAATTTTATATTATTCATCGATATGCCCAGTATACAATCCCTCCCCAAGATCTAATCTCTGTGCATGATTTACCTCTGTGACTGACTGAGGGTGGGTGGCTGAGTTTGCGTTTACATCTTTCTCCAGTCCCTCTATCAATGAAGTAGGCAATAAGTTAACTTTAACATCACTGGCTGAGCCATCCAAGGGTGTCTCTACCTCTACAGCTTCACATGCCTTATCAGTGCATAGATGTAGAAACATTGCTTTCTGAAGACACAAGCCAACGAATTTAGCCAGCAAACATACATATAACAATCTTAGACCTCATCTGAAATCAACTGGAAACAATCTATGTACGATTTTTTCTCCCTTTTTTGATTAGTAACATATCTCACTTTACTTTTTGCAAAGCACAAACTATTTTTTACTTATTTTCATTATTGCCTGTGTTTCTATTTGACTTTAAAATGGTAAAAACTGTACCTCAATTTCACTTCGGGGGATTCCACATGCTAAGACACTCATAGAGGCAAGATTTTCTTTGAGTTTCTCATCACTTTCCATGGCTTTTTTTACTCTGCTGAACAATGTGTACCAGTCTAACATATTACATTCCTTCATGAAACTTGCATATAAGTCACTAACAGGCCTCAGGTCATCAGACAGTTCATATTCAGTAGGATTAAGCATGTGTTTGGTCAACTTTGTATGGGCTTCAAGCACTGCACTGACATCGACTTCAAATGATCCAAATTCCTTAATAAAAAATGTCAAACAATGATTTGAAGTACTCATACTTCCCATCAAACTCACAAAGCTGCACTGAAATAAGACATTTTTAAGAGAGCTTTATTTCACTTAACTTTTGTTGCAAACATATTATTTAAAAATCAGAATTAACAATATTGGGAATTTCGAATGACTTTTGCTGAATTGACAATGTAAAGTGGCATTTAAGGATTCCATTTAAGGCGTTCATTAAGTACGCTACCTTCTTATTTCTTTCAGCCATGCAGAGCTGTACTATAATGAGTTGATCCTCCTGATTAAGCATGGTTTCCCGTTCATTGCGATACAACTTGTACTGGTTGTGTAACTGGAGGTATACCTCTGTAATAGTCTTGACATTCAGACAACCAATGTTCTGTGAATGTGACCCAATTAGTACATGATTCCCAACTGCAAAAGAGCAATAATACCATGTATTACATACCCAGCGAAGCATTTGTATTGAAGTCAATGGAGCTGAAGGTCGGCTATATATTCCTGTATAGCCGCCAAACCTTTTACCATGACAATCTTATGACGGCATCGGGACGTCATGTTTCATTTCTTCCTAATTTCACTCGCACACAGACACGTGGCGTCATTGATATAACGTAGCCATGATATAAAAGTATGTAATACAACAGTTATGTCCGTATCATTGAATATATGCCTTCGGTCTGTCGTAATATAACCCTCGCAAGCTCGGGCTATATTGGTGACAGACCTTAGGCATATATTCAATGATAGGGACATAACTGCTTAACAAAGTACAGTACTGTATAAAAACAGGAAGAGTGCTCAGATGTGAGCTTTTTATAAAGCAACTCAGTTTGACAAAATCCTAGATCCAGGAATCTATCTATCTTAAACTTTTACTGTTATTCACCATATTTCCTTTGAAAATAACTTCAATTTATTTGCTGTTGTCATATTGAATTTGATGTAATGTTACGAGTCTTGTCTTGGAATGATCCGAAAGTGACTAACCATTTGGGTCGTTTAAGATGACAATGGGATTTTATACGTCATGACAATGTTAATTGTGTTTTTATAGATATGACCAAATTATGATCAACTTAGATATAAGTCAACTGCTTTGGGCTATGTCAATAAATATCCCCTGTGCTATGGTATGGGTTATTGATATAAATCAGGCCCATAGTGAGGGCCTTGGCCAAATACTCTTTCATATTAAGCAGTTTTTCACCATTCTGAGCACTTTTCAAGTGATCCCCTTGGCCAAAAGCTGTCTACGAGCTTAAAAATTATTCTAAACTATCATACCTAGTTTATGTTGTAGTTGTTTGTGGATGTGTTCGATCTGATCTTGGTATTCTCCAGACAACATGTATACAGAAGCCATCTTGTCCAGGCGTTGTCACTGATCAACTCACAGATTTAGGGAAATCACATAAGGTAACAGTCAACTGGAACACAGAATAAAATAGACTTATCAAATTAGGCATTCATGCTATTTGATTGATGACGTGAAAAGAATTCCTGAAAACTTCTCACTCTAGGAAGAGGGCAGAATAAATAGCCCATAATTTAAAGATATATCTTATGTTCAACTTTACATGCAGATCTAGGTTCCTCTTTAAATTCAAGTTATTTCATCCTGTCTCTGGGGAAAGCTTAATATTAGGCTCATTGAGAAAGGCAAAAAAAGAAAAGACATTACATATTATGTACATGGGCGTAACACTATTTCTATGGGTAGTATGCCAACACGAGAACATGAGTTGAGCGAAGCAAAAACCGAGTGTTCAGGGGGGTCTCGGGGTTCTCCCCTCTCCAGAAAATTTTGAAGTTTGGTTGTATTTGGAGTGTATCTGCAGCCATCTGGTACGCTTGTGCGTACCGAGTGCTACGCCTATGATGTAGTAAAGGACCGGGTTTGGTTTGGGGAATAATTCTAGGCTGTTTTTCATCCTGATGTAAAAGTATGGTCATGCTATTTGCATGACCCGAAGTTCTAAAATCAAATTAATTACCAATTTTGTTCTTTGTCATTGCTTTAATGGTCAGTATACTGAGTATAATCAAGAAAAGCTTGTACAATGAACAATAAAATTCGGAAACAAGTACTATAGCTTTGCTTTTGGACACTGAACCGATTGACCTAGATAATAGCGACACGTCTTCTTTGGTCAACTGCTCAGTTGTTTGTGGGTTTTCAACGTAACTCTATAATGTAATTTGAAGATGAGTAAATTTATATTCTGTTGTTGCATCCATGTTGCAGTTTATAGTGCGGTAAGATTGGAATGAAAGTGTTGAAAGTCGAATGAAATTATTTTTACCGTTTTGGCGATCACGTGACCTTTTCTACTTTTCAATCATCATTTTCATCACGCTATGAATCAAAAAATAAAAAAATATCTGTTATATTGAGATAAATAAGAGATCAATCATTTCTGATAATTTTTCTGCACTCCCATACGGGAATATTAACGAACGAATATATTGATTGAAAAATAGGTGTGAAAATACCCATGTTAAACCTATGGGGGAAAACAAGGAAGTATGAATTTGTTACTCCAGGAACTGCATCATGGGAAATATTTTGACCTTTAAAGGAAAAGCTTTCACATTTCCTCTTTTGAAGAGGGAACAACGAATACGACAATTGGAACACTATTATTCATAATCATAATCTTCCAGCAACTTTTAATTTTTAAGATATCAACAAACACTTTTAAAATTAATGTTTTTTAAAAATGCCATATTTTTCCATTAGATTGACAAGTATGATATGTCCATAGTCACACATTTACACTTTAATGTACTCAGGTATTTTACATCACAGAGGGTTCACCGCTCAATATTACAACTACAACAGTGTAATGATCACCATTAACTTACATATAAGCCAAAACCAGCCAAATCCTACCACTTAATTTAGAACAGGTGACTTATATCAATTATTCAGGCCTGATAAGCCTTATAAAGTTCTGTGGAATAATGCCATATCTTACAAAAGGGCGCGAAGGCATTTGGACAATATGCTATATACAGGGTGGTCCAAAAAAGTGAACTGTTGCAACGGGCTATATTTCCATTATTACCTGCAGGAATCCTTTCATATTTTCACAGAGGAAGGTCTAAATTTTTTATTGGTACCATACATTTTTTGTAGACTTGGCAGAAATTATAAGCCCTAACCAAACATCACTGAAAATTGATAAAATGTGAACTTCAACATTTGCGATTCTTCAACCCTTCAACAATCTTTCGGTGGAATTTTTTTTAGCCTCAGCCTGAAAAACCTAATGTTTTCTTTTCTGACTTTGGTTGGATTATAATCCTGCATATTATGGTGTAAAAATTAGCATACTGCCTCCATTAGTTGCAAAATTATTGTGATCCAAAGAAATGTCCTAAGTTTCCAAAGACGAAAACATCTTCTCGTAAAATCGCAAGCGAGCCCCAAAAGGAACCCTGGAAATTTTTTAAAATCTACAAACAGAATCTACATTGTTATATGTTGCATTCTAAGCATTAGAATGTGTTTGTTATGGTTTGGAAACAAGAAATCACTAACACATAGAACATATGTAAACAGCTCCCTGTAAATAATCTTGTCTAAATGCCCATGATAGGTTGGTTGGTTGCTCTGACCTTGGTCCGACCTTTTCTTACTTATTAAGGTTATTCGAAACCCTATCTGTTACAAGACTTATGCCTAGCACAACCGTCACCATGTTATTAAGTGTTTTTAAGTTGCGCAAGGATCCTGCCATGACCATGGATGTGTTATCGTGAAATCCTGGAATAACCTTGACAATGTTATATTATACATGTATTGCAAGGCCTGTCATGACCGTGGTAATGTTAAAGCCTGATATGACCGTGACAATACAATATTATATTGCAAGGCCTGTCATGACGGTAGTGTTAAAGCCTAATATGACTGTGACAATGGTTGCAAGGCCTGTCATGACCGTGGTAATGTTAAAGGTTGAGTCAGTAGCGCAGAGATGTATCCAACGATCATGGACCTAGTGTCAAAATATATCGAAGTTACATACCGGTATCTATATAAGTTATATATCAAAGATACTTTCATCAAATTACATCAAGGCTAACATCTATTTTCATTAGCTACAAAGAAAACCCCCCGAAACTGTAAAACATAGACAGAAAAAATGCTCACTAACCTTTAAATGATTTCCTGGTGATATTTATATTATTCTGTCTGACAGTCTGTTAGCTACAGACCATAAACCTGTAAAGAAGACCTTGAATATGGGTAGGTTGGAGAAGTTTTAGTCTTCGTGTTTTTTTGTTTTTCTTCATCAATGGGCCAGAATATCTGCAAGAGATTGCCAGTAATAGACTGCGATGGCGGTCATATCGTGTACCATGCATACGGTTATATCAGACAATCGCTGGTCCGCAAAGCATTAATTGACAACATGCAGTTTTATCTAACCTCAGCTGCAGTAAGAATCTTAAATCGTAGATTCAAAAATGTTTTGATTTATTGTTTTTCTTAAAAAGCACAAAGAGACCTTTCAAATGAGTCATGGCTTGTGTCTTAACAATTTTTACTTGCAGGTATAGAGTATAGACCAAAAAGTCTGATTTGAATTTAGCACATTTTCCCCTTAATCTTGGGCACATTTTTGGCTCTGTAGCACAATTTAAATTTTTGTGATAAGACCGGTTTTCCTATGGCGAGGCTCATTTATAACCATCGTCACGGTCATATCGTGCTTTAGCATTACCACGGTTGTGACAGACCTTGCAACCATTGTCATGGTCATATCAGCCTTTAACATTACCACAGTCATGACAGGCCTTGCAACCATTATCACACAGGCTTTAACATTACCACGATCATGACAGGCCTTGCAATATAATAGCATTGTCATGGTTATACCAGGCTTTCACAATAACACTACCACGGTCATGCCAGGGTCCTTGCGAAACTCATGGCAGGGTCCTTGCGAAACTCAAAAACACTTAATAACATGGTGACAGTTGTGCCAGGTATAAGTCTTGCAATAGATAGGGATGTGGGTTTCTTTCCAAACATTTTTGAAAAAAATGCTATGCCCATGTTATTTTCTGGTACAAAATAAAGTATGAAGGCATGTGTTAATTTCCTTGCTTTTTTCAGGAAAATATCATTACATTGTCTTCTCTAAGTAAACTCAGTAATTGGCCAATGGAAATCCAGTTATGACGTGCACGGACCTGGGGACAATTCGGGAAATGCGGGCTTATCTCAGCTTTGAACGTTAATCTCTGCCTTATTTAAAAAACCAACTATGTGTTTTACATATCATTTTGAAGTATTTTTTATTCGCATTTCAATGAAATTATTTTTCCTTCAAAATTTTGATGGGATCAAACACATTTTTAAAGATAAATATACTCCGACATCGTCAAATACGCTGTAAGACGTAACACTTTACGCTTACAGGGCTCGTTGAAATTGAGATAACTTTTGAAATAATGATCAAAATCCCACTTAAATTTCACAATTTATTCAATAGAACATATGCATTTATGACGTCACAATTGCTTAACGGCTACATTTCATATTATATCTTATACGAACGCTTTTAAAATTTTCAAAATTGTGTAAGGTTTTGAAGGCGAATGGGACGAGCAATAAGTTTACCTTCATTTAACCTTCTAATTTAGGTCTGATTTGAAAGAAAATTTAACTGCACAATATTGTCATGGCGAAATTTACAAAACAATAACCAGTTTGTTTATTTTGCAAATTATATCAAAATAAGAGCTGGTTTTCGAGACTTGAAAAAATGTGACGCATCGATTTTTTACCACAAATTCCATACATATCAATTTTTACTAACGCCCCAAGTGGATTTCTTGACCGTTTTTCAAAATTCAAAAACATTTTAGAAATATTGTCCTCGAGATCTTGCTACCCTGTAAATTTTGTAATGATTAGATAAGGATAAAGTATTTTATTTTTAGGTTGACTAAACTTGTAAAAAATGTGACGCTTGTCGTTTTTGACGTTGTAAGGCTGTTTGCGCCCTATACTGCTCATTGTTTTGTTTTGTTTTTTTGACGCCATAATGTTACGCTAATTGTCCCCAGTTTCGTGCGACGTGTAAGTGTTATTGAGAAACTGACCGTTCACTTCTTACAAATCCATTCAATGATTCAGAAAAAGGATCAATATTTTTGCAAACTTTGAAACTGTATTTTTCGAGTCAATGGCTAACCTTTTTGCGTGTTTTGTAAGCTGAAAATTGTTATCAGACATTAAAAAATCTTATGATAACAAATTACACTTCAAGCGATAGCAGTTTGGGAGGAACTCATACAATTTTACAGCGGTCCATTCATACCTACCTTTTCGTGTTTTGAATTTCGAAACAAATCAACTGCGCATGCTCATGACCTTACATTACCGGATGTAAACAAAAGCACGTGCTTATAGAGATGACTCATTGGCTTTATTTACTTCCTTATTCGAAAATAATGAAATGGGGGAAAATAAAATTGATTCAGAGATGACAATGCAAAACTCCAGGACGCAACAATGGACCTCTATCCGGGGATAGAGAGGTCTATCATGGACCTCAGATGATCCAATCCATCACCACAGACATAGCCTAAGCCTACCAGTCACTGTCTCGGCGGCGTCGGATGATTGTTCCCCATGCCACTTCAATTTCTGGCCTAAATCTTCAAGAATTTATAAGGCTCAAAAGTGTACAAGAAAGTTCAAAAATGACTAAAAAGCCTTATGCTATGCTTACTTATTACTCACTGGGAGTCACCTTTGGCTTCCAGAAACACTTAGGTAATAGCCTACAATTTTCGGACAATGGGTTGAACAAATACGTTTACAGTAAAAATAATTTATATTATATTGGAAATCACCAATTTCCGAGAATTGATCATGATTATTGTTCATTGTTATTTATTCACTCCCAAAAGTTTTCCAGTCGTACGTTCGGGATAGCCCACCGGATGGACGGTCGGGTGCTTGATCTCAGACTAATACACCTTATACCTGAATCTATTAATCATCAGGAACTAAACGGTCACGAAGTGAAAGGTTGTAGTTTCAGAATATATTGACCGACAATCGTAACAAATTTAAATAAAATTACAAATGGGAATACCCGATTTGAACAATATGATAGCCAATTGGCAATCGCCGGGTTTTCCCTTGATATTTTAAATCACTGCCTTGAACACGAATTCCATCATGTGCTAAGGTAGTGTCTAGTATTGACACGTGAATTCACGGCTGATGTAACTTGTGCAATCGCGGAGCGGGTCTATGAATACTGGGCCCCGGTCGAGAGGGATCAGACGAACCAGAAGGGACGATACGATACCATCTCTAACAGAGATTCAAATAGACAGATCAAAATAATAAACAAAATAAAGTTAATTCACTTATTTGGAGACAACTACAAACAGACGAAGGGTGTTTCAAGAAAAATATACAGGTAAACAAATAACTTTTGTCAATGTAATTAACTTGATTTTTCAATAGTTCATTTATTTCAAATTAAATCTATCAAAAGGGAATAAATTAATTTCAGATATTTCGGCAAAGTTCTAAAAACATCTTTGCAATGTTAACTTAGTAATCTACAAATGGGGATATAACCAAGATTTGATAGGTTACAGAAATGTATATTATTTTATTCTACGTAATAAAAAAAGCTTTACAGTAACGTAACTACATGTACAAGATGTATACGCAGAGTATACACAGGCGACTAGCCTTGCCCAAGTCGGTCTCTTTTACTATCTTGATTTCAAATCAGATTAGTAAAAAAATACCGACTTGGGCAAGGCTAACAGGCGACGTACATTGAGTTTTAAAGAAAAATAATGGCTTAATTGTAAAATAATAAATGAAATCTAAAATAGAAATAGAAATATTATAATGAAAGTTTTATACTTTTCAATAATTGCACATTTGATTTCGTTGTGGATTAGTATGTAAAATTATTAATTTCCTACAATTTATATAATTTCTCATAGTCATTATATTCCTAATAATTAATATCATGCAACCTGACAACAGATAGTCGTTTAGTACAGAGATGACTATGGGGAAGAACATGTACAAAGGTTCAGGTAAGTTATCGCAAACAATTTCAGATGGTTATATCTTGGATTATGACTATTTTCTGACCATGAAGACATTATATCTTTTAGATCCATGTATTGTCTCAAAGAAAATTATATACAATGATTATTTTAATAAAGTCAATCGGACTCGTAGATATTTAGATAGCATCAACACACCTCTTCAAAGATGTTGACCTCATTTTCACAAAAATGCAATCATGTATCTTTAAAGTCCCTGGAGGAATCCACTTTTCCTTTAGGGAAAAGAACATATCTTAAAGTGGTTACGCATTCAACAATATAATAAAATGTTGCATTTTTGTTGAAAATTAGTTCAACATTTTTGAAAAAAGTATGTTGTTGGTTCATTGCCCCTTTAATATCACTCAGTCTGATTAACGTAATTATCATTATACTTTTCTTAAAGATAATCAATGGGTCTAAAAGATACACCCGCGTTCATAATCAGAAAATATTCATAATTTAAGTTAGAATCGTGGTCTGAAATTGTTTGCGATAACCTACGTGCTCCTTTTTTCAATTAGATCTTTGTCATATTTTTGAAATTGTTTACAAAAATTTCTACTTGTCTCACCCGTATTTTTACTATGTTTACAAAAAGTTCTACTTGTCTCACCCGTATTTTTACTATGATTTGAAATTATAAAGTCATACGAAACAAATTTTCTTTTCCTTGAAAAACTATACATTGAAATGAATCAATTAGATTTAAAAATTAGCGCAGGGGTTTTCAATGAAAATAGAGATTACTCAGATTTGAAATACTGACCGCACTTCCCAATTTGAAAGACTGACGGCACTTCCCCACTTCCCAATTTCCATCGATTCGTCTCACTAATTCCTGATAATTACTTTCAGATGGACACGCACATGACAACCATGTTCAACAAAGTAATTTTGTTGTTCTTCATAACGTATGCAATTACCGTCTTAAACAACAAGAATGTGTACGGTTCAGAATGCAACGAACCACAGAATCTTTCCAGAGTGCTACAACGGGCACGAAGAAATAGCGATTACTCAGAAAATGTTGCAATGTTGCCACCTTTAACGAGAATACTGCATGCTCATTGGGCGAACCGCTCCCGGACATATTTGGAAACCAAAGGAGAGGATCACAATGGGCGTCATATATTTGGAGACACTGAATGTAAAATTAACACGACATCTCGTTTCATCATGAAACGATCGATTTGCCCTTGGAGGTACGTATCATTTTAAAATACCATGTACGATCTTTCAGTTTTGTTCCAAATTTTAAAGTAAGTTAAAGTTAGAATGCTATCAACCATTAAAGATTTTGACTTTAGCCTGCAAAACTTGATTTAAACACAATAACTTTTTTTCTTACAAATGTCTTTAATCATGTTAATGTTTTCCTTTTCTCCATCCATAGTTATGTCTATAACTACGACAAGAACCGCTTTCCAAGCACAATGGTCCAGGCCTCTTGCAACTGCAAGGATGGGTGCTATGGAAAAGAATATGGGTTTGGATGCAGACCAGTTTACTACAATGTCAGAGTTCTCCGTAAACAAGCAGGAGAATGCGGTGAAGATGGCTTCTACAAATACATACCAGACTGGGAGCGTATCGCTGTTGGATGTACGTGTGTAGCTGATAAAGTTAGCAAAATCAAAGGGACAGTGGTTGGATAAAAACATCTATAAAATATCAGCATTAATACATTTCTAACTACTTTAGTTTTCCATGCTATGAAAATAACATTTACTGACTTCGAGAGCCATGTTAGATTTTGAAATTATATCAAAATCAACATAGCTTTCGCAGGAAGTAATTTGGCAATAGACAGTTTCTAATGTCACTAATGCCACAAACTAAAACTGTGATAAATATGAAAATGCATAATATTTTCAACAATGGGTCTGGTATTTAGGATCTATTTATATAGTGTGTACATATTTTAGAATTTAAGTAACTTATTTGTAAATAACTTTTTACATAATTTATTAAAAACAATGCCCGGATGGAATGCATCAAAAAAGTATAACTGAGCTGAGTAAGGGATTGAATTACTTTTGAAGGCATTGTCATTTTGTATTGTATTATTATGTGAAATCTAATTGACACATATATATTTTAAACACATTGTATTGCATATTGCATTGTATACAGTTTTGTCATATTAATGACACTTTAACTTAGTTGAAACCAAATCGATTATTCTATTGATATAAAAAATTATTTCCTTCCTGGTCCTTTTTGAAGACCAATAGAGATAAGAGCTTCAGTTTTGGCAAAGTTTTTTGAGGAAATATCAAAAAATATTAACAAGGATGTTATTAAAATCTGAACTTTTTATCATTTATCTTGTCCAGGTAGCGCAACTATAAATTTATTTAGTTTCACATAAAAATAAGTTTCTATATTAGATATATTCTATTTGGTTTTAGACTGAGAGCCTAATTCACAATTTATAAGTGTATAATATGTACCATGTTGGTACACAATGAGGAAATGTGTATTTTAGTGAAACTGAATTCACTTATTTGTTTACATAGTTTTGATACTAGTTTGATAGTTTTTACTGTATAGTGTATATACTTAACTGTAGACCATATTGGTCAATAATTAATAATATAATCATATTTTCTGTGAAACTAGATACCATGAGAAGCAAAAAATGAGAAAGATGATTAAAATTCTTTATGTGTAGAGGTTCATACTAAATTTTATTTTTTAGGGAACTTGCAAGTATTACATAATATATGTACAGATTTGATGTGTTAGAAAGCGATAGGGATAAGCCAGATATCATCATTATAATTATTATATATTAGTAACAACATTTCAGAGATTTTTGAAAGTCACTTATAACAGAAATACACTAAAATCTGTCCAGGTGAACACCTCTATCTAGTGAACACCTGTGTCAAGTGGACACTTGAAGAGACATTCTACATTGACTAATTTATAAAATTCTCTCTGTAGTGAACACCTACCTACAGTGAACAAATAAGTGTTCACTATATACAGGTTTCACTGTATATAAATGCTTATAATGACATGCATTTGCAGTGTTAATTGTTTAACTTAAATTGATTTTTACAAATATTGAATGAAAATAAACTTTTATATACTTTAAATATTGTTTTGTGCTTTTTCAACACAAATCAACTTTTGTTACAATACTTCTATCTCAAGAAAGTTTAAATACTCAGACATATATTTAGACTTCCATATATCTCCTGCAACTTGTTTCAACATTTGCAATCATCTTTTTATGAAATATGTCCTCCCTTTAAAAGAGAATCTAGTACACATTACACAAGTACTGTCCTAGTTTACTCAACAGCATATACAATCAATTTTACTCTTAGTACTTCCAAATACACTCCCAACAACTTGTTTCAACATTTACAATCATCTTTTTATGAAATATGTCCTCCCTTTAAAACTATAGAGTTATTGCGAGAATCTAGTACACAAGCACTATCCTAGTTTACTCAATAGCATATACAATCAATTTTACTTTAAGTACTTCCAAATACACTCCAACAACTTGTTTCAACATTTACAATCATTTTTTTATAAAACATGTCTTCCTTTTCCTCGACTTGCTTCAGAGGTGAGTCAGGTTGCTGTGAAACAACCTTGTGTTGAATCTGTTGATATTGAATGCAGATGTTACTATTGAATTGCTAAATGAATACTATGTTTAGCATGTCCCTGAACAACTAATGATTTGTAAACCATTTATTAAAATGTGGGTTCATTTGAAAATTCATTATTTCAATCATAACAATCCATCAATAGAGAGTTAATATCCAACTGTTCCTATTGCATCTTACCACTCAAAACTGACAAAAAACAAAAAGATGATGCAAAAGTAGTGTTATCTATTTTGGAAATTATTTTTAAGCCCAAATCTCATTTTGTTATTTAACTGTAAATATCACAAATACAATAATTGACTGTACACTTCACATTCAGTACTTTTCCATCATTATTTTTTTATATAGTAAATTATTGTTACAGATTATTCACTTCTAAGCTTTTGGACTTTTTTTCATAACAGAATATCGTATGATGTCACCATATAAAAAAATAAATTATGGATGACACATTACTGTGACAATTGCACTGATAACTATTACTTCCTGGTCTTCATTACTTAGGACCTAGATATGCATGTATTTGCTTGTTGAAAATACCTCCTTGGCAGTTGGCACCAAGAGGGGAAAGTTTGGACCCCTTGAAAAATATTGAAAATGTTAAATAAAAATGAGAAAACTTTTCCATTGGCTAAAATGGCATGAAGTATATTATAATATATATTAACAGAGGAAAGCATGAACTATAATTAAATCATTAACATTTATTCCTTCTCAAAAGCTGCAATACAATGGCACCACACTCTACCAGTGAGGCCTTTAGAATGCAATAGTTTAACAAACATATCAGGGATCTATCTACATACAGCATACCAGCAGTATAATTTGTAATACAGGAAAAACTGTAAACTTATATGAGCACCCATTTAAAGTGATCACCTTTGGAATTTGAACAATCACAAAATTATAATTCTATAGTTTACTCAAGATTTCAAATTCCCCAAAAGTGAAAACCTTAGAATTTGGACACAATATACATCACAATATTTGAGGATCATCTTCAAAATTTTCTTTTAATGTAGAATTTACTGCCTCACCATGGTTTTCTTTGGCAAACAAAGATGAAATTTTACTTATGGCAGCAATGAGTACAAACATATTCAAAGCAGTATCAAAGTCTCAGTCCTCTTTTAGTGTTATTTTGAAATCATTAATGGGTGTAGGATTTTTCAAAATATAATCACTCTGATATGTCTGGCAATATTGCATTTACAGCGTAACTTCTTAAGGTTGGAAGTCACACTGGTAAACAACATGATTCAATAAATGTTTAATTTACAGATTCTTCTATCTTTGAAATCTTCTATCATAGCTATTCCAGGTGATGACAAGTGATGGGGCATAATGTGATTCACAGTACTGACTCATTAAAATAAATAATATTTATAGTTGTTTCAAGCATGCCTATTTATCAGGAGGTGCCTCTGGGGCTTCATAAGATTTTGCAGAGGTCAGTCCAACTAATCTTGCACTTTCTTCAACTGTTCTCTCACCCTTGCCTTTGTACTGGGATGTCAGCTCCTGAAAGGGAAAATATATGAACAAAGTGAAGAGGTGAAAGTCGATTCATCTCCCGGGAATCATCTATGACATATGATTAGAATATACATCCTGCTAGAGCAATTTGTGTCCCACATTTTGGACACAAGACTGGTGCTCATAACATGAATAAAAAATACTCCAATCTACATGTACTCTTAATGTTTTTGCGGGTACACCCCAGTTGTCCGAAACCTAGTTGTCCGAAACCCATTACTCCGAAAAATATAGTCATAATTTACCAGAGAAAGGGGGGATGTACTTAAGCTTATGCCAGTTTCATGGCATGTATTTGGCCAAATTAATGGGGTGGACGCATTCTGATGTTCATAGATCTCTCTCTCTCTCTCTCACTTTGAATTGCATCCATTGCATGGCGTTACCAGAATGGCAGGAATTGGAACGGGGATTTATTTTACAATGATTCAAAAAAAGGTTATTAAAACAC
Organism: Owenia fusiformis; assembly: GCA_903813345.2. Lineage (NCBI taxonomy): Eukaryota > Metazoa > Annelida > Polychaeta > Sabellida > Oweniidae > Owenia > Owenia fusiformis. The sequence goes on along the minus strand of CAIIXF020000001.1, from coordinate 26,944,865 downwards.
AATTATATATTACTGAACAGTTTATCTTATCTTCTTCAATCTCTTTTATATAGGCAAAATAAAATGAAACATTTTTCAAAGAGTATTGGAATACATATGTCATTTTGGGTATTTTGACAAAAATAATATGGTCATATAAAAGATATATACCATGGTCAGGGCAATATCAGGTATACATCATCAAGTGATGAATCACATATTTGGGATAGGGATGATATTGGAATTAGTGGGATGATATCAGGTTTGATATCGATATCATCCCGCTAATTCTGATATCATCCCGCCTGGAGAAATTTTTACACTAATGATTAGGCTCATTACATGCTGTGCGGGTATGTTGCACCCGCGAGTATATGAAAATACAGCATCAATCTTTTTCTCATTCCAATCAATTTGAAAAACAGATTGAATTAAAATTAAAATGATCACTCTTAATTGACTCTATCACATCCTTTAGTTGATTCAATAAAGTCCTTTAACTGACTCAAATGTGTCAAGGATTCCATTATTTCAAGGATCATCTCAATGAGATTATTATAACACAACAAAAATGTATAAAGAGATTAAAATTTGAAAATTAAAGGATGATCCATTCAGATGACAGTCAGTCTAAAATAAGTCTATATTAGTTTATATAACAAATCATTGCTGTAGTGAACACCTACCAACAGTAAGACATTGAACATTTTTTCTCGGCAAAAAAATGTTCACTATACACAGGTTTTACTGTACTCAAATGGTAGAAATAAATATACATGTAGCTACTATTTACCTACACAGACAGAGAAGAGTAGTGAAGTATATAGTAAAGATTGCAACCTATGACACTTTAGTAATAAAACATAACATCGATGATTCAGAATCCATACAAACAGTTAAACATACATGATATAGTGATTTTGCTACTTCAAAGTGACAAGTCATTTCTTTGAGAATCATAAACACAAAAGAGGTGGCGACATTTCCACTCCAGATTTCATAAATTCAATAGCAAATAAATAGCAAATGCTCAATAATTTTCAACATTTTCAATAGTCACATGTTATACAAATGTATAACAATTGTAGTATCATACTCAAAAGAGCTTTATACTTAGGTTCTTCTATTACATATATTGTGACTGACCATAAAACATTTGGTCAGGCTATTAGATGGTAATAGCATTGTATTTCTTTGTATTATATGAAAATCAAAATATGTACCTGATTTTTTCTAACATTTGATAAATAGCTTAGGTAAGTAAGTCCCAGGTGTTGCACATCATTATGGCCTTTACATATTCTCTCACTGGTTACTTGATGTGTTCGAAATTGTTCTAAGATATAGTTGTATGCTGGCATCTCCTTGACAGGTTTCTGAAACAATAACACAATAACATAATGTAGGTACATGTATATGTATATCCATAAATCCTCATAACTTTTTTCAAACATGTATATTGTTTTATTCCTATTCTAAATTATAATTAAGTTATGGTTAAGCTAAATTATGGTTGTTATGGTAACACAGTCAATTATGTCACAACATTATATTGACAATCTTCTAAGAGGGGGAAAACCCCCAGGGTTCAGAGATGACATATGTCTACAATGTAAATGTGCATTGAGATGAAAACGACGCTGATTGGTTAAATCAACAAACAAATGGCAGTTTCAAAATTTTTTAAAAACACTTTGAATAATATTATCTGGCATTTTAACCAACATTATGGCTTGTTATTTCACATCAATATATGCCATATCAGATCAAATATCAAATCATCTAGGCTTTCAAGACGTGAATGCTACTCTGTGTTATTACATGAGAAATTCAAAATGAGCGGTGCCATGCTACCCTTTTTTGGTAATATTTCAAAAAGATTTAGATTTATGTACCCTCTGTTAAGAAAAAAAGGTGCATTGTCTTTTACCAATCATATCTTTTTTATTTTTCGACCAAACATTCAGAAGTATAATATGTGTATACTTTGACCAAATGGAGAAAATTTCAAAGAATTTCGGTAATATTGTAAAAAGTTAGAATTGATCGAATATAACAACTCCCAAAATCGTGAGTGTGACTTTTTACCATAAATTGACGTCATAAAGAAAAATCCCATACTCAGCAATGTGGTCAAGAAGGGGATCTTCTGAGACATGAAATTGTTAGTGACGTTTAGAGGAATACACCATTTTAAAAATTTGAAATCCTATAAAACTGTGACAAATATACGTTGTATAATGAATGTCCGATTAATTATGATTATTTTGTGATAGAATTTGAGGTAATAACCTTCAGATTCAGACGTCTCTTTTCAGTTCAAAATTAGGGGGAGGGGTGACATATATTACAAAAACTGGAAATTGTAAGAGAATTATAACCCTTAATCTTTCTCAATGATCCATAAATATGTTATACATCCTATACTTAGCATATCCATGTCAAAATTTATGTCAGATGTGATATATAAATATGTTTATTGAGTAAAATGGTGAGATCCATCCCTAAGTTCACTGCTATGTGAGGCGTAAAATTGTCTAAAAATCATGTTTTAGGTGGATTTTAGCACTTCCACAATTTTCTGTCAGTGTGTCAATGTTTATTTCAAACCTATCCCAGGCTTAGAGGAAAATGAACTATACTGTATAATAGCTAATTGTAATTTTTGACGTCATTTAATGAAAAAAGTCACATTAGTGAGTTTGTGAGACAATGTATTTAACCATTGCTAACTTTTTCAAATTTTCATCATTTTTTTCAAATTTTCACCAGTTATTCACAATATTTATGCCATGCGCCTCCAAGAGTTTAGTAATATCATAAATAAAAAATTTTGAAAATGTTATGAATGATAAAGGACCATGCATGCACCTTTTTTTCACAGAGGGTATTTGTTTTTGTCAACATGTATGCAGATAATCATGTTTTTATTTTTTTGTGTTATTTCTTAAAATCATACATGAAATGCACAAAACAAGATTTTCCTTGGAATGTCTACAGGAAGCATTTTTCTCCAATTTTGAAAACCCAAGACAATGCTTATGTATGAAATATGGGAAGTTGCCTACCCTTCTATTGAAAGCTCATTATCAAATCAAATCTCTGGTATTAGGAAACTAACCAGTGAAAATTCAAACAAACGATGGTAAGCATGAGACGTAATTATATCTATAATTTCTTAAGCTCTGGGGTTTCCCCTCCTCTTCAATCTACTGTTAAAGGCCTACTTTGGGAATTTTCAACATTTTTGCACATAATTGCACATAAAAGCCATAAAAAGGCATATATTGGTGAAAGCTCCAAACAAATTGCGTGGAGATTAAAATATTGAGTTGGAACCCTGGAAACCAATCCTCTTTGGTTTTGATTCATTATTTTCAATCTCCAAGCAATTTGTTCAATGTTGATTTCAAAGTAAGGCAAAATTCGCATAAATAAAATCTAAGGAGAATGGCTGATATTCTAATAATCTTGATCTAGAATGATGAAAACATTGAAAATGTCATTATTTTGTACTACATTATACCTGGCTATCAGCGATCCAAAAGATTTGAACTAATATCTTGATCACTTCTTCACTGAAATTTCTTGTTTGAAAATAAGACCAAAACTTGTGATTCCAATTCTCTTGAATGAAAAAGGGGCAGCTGTAATTTCGAATTTTGTAATATAGTGCTGATACAAATTAATTGATAAGTCGTATAATTGGAATGTTTTCTTGAAATTTAACATTTAATGTCCCAAACTCCAACAAACTGCAGAAAAGTATACACCGTGAATAATATTTACCAAAATGAGTGTCTCCAAGGCTTCATACCAGCATATGCATAATGCATTTGTCACGAGTTTGAGCTGAAATTTCCCTAAAATGGAGTAAGGTAATCTGCCCCAGCTTTGTTTAATGTGGTTTACTTAGGTCCTTCTCTATATACTGACTTTGAGTGATTGTTTACAGCCGCCCTGATATTCAATATTTGTAAATCATGGTGACACACGCACAGCTGTTATGGCACAATTATGTGAAACATACCTTTATGTACACATTTGCAGAATATCAACTTATATCCCGGTTCTAATCGATTGTTATATATATTTTAATTAAGCTGAGAGAGCTGTATAAATGGCGGATCTGTTGAATTTGAGGTTCTTTCCGAAAAGAAATTTTGAAATATCTTGATCCAGATATGGGCTTTCAACTAGATATATGATAAATATTTTTATATATATTCATAAGAATAATTAAATAGGAGTTCTAGGTGCGTGTGACACTTTTTCTAGATTACATACGAAATCAATGAAGTTTCATCTAGCTGTAAGCTAGAGACTCAAGTAAATTGTGGTTAGCTTTTATCATGTGCGCAAAATATTCAAATAATCTCATTGGTTTAAACTTTTATGCACGTATGCATGATGTGTGCCATGTTTTTTCTAATGATTTCGTTTCATTTCATGGAATTTGTGTTTCAGTGTAACTTCCGCAAAATTGGCGGACCTATGAAAGAATTAACAGGTAAGATCACTTCGAAATTTAACTTTTTACCTATAATTAATAGCAAAACTTTTGTTTTATTTGTGCATTCTATCTATCAGATAAGAGTCTCAGGGGTATGTAGGCAAATTCATTTTGGTAGGAGCACTCTGTTTAGAGTCCATTTCACTGCTTCATTTCGTCAGTAGAACGGCAAAAATAAGAAACTGGGAGACCATTGTGCATTAATAAATGGAAAAGTATATTCATAACGTACATGAATGACATTTGTATATTTCAGATTTTTTAGTTTTTTGTGTAATTTGAAGAATTTCAGCCATGTTAATCTTATTGAAAATAACATGGCAGAGAAACATCCAAATATAAGAGGCCACACACTTTATAAGCCAAACTAGAAGCAATGCAAGATATACAAATGTCATTCATGTACATTATGAATATACTTTTCCATATATTATTGCACAATGGTCTCCCAATTTCTTATTTTTGCTGTTCTACTGACGAAATCAAGCAGTGAAATGGACTCTAGTTTGAAAACTCACCCTTTATTATTTTGTATCAGCACTATAACCACATGAACCCATTTATGGTAAAATATCGAGATGGAACCATGGGAGCCAATCCTCCTTCGAAATGAACTTCTAAGCCTGGGGTACGATCGAAATTTCAATATCACTCGATGTAGCTTTCGATTTTATACATTGCCGTTGCTCGCAACCAATCAGCGTTTCAACCTCATTAATATTCATTAATAAGTTAACTGTATATATACCTGAGGATGATAGCGTCTCGGCCTATTTGCTCTTCGCTCTCGAGCTAACACACACGGAAACGGAAATAGGAATTCAAATTTTTCCAAGTATTCAATTTGCCACGTCGACAGTCTCCATCTTGGACATGTCTCATTAGGCACGAGTGCACATTTATTTATCAGTCTCTCACACAATGAGTAACAAACAAACAAGTTTACCTTCAACTTCAAGGAAAGAAGGTGAGTCAAATAGAGACAATGATGTGGAAAAAGAAGTTTCTCAAGAAGATAATGAAATTTTGAGCGGGGAAACTGACATTAGTGAGAAAACTGATAGGGCTAATCGCCATTCAGACGATACGTCTAGTAGGGCTAATCGCCAAGATAGACATAGTCACCCAACCACAGGCAAACGTAACTCTGATCATTTCACAATGTCTAGTGGTAACAGGACTCCATTGAAGGAGTCAGACTCCGATTCTAGTGACGAGTCTCAACGGCCTAAAAGGCACAAGGGTAACTCAACACGTACCAAAGACAGGTCTTTCAATACAAGTAGCTCTGAATCAACAGATTCAAGTTCTGACTCAAGTTCAGACTCAAGCTCCTCAGATAGTAGTGCTTACAAGTCACGCACTGGTAAACATTCTAAACACAAAAAAAGAGCTAAAGTCTCAAGCAAAAAGAAGTCTTCACTTTTTGACCCTTTTCACGAACTTAAATCAAGACAATGGAGCCTTAGTCATGAACATGAACAGTACTTAAAAAAATACTGGCAAGAAGACCTTTTAAACCAAGACGATGTTGACAATATGCTCCTCAAGTCTCCTAAACCAGACTCAAAATTCATTGTTCCCCCTAAAATAGGGAAACACTTAGATAAAATGTCTAATAAAAACCACAAGAAAACTGATAACAACCTTAAAACTGTTCAACATAAATTGTCAGATGTCATGGGACCCTTGGGGGCCCTTTGGAAACTTTCTCATTCAACCGAGAAGCTAGAAAGAAACATCCTGAGAAACTTAATTGACCAAGCAATATTGTTACTCGGCCAAAGTTTCAAAATGTTGACATTTTATAGGCGACTAGAAATTCTTGTCCCTATTTTTGGTTTTCAAAAAAATCAAGCGAAAACCTTTCTAAAGGAAAACAAGAAAGAACTCAATAAATGCAAGAAATCACTAATGAATCGTGAACTTTACAAGTCTCTCAAGAAAGAGAGTTCAGAAAAACAGGAAATGGACAAAATAAAGAAAAGTTTCTCAAGAAGCTTCAACAAGCCCTTTCTCCAGGGCCCCTCAACTGCAAGTAGTCGGGGGGCGAAATACGACCGCTCGTCACAAAGAGGCGGATCCCAAAGAGGTGTCACACCAAGAGGAAACTCCAGAGGTGGTGCCAGGGGAAACAAATCCTCCAGAGGAGGGAAATCCAGGTATGTTAAAAACAAATTATCCTCAAACAAAACCAGGTCAGTCATGCCAGACGAACCCAAACCTAACAGGAGAGGTAAGTCAGTATGTGTTGAATCTAGGCTTCATTCAAGTCAAGGGCAACATCCCAACAGGAGGCAGACTCAAATGGTTTGTAGCAAATTGGGAGAAAGTATCCTCAGATCCGAACATTTTAAATACAGTCAAGGGATACATGCTAGAGTTTACGCCTTACTGGCCAAACTTCAGTGCAATGGAACGTCAAGAAATGTCAAAAGAGATAAAAAAACTTTTGGAAATAAAAATGTCAATAGAAATAACAAACCCATCAAACGATCAATTTCTATCCCATCTCTTCCTAAGAACGAAAAAAGACGGGTCAAAAAGAACAATCATAAACCTCAAACCTCTCAACCATTTTGTAGAATACCATCACTTCAAGATGGAGAACATGTCAATGCTCAAACATATGGTAGAACAAAACGATTTCATGATCAAGGTCGACTTGAGGGATGCGTTCTTGACGGTTCCAATTGCGAAACAACATCGGAAATACCTCCGATTTCAATGGGAAAACACAACCTATCAAATGAAAACACTCCCGTTCGGCCTGGGGTCCAGTCCAAGGGTATTCACCAAAATTCTCAAAGTGCCCATGTCAATCATGAGAAAACTGGGGTTCAGGTGCATTATCTATCTCGACGATCTAATAATTCTAAACAAACACCCCAAAGCACTCAAAAACCAAGCTCAAACAGCAATTTACCTACTTCAGAATCTCGGGTTCTTGATAAATTGGGAAAAATCAACTCTAACGCCCACACAAACAATAGAATACCTAGGCTTCATCATCAATTCCCAGAATCTAACACTCAGTCTACCAATAGAAAAATCATTGAAAATCAAAATGAAATGCAAGGAACTTTATCATCAGAAAGAAGCCACACTCTCAGAGGTGGCCCAAATGATAGGCAAACTTTCTTCAACAGTTTTGGCAATATTACCAGCTCCCCTCCACTACAGACACCTACAGTTTCTGAAAACACAGGGTCTGAAGAGGTCAAAACAATCATACTCTGCAACAGTCCTCCTTACTTCAGAAGTCAAACAAGAACTGACATGGTGGATAACCCAATTAGATCATTGGAATGGGAGGGCGATAAAACTAAAAGAACCCGATCTAACGATAACAACAGACAGTTCCCTAACAGGGTGGGGGGCCGTCTCAAAGGGGGAGATTATACAGGGCCACTGGAACCCTCAAGAGAAAACATGCCACATAAATTTTCTGGAACTCAAAGCAATACATTTCGCAATTCAGTCATTCACAAAGAATCTCTCCAACATTCATATCCTAATCAGAACAGACAACATGACAGCAATGAGCCATTTGAACAAACTGGGGGGGGACCAGATCAAAAGCCCTTGTCGAACTAACGAAAACAATATTCGACTTTTGTCTCACCAGGAAGATCACTCTTATAGCAGAGTTCCTGGAGGGGAAGTCCAATGTAATAGCGGACACGGCATCCAGAATATTCAAAGATCAATCAGACTGGATGCTGGAGAAATCCATTTTCTTCCAAATAAACAAAATATGGGGGCCAGCACAAGTGGATCTCTTTGCCAGCAGGATGAATGCACAGTTAAACGCATACATCAGTTGGAAGAAAGATCCATTTGCGATGGCAACCGACGCATTTACTCAGAACTGGAGCAACAGACTGCTTTACTGCTTTCCTCCGTTCTGCCTTATAGGCAGACTACTGGAGAAAGTAAAGAGGGATCTAGCAGAAATCATTCTGATTGCCCCAATCTGGCAAAACCAACCTTGGTACCCCATGCTAATTCAAATGTCAATAGCAATACCAATACTTCTCCCAACATCAGACAGTCTCTTGAAATCACCCCTACAGCAAACCCACCCAATGATAACAGAGGGGAAAATGCATCTAGGGGCTTGGAGAATCTCAGGGTCAGGTATGAAGCAGAAGGGTTTTCAAAAAACACTGCCAAAGTCCTCCTCCAAGCCAGGAGAACAGGTACATCAGCTGCTTACAACAGCAGCTGGAAAAAGTGGGAAAGCTGGTGTTCTGAACGGGGCTATTCTCCACTTCAATCCTCTGTGGCAAATATAGCCAACTTCCTTACCTACCTATTCGAAACAGGTAAGTTGTATTCCACTATAAATGGCTACAGATCTGCAATTTCAGCCTACCACAATCCAATAGAGGGCATGAAGGTAGGTCAACATCCAACTATAATTTCCTTAATGAAAGGTTTCTTTAATTCAAAACCTCCAAAACCCAGATATGTAGTTTCTTGTACCATTGCCAACTGGCTGAAAGCAACAATGGAACAGGCGGGCATAGATACCAACACATATAAAGCTCACTCAACTAGAGCTGCCTCCACGTCAAAGGCCTGGACCAAAGGATTGTCTATAAACCAAATAGTAAATACTGGCAATTGGTCAAATGCAATGACTTTTTTCAGATTTTACAAAAAAGATGTCACAGACTTCTCATCTACAATCTTGAGGTGAGATTAGCTTTAAACAGGCAATGTATAAAATCGAAAGCTACATCGAGTGATATTGAAATTTCTCAATTTCATAAGAATCTCGCCATGAAATTGGAATTTCATGAACGAGATGTAGCTGAGATTTTATACATGTCGCCCACCTCGCCCTACCCTATATTACATGTTCAGTTACACTTTGTAAACAATATTTATTTATATTGTTTCAGGGGATAAATCTCACTCAAGGATCAGAGGGCCACTAGGATTCCACAAGGGCCGATGTATATAGAACTTTCATCTCAATGAACAATGAACTTTGTCTCACAAGTAGTGGTGACACACATTAACTCTCACAAGTAGTGATGACACACATTAACTCTCACAAGAAGTGATGAACTTTTTCGCACAAAAGTGACGAATGACTTCCTCCTCACAAGAAGTGACGGATTTGATCTGCAATCAAGATAACTACACAAATCTCATCACAAGGAGTGACTAGAAACCGTTATACACAAGGCAGTGTATGACTGCGATTTAAGAAGAATACCTTACCAAGTCCACTAGATGGTATGGTAAGATCTCAATTTCATAATATATGCCTATTTACTTTCCATGTTCTCGAGAGCACAAATAGACCGAGACGCTATCATCCTCAGGTATATATACAGTTAACTTATTGTAACGAATTTTTCAATTTTTCAAAATTTTATTTTTGGAGTCCAGTGCCGTTTTTTAGCACTTTAGACAGTTTTGACAGTAGGAAAGTGTTTTCCAGTCACAGTTGACAGCTTATATAGTTATATTTATGAATAGAACACTTTAGGTGTACTGGGAATAGTGTAAACTACTCTTTTCTGGGAGATTTATTTTGCTTTCGTTTGTGTGCATTTTCTCACCTCCTATTAGAGAGCTCTGTTGACCTACATTCAATAACTCGTTTTTCCTTGCAATTTCGCCATAATTAGAGCCAATGATGATTGGTTTTTGTTATATTTATCTAGTTTATATCTTAATCTAGCTAGTTAATTGCAAGATATATGTTTGTTCTGTGTTAAAAACCAGAGATCGTGATTGTTAGGTGAAGCTAATTTTTTGCAAAAGTTATGTCATCATTGCATCATATTAATTAATTATGCACTAGTGATATCCTGGCTGGGATTCCAGTGACTGGCCAGGTATTGCATCAGCCGCTCGTGAGCTATGATTGGTTAGGCAGATAGTTTCGTGTGCAAAACACATGTTACATACATGTTGGGGTATAAATACGGTGGCGGACGTGACTCGGGGGCTTTCTGCGCATTGACTTTTGACGAACGGGACTATGTGGCTCGGGTTTATGGAATCTTTGGAACTATGAAACTTTGTCGTTTTTGCTAACTGCAAAACTTAGACGATTCTTGGAACTACAAAACTTAGGAAGTTTTCTGCTAACTGAAGGATGGCATGGGATGATTGACTTGCCTAATTGAACTTCATTAGCCTGAGGTAGTAACCATAGATGATTATAAGCCACTGGTGTTGGATTCTAGGTGAATTAAATGGCTTATTGAGGGAAGTTATTGAACTACAAAACTTAGGAAGTTTTCTGGAACTACAAAACTTAGGAAGTTTTTCGCTGACTATTAGCCCGATAGTCCTAGATGATTATAAGCCACTGATGTTGGAGCAGATAGCATATTGACTTTTGACGAACGGGACTATGTGGCTCTGATTTACGGGATTTTTGGAACTACAAAACTTAGGCAGTTTTCTGGAACTATAAAACTTTGTCATTTTTGCTATCTGCAAAACTTAGTCGTTTTTCTGCTATCTGAAGAACATAGTCGATCTGCTACATGGGATGACTGACCATTGACTATTGACTATTGACTTCTCTTAGCCTGATGAAGTAGCCATTGATGATTATAAGCCATTGATGTGACAACCTAGATGAAAATATTGGCTTACTAGAGGAATTGTTTGAACTACAAAACTTTGTCATTTTTGCTATCTACAAAACTTAGAAGTTTTCTGCTATCTGAAGAACATAGTCGATCTGCTACATGGGATGACTGACCATTGACTATTGACTTCTCTTAGCCTGATGAAGTAGCAACTGATGATTATAAGCCATTGCTGTGAAAACCTGGATGAATTTATTGGCTTATTAGAGGAATTTTTGGAACTACAAAACTTAGTCGTTTTTGCTAACTGCAAAACTTAGCTGATATTTTGGATCTACAAAACTTAGAAGTTTTCTGCTATCTGAAGAACTTAGTCGATTTGCTACATGGGATGACTGACCATTGACTATTGACTTCTCTTAGCCTGATGAAGTAGCCATTGATGATTATAAGCCATTGATGTGACAACCTGGATGAATTTATTGGCTTATTAGAGGAATTTTTGGAACTACAAAACTTAGTCGTTTTTGCTAACTGCAAAACTTAGCTGATATTTTGGATCTACAAAACTTAGAAGTTTTCTGCTATCTGAAGAACATAGTCGATCTGCTACATGGGATGACTGACCATTGACTATTGACTATTGACTTCTCTTAGCCTGATGAAGTAGCAACTGATGATTATAAGCCATTGCTGTGAAAACCTGGATGAATTTATTGGCTTATTAGAGGAATTTTCTGGAACTACAAAACTTAGGAAGTTTTTCGCTGACTATTAGCCCGATAGTCCTAGATGATTATAAGCCACTGATGTTGGAGCAGATAGCATATTGACTTTTGACGAACGGGACTATGTGGCTCTGATTTACGGGATTTTTGGAACTACAAAACTTAGGCAGTTTTCTGGAACTATAAAACTTTGTCATTTTTGCTATCTGCAAAACTTAGTCGTTTTTCTGCTATCTGAAGAACATAGTCGATCTGCTACATGGGATGACTGACCATTGACTATTGACTATTGACTTCTCTTAGCCTGATGAAGTAGCCATTGATGATTATAAGCCATTGATGTGACAACCTAGATGAAAATATTGGCTTACTAGAGGAATTGTTTGAACTACAAAACTTTGTCATTTTTGCTATCTACAAAACTTAGAAGTTTTCTGCTATCTGAAGAACATAGTCGATCTGCTACATGGGATGACTGACCATTGACTATTGACTTCTCTTAGCCTGATGAAGTAGCAACTGATGATTATAAGCCATTGCTGTGAAAACCTGGATGAATTTATTGGCTTATTAGAGGAATTTTTGGAACTACAAAACTTAGTCGTTTTTGCTAACTGCAAAACTTAGCTGATATTTTGGATCTACAAAACTTAGAAGTTTTCTGCTATCTGAAGAACTTAGTCGATTTGCTACATGGGATGACTGACCATTGACTATTGACTTCTCTTAGCCTGATGAAGTAGCCATTGATGATTATAAGCCATTGATGTGACAACCTGGATGAATTTATTGGCTTATTAGAGGAATTTTTGGAACTACAAAACTTAGTCGTTTTTGCTAACTGCAAAACTTAGCTGATATTTTGGATCTACAAAACTTAGAAGTTTTCTGCTATCTGAAGAACATAGTCGATCTGCTACATGGGATGACTGACCATTGACTATTGACTATTGACTTCTCTTAGCCTGATGAAGTAGCAACTGATGATTATAAGCCATTGCTGTGAAAACCTGGATGAATTTATTGGCTTATTAGAGGAATTTTTGGAACTACAAAACTTAGTCATTTTTGCTAACTGCAAAACTTAGCTGATATTTTGGATCTACAAAACTTAGAAGTTTTCTGCTATCTGAAGAACATAGTCGATCTGCTACATGGGATGACTGACCATTGACTATTGACTATTGACTTCTCTTAGCCTGATGAAGTAGCCATTGATGATTATAAGCCATTGATGTGACAACCTGGATGAATTTATTGGCTTATTAGAGGAATTTTTGGAACTACAAAACTTAGTCGTTTTTGCTAACTGCAAAACTTAGCTGATATTTTGGATCTACAAAACTTAGAAGTTTTCTGCTATCTGAAGAACTAAGTCGATTTGCTGCGTGGGAATCTACAGGACTGGACAGCACTTCAAGAGGGTGAAGCTATCCCCAGCATAGAGCTTACAGACGTGGTGTCCAGCCTTCATAGACCTAATTCATGGAATTGGATGTTCCTTTCTTCGCCTTAGTCCTAGTCAGTGTTTTATTCATAGTGACCTGTTTGATCGCGATTATATGCATCCGTGTGTGTATGAGGACTGAAGGGGACTCTACTAACCAGGAACCTCAAGTAACCCTTGCACCCAGGCCAGCATTACAGTCATCATTGGGATTCAGTTTGGCCACTGTGAACTTTGAATAGAATTCTACTTTGAACTATTATTGTACCAGAGAGTGGGTGTATATAATTAACAACAACAAGTTTATTTGGACATTTTGAATTTATTTGTCTATAATTAATGTTATAATATATGTGAAATAAATCTATATTGTTTGTCGTGTTGTAATTACTGTAAAACACAAGTACATTTAACGTGTACCAAGAAATCCCAAAGTAACCTAGCCCTCACACTACCACAAATCGGCTAGTTTGTTACACTGGTGGCAGCGGTGGGATATTGTGACTGCAGACTTTGTGATACAACATAGCAAAATGGAACAGGAGACAGGTCTTCCTCCTCCACCACCTTTAGAGAATAAGGGGGATAGTGAACGTGAGAAAACAGTCTTTCTGAAGACCGATAAAATGGATATAGATAATCCGGGAGCAGGTGATGAGACTGTTCGTGATCCGAAATATATTGATAAAAAGAAAGGGTCCCCTAAATGGGCATTTCCTTATCCTGGCACCAGAACTGACACTTCTGATTCTGATACTGAAAAAATGGGGTTACCTGGTCAGTCGAGTTCTGGATATTGGACTGGAGCTGCCTTCACAGATGCTAAAACCCCATTTGACCCAATACCTGGGGCAAGACGAGAACCCCCAAGGAGACAGAGGTTCCCACTCACTTCCACTTTAGCTGATAGGCAATTTGGAGGACCGGGTGAGGAAATTAGGAGGGAACCTGACTCAAGGATAAGGGAGTGTAAGCTTGAGTCAAAAATTGAACTGTTAAGTGAGACAATGATAAACCAGCAAAAACAAATGCAGCGTTTAGCAGAAACAGTAGTGGAGTCCCAACAAGCTCAGCTCCACAATATTAATAGGATTGCACAGAGAGTGGAAGTCAACAGACAGGAAATGCAAACACAAATGAAAGATTTTCAACAGAACATAGAGACTTCCATTGTTGAAAAACTACAGAGTAGCATTCAATCTGAGATTGGCTCAATGGACCATGCACATCCATTTCAATCACCGCCGGAGCCTGGTTTCACTCCTGATATCTTGACTGTAGGGTCAAGGAAACCATGGAGTTTGCGGAGGCAGGAGAGGATTTATATGAAACCCAGTACGCAGGCAATTAATCGAAATGTAGATGACATAATGTCCAGGCCTAAGCCCTTAGAAGACAAAGGTGGACGAGTGAATGTAACATACACCACTTCTAAACCATGTGGTATGAGTCGCAGGGAAGTGGGGAAGGACCTTAAACCTTCTTTAGGGTCAGCTGCTAATTCTGAGGAAGATACAGCAGTAGTTAAAGGGGAAAATACTACTGAACCCAATCTAAACACAGAGCTAATAAGGATGTGTTCTAAACTATGTGACAAATTTGGCTCAGAGAACTCTGGATCCTCCAGTAAAAGCCGAATTAAACCAGATGTGTATGACGGGTCCACTGCTTGGCAGGACTATAGAGCCTACTTTGAAATTATCGGGGATTTAAACCATTGGTCAGAAGAAGACAATAGAAATTTCTTGGCCACGAGTCTTAGAGGCCCTGCTCAGGAAATAGTTCTGGAAATGGAACATGGTTATACTTATGACCAACTCCTCTTGGCTCTTGAAAAGAGATTTGGTCCGGGTGGCAAGGCCGAGGTTTATGAGGCAGAGTTAGTCAGCAGGATTCGAAAGCCTAAGGAAACTCTGCAAACTCTTGGCCAGGACATAAGGAGGCTCACTGCACTGGCTTATCCAGAGATGAGTCGTACTGCTCAGGATCGACTTGCCCGACGAAGTTTTGAACAGTCCATATTAGAAGAGGATATCCGAAGGGCAATACATTCAAAGGAATGTAATACCTTGGACCAGGCCATTGAAGTAGCCCTTAAGGAGGAATCCTATCTGGAATCTGAAAAGATAAGGAAGGGACAAAAACCAAAGTGTAGTCGTGTGATGGCCATTGAAGACAAGGATGAGAATGAAAAAAAATTAATGGCCCTTGAGAATAAAATCGAAACTCTAATGGGAAAAATAATGGAATTAATGTCCAAGCAGAACAAGCCTGAGCCCGAGATGTCAAGGCCAGCTCCCAAGAGAATGGAATGCTTTTACTGCCACAAGCCTGGACATAGAATAGCCGAGTGCTTCTCTAGAAAATACGCTGAAGAGCGGGCTAAGGAAGCCCAAGAGAGTCACAGCCAGGTAGCCACAGTTGAGTTTCTATCCCATCAGGGTAAAGATGTCAAGGCTTCCAAACACACCAATAAGATAGTGGCTCATGGAACCGTTTGCAACACAGATGTTGCATTTCTAGTTGATTCAGGAGCAGCTAGTACCATAATAAACTCGGAGGTCTACCGTAAGATGCCTGAACTTAAGAGGCCAAGACTTGAGCCATCAAATAGGGTCATCATACAAGCTGGTGGAGAACCATTGAGTCAAAAAGGTGTTGCACATGTTCGAATAAACATTGGTGGCCATGTTGAGAACTTGAAAGTAGTAGTGGCAGATATTGAATTCGATGGCATCTTAGGTACTGATTACCTTGCTGCTGCAGGAGCCATATTAGACTATGGTCAGCGTAAGATGTCTATGAGATCAGGAAGTTCTAGAGAGGCTCAGGTACGTGTTGGAGGCACATACAAAAGCACATCGAGGAGAGTGGCTCTGGATTTAGCAGGTAGTCATCCATCCAGAGGGAAGAGATGTAGCCAGCGAGGGAAACTGAGTGAATTTCCTGGAAGCCTGAGAGATGTTGGACAGAATGGTCCAGGTACGTCCAGTACTCGTCCCATTAAGGTCCCACTAGCAAGAGTCTATAGGTCGCAATACTCAGGACCCCGACAGAGATGTGACACAGATTATGATTGGAGGAATCATTGTTGATTGCCTCCCATGAACACTTATTCGGAAGCACAGCCTTGAGTAATATTAAGTATGTCGAGGCAATTAGCATGAGAATAATTTTGTGATGAGTATGAATTGCAGTTAGCTGCAAGTTGAAACTTGTGAAGATAATTTTGTACATAGTAGTTAGATTTTTATCGTTAAGGTTTGAGATAAACCAGAGTTTAATGTGTTTGTTAGATAACTCTCATCGCATCTCGAAAATGACTGATAGATAACCCCGGGGTTAAGCAAACCAGATAAGTTATAAGTGTAAGAAATAGCTAGTTAGGAAAAATTCGTTATTTTTTTTATAACTTAGGCTTGGTGTTGTTAACACCAAAATCATTGGTTGGGAGGAGTGTAACGAATTTTTCAATTTTTCAAAATTTTATTTTTGGAGTCCAGTGCCGTTTTTTAGCACTTTAGACAGTTTTGACAGTAGGAAAGTGTTTTCCAGTCACAGTTGACAGCTTATATAGTTATATTTATGAATAGAACACTTTAGGTGTACTGGGAATAGTGTAAACTACTCTTTTCTGGGAGATTTATTTTGCTTTCGTTTGTGTGCATTTTCTCACCTCCTATTAGAGAGCTCTGTTGACCTACATTCAATAACTCGTTTTTCCTTGCAATTTCGCCATAATTAGAGCCAATGATGATTGGTTTTTGTTATATTTATCTAGTTTATATCTTAATCTAGCTAGTTAATTGCAAGATATATGTTTGTTCTGTGTTAAAAACCAGAGATCGTGATTGTTAGGTGAAGCTAATTTTTTGCAAAAGTTATGTCATCATTGCATCATATTAATTAATTATGCACTAGTGATATCCTGGCTGGGATTCCAGTGACTGGCCAGGTATTGCATCAGCCGCTCGTGAGCTATGATTGGTTAGGCAGATAGTTTCGTGTGCAAAACACATGTTACATACATGTTGGGGTATAAATACGGTGGCGGACGTGACTCGGGGGCTTTCTGCGCATTGACTTTTGACGAACGGGACTATGTGGCTCGGGTTTATGGAATCTTTGGAACTATGAAACTTTGTCGTTTTTGCTAACTGCAAAACTTAGACGATTCTTGGAACTACAAAACTTAGGAAGTTTTCTGCTAACTGAAGGATGGCATGGGATGATTGACTTGCCTAATTGAACTTCATTAGCCTGAGGTAGTAACCATAGATGATTATAAGCCACTGGTGTTGGATTCTAGGTGAATTAAATGGCTTATTGAGGGAAGTTATTGAACTACAAAACTTAGGAAGTTTTCTGGAACTACAAAACTTAGGAAGTTTTTCGCTGACTATTAGCCCGATAGTCCTAGATGATTATAAGCCACTGATGTTGGAGCAGATAGCATATTGACTTTTGACGAACGGGACTATGTGGCTCTGATTTACGGGATTTTTGGAACTACAAAACTTAGGCAGTTTTCTGGAACTATAAAACTTTGTCATTTTTGCTATCTGCAAAACTTAGTCGTTTTTCTGCTATCTGAAGAACATAGTCGATCTGCTACATGGGATGACTGACCATTGACTATTGACTATTGACTTCTCTTAGCCTGATGAAGTAGCCATTGATGATTATAAGCCATTGATGTGACAACCTAGATGAAAATATTGGCTTACTAGAGGAATTGTTTGAACTACAAAACTTTGTCATTTTTGCTATCTACAAAACTTAGAAGTTTTCTGCTATCTGAAGAACATAGTCGATCTGCTACATGGGATGACTGACCATTGACTATTGACTTCTCTTAGCCTGATGAAGTAGCAACTGATGATTATAAGCCATTGCTGTGAAAACCTGGATGAATTTATTGGCTTATTAGAGGAATTTTTGGAACTACAAAACTTAGTCGTTTTTGCTAACTGCAAAACTTAGCTGATATTTTGGATCTACAAAACTTAGAAGTTTTCTGCTATCTGAAGAACTTAGTCGATTTGCTACATGGGATGACTGACCATTGACTATTGACTTCTCTTAGCCTGATGAAGTAGCCATTGATGATTATAAGCCATTGATGTGACAACCTGGATGAATTTATTGGCTTATTAGAGGAATTTTTGGAACTACAAAACTTAGTCGTTTTTGCTAACTGCAAAACTTAGCTGATATTTTGGATCTACAAAACTTAGAAGTTTTCTGCTATCTGAAGAACATAGTCGATCTGCTACATGGGATGACTGACCATTGACTATTGACTATTGACTTCTCTTAGCCTGATGAAGTAGCAACTGATGATTATAAGCCATTGCTGTGAAAACCTGGATGAATTTATTGGCTTATTAGAGGAATTTTCTGGAACTACAAAACTTAGGAAGTTTTTCGCTGACTATTAGCCCGATAGTCCTAGATGATTATAAGCCACTGATGTTGGAGCAGATAGCATATTGACTTTTGACGAACGGGACTATGTGGCTCTGATTTACGGGATTTTTGGAACTACAAAACTTAGGCAGTTTTCTGGAACTATAAAACTTTGTCATTTTTGCTATCTGCAAAACTTAGTCGTTTTTCTGCTATCTGAAGAACATAGTCGATCTGCTACATGGGATGACTGACCATTGACTATTGACTATTGACTTCTCTTAGCCTGATGAAGTAGCCATTGATGATTATAAGCCATTGATGTGACAACCTAGATGAAAATATTGGCTTACTAGAGGAATTGTTTGAACTACAAAACTTTGTCATTTTTGCTATCTACAAAACTTAGAAGTTTTCTGCTATCTGAAGAACATAGTCGATCTGCTACATGGGATGACTGACCATTGACTATTGACTTCTCTTAGCCTGATGAAGTAGCAACTGATGATTATAAGCCATTGCTGTGAAAACCTGGATGAATTTATTGGCTTATTAGAGGAATTTTTGGAACTACAAAACTTAGTCGTTTTTGCTAACTGCAAAACTTAGCTGATATTTTGGATCTACAAAACTTAGAAGTTTTCTGCTATCTGAAGAACTTAGTCGATTTGCTACATGGGATGACTGACCATTGACTATTGACTTCTCTTAGCCTGATGAAGTAGCCATTGATGATTATAAGCCATTGATGTGACAACCTGGATGAATTTATTGGCTTATTAGAGGAATTTTTGGAACTACAAAACTTAGTCGTTTTTGCTAACTGCAAAACTTAGCTGATATTTTGGATCTACAAAACTTAGAAGTTTTCTGCTATCTGAAGAACATAGTCGATCTGCTACATGGGATGACTGACCATTGACTATTGACTATTGACTTCTCTTAGCCTGATGAAGTAGCAACTGATGATTATAAGCCATTGCTGTGAAAACCTGGATGAATTTATTGGCTTATTAGAGGAATTTTTGGAACTACAAAACTTAGTCATTTTTGCTAACTGCAAAACTTAGCTGATATTTTGGATCTACAAAACTTAGAAGTTTTCTGCTATCTGAAGAACATAGTCGATCTGCTACATGGGATGACTGACCATTGACTATTGACTATTGACTTCTCTTAGCCTGATGAAGTAGCCATTGATGATTATAAGCCATTGATGTGACAACCTGGATGAATTTATTGGCTTATTAGAGGAATTTTTGGAACTACAAAACTTAGTCGTTTTTGCTAACTGCAAAACTTAGCTGATATTTTGGATCTACAAAACTTAGAAGTTTTCTGCTATCTGAAGAACTAAGTCGATTTGCTGCGTGGGAATCTACAGGACTGGACAGCACTTCAAGAGGGTGAAGCTATCCCCAGCATAGAGCTTACAGACGTGGTGTCCAGCCTTCATAGACCTAATTCATGGAATTGGATGTTCCTTTCTTCGCCTTAGTCCTAGTCAGTGTTTTATTCATAGTGACCTGTTTGATCGCGATTATATGCATCCGTGTGTGTATGAGGACTGAAGGGGACTCTACTAACCAGGAACCTCAAGTAACCCTTGCACCCAGGCCAGCATTACAGTCATCATTGGGATTCAGTTTGGCCACTGTGAACTTTGAATAGAATTCTACTTTGAACTATTATTGTACCAGAGAGTGGGTGTATATAATTAACAACAACAAGTTTATTTGGACATTTTGAATTTATTTGTCTATAATTAATGTTATAATATATGTGAAATAAATCTATATTGTTTGTCGTGTTGTAATTACTGTAAAACACAAGTACATTTAACGTGTACCAAGAAATCCCAAAGTAACCTAGCCCTCACACTACCACAAATCGGCTAGTTTGTTACATTATTAATGAATATTAATGAGGTTGAAACGCTGATTGGTTGCGAGCAACGGCAATGTATAAAATCTCAGCTACATCTCGTTCATGAAATTCCAATTTCATGGCGAGATTCTTATGAAATTGAGAAATTTAGACCATTTCGGATTTATTTCTAAAAAAAGCTCAACGATTTTCATAACTTTTGGAAGAAAATTAGCAATGATACCTTAACAGTATAAAAAAAACTTATGACATACAAAGTCAGTGAGATATGTTATATCTTAAATGAACTATCTAACTTACCTTGCCACTGATGTGTCTTAATTCTCGAATTAATCTCCGCAAAATGCGAACATTTGTGTTTTGGGCCGCCATGTCAGATCTCGCGTTAAAAGTCACATGGTACTGTGTTAGTGAATGGTGAAGAATCAATTCTCGTAACTCAGTGCACGAGATTAGACAAAATGGCAAGTTCTGTAGATACCCGGAAACTACCTGAAATATTCGATGATTGCTGGAAAGTATACCAATACCTAGACTCAACTGATGATCCAACGGTATCAACTCAATATCAGGTATGTTTTCAATACAAGTTTTTAGCCATTATTTCGATGATTGGTCTACAACTCTTTGATGTTGAAACACATGACATTGCAAATGCAATGGCACTGGCAATTTGTAAATCTCTAAAATACAGCTGGGGACATAAATAAATGACAGGTGGATTTGCTGAAGTGAGGATTTCCCATGTTAAAAATAAGAGAATTTACAAGAGGCCATAAATCAGTGGATGAGATTATACAAAATGTAAAATATACAAATTTTAAGGGATATGTATCTAGACAATATTGGAAATTATGGGCTTTCAGACCACCATAATTAGGAAATGGTGATCGAAAATCGACCTGTCATTTATTTTTGTCCCCAACTGTATGTTATAGATCTGTAATTGAAATAATTTAATGGCTAATATTATAGTAAGTATGCTTTTACATTTTTATATCCAAAAGGCCCTGTTTTCTTGGCCGAGTATTTATTATATCATGGGCTTTCAACTAGACCATGATTATATTGAGACATTTGACGGTCACAAGGGTGATGGTTATCTCGTACTAAGTTGACTAGAGTCAGGCCCGTAGCCAGGATTTGCCAAGGGGGGTTCAATTTTCAAAAATTTCCAGGGGGGGTTCACATTTGACAATTTTGGCCCAAATTAGGCTAAAATCACTTGAGAAGAGCTCAAAATGGTCAAAAACTGCAAGATTTTGAAACAATTTTTGGCCAGGGGGGGGGGGGGTTCACCCTAACCCTGCGAACCCCCCCCCCCCTGGCTACGGGCCTGAGAGTACCCTAGACTATATTCTACAGTATTTAGTCTGAAAAGTATTCAAACTGAATCTCATTCAGTCTGTTGGAAACAAACTAACAAGGCCAGAACAAAGAGATGGGATTGTAACTAGATGACCCTGTATAAATGTATCTTGATGGATACAAATGTACAACATAATGTTTACAATGTTTTACTTTATAGGATAAGGTGAAGACGGGGATTCCTGATGCAGAAAAGGCAGTATTCATGGTAAACAAACTAGGACTGTTCAGCACTAATGAGGACATAGAAGAGGTTGCATCTAATGAAATAAAGTGAGTTGTACATTTGGAATGCCTCATTTCATCCATAGACTGACATGCTGTTCTTCAAGTTTAAGATGTTTCATTCCTGTACAAATATCTTCTCAATCACAAACCACTTCCCTGATTGATAGCAATGAGAAAATGATTGGAAAAATACCTTTTTTGGCTTTGGAGACAATTGCTTGGTGGCGGCACCTTTTTCTGATGATTCAAAATGGGCATGAAAGTGCATGCATTCAAAGAGAAACGTCTAGAAAAATCCAATGAAATCACTGGTGATATGGTATTAAAATATTGTAATAATATATGATTATTTTACAGATACATGCTCTTATCTGCACTGTATGGATACTTTACCCTGAAACAAATAGATGGAGAAAGGAAACAAACACTGCAAGATGCTCAGGTAGGGCTAATATTCATTCTGACAAACTTAGTCCTGTAGATTTAAAATGCTGATTCACTCAATATTCTCATATCTGATCATGACAGGATCACTGTAATCTGGTCAATATGTTTGGATATGTTTTTACATTAATACGTAGGCAAGTCTTACAAAATAGTATTATGTCCAAATGAATCTTAAAGCTGTTCCACTGAGCATTAAATATCCAATATTTATGTTATTATTGCCTTATGTTTAAATTACACTAGCAATAACTACATGTTGTACATGTATGTAATACTAGTGTGCTTTGATGATTTTTTATTTTTCTTGTTTTAGTTGTGTTATGTTGACTTTCTGAAGCTCTGCAAGTCGTATAATGTCACATCAATAGATCCTTCCACATTTTTACAATCAGGAGACTCAGCTAGCAATATGGGGTAAGTTAGAGCTTACATTCAAATAAAGTACATGTACTCAAAAGAAAAAATTCAGTAAACATGTACACTCTTGGAAAAAAAGGTTGAAACTTCAATTAAAGTAACACCCTGTTGAAAACAAATACATTTCAATTAAGTTGAGATTTTGGAAATCAAGAAAAAAGGAGAAAGTTCTATCAATCTCAGTGTTGTTATCAAATCCTTTAGACTGCTTTTACTGCACTGTAGTACTACCATATTCACCGTAAAAAGCGCCAAGGGTGCTTTTGAAATTGAAATTCCCATTGTAACCCATTCCAAAGAGCACCCATATATGAGAGAAGTCAAAAATCCCTGGGAAATTCATGTTTGGGAATTTGATTGATTTTATGTTACAGAAAACCAGACCTTCTGAGTCAAGTCAACAGCAGAGAGAACAAGATTAAAAGATTCAAGGAGCAAAAGGCCAGAGAGGCAAAGCTGAATGAATTGTATACATATATACAACAGGAACATGTGGATGATGAGAAAAAGGTACAGTATATTTGATAAATTCCCATTAGCTCATTTTTGCACTGTGCTTCAAATTGCTTCAGAAGCTATAGATTTTGAAAATTGTGATTGCTTGATGGAAGTGGAACTCCCATTAACAAAATGTATCCGTCATAACCATGGTAACTGGTATCCGTCGTAACCATGCTAACTGGTAACAAGGTTGGTTACAGAAATATCGCAACAAATGACTATAAAATTTTATTTCACAATCTGAAATGAACATGTTTATAAAACTTGTATTTGTTTGAAAGCAGAAAGCTGTATTTCCAGAGGGAATATTACACATCATTACTAGAGAAATGGGTGGATATAGCTGTAGAGGAACTACAGAGTATCAGAAGTAAGTCATATGTTAGTTAGAGTATCTTTTATCATTTGAGCAAGTGGGTGCTAAGTACCTATAGTAAAGAAATTGAAAAATCCAAGCTCTAACTGAAGTCTCTTTTAAAATTTTGGAAGTGAAACTGAAAACACTGAATTCTGATCAGTTTTGGATATTCTTCGACAGAAAAGGTATCATGAGAATTTGCACCCAGTTGAGAAAATACCCAGTAAAGAGGATAACATTGATTGTAATTGGCATTTCATTGTACAGTATAATATTTTGTTATGTAGTTTTTGTGTCATTCTGATATCATCTAGTTGATAATATTTAAAAACTTAAGCAACCAGCATCATTCATTTCTTAATATGTTTGGTTCTTTCTGTGAATATTTATATTTGTTTTCAGTGGAACTCCCCTTTGTGGAACAGATGGCCAAGATGAAGAAAGAAGGAAAGGAAAACAAAAATGTAAAACCAAAAGAAAAACCTCAACAGGTTCGTGTATGATATGGTAAAATATTCTATTGATCGAATACGATTTTTCATAACTGCTTTAAATTGATCTGTTGCAGTATTTTTTGTATTAAAGTTACTGGACAGATCTTGCAAAATGTAGCATGTCACTTTGGATTTTTCTCACAAAGTTAGAATAATGAATGAAACAATTCATAGCACCATCTATAAACTTAACTTTCCCATATTTAATTTAGGCCCTGAGACCATTCATCCTAACAAAGGATGCTCTGCAGGCCCAAGTGTTCGGTTTAGGCTATCCCAGCATTCCTACTTACTCGATAGACCAATGGTATGACCAGCAAGTGGAACAAGGACGGTTGCCAAAGCCAGGGTAAGATAATTTTGATTCAATCTACCTCATATATACTATATTGCTCTTTATTCTCTTTAGAATTTAGAAGCGATATGATTGATTTTAATAATATATTGAAAATATACAAGAGGGGGGGTTGAAAGTTTTCAACTGCAGTACATCATCATGTGGAAGAAGTATCTATGATATTTTAATGCTAAGAAATATGAATGTATGTTATCAATATTTGCTAATCTGGTCTAATCGTAGCTACTTATAAGAGCACTTCACTTTACCAAGTAAATTTTGATTTATTCATTCTATTGCCTTATGTCAATGTGCAAACAGTTTTGACTTGCAGTAGTGTTTAAACAAGAACCCAAAATGATCACAAAATTGTTTCAATACTATGTCAATCTCCAGGGAGTCTAATGATATGATGAACCAGGCAATGAACATGAATCCTGGTTTTGATGCTGAACAAAAGGAACTAGAAGATATAGAAAAAGAAGAAAAAATAGAAAAAGATGATCCAGAAACTTTACAAAAGGCCAGAGATTGGGATAATTGGACGGATGGTAAGTTTTTATGTCCCCACCACATAGTGTGGGGCCATATTGTCGTCCTAGGCGCGTCCGTCCGTCCGTCTGTCTGGTTGGTTGTCTGTCTGTCTGTCCGTCCGTACGTCCGGCAGTTTTCTCCAAAACCGCTACAGGTATCACCTTCTAATTTTCAGGAATAACTTATGAGTGCCTATAGATGTGGATGAAAAAAATTTAACTCAAAACCTACTTCCTGTCGGCCATTTTGAAGTCAAATGCTAAAATCCTTGTCTGCAAACTTTAAGAAAAACTGCTTCACAGTTGCTTTTAAAACTTTAACATCTTGTTCAGCTCACTTCATTCTAGATCTGATTAGGTTTTGGACCTGCTAGCTCAGTCATGTCAGCCATTTTGAATGTCTTAAGAAAAGTTAGCGCGCGATAATACTTTGTATCATATTGAATGGTGTTTTTGAGTTTTCATACTTTAACTATTTAGTAGCTTTATAAATAATTTCAGATGTACTTTGCTGTAAAAGCCTACTTTATTGTTAACAGTAGTTATATGTGATAATTTTGTAAAAAGAAATCAGCAAAAACTCATAAGGACTTTTTTATTGTCGGCCATTTTGGATTTTTCGGTCCTAAAATCTTGTCTGTGAAGTCTTGTCTGCGCGTTTTCAGGTGAACTGTTTGGTGGATCAATTTCAAATTTTCAGGGATGATTCTTAGTATAAAAATCTAGATCTCATTAGTTTTTTGGCATTCTGGGTAAATGTCAAGGCAGCCATTTTGGATTTTCCGTCCTAAAATCTTGTCTGTAAAGTCTTGTCTACTTGTTTTCAGGTGAACTGTTTGGTAGATCAATTTCAAATTTTCAGGAATGATTCTTAGTATGAAAATCTAGAACTGATTAGTTTTTTTGCATTCTGGGTAAATGTCAAGGCAGCCATTTTGGATTTTCCGTCTTAAAATCTTGCCTGTAAAGTCTTGTCTACGCGTTTTTAGGTGAACGGTTTGATAGATCAATTTCAAATTTTCAGGGATGATTCTTTGTATGAAAATCTACATCTGATTACTTTTTTTGCATTCTGCGTAAATGTTAAGGCAGCCATTTTGGATTTTCTGTCCTAAAATCTTGTCTGTAAAGTCTTGTCTACCCGTTTTCAGGTGAACCGTTTGGTAGATCAATTTCATATTTTCAGGGATGATTCTTAGTATGAAAATCTACAAACAGATTAGTTTTTTGACATTCTTGGTAAATGTCAAGGCAGCCATTTTGGATTTTCCATCCTGAAATCTTGTCTGTAAAGTCTTGTTTACATGTTTTCTGGTTAACTGTGTGACGGATCAATTTCAAATTTTCAGGGGTGGTTCTTAGTATGAAAATCTAGAACTGACTAAATTTTTGGCATTCTGGGTAAATTTTAAGGTGGCCACTTTGGATTTTCCGTCCTCAAATTGTGTTGGTAAAGTCTTGTCTACTCATTTTCAGGATAACCATTTCACGGGATCACCACTTGGTGGGGACATTTTGTACACATTTGTGTTCTTGTATATTCTAGTGAATAGATGCAGATCCTTTCTGCTTTTCTTTCTGTTTTCTGTATGCTCTTTATTTCACCATTTAGGCAATATACATGGAATTATAGTATTGGTGTTTTCATCACCAAAAAAAGGAACTGAATTTTGTAACTAGAGATTAAATTATTAAACAATGATTTATTCTAGAGAGGTTGCTTTACTGTAGAAATACATTTGTTTTGTGGAAAATACTGATGAACAAAGACAATTTTTCTATTTAATATTTTTGCATTTCAGAGCATCGGAGGGGGTGGGGTAATACAGACAATAAAGGATAGCATATGTCAAGTTACCAAGATGTTTGTATTACTTACATATACTACTTCTGTAGTTGTGAAGTTGTAATGGAGGTCGCCACCCACATATAAGCTGAATGTTAATTTAAAAATGGCTGCCCTGTCCTGTAAGTACTGCAACAATGGCTGTGCCGTGGTATGTGTATTACTACAATGACTATGGTGGAGTATGTGTATGATGACAATGCTGTGGTATATGTATTACTACAATGACTATGCTGGTATGTATATTACAACAATGACTATGTTGGCGTATGTGTATTACTACAGTGGCTATGTTGCGGTATGTGTATTACTACAATGATTATGCTGTGGTTTGTGTATTACTACAATGACTATGCTGGTGTGTATATTACAACAATGACTATGTTGGCGAATGTGTATTACAACAATGACTATGCTGTGGTATGTGTATTACTACAAGGACTTTGCTGTAGAATGTGTATTACTAAAATGGCTATGTTGTGGTATTACTACAGTGGCTATGTTGCGGTATGTGTATTACTACAATGACTATGCTGGTATGTATATTACAACAATGACTATGTTGGTGAATGTGTATTACTACAATGACTATGCTGTGGTATGTGTTTTACTACAATGGCTATGCTGTGGTATGTGTATTACCAGGTCGTTCAATAAGTTCTCATAATTTTGCTCTCATTTTAAGAGTTTTTTATATTTTTCCATGAAAATTTCACAGACGATGCAGAATGTATCTGTGTAACAACCCTGCAAAAATTAAGTTTTAATTCTAATGGTCGTGAAAATGGCGGTTGTTATAGTAACATGAAAAATGGGTAGGCGGGGCAGATTATTTGACGTCATAGTGGCATATAATTCAGTTCAACATTGTGGAGAGTAACAAGTGTTTTAATGTCATGTAGTCCCATTTATCCCATGAAATAGTATGGGGTAAATGTTTCTATTCCTACTTTAAATGCTCAAAATAATGTCCATTGGATGCGACACACTTTCGATGACGTTCTACCCAATCCTGGAAGATTTTATGGAATCCATCAGGAAATCTAGCTCTGAGAGCATTTTGGACTGCATTCTGCAAATCTTCTGTCGATGCAAATCGAAAACCTCTCAGCTCATCTTTCATTGGGCCAAACACGCCAAAGTCGCATGGGGCTTCATCAGGTGAATATGGTGCCTGTGGGAGAACTTCCATTCCGAGTTCTCCTATGGTGTTCAGTACAAATTCTGCCCGGTGACACGGGGCATTATCCTGATGAAATATTCTTGTCGCCAACTCTAGGAGGGGGCGTTTCTTTGAGAAGGCCCGTTTGAGATGCCTCTTGAGAACCTGAAATAGTCAGTAGGATAGGATACTAATGCCTTTAACATTTGTACTTAACCATTTTTATAGTTCAAATCTGATTTTAAATTTGATTTGATTTAATGTTTTTACTCTTATATTGATTAATTTATTAATAATGAATAAGCTTACCATTGCATAATAGTCCTTGTTTATTCTCTGACCATCAGGAATTGCATGCGTAAGCAGCACCCCAGAGCTATCCAAAAACACAATGAACATCACCTTGCCGTCATTTTTGGTCAGTTTTGCCAGGGTTGAAATGGGAGTAGGTGAGTTCTTAGTTCTCCAACCACTTGATGCTCTCTTCCCAAGGGGCTCATAATAGCTGACGTACACCTCGTCGCATGTGATAATTCGTTGAAGAAAACTATCCCCTTCATCTTGGTATCGTCTTAGAAATTCTTGGGAAACCTCAACTCTGCGGGCTCTCTGGTCACTAGTTAACTCCTTTGGCACCCATTTAGCACACATGAGGTTCATTTTAAGCTTCTCTTTCAGAATGAAGTGTGTTCTACCTATACTAATGTTCACATTCTCACTAAGTTCCCGTACAGAGATGCGGCGATCATCATCTAGAACTGTCTTAACTCTTTCAACAGCCTTTGGGTTGGTGACTTTTACCGGTCTGCCAGTCCGTTTTTCATCCATCACAGATTTTCTTCCCTCTGAACCAAACCTTTGATACCATTGGTATATGGTATATGTGTGCTCATTAACTCCTTTCCATAAATATCTTGAACTGCTTTTATTGTTTCTCCTCTTGATTTCTTGGATAACACACAAAATCTTATCACACTACGGATTTGAATTTGAATTTCATCTTGACTTTTCACAAGACCACAGTCAGCTGCCATCTTGGGTCTCTCTATTGAAACCTTTTCTGTGATGTCATACCTTTTTATGTGATGTCACAGTAATAACTATACTCAGAAAAGTTGCATCTTTCACACTGATGTCAAAACCTGTTTCTATGGTTGCAAATCTTTCAGATAAAACATATGACATTTCAAGATGAAATCTAACTACATCCATGGATTTTACGATCAAATAAAGTTGCCCCGCCTACCGATTTTTGACGTTACTATAGCAACCGCCATTTCCACAACCATTAGAATTAATACATAATCTTTGCAGAGTTGTGGTATGTGTATTACTACAAGGACTTTGCTGTAGAATGTGTATTACTAAAATGGCTATGTTGTGGTATTACTACAATGGTTATGCTGTAGAATGTGTATTACTACAATGACTATGCTGGTGTGTATATTACAACAATGACTATGTTGGCGAATGTGTATTACAACAATGACTATGCTGTGGTATGTGTATTACTACAAGGACTTTGCTGTAGAATGTGTATTACTACAATGGCTATGTTGTGGTATGTGTATTACTACAGTGGCTATGTTGCGGTATGTGTATTACTACAATGACTATACTGGTATGTATATTACAACAATGACTATGTTGGCGAATGTGTATTACTACAATGACTATGCTGTGGTATGTGTTTTACTACAATGGCTATGCTGTGGTATGTGTATTACTACAATGACTATGCTGAGGTATGTGTATTACTACAAGGACTTTGCTGTATAATGTGTATTACTACAATGGCTATGTTGTGGTATGTGTATTACTACAGTGGCTATGTTGTGGTATGTGCATTATGATTGTGACAATGCTGCATTCAGTATTCTACAATAAATATGCATTACTATGAAGACTATCTTGGTGCTTTTGTGTATAACTGTAATGACAATGCTGCTATTCTTGTATCACAACAACAACCCTGCAGTTTGTTAGTATTAAATTAAAATGACGATTCTGCTGCAGTATATCATGTGTAACAACATCAGGGGACTTGCTGAATATAACTTTAAATATCAAATGCAAAGATAGTTATCATTTCTAGGAAAATATTTAATCAATTCGTCAAATATTTTAAATTATTCTTTGATATTTATAAAATCCCAACTAGAATAAATGTGACCAATTTAAAGGAGAGCTTTGCCCAAATATATTTTATGATGTTATACCCTATACACGCTACTTGGTTGTGTTTCGGGTCTTCGATAGTGATTATATAAAAAGTTGTAATGTCCAACTTTGATTCAAAATGTTCACTCAGACAGCTTCCCTCAGGGTTGCAGGAATGGGAGAAAATGCAATACCATACTTTGGAAAATGTATGCATTTAAAGACAGAATGTAATTAATAAAGTTCAATTGAAATAAATAAGATATCATTTTGTCTGATCCACATCATTTAGACTGAATGCTTCATTTTGGCCATTTAGGTTATCACAAACAATCTCTGGTGGTTTTATCTTTGATTTTGACAATTTTCTGACCATGAAGACAGGCATATCTATTAGATCCATTCATTATCTCAAAGAAAAGTATTTACATGTACAATGATAATTACGTCAATTGGACTTGGTGGGTTCATTACCCTTTTAGTAGCACAGTCTAAACTATCATTATATATACCGGTACTTTTTTTGGACATGATGAATGGATCGAAAAGATGCAGTTATCTTAATAATCAGAAAATATTCATAATCCAAGATACAATTTTCTGAAATTGTTTGTGGGGCCATGTGGCTCTGTTCTTCAGTGTGTATTGTATTGCCCTAAGTGCACACTTAATTCCAGGAAAACTAAAGATTTTTACAATAATGTATTATTTTTCTATTATTTCTTATTATTTGGGAGAATTTAAACATTTTGCACCTATTTTTGCACTTTGAATCCATTATAACTTCACCAATTTATAACATATCATGAATCTTTTTGGGAGATATTGTATTTGAGATTGTAAGGAATAGATTGGTAGGTCAATCGTACATGTTGCTTGCAATTTTGTCACCCCCATAGATCTGATTCTGCCTTTAATATTGTTCCATGGTATTTTGGTTAGGATTATGATATTGATTTTTGAATATAATATAATGGTAGTGTTAAACCATTTCCCTTACATCCCTGGTTAGACATACAAAATCTTTGAAATTTCAACCATATCAAACTATTTATAATTGGATAAATTGTTCCTTTATTATGTGTGGACACCACAATCCAACAGGATTCTGCTGGGTGCAGTATCATGATCATAAATAAAGAATTCATGTTTATGCCCTTCCCATTATAAGATATAAAACAATGCATCAATCTCAATGTGATCAATAATGGGAACAATTATTATTATATTTTCATATTTTGGAGTTTCTATTTCATAAACGATCAGTGAGATTGAAATATCAAAGCCAAATGTCCAAAGCAAAATTGTTTTTAGGAAACTTAAAATATCAACTGTGTGCAATTTTGAGAAGGTTATGGCTATTACTTTCTGGTAAAAAACAAATACACTACAGTGATACTAGCTAGTAACTTCTACACAAATATTTTGGATTAAACCAACACAAGAACTATATACAAGTATGTACTGTATAGCGCACAGTATATTACATTTATTACTAAAAATTATAGATATGTAGTAATATTATAAATCTTTAAAAGTGATTAACATTAGGATAATTATTGCAAATTATCTGTTATCCTTAATAAATATATTACAAATAACATGATGAAAACTTGATTTAAATAATTAAAAGTGAGACATGATTAAATAAAGAATTTACATATAATATGTATATGTATAGGAATGTATTATACAAATATTCAGTATAGAACACCAGTACAGTCTAGTGCATTATACAGGTAAAATCTAATACAGTACTCTGGCGCAGGGCTAGAACACAGTAATCTGGAACTGTAATGTGCTCTGGTAGAACTTAGTATATTACAAGTATAGCACAGTCTATTACCACATAACAGTATAATGGTACAGCCAATGGTAGAACTGTCTTGTATGGTACTCTATGGTACAGTATAATACATTCATGGAAAAATATCATGAAGTATTCATAAAGTTAGAGCATATAGTGCATTACTTATGGAACAACCCTTGTATAGCACAGTAGCTATGAAACAGTGTACTTTACTCTTTGACAGTCCAGTTCATTACTATGAATATATTTTGAATATCTCCCACTTTTGCGAAGTATTTTTAAGAAACTGTCTGATTGGCTAAAAAGTATATTAAACAAATACTGGATGATCAGGAGCTGAATATGGCAGAATACCTATTCGACAAAAAAATATTGGGCGAGGTGGTAGCCGAGCCCAATATTTTTTCTGATTTATTATGTTTTATTAAATATTGTCCACATATGACAGACTTCTGTTCATAAGATTACAAAATTTCTTGATTGTAAACTTATAGTTTTGCTTCAGAAATTCACCCAGCTCTAATCATTTCCCTTAAAAATAGCGTAAATCCACATTTTGCGCTCAGGACATGCTCAGGTTGCACCCTCAGTGTATTCTGTTTAAAAACTAAAAACTAAACAGTAAATATCTATATCTGTGATTTTCAAATAGCACAGGTCGCAAATGCACCAAATGCTTTTATTAAATCAATCTTCTACCTCAGACCCTCTTCTGACTAAATATTGAGAGAGAACAATGGGAGTCAGTCCTCTTTGTTCGGTGTTATCATACTGAATGATAGATTTATACATCTATTTACCAAGGATCATATCCCTGGTATTTCTGAGATCCACTCATATGTGTCATACCAAACATACTGTACTGAAAAGAATTATCCTGCTAGGTAAAATGCCTTTCAATGCAATGATTTTCAATACAGGAATGTCTGTTAGGGGTGACATCTATGCATGTAGAGTGTGTTTTTTGCAAATTATCAGCAATAGTTATCAAGTGCAATTTACAAAAAGATTTACAATTTTGCTATTAAAATAATTACTGAAGCAGGTTTACCAAGTGTCACCACTGTTGAGCCTCAAGAGAAAATGAATCCACAGAGACACATGATCCTTATACAAATCTTGTATAAGCGATAATTACCAATAAGATTCTTTAAGCATTTTAAATCATTCATTCACTCGTTATAAAGGATTGGTATCGATATGGTGAACTTTTTGAACACATGTTTCTCTTTAACCAGTCATTAAAACATTATAAAAATTTTACACATCGTCAATTTAATGGTCATCTTTGGAGTGGTATCAATATAATTTGAAAAAATATATATGCTTTTCTCTATATTATTTTAGAAAACACGTCAGACACTTCTTTTGTTCTTGGTATCATATGTTCGGAATGAAATCAAAAATTTTTCCAAACCTCATTGGAACAAAACGACATAAACACAACATGTTTAGGTCTCTCAATATTGTAATTGTACAAAGGAAATTTTGGTTGATTTTAAAAAAGTATCTTGTTAATGAAATAAAAGGTCCATCTTAATTTTTATCTATTGGGGGTTTTGTTTTAATTCTTTGAATACTTTTTGTAAAGTCAACCAAAATTCCCTTTGTATAACTTTAATATTGAGAGGTCTAAAAAAATGTTGTATATGCTATTTTATTCCAACAAAGTTCAGAAAGACATTTTATTTCATTCTCAAGAATTGGTAGAAAGGAACAAAAAACAATTGCACTAAAAAACAAAAAATGTTAACAAAAACAGTTATATAAAATATATATAAATAATTTTCGCATTAAATTGTTGTCAATCAGTCAACATTACATAAACGACCATGTTTTTTACAGAATGTTTTCAATAATTGGTTTTAGAGAAAAGCATTGTTGAATTCAATTCACCATATCGATACCTATTTAAAATTATGATTAAATATACACTGTTTAAAAATAAACAGAAAATATCTTCATGTACAAATATCTTATATAACAAGGCATTAACATGCAAAATGTCACCACCTGCCATTTGTTACAGACACAGAGATCAGACTGCTGAACGCTGTCACAAAAAGGTTGGAGGCCATAACAATATGTCACCATTTGTGGTAGTGACATAATAATAACAAAACTACATGGAACAATTCGGTCAAAAAGTCCAAAATTGAACATTTTGATTCTTAACTGGATGAAACACTCAGTCGCCTCAACGTTGGTACAACATCTGGCATATGCATGCCCAAGGCCATTAATGATCATCATGGTCAATGCTCCTCCGGGCTCTATGCTGCAAATAACATACTGTCTGAGACAACATAACCTCCATCTACTTATTCCCTGCCATCATCTCCCATTGCTAAAAATACAAAAATGAAACAATCCAAGTTGTTTTGTAATAAAAGATTGTGCATCTTCGCCAAGTAGTATATCAACCACAATAAACTACTAATCTATATTTCTAGCTCTAAACTAATTTAAATGTGTTTTAACATGCCAAGATAAATAAACTTTTTTGTTCTTTAATTTTATAAATTTGCAGTTAAAGGGAAGTAGTATATCACAGAAGTGGAAATAATTCAGTATTGGATCATACCTTAAGTCTCTGTTGCACTTTCTTGCCCCCATATGCGCCAGCTGTAGAGGTGTTGGCGGCCAATTTAAGAGATACAGATTTATTTTGTGTTTCTCCTGCTTTACTTAATGATGTTTTTCGTTGTGTTCCCCCAAGTTTTCTTTCTGTTTCCCCAGCTTTATTTTGTATTTCAACTGATGTTTTTCGTTGTGTTCCCCCAAATTTTCTCTCAGTTTCCCCTGCTTTATTTTGTATTTCAACTGATGTTTTTCGTTGTGTTCCCCCAAATTTTCTCTCAGTTTCCCCTGTTTTATTATGTGTTTCCTCTGATTTAATTTGGGATGTTTTTCGTTGCGTTCCCCCAAATTTTCTCTCTGTTTCCCCTGTTTTATTTTGTGTTACTATTGTCTTTATTTGTGTTCCACCCAACCTATTTTCTGTGTCCCCCATTTTATTTTGTTTTTCCTTGGATTTACTTAGTGCTGCTTCTATATTACTCGTTTCTGTTGACTTTTGCTTCACTACTGCAATATTATTATTAGGTGAAGCTCCAGTTATACTGCTTGACAATTCCTAAAAATAAAAAAAATAAACAAAAAAGAGAAATCATGATTTTGTTTTTTGCTAAAAGACATTTCATGTTAAACAGGGATCTCCCGAGAATTTCTCAACAAATGCATTTTTGCAAACAGAGTTTCAACAGGTTAGCATGTAATTTTTGGATTTTTTCAGGGTGCATGCACCTAATATTTCATTATATCTATGATTTAAACTTCAGAATGTTTCATTACTATACTGAACATTTTCATGCATTCTAAATGGTAAATACTCCATACTTAAAGAAAAGTAGAATAACTATTTTTCCATCGAGTTATTAGACTAGCATTTTTTCCATTTTGATCTGGGTGAAAAGCAGCTATTCAAAGGAATCGTAAAAAAAATTAAACACCAAAATGATAATGATTGAAATTAAAACTCCAAACTGCTAGTTGATTTATTGAATAAAACGCCAATAGACAGATTATAAAACACAAGGGACAACATTTGGAGAAGACTATTGAGCAATACATACACACAAACTGCACTTAACCTACAACAAAAACACTAGAACCCTCAACCAATATAGAATGGGAAAATCCTTTTTAAATTGATTTTCCTGTTTATAAACATACCCACCTCTCAATTAATTGCCTTAGATTCCTTTGCAATCTAACATATGGTATCCTAACACCCCTCTGGTTTTTACTGATGACATTAACTTGGACGCGTCCAACTAAGTATAAAACTAGTAAGTACACGTGCTGAGGTCCTCAATTTCCCTATTCCCCCTAGTGAATAGCGGGGAGGTTGGGTGGGACTTTGGTAATTGAGAGGTGGGTATGTTTATAAACAGGAAAATCAATTTAAAAAGGATTTTCCCAGTATTATTACACATCCCACCTCTCAATTAATTGCCTGAATGTAGCCAAAAAGGTGGTGGGTGAATTCAGTAATAACCAGAGGGCCCCACAAACCATGAGTAGAAACATTCTGAATTTAATTCTAATAAATAAATAAGAATGTTTGATGAAAACAGGTTTTGAACTCACCCTACTGTAATGTTGAAGTTATATGTCGTACAGGGTGCCTGCAATCATCATAGGACCCAGTTTCCGCAGTTCTCCCTCAATCACTGATGTATCTCTGAGGTAGAAGCTGGTAAATGTGTTGTGATTTGCCCATGAGCATGCTTTGAGAACTGCGGCCACTGATAAGTTTGCTTGAACAGCTAGACTTGCAGAAAGGGCCCTGGTTTCGTGGGGTTTAATGGAGTCGATCCTGTAATCTGATTCTTGTGAATTTTTGTATGTATACAAGATCAGATTTTTCACCCAAGATGAGATAGTGTTAATGTGTATATCTCCATCGTATCCAGGCTTAAATGGAATAAAAAGTCTATTCCTGTTTCCTCTTCTAGCGACTGTGGCTTGTAGGTAAAAGCGTAAGGCTCTCAGAGGACAAAGTTTCCTGTCAGGTGAATCTTTATCCACGAAAGAGGAAAGAGCTTTTATGGAGATTGGTTGAAAACGAGATTCTCCTTCCGCAGCTGATAGTGATTTAGGCAAAAAACCTATAAAGGGATACATAGTCACTTGATCCCTGTTTTCTGACCATTTTAGGCGTCTGAAGTCCAGTGCATGAATATCACTTCTTCTCTTGCCTGAAGCCATGAGTAGCAGGAATAGAGTTTTCCATGTTGTGAACTTTAATTCAGCTGTGGCCATAGGTTCAAATGGTGCTCTTGTTAGTGCATTTAGAACGAACACTAAATTCCATTTGGGAATAATGTTTTTAGGTATTACATTTTCTAGTTTGAAGGATCTAATAAGATCTCCTATTAGTGAATTGTCAGTGAGGTCTATATCTGAAGACTTCTTTAGTACTGTGTTGATAGCTGTCCTATAGCCTTCTATAGTTGGAATAGAGAATTTCTTTGTCTTGTGTAGGTAGAGAAGGAATTCTGCCACTAGAGGTATATCTGTTTGGCATGGATTTGTATCCCGTTCTTCACACCAAAGAGTGAAGGTGTTCCACCTGGAATCATAGAGTTTATTTGTTGATTTCCTTCTAGATGATTCTGATATTCTAGAAGACACTTCTGAAGAAAATCCTTGTTTTTTGAGGGAGTCGTTGACAATTTGCAGGCGTGAAGAGCAAATATTTCTGGAGTTTGATGAAACATGCTTGTTTTTGGCATCTTTAGAAGCTTTGGAGATGTTGGTAGAGTTCTTGGATGGTCTACTAGTAGATCCAGTAACTGAGCGAACCAAGGTTGATTTGGCCATTTTGGAACTATCATTATGGCTTCGCAGGTGTGTGTTTTCATTTTTGTCAAGACTTTGTCCATCATGCTTGTTGGTGGAAATATGTAGAAATTCAGATTGTTCCATGACATTGACATTGCATCTGTTCCCCAGCTGTTTTGGTCTGGGACTGGGGATACGTACAGTGGTAATTTGTTGTTGTGACATGTTGCCATCATATCTATGTGGGGAGTTTCCCATATCTGCCACAGTGATTGCACAATTCGTGGGAGTAGAGACCATTCTGTGTTGACTATTCTGTTCCGAGATAGAGCATCTGCTCGTCGGTTTAGGGATCCTGCTATGTGTTTTGCTTTTATGTTGATTTGATGATCCTTGCACCAATTTAGGATTTCTTGGCTCAGGGTCAGAAGCTGTTTCGATTTTGTCCCGCCTTGTTTGTTTATGTAACTCAATGCTGTGGTGTTGTCCAGGCAAAAGAGAATTTTTGCTTGGGGTACTAGAAGGTGATTTAGTTTGTGTAGAGCTTTCAGTACTGTTGCTAGTTCCAGCCAATTTATGTGATTGTTCCTCTCTGTAGGGGACCAGAATCCATTTATCTCCACTGTGTCCATGTGTGCACCCCACATTGTCTCTGATGCATCTGTGAAAATTGTGTGATCTGGGGTAAACATCCCTAATGGTTGGCCCTGTGAAAGATTGTTTTTGTCCATCCACCATTTCAAGGTGTGTATTACCTCCTGATTTATGTAAATAGGAGTCTCTAGGGATTGTAAATGGGACATTTGATTGGCTAGACATTGTTGTATCGGTCTCATGTGTAGCCTTCCCCAGGGTATGTTTTTCTCCGCAGAGGCCAGCAGGCCTAGTAGTTTCATCCAATGTCTCGCTGGTTGGTGTAGAGAGTTGATGAATAGATGAGAGATTTCTAGGATCTTTTGGATCCTGTCTTGAGGTGGATATACAAGTCCCAAGGCTAGGTTGTATTGTGAGCCTATGTATTTGAAGTTTTGAGTTGGGGTAAGTTCTGATTTTTCGAAGTTGATTATCAGTCCCAATTTTTCCATCACAGTTATTACTGTTTGAGTCCATATGAGGCACTGTTGGGCAGATGAGGCTCGTATGAGCCAATCGTCGAGGTACATGTGTATTGTTATTCCTTGGAAATGTAGGAATGCCCCAATTGCCAACGTTATCCTTGTAAAGACGTAAGGGCTGGTTGACATCCCGAATGGGAGTGTTTTGAACTGATACACTTGATTGTTTATCACAAATCTGAGGTATTTCCTGAAGTTTTTGGCTATTGGTACATGGAAATAGGCGTCCCGACAGTCTATGGAGGTAGCCCACTCGCCTATTTGAAGAGCACTGGAAATTTTTGCAGTTGTTTCCATCTTGAATTTTGGACAAGTTAGATACTTGTTGAGGAGAGACAGGTCTATTATAGGTCTGTAGTCTCCGTTTGGTTTCTGTCTTAAGAAGATTATGCTGTAGTGTCCTATAGTGTTGTTTTTTACTAGTTCCACTGCTTGTTTTTGAAGTAATTTTTCTACTATTTCTTGAAAAAGTTGGGATTTTCTTTTTGACGCCGATTCGAACCTGTTGAATAGGTTTGTCATTGGTGGTGTTGCTGTTAATTCTGGAGCATATCCATGTTTTACTATGTTTAGGATCCATTGATCCTTGGTAATGAGTTCCCAGTTGTGTTTGTGTTGTTGAATTCTGCCTCCCACTGGTCCCAGCTGGGCTGTAGGTGAGAATAGGGGGAGGCAGGGCTGGGTTACAGTTAAACTGTGAGTGTCATTTTCGCTTCTTTTGTTTGTTGTTATTGTCTTTAGTTGATGTAGAGGCTCTGTCATTGTTGTAATTGCCTCTATTGTTGTGGTTTCCTCTGTTATTGTTGTAATTTCCTCTGTTGTTGTTGTTGTGATAATTGCCTCTGTTATTATTTCTGTTATAGCTGTTTTTAGCTGAATAGTTGTTGTTGTCGTTTTTGGGCTTTTTCCAGTTTGAAGCCAGATCCTGTAGAGCTTTAGAAGTTTTGGATCTATCAGAGCCTTCACAAATTGTTTTTAATTGAGGCTCTGGGTATAAGTAGGTCGTATCAATTGGGAGATTCCTTAGTGATTCCGCATCAGATCTTCTGAATTTGGAACTGATACGATCCCTCTGTGTTAGAATCACATTGGTAATGTTTGAAACAGTATCTCTGGTTGCTTTGTTGACCATTGTAGAAGCTGTAGACAACAAATTAATCAAATCCTCATTGTCAGGGAATTTTTCTGCTACAATTTTACCTGTTGCCCCTAGCAGCCATTCTGTGTGTGATAAATATCTGAGGGGGGCTTTAGCTGATTCCTCTAACAGCTTGTGATGTTTTGCTGGCAGCTTATAATTTGTTGAATTACTCAATTCAGAGAGTTTCATTGTAGGTGGAACCAATTCTTTGATTGTGTTGTTTAAGATGCATTTTTTATAAAAATGTTCATCATCTTTCAAAGAAGTGAAAGACCGCTTAGGCCTGAGAAGGAAATTACCGTCGTTGGTGTTCCTCTTGTTGTATATTTCTTGGTTCATCGCTGTGAAATTTTGTTGAACAGAAGGTCCGATCGGTAATCCATTCGAATTCTCAGAAGACGATGCCTTCCTGCCCAAAGATTGTAATCCTAATGGAATATTTGCTGTTTGTTTGTTCGTGTTGGTATCGGGGCTCGTTGTAAAGTGTTCCGGGAATGCATTTTTTATCAATTTAATGCAGTTTTTCCACGAATTCGAGTCATAATCATTTTCTGATGCTGAAGAATCGGAATCCATTTCCGGGTTATTAACACTGCGCATGCGCGTTGTGTCTCTGTCGGGAGATTCCATTTCACTAGTGGAGGGGTGATCAGAACGATGCCGTTTAATGCTAAGTGTCCGTGCGGGCGAGCTATCGTCTTGTGAAGAAACCGGGGAATTATGACGTTTTCCTCCTTTGTTGTGAGCGTCTTTGAGAAGATCTGTTCCTGTTTTCAGGTTGACCTAAGAGCTCAATATCCAGTTGTTTATTAGAGGCGATCATTTCCAATGTTGGAGTTAACCCCTTGATGATGTCTTGCACTAATCCAGACCCCGTTTGTTGATAAACTTGGGGTTCATTTAGGGGTTCTTTGGAGCGTTGTAAATCGCGTTGTTTTTTCAGTAGCTTTTTAGAAGCCTGAATGTTTGTAGAATTGAATCCTATAGAGTTCAATTTATCGGACTGTAAACAGTCTCCACCTGGTCTCATGTGAGACATGGGGTTCTGATGTTTGTTGCTAAAAGTGTCCTGCACCTCATTCCCTCGAGGAAAGAGCCTAGAATCACTGGCTTTAGCGAGCCTGGGATCATGAAGATCTGGATTGAAGTCTGACTGAAGCAAGACTTCTTTAGCATGTTTGTCGAGTGAACCGCTGGTGTTGGTGTGTGATGGCATGTTATATGCAGAATTTCCAAAGTCAGTCGTGGAGTTCTGAAGAAAGCCTAATGAAGCAGAGTCTATAATTTGACCCTCTTCCAGTTCACCATAATACAATGCTGTGTTGTTGAGGTTAACATCCTTTAGGATGGGGTTGTTGTTGTTGCTGTCCATATTCCTAACTTCTGTAGGTTGACAAAATTTCTATACAGTAGTACGTAGATTGCACTTGTATGGGGAAATTGAGGACCTCAGCACGTGTACTTACTAGTTTTATACTTAGTTGGACGCGTCCAAGTTAATGTCATCAGTAAAAACCAGAGGGGTGTTAGGATACCATATGTTAGATTGCAAAGGAATCTAAGGCAATTAATTGAGAGGTGGGATGTGTAATAATACTATATATGAGTTGAGAAAGTCTAGTCATCAATGACAATGCTTATGCTAACAAGAGGGAAAACCAACAACAAACAAAGGGTAAGAGGTTTACAAAACAAACAAATCTGAGAATGCCCATACAGATATGAAGCTATGTATGCAGGAAAGGAACGCAATCTCCCATAGATCCAGACATGTAGATGTAGTTGTAACTTACAAATGTTTTCCTGACACTTTTCACATAAGGAATCAGAATCTGGTATAGTAATGAATGTGGATAAGATTTATGTCAAAACATTTTACAAGGTGGGCCAAAATAAATTTTACCCTCTTTTTTATTTGTGTACAATTCGAATGGATAACACTTTTTGGCCCACTCTGTAGATTGATTTATAATATACAACATGTATAACGTAAGGTGTAATCCACTTAGTTTTATAACTTTTGATTGAATGGTTCTAATGATATAATTGAGTTCTATATTTAATAAATATTTGGGTACAATCTAGGCTATTTATATGCATGTTCATGTCTACTCTCCCAAATCAAGGTCAGTATGACCCTGTTAAGGTCTGGCGATACTTGACTTGACCATAATTGCCACAATAGTTTCATAAGGGGATTTTATGTTATTTATTATTGTAAATGTGCATAAAAGTGTCTTAAAGTACAATACATAACAATTTGTACAATAATTTTTGTACAATTTATATTCTATAATAGCATACTGCTCAATGTTATCATTTACCTTTGATTTTGGATTTTTTGGGATTTTCTCGAGTCTGTTTTCCAATATTATTAGTTGCTTGTCAGTTTCCATGAACTCCATGTCAAGTTGCTTAAACTCCTTATCCAGCAGTTGTTTCTCAGAGGGCTTACGTGATGCCATTTTCTTGTCCCGCACTCCAGCTCTGAGTCAAAGATAAGAAAAGGCATTAACATGCAAAATATCACAGCCTGCCATTTGTTACAGATGCCAAACACCTACCACTGAACATCAAATGCCAAACACAATCCATAAAAAAGTTGGAGACTACAACTTCATAATAAAGTAAGGTCCTTCCAGGTAAAGAGAAAACAAGCCACAAATTGTTAACCAAAAAGTCATCATATTCCTCATATCATCATATCAAATTAACACCTGGGTATTAACATGAGCAAAAATATCTAAAAATCATGAACACAGTTATATGGTAGCAAAACGTTCATGTACGAAATAATTATCCTTTTGTTTTAGAACTACCGCCAATGCCTTATTTTTTAGGGAAGTACTGGGTGTACATAAAATGTACCTTTTTCGTTTAATTTGACCAATCTTCATTTTGAGGCTGTTAATCCTGGCTTTTATTCTGGGCTCATCTTGAAGGTCGTCAATGTCTTCACCCTCCTTCCCAGGGTTTGATCCACCAAATTTTTCCACTGCATAGAGTGATCTCCGTGAGGAGAGTGGAGCAGGAGAATTAGTAGTTGGAGAGTTATTGGATTTATCTAATGCGGAAACAAATTTAGAAAACTTCTCAACTTTATTGGGATCTGAAATATAAAGATCCTAATTCTGAATTTCTAAATACAAGTATAGCCTAATATCGCATTTTATTTTATCTCACAATGATTGAGTTATCTCTACAATAACAGCCAGTGATATTTCTGATATGAAGGAGATCCGTGTGATATTTTTCAGGAAATTGTTAATCAGACCCATATGTATTATTTATCACCCTAATATCTGTATGATAAACAAATTTTGTAGATATCACTGACTAATGTAATAATAATATATAGGCCTATCTGACTAATCATTTAATTTGCCTATTGACTAATTTTTGCCAGGTTCAGAAAATTAAATGTCGGAAATGTTATCTTCATAAAGTTATCCAATGGGAAGTTTCTTGTCATTAGGAAAACTAAAATAAGGAAAATGATAAAATTTGACCATTCGACAAATTACGTAACCACTCAGATAAAATACCACTTGTACTGTATTTCTAAAGACAGATATTATATAATGATACTCATAAACAATAATTATCTAGGAAAATATCAACACAATTTATATCACATTATAAGATTCCTCCAACATTACATCTTTGCAATAACCTTTACTGAGAACAATCTTTTTAATATTTTATGACTAAAGAGTGAGTGAAAGACACTCTTAGCAACTTAATTGATTCTAAAATAACTCAATACTATTGGTGGATAGAAAAGGTGAAAACTTACGACACTTTGTCTAATTTCAACCACTGACTAAAGCGAGTATGTATGTAGACCCCAAGTGTTCACAAAGACATAATAAAAACCTACCAAGTTTTGACACTGCAACTGGGGATGTTGTATTTGCACTATCCTCTGGATTTATTCCTCCGTCAACAGACTAAATTGATAAAATATATGATGTAATATTGATCACATTAAATCTGCATTTGGTAAATTCAGTTCAGGAAATCCAATCAAAAGGATGTAATTGAATTCATTGAAAATCTAGAAATCTTGTTATTCCAAACAAACCCCAATCTCAAAAGAAGATAGCAATAATAACACAAGAATTAATATTTGTATAAGAAGATTAATTCCTTACAGAAACTTGAAGCCTCAAAGGTATAGGATACTTACAAGGGAATGTGCGTAGCGAGAAGTGACTCCGTTCTCTCTGCCGGAGGAGGAACCATTTGTTACTTCTTCATTATTATCATTTGGTTCACCGTCAAACTCAGTATATTCAATATCATCATTCTCAGTGAATACACCATTATCTCCATGGCCATTCTTACATGTAGTGTTACTTGAGTTATCATCATACTCCTTATTGGCACCTTGCATGTCTATTTTCATGATTGATTTGAACACACTTTGGGCAAAGTTTGGACTATTCGTGGAGCTAGCTGTGTCTGGTCCCAAAGAGGCAGTTATCTCATGGTTTTCACGCTCCCTGCTTCCAGTGCTCCCTTCTGTGATTTCAATGCTGAGCTCTCCTGTGTTATCAGGCGAGTACCTATCAGTGTCATC
The DNA here is from genome assembly GCA_903813345.2 of Owenia fusiformis. Taxonomy (NCBI): domain Eukaryota; kingdom Metazoa; phylum Annelida; class Polychaeta; order Sabellida; family Oweniidae; genus Owenia; species Owenia fusiformis. Next base: position 26,900,488 of record CAIIXF020000001.1, on the reverse strand, counting down.
ATATAAATCATCTGAAGGGTAGCTCTCATGCTTTTTACTACTATCATCACTAATAGGTGTCATTACTGGTGGGCTTGATGTTGGTACTGGAGGGGCAACATTCTCATAGAGTTGCTCATCTAGAGTTGTAATGGAAGAAAATAACAAGGTATATTATGAATATAATATATGGTATTTGGTATTTTTGACCTTCAATGACCTTCTCAAGGTCAAAAAGGTTCTTTTTCAACTTGCTTCAAATTGACCAATGTTTTTTTCAAAATAATCTACAAGTTCTCAGAAGTTTTAATCTGACTATAGATTTGTGATTTCACCTTCAATGACCTTCGCAGAGTCCAAAAAATATTTTTTCAACTTGCTTCAAATTGAACAATTTATTTTTCAAAATCATCTACAAGTTCTCAGAAATTCAAATCTGACTTAGGATTGAACTCATAATATTGTGAGCACCAGGTGGTGAAGTTTTGTCATGTTAATGCATTGTTATAGCATTGATATGATATGGTATTGGTATGACAGGGTATTTGTTTAGCATTGATGGAATATTGGTATAACAGGGTATTTGAATAGCATTGACCTGGTATGGTATTAGTATTGAGGGAATATTATATGGTATTGGTCTGACAAAGTGACATGGTACTATCTGATGTGATAATGGTATTGATTAGAATTGCAAAGGAAAATATTTTATCCAAGTCTCATCATCTCAAAATATAGCCAATGCAACCTTTACTTGATGACATATTACATGCTATAATTTCCTGGCTGGATCGAACTGGCAACACAAGACAACGAAACAATGATGAATTACAATGTCCTCTGTAATGATCATCACTTAGAGTTGATGCATCAATACAAGTGCATTATTTAAGAGAAATCAAGGTTCCCGATGCTCCCAAATAATAGTATGTAATTACAACAAACACAGTAAACAGTTCATTATATTAGCTTTGTTGTCGGAGTTCAAAAGGATTTGAATTTTATAGTCGGGATGTTTTTATCTTTATGATGAATAAAAAGTGTTATGAGAAGTATTGACCACTGCATATCACTCAATATATTTAAATACATACCATCTCCTGGTGTGGTATTATGTGTTTTAGAGAAACTGGAATCTGCATAGCTATAGTCTCTGTCAGCACATTTGGTTTCCTTGATAAGTAGACCAACCCATCTCCCTTGATCCATAGCGTCAGAGGCCTAAATGACAAAGAAGGGTTAGAATTTCCAACAAGGGGTTAAAAGTGGACACACTTTGATAAATAGCCAATACCAATGAACCCATTACTTAACAGACATTTATTTGCCTTGTGAACACATTAACCTCGTTTACAAGGAACTATTTTTAAGATAGACACAGATCTTTACCAAAATAGAAATTTCAATTTGCGAAATACAATCTCAATTTGTTAAATAGAATGAGATTTCTATTTTTGTAGAAGTAATTTCATTTATTTGATCCATTAGTTTATGTGAAAAGTAAATGTAATCTTATCTAGGCAATTGAACCAGAAATATTGAAGCATTTGGATTTCATTTCAATAAATCATTCTTTGAAATATATTTCTCGCTGTAAAAGATTCACATTCCGTTCCAAATTCCATCACTTTTCAGGCCATGCGGGATTAGATCCATTATACGTAACTGTTATGGTAACACAATGGATTGCAATTAAGAGCCTAGTGGAATGTGAATCGATCAGAAATTTCTACTGCATCCAAATAATAAATAGGTAAAATAACAAATAACAATGATGGTAAGCTGAAAGAGCCAGAGCAATTAATTGATAAATAGTGTCACAAATGACCTTGAAACTTGTAAACATCTATCTTAGGATTTTCTATACCTCAAATTATCATTTGACTATCATTTGCGGGAGAAACTTAATAAGGCATATAAGCGATTATGGTAGTCCATTGATTTATCATTACATCTTTCTGATTTATCAGAGTCTCTCTTTATCTGAAGCTTGTGAGAGTATAAGAGAAAACATGTTCCCAGTCAGCGCATTCTCCAAGCAAATCAGTACATGTGAAGGAAAACATCGCGATAGCCACGCCCCCTTTGTCTTTCATCGCAATAGCTGCGCCCCCTTTGTCTTAATCCTTCCAAAGTGAATGGCAAACGGCAGATAAGAAGAATGGAAGAATGGAAGGAATATATTATTACTTAAGAATGCACCTTCTCATTCTCCCCTTTGTAAATTTTGTTTTATATAAAACTAAGATCTTAGAACTCTATTTTTTTGACAATTCTTGTTTTTATATTAAACACTAGTGATTATCTTGTATCACACTTTACGATATTCACTTTTCTTATTTTTTTCTAAAGTAGGAGACTCATAATGCAGTCATTAACGACATATACGCAATTTTACAACAACACCATGAATACTGTGCACTGATTTTTGGCAACATGATTTCCTAAATTATGACTGCATTAAGAGTCTCCTACTTTAGAAAAAAATAAGAAAAGCGAATATTCAAAGGGAGAGTACAGACTTTGCCCGCAATTTTTTTTATGGTTAACTCAATGAGTAAAAATCAAGAACATTTTTTGGTTGCATGCTGGGTCACATTGGCTTAATATCGAATTTTTATTCAATGTGATAATAATGTTATCAAGTGCAATACATGTTATCAAGTGCAATACAGTGTGCATTATTCATTGACAACATGATGATTCATGACTTGGTACACAATAACCTTCGTTTTTCATTAATGCATGCTTTCTTCATTAATGCAATTAATAGACGTTAAGTACGGGTGTCTACAAAACAAAGACCTAAGACCTAAGACCTACAAAACTAAGACCCCCCACGTTATAAAACTAAGACCCTGTTATAAAACTAAGACCCCCCATGTAATAAAACTAAGACCCTGTTATAAAACTAAGACCCCCTACGTTATAAAACTAAGACCCTGTTATAAAACTAAGACCCCCCACGTTATAAAACTAAGACCCTGTTATAAAACTAAGACCCCCCACGTTATAAAACTAAGACCCTGTTATAAAACTAAGACCCCCAACGTAATAAAACTAAGACCCTGTTATAAAACTAAGACCCCCCACATTATACAACTAAGACCCTGTTATAAAACTAAGACCCCCCACGTTATAAAACTAAGACCCTGTTATAAAACTAAGACCTCCCACGTTATAAAACTAAGACCCTGTTATAAAACTAAGACCCCCCACGTAATAAAACTAAGACCCTGTTATAAAACTAAGACCCCCCACGTTATAAAACTAAGACCCTGTTATAAAACTAAGACCCCCATGTGATAAAACTAAGACCCTGTTATAAAACTAAGACCCCCTACGTTATAAAACTAAGAGCCTGTTATAAAACTAAGACCCCCCACGTTATAAAACTAAGACCATGTTATAAAACTAAGACCCCCCACGTTATAAAACTAAGACCCTGTTATAAAACTAAGACCCCCCACGTAATAAAACTAAGACCCTGTTATAAAACTAAGACCCCCCACATTATAAAACTAAGACCCTGTTATAAAACTAAGACCCCCCACGTTATAAAACTAAGACCCTGTTATAAAACTAAGACCTCCCACGTTATACAACTAAGACCCTGTTATAAAACTAAGACCCCCCCACGTAATAAAACTAAGACCCTGTTATAAAACTAAGACCCCCCACGTTATAAAACTAAGACCCTGTTATAAAACTAAGACCACCCACGTTATAAAACTAAGACCCTGTTATAAAACTAAGACCACCCACGTTATAAAACTAAGACCCTGTTATAAAACTAAGACCCCCCACGTTATAAAACTAAGACCCTGTTATAAAACTAAGACCCCCCATGTAATAAAACTAAGACCCTGTTATAAAACTAAGACCCCCCACATTATAAAACTAAGACCCTGTTATAAAACTAAGACCCCCACGTTATAAAACTAAGACCCTGTTATAAAACTAAGACCCCCCACGTTATAAAACTAAGACCCTGTTATAAAACTAAGACCTCCCGCGTTATAAAACTAAGACCCCCCACGTAATAAAACTAAGACCCTGTTATAAAACTAAGACCCCCCACGTTATAAAACTAAGACCCTGTTATAAAACTAAGACCCCCCACATTATAAAACTAAGACCCTGTTATAAAACTAAGACCACCCACGTTGTAAAACTAAGACCCTGTTATAAAACTAAGACCCCCACGTTATAAAACTAAGACCCTGTTATAAAACTAAGACCCCCACGTTATAAAACTAAGACCCTGTTATAAAACTAAGACCCCCAACGTAATAAAACTAAGACCCCCCACGTTATAAAACTAAGACCCCCCACGTTATAAAACTAAGACCCTGTTATAAAACTAAGACCCCCCACGTTATAAAACTAAGACCCTGTTATAAAACTAAGACCCCCCACGTTATAAAACTAAGACCCTGTTATAAAACTAAGACCTCCCACGTTATAAAACTAAGACCCTGTTATAAAACTAAGACCCCCCACGTAATAAAACTAAGACCCTGTTATAAAACTAAGACCCCCCACGTTATAAAACTAAGACCCTGTTATAAAACTAAGACCCCCCACGTTATAAAACTAAGACCCTGTTATAAAACTAAGACCACCCACGTTATAAAACTAAGACCCTGTTATAAAACTAAGACCCCCCACGTTATAAAACTAAGACCCTGTTATAAAACTAAGACCCCCCACGTTATAAAACTAAGACCCTGTTATAAAACTAAGACCCCCCACGTAATAAAACTAAGACCCTGTTATAAAACTAAGACCCTCCACGTTATAAAACTAAGACCCTGTTATAAAACTAAGACCCCCCACGTTATAAAACTAAGACCCTGTTATAAAACTAAGACCTCCCACGTTATAAAACTAAGACCCTGCTATAAGAATCAGTCACCGTGCCTTGCTCTGCTCGCCACAAGGTAGTCTTGCCTCTGGGCCTTGTGTTCCCCAGTAACATACAACAGCGGATTATATAAAAATGGACTGTAACAAATACCCGGATTTGTTGATTTTTAAAAAAAGTAATTTTTTGATATCACTTTTTATGCCCGGCATAAAAAGTGATGTCCCATTTTATGCTGGCATAAAAAGTGATATCCCATTTTATGCTGGCATAAAAAGTGATGTCCCATTTTATGCTGAGCATAAAAAGAGATACTCCATTTTATGCTGGTATTGTTTTGGAAGTGATGTTTAATGGTAGTTCAAGATTTAAGACCCATCATTCTGGCACAGATTGCTGAACCATTGTTAGTTAAGAATTCCTAATAGAATTAAGAATTATTAGCTGAAACGGAGTTGTTTTGCCCTAGCAAACAATTTTCCAACTTGTAGTTCAACTTCTTCTGTCTATTTGTTGACAGTCTGTGATGTCATCATCAATCATCACAATAGAAATGAGGTAATTCACGATGACATCACAAAGTACTCTGATGACATCATCAATCATCACAATGGAAACGAGATAATTCATGATGACATCACAAAGCATCTCTGTCATAGATAGAACTCTGCCACATTTCTTAGAAATCAAACTACTATGTGACATCATAGATAATCTCACTGTCACAGATAGAATTCACCTAATTCCCATTGTGATGATTGATGATGACATCACAGACTGTCAACACATATAGACAAAAATGAATTTCAAATGCATATTGGGATATTGTTTGCTAGGACAAACAGAACAGTTTCAGCTATTAATTCTTAATTCTATTAGGAATTCTTAACTAAAATAAGTTCAGCAATATATGTGAGAAAGATGGGTCTGAAATCTTGAACCACCATGTTACTGGGGAAAACAAGGGCCAGTGGCAAGACTACCATATGTGTATGTTACTAGGGTAAACAAGGGCCAGAGGCAAGACTACCATGTGTAGAATCTTTATGTTAGTGGGGAGAATCTGTATATTAGAAGGGAACACAAGGACCAGAAGCAAGACTACCTTTTGTAGAATCTTTATGTTAGTGGGGAGAATCTGTATATTAGAAGGGAACACAAGGACCAGAAGCAAGACTACCTTTTGTAGAATCTTTATGTTAGTGGGGAGAATCTGTACATTAGAAGGGAACACAAGGACCAGAAGCACGACTATCTTTTGTAGAATCTGTATGTTACTAGGGAACACAAGGCCCAGAGGCAAGACTACCTTGTGGCGAGCAGAGCAAGGCACGATGACTGATTCTTATAACAGGGTCTTAGTTTTATAACATGGGGGGTCTTAGTTTTATAACAGGGTCTTAGTTTTATAACGTGGGGGGTCTTAGTTTTATAACAGGGTCTTAGTTTTATAACGTGGGGGGTCTTAGTTTTATAACGTGGGGGGTCTTAGTTTTATAACGTGGGGGGTCTTAGTTTTATAACAGGGTCTTAGTTTTATAACGTGGGGGGTCTTAGTTTTATAACAGGGTCTTAGTTTTATAACGCGGGGGTCTTAGTTTTATAACAGGGTCTTAGTTTTATAACGTGGGTGGTCTTAGTTTTATAACAGGGTCTTAGTTTTATAACGTGGGAGGTCTTAGTTTTATAACAGGGTCTTAGTTTTATAACGTGGAGGGTCTTAGTTTTATAACAGGGTCTTAGTTTTACAACGTGGGGGGTCTTAGTTTTATAACAGGGTCTTAGTTTTATAACGTGGGGGGTCTTAGTTTTATAACAGGGTCTTAGTTTTTTAACGTGGGGGGTCTTGGTTTTATAACAGGGTCTTAGTTTTATAACGTGGGGGTCTTAGTTTTATAACAGGGTCTTAGTTCTATAACGTGGGGGGTCTTAGTTTTATAACAGGGTCTTAGTTTTATAACATGGGGGACTTAGTTTTATAACAGGGTCTTAGTTTTATAACGTGGGGGGTCTTAGTTTTATAACAGGGTCTTAGTTCTATTACGTGGGGGGTCTTAGTTTTATAACAGGGTCTTAGTTTTATAACGTGGGGGGTCTTAGTTTTATAACAGGGTCTTAGTTTTATAATGTGGGGGGGTCTTAGTTTTATAACAGGGTCTTAGTTTTATAACGTGGGGGGTCTTAGTTTTATAACAGGGTCTTAGTTTTATTACATGGGGGGTCTTAGTTTTATAACAGGGTCTTAGTTTTATAACGTGGGGGGTCTTAGTTTTGTAGGTCTTAGGTCTTAGGTCTTTGTTTTGTAGACACCCCGTTAAGTACCTCCTATGTAAATGATGAAAATCAGAACTTCACAAGTGGATTTGATTATTACTGTAACAGTAAAGAAATTATAGCAATAAAACTGCCGATGAACTGCAGTCAATAAATGTGATTTGATAAGGTGTATTCAGCTAAATGAAAAGCAAACATTTTGACATGGAAATTGCATCAAGTATCTGCCTCGATACTCAGCGCTTCTTTTGTTATTCGTGAAATTGTTTTTGAAATGACCTGACAAGTGCCGTCTAGAAATTATTTGACAGAATATGGCTCTTTCTATATTTGATGAATGTTCAGCTTGAGGACATAATAAGTTCGTGATATCAAGCTTTTGAAAAAAGCAAGATTGTAAACATTAAAAGAAATTATAACTGTAAGTCATAAATAAGTAGACCATATTGATCATACCAAAATATGGCATAACTACTAAACACTAACAAGTAAACATTAAGACTTCATGAATCTGAGAACTAAAAGTGGACATAGTGATAATACCAATAAAAATCATTTGACATTAAATCATCTAATTGGACAGGAAGATTTCAAAAGAGCCTTTGTTACATAGCTTGGAAATCTCATTGAAAACACATTCTGAATAGATACAACTGCGGATTAAGCAGTTGAAACAACCTATTTTAGATAGCATCTTCACTAACTAACATCATACACCACGGGTATAAAAATAAATAATGCAACCAAGATCAAAACACATGCTATGATGAAAATCTAAGACATTAAAACAGGAAAATTCTGAAAAACCAATTATCAAATAGATTCACCATCAATAGAAAAAACTACATCAATCTGTTCTACCTAGAAAAACATGATTGAGTTAAACCATCAGTTGTGGCAGTTGAGCTTCATTTTCAACACAAAGATTAGACTATAAGCCATCAATATCTAAGTAGTTACCAGAGGCAGGGCACCAATACAGCAATTGAACTACTCTGTTTGGAAGTTGTTTTCTTAGCAAAGAGCTCACAAGAATCCTGCAGATTTATGTTCACACAAAAACAAATTACATACAGAACAATTGAACAGTCTAGGATTTCAACTGAAGTGTCTATTGCACTAGAATGTGTCATGTTTGCCTGATTGTCTTCTAAATATAAGTGTGCCTAGATCTCATTCAGAAACAATGATGGAACTTTGCTAGAATCTACAAATATAAAGGACAATATGTTATAAAGACATGAACTGGTGAATGAAAGCTGGTAAGTATGGTAAGATAAAAAAAAAAATATAGTGATACATGATATTAGTGTATTTGATTAGGAGAGGTTCACTCCATCATTCTGTGCTGTTTAAATGATGTTATTTGTGCATCATATTTTTTTACTTTAGCTTTGTGGAATTTTAACAGTTTCCATTATACATTTTATTTCAAAAAGATTTAATATTATATTCTATTTTGCAAATGCACAGCTGGGATTTTACTGCGCATTATATCATTTTTGTCATCTTGTTTCATTAACTTAACAAAACAATTAATTAAAACCCATATTGGGAAATCAATAGATGTTCATTTTTTCAGGCCAAACACTAAATTTTTATATGATATTTGAATGATAGAAATACATTTGGTGTTTCCATCAATTTCTTTACTCCCTTTATGGCATATTCCACCTTTCAATACAAAACCTGCTTGGAAGCATCAAATCAATTCTCACATTTGTTGTAATTTGCTCCTAATGTACCTTGAAAAACTACTAGAGAGGAAAGAACAAAATCAGATGTTAAGTTATTTTCGGAAACACACATGTACTTGGTACAAGTAGATAATATTGACCATATGGTAAGGTGAGTGATAGATTAAGATACTAATCCTATAACACCTACTCGTAACAGAGAATTCCTCAGGTCAATTGATAAAGAATTAGGCATAACCTGAACATATGAAGGGAAGAGGCAGGATTCAAGGATTCAGTCAACTGCTTTCTAGTTTTAGAGAATCATGTAAATCTCTTTTCTAAAGTTATGAATCTCAGGCAAATCGTTTTTAAATTATTATGACTCTGAAATACAAATATATTCTGGAAATAAAATCCAACAGTTGCTCATGTAGAAATCATTCAAGCAAATCGATTCTAAATCACTATCATGTTATAACTAAGAATTATATGAAAGTTGCTATTGTCAATCAAATAAAAAAGAATGAATGTTCAGGGTACACTAGAGGTGGTTTAAACGGTCATGTTAAACTTTCAAGTCCTGCTAAGAAACTCCATCGTTACTGGTACAATGGTGCTTATTAACATTTAAAAATGATACTGATCGATGATTACATTAACTCACAGAGGCACACGAAATGAACTCATATTGCGTCTATAAATACCAGAAATAATGTTTTAATAAGTAATTTGTCTTCATAACACTCAACATCACCCCTTCTGTTCAATTATCAAAGTAGAAGGTAATATAAGGATAATGGCATTTGGTACAATGTTTGATAAAATATCCTTTGCCCACTGCCGTTTTAAATTGATCTTTCTGATAAATCTTTCCTTCCAGAGAAACTTTGGTATATTGGCTAGCTCAATGACATAGGCTGTAATTTCTAAAATAAACCATCATAAGTTAATTTTTTGCATGGTCAGATTTCTACCTAGTTCTAAAGACATCTACAATTTTGTCAATACATGTAAATTATAGGTTTCAAATCTATCAAAAGGTGGCAGGATTTATCGGAACGTTCTATTGAAGTCACTTTTGACTGTTTGCTTGAGAAACACTTCTAACAATTTAATGAGATCCATCCATCAAATTATGGACAAAGTATGCGTGGTATATAACACAAAGGGCAACATTTGAAAAGTTCACACCATAAAATGTTACAACCAGATTGCATACAAATGGTTACAAAAGTGTAACTACTTGTTACAGACCACAGAACTGCCGACAATCCACAATCCAATATAGCATGCATATAGTGCTCATAAACCAGAATCAATGATGAAGGATGTCAATATAACATAAAGTGTCAAAATAACAAGTAGAGTTAAATTAAATTGTCAGTTCACATCCTTGTCTGACTGACATCAGACTATAGGCAATGAACCATGGTCTGTTTGCGAATTAGAATTCTGCGATTCATTGCGAATGATTTTGATTATCAAATATCAAAAAGGTTTAGTGTCATATGTAGTGGATTATGGTATGGGAAAAATCAATAGACGTAATGTCATTAATGGGTGGGTGTAAGAGGAATTTTATACGAGATCATAGATGCGGCATAACTCCCACGCAAATGGCTTATTAGGAACCAGTTAAGGGAATTGGGATATGCATTTATTACTTTGTTTTTTCCGTTATTTACAGTACTGTCGCGGAATATATGCAATAGGCGGTTACATTAAAAGTCGATTTGTGATCTTGCACTTGAATGAATCAAGAACAGGCCGTTGTGTCATATTGTATCTTTGAATTGAATGTTATGTGGATTGAAGTGAATGTATTAAAGAGACTGGGAAGTTACACCTTACATACTGATGAGGTTTTATCACTGTTAACAGATGGATGATAATTGAAGTGAGTAATTCAGAGACAGAGGTAAGCAATGTACTGCCTAATATAAGAGGCAATTTTGAGGTTATTATGGGGGAAATTTTGATAACTCACAAAACACCCATTACATAAAATACATACACAATCATGGTATATGATATCTCTAATATTAACATGTATTTGATAAATAATCGCTGGATAGATAATACATTAGATCAAATTAAAAAAATATATATTTCCATAATCTAATAAATTTCAAACAGGATTTACAAAAAATAAAAAACAGATTTGAGATGCTTTTTGATTGCTTCAATATTTCAATGACAAACTGCTGCCACATTCCATCAATCTTACTGTTGGTTACATAAAAGTGATTCATTTTTAAGGGTTATAACAAAATGGCAATTTCTTTTCCAAGCCTTATAATTATACAAAAGCAATACATTTTCAAAGGGTACATAACAGGAATCCATTTTTAAGGATTATCATTTATGATTTATTCTAAATGGGTAGGGGGGTATACAAAACCATTCATTTTCCATGGTTTATATATTAGAAATTCATTCTCGGGGGTTACACAATAAGGATAAATTTTTCAATGGTTTAATAATTCAATATAGGAATTTAATTTTAAGGGTAATACAACAGTGATCCTTTTTTCAAGCAGTGCAAAAAGCATCCATTTTCAAGGGTTATACAATTGTGATTTATTTTCCAGGGTAATACATTGCAATTCATTTTTCAATTGTTTTTAATGATAGGTACATTTTAAATATTTTCAGATAAATATACTTAATAGTTTGTGCTGGAGATTAAAGTATGCATTTTAAACAAATGTGAATGCATAAGAATCTTTAAAATACTTGGTTGTATTTTTGAAATTCTGTTCTTCATCTTAGAATTCTTTACAAAGTAAGTTTTCTCTTTGGATATATTTCAGATTTCTTTCTGGTCTACATGGTTGACAAAGAAGTCAAGATTTTTGTAAAGATTACTAAAGATGAATGGCCGCCTGAGTAACATTTCATGACACAGTCTAAACTGAATCAACAACATGGCTTAAAAGCAGCGAGCCAATCTGATTAATTTGACGATGTTGCATCAATCACAATTTGTTCAATTTCCCTGAATGGTTACTGAAATCTATGACCAGAATATTCAAGCTATAAAAGAGGTCTATAAATCCCAGAAGACTTAGCATTTAGAACTGTGTCAAGAGAAATAATGTTTCAGTGAAGCTTTTCTAATAGGAAGTGGCACGTTTGGTCAAGTGATGATGTCTCCTGGCTGAATGATAAATGTCTAGGCCAAATAGACTTCTTAACCAAAGTTTATAGAACAGGTTTACAATTCTGACTGTCTACCTCTAGCTAGGTCCATATACTGCCATGCACCTTTCCCATAACTGACAAACCCTTCTTTCAGAATCATCTCATATCTCATTTAGAACATTCTATATTTAACACTTAAGTCCTTTATTGAATTCTCTTAATGGCTACATCAAACTTGGAATAATATTATATTGTTAATACCATAATACATAGGATATACTGGTAATAAATCAGAAGAAATTAATTTTCTCATTTCAGTGTGGAAGAGTGGTACTCTACATCTATATCTTTCTGGAAGGGGGGGGGGCTATTCAGATATAAAGAAATAAATACAACATAGAACTTCAGCATGAATGTGCATAATTTGAAAGCATGAATATATAACTGGATTAATATTAACTGGATACCATATTTTTGTGCAAAGATACAAATGTAATGAAGTACTTGAATAAAAACTGAGCGTGAGTGCACAAATTCAAATTTGAATACCAGAGTAAGTACAAGATTAAACTGAAGAAATTCATGTTTGCCATGAGAACATCTTAATTGTGTTCTTTCACTTGGACCATAACCCAGCCATCGAGTTAATCACGATGAAACATAATATGTTAAAGTACAGGCTAATTCGACATCCAATACTCAACTGCGCGATTGAGAATGATAGAAAATACAGAAATGAAAACTGCAAACTGGCAAATCATATGCTGCTTCAATAATAAATTGTTCTCTGAGCATAATGCAATCTAAATTCCACATGATTCCAAATATAGATGTGCTTATAAGCTTAGCTGTCTCAATGGAAAATGAAGAACTGCTTTTGTGGCTTTCATATCAAATATCAATGTGAGATATATCTCATTCTCTATGTAAGCATATAGGCTTTATTTACCACATTATAAAGTTCCAAATATCAAACAATTATAAAGAAAACTTCTTGTTCCCAAAACAACAAAATTAAATTTCTTCTTGGATTGGAAGTTTTGTCCTGAATTTTTTGTTTGCGCAAAATGTTGCTCTTCATGTGTTTTAACTATAATAGTCTGGTAATAAAAGAAATCAGTAAATTCAGAAAAACATGGTAGCTTGCAAATAATGAATCACTTCCAGTTGAATAAGCAATTAAGTCTTGTTTTCATTCCTTTTAATAAGTATTCTAATACTGAGTAAGTGGTACTATTGAATGACAAAAAGGAAATGCATTTAGTTATAAATAATTCACATTTATTCTAATTCCAGCAGAACCTATCTACAGGAACAAATGCTTAGTTTAATTATTGGAACAGGATACCTTTTAGTGTTTGTTTTAATTATTGAAAGAGGATAGCTTTTAGTGTTAGTTTTAATTATAGGAGCAGGATAGCTTTTAGAGTTAAGTGATCAAACAATCTACAATGACATATTTGGACAACAACAAAAACAAAACAAAACATCTTAAAATTACAATCTAATGGATAAGTACAGTAAAACCTGTATATCCGAACAGCTGGTCAATCCAAACACCTCCCAATCTGAACACTTTTTTCGGTCACATTTTTTTCATCATTGACTACCATGAAACCTTGAAATATGAACATCTCCTAATTTGAAAAGTGAATAGTCGTATTTGAAAAACCTAATAAATTCATTTGAATTAGATTTTCAAATTGTTGGAATGCCATGAAGCTATTCATAGAGAATGTATTCAAATTTGCTCAAAATTCAAAATCTTGCGAATGCAAAAATTTCGAAATTTGAACACCTCCTAATCCGAACGCTTTAAGCTGGTTCCGATGGGATCTGGATGTGACAGGTTTTACTGTACAAAGCTTATTAAGTGGAAAACTTTTTAGTGGAACCAAGCGTTTTCCACTTAGTTATGTGGAATTTATTAGGGGTAGAATTCCAAATTCACTCCATGGCCACTTGAGAGGCAGACACTCATTGGAGAGCTACTCAAGTTAAGCGAGTCCCTTTGAGTAATTGAAGCATTCTTTTTACTGAACAGGGAATAAGTTTTTAATGCAATAAACACTAGAGTGTTAAAGGTTGAGTATTCTATTAGACACCAGAGTTGGAGTGTCAGTGAGTTAACACTATATACAAAACTAGCTAGAAATGGGGAGGTTAATTTTTAAATATAACTAAGATTTTCCTTAAAATAACAGGAGTGAAACTTATCTATTTATCCTATGAGGTCTGAATAACAAATTTATTTTCAAACCTAAACCCTAAACTTTTTCCTATCCCCTTATTTTTCAGGCTCTGGTTTCTTTTACCTAATAAGAGCTAGAATCTTAAAGTTGGTCGCTATGACAAGTCACTTCCTTTTCTTAATAAACTGTTCAAGTTTAATCTTGAAAGCAGGAATATTGGCAGATAGATTAAGACGCATCAGTATGCAGATCTGGTAGAAAATTTGATTGTATCAGGACATATTATAAATCATAGATGCCTCATGACTTGGCAGTCAATCTATTGTTATGGTCAATAAATCAAGCCACAAGAGTTCAAACACAAATATAGATGCAAGTACACATCGAAGGATAGTTATAAGGCTATATGTCTCTTTTAAAGGCAACAATAAAGTAGATGTCATTTCCAAATGCCATTCTATTCAAGATTCTGTACTTCTAACAGTCCATTCAAAAATCAAGCTGGGAATATAAACTGGCTTAGACAGATTAATTAATAGGGAAGTTGAACATTCCCTAACTGTAATTTGTTACTAATATGGCAACATTAAGGACATTGATGTAAGTCTGGCAAAATCACCAAGAGCAATTACAATCCAACATATTCGACAGAATAACGTTGATGCATTGCATGTCCTTTTTTCCTAACTTGTAATGGATCATCTTCATTGTTATTCTGAAAGCAACCCATCTATTATCTTGAAGCAGGTCCTGAAAGCAGAGAGCTAGGAGTATCTCAGTTGGATGGATCATTCCAATATCAAGGACAGGATATCTTCATTCACTCGGCTCCCGTGAATGAACGCAGTGAAGACCGAGCGTGCGAAGATGAGGACAGGACAGAAGACATAGGAATGATGTTCAAACCTCACATTACATCATATCTAATGACTATTGGCAATGAGCAATGCTGAATTCAAAGATGAACCGACCTATATTTGGAGAGGTTCATCTGTATATGGGATAATGTCATCTATGAATTCTGGGTTATGTCCTCCTCTTGTAATAGATTTGGAAAAACTGGTTCGTTTTGGTAACAAAATGTTGGAACAGCGAAGGTGCAATTTTTCTTTTTTCCTTATTTCACACGTTGTAAGCAGAATTCCCATGACATTTTTATCATCACAAACGTATATTAGTATCATATGTTTAAGAAAATTAAGAAAATTTAATTCCTCACTTAAGTTACATAAACGGTTTTTCGAAAAACAGTTAAGATCTGCACTTTTAAATCTGAGCTATTTTTTCTCAAATATGTGCATTTTCTAAAACATATGATACCGATACGCGTTTGTGAGAATAAATGTCGTTGGGATTCTTCCTACAATGCGTGAAATAAGGAAAAAAAAAAAATCGTACCTTCGACGTTCCAACATTTTGTTACCGAGACGAACCGTTTCAGTAACGAACCGTTTCGGTAACCAGCGTAAACGAGTGGATCACCAGTGAGTCAGGAAATTTGATTGACAACTGGGATAATTGTTGTAATGATGTTTTTAGAATAATTGTGGCAACGGTGATTTTAAAATAATTGTGGCAATGATGTTTTGGAATAAAGGCCAAATCACATGCTGACCTTTAAATGCTTTATTTAGAACAATGATAATTTTTACCAAATTTGTAATATAGATACCATAGAAACAATACATAAAAAAAACTATAAGAATAACTTATTGCAGCATTGGGTATTATACATGTCCATTTAATCCCATCGATATTTAGGGAAACTGCTATCTCATTATATGTGTTTCAATCAATCTTAGGATCACAAAGCTCAAGGGTAACATTTGAAGAACAGACAATAAATATATTATACATGCTAAAGCCAATAAACCGAGAAAAACAATCAGCACAAAAACAGCGTGAGTTAAGCAATGATCTCCAATGACGCACACAGGATTACGAAGAACAATTGTATGCAAATAAAGATCTTGGAAGTGTGAAATCATAGATACTCTAGGGGCGAGGAGGAAAATTCTCAATAAATGGAGTATAGTTGGTTTGGCAGCATTTTCAGTTAGGGGAGGGTCTTGGATGAAATTTCCACCTAGGTGATAGCTTCACAGAGTGGTAGGAAGTTCTTTTTTTTGAAGAGTTAGCCCCCTACCCCACAAAAACACCCCACCCCGGGGAAAAAAATTGTTCACACTAAATAACCTTAGATATTTTGATGTTTGTAAGTGACATACATAGATATTATATATATGAATCATTTGCAGTATAATTGATGCTGATTACTCCTAAAAAAATTGAATATTAGTACAAAGTGTGTACCCCAGGGGGCAAATTCGTGACCCATTTCCTTACTATTTTGATCCTAACTTTTCAACTAGACACTGTAAGAGGTTGAAAAAATTCATGTGAAGTGCCCAATAGCAGGGTTAGTAACCCTGAAAAATTCAAAGCCATGGAAGAAGTAGGAGCTGAGAAAAGAATTGTTGATTTTTCGAAAAATTTGACATTTTTGACAACTGGATTTTGTGTATGACTATAGCTGACCCCTATAGATCCTGGATCCATCCCTCTATGATGATATATATGGTTTTATAGTGTGGAACTAAGATGTAAAACATAATTAAGATTGGTTTTAAGGAAGTTTGAGGTTTTAAACAAGTCCAAAATTTGAAAAATTGTAAATATAAGGTTTCAAATTTACGAATTCCAGGTAGAGCCATGGCAGACCCCTAAAGTTTCTAGATCCATCCCTCTATGTTGATACTTATGGTATTGCTGTATGGAACTAATATGTAAAACACAATTTAGATGGGTTTTAAGGAAGTTTAAGGTTTTAAACAAGTTCAAAATTTGAAAAATTGTAAATATAAGGTTTCAAATTTACGAATTTCAGGTATAGCCACGGCTGACCGTTATGGTTTTTGCATCCATACCTCTATGATTAAATATACAGTTTTAGAGTGTGGGACTAAGATTTAACATACCCAAAATGAATTTTAAGAAAGTTTAAGGTTTTAAACAAGTCAAAAATTTGAAGAATTGTAAATGTAAGTTTTCAAATTTATGAATTTCAGGTATAGCCAAAGATGACCCTTATGGTTTTTTTACATCTATACCTCAGTGATGAGATATATATTTTTAGAGTATTTAACTAAAATGTAAAAGATGCATAAGATGAGTTTGAAGGAAGTTCAAGGTTTTAAACAAGTGCAAAATTTGAAAAATTGATCTCGAAAATTGGTCTCAAATTCACGTTATTCAGGTACAGCCTTGAATGAGCCCTGATAATCGAAGGTTATGAGCATAATACTAACAACCGTGACATCATAGCTTAGAGACCAGGTGTAGAATATATACCTGTTGCAGCAGTTAGTCTGCTGCATATAGATGGAGTGAAAAGTCATGAACTACAGTAAAATCTTTCTAATCTGAATGCTACTAGATATAGTATTTGGACCAGCTAAAAGCGTCCAAATTAGAAGTGTTTGAATTTTGAGGTTTTTACATCTGCAATATTCTGGATTTTGAAGAAATATGAATGCATTCTCAATGAAAAATATTAATAAATATTAATAATATTTATACTGACCACCCGAAAAGCTTAATAGCATTCCAAAATCCAATTCAAAAGTTTTGATATCATAACAATTCAGTGTTAAACTGACAATATTTGAGCAATTTTGTAAGAAATATGTGATATTTGGTAAAATAAAAGTTCAAGTTAAATAGGTTGATTTTTCAAATATGAGTGTTCACTGTTCGAATTAAGAGGTGTTCAAATTTCAATTTTTAAACATAGGAGTCAATGGGAGGAAGGAAAAATTGAACTGGGGAAAAGTGTTCAGATTGGTTGGTTTTCAGATAAGTCAGGTGTTGGTATGATTGGTAGGTGTTCACAATAGTCAGATGTTGGGATATACAGGTTTCACTGCTGATATATCATTTATACAAGATGATGAACTAGAACTACTGTACTAGGTGCCTTTGATAATTTTTACCACAATGTTATACTATGTCAGGAAAAGAAAGCACCCATGACACTGTGCTTGTACAACTTTAAAATCAACAACACTTTAACATTTGATAAAGGTGTCTACCAAATGAGTAATCCACATAAATTCAAATACAAGCACTTGGCATGCTATTCCCTATGATCATTAGTTTCATTAGTTTCTCTGGAATCTAAAATTGACCTTGGGTTTATGAGAGTAGTAAATTGGAATGCAGTTATATGGAATATTGAATTGGCTGGAATTGGACACACCTTGCCTAGAAATGAGTGAGTAAACTATGATCTTATATGGATGCAAACAGTTCGTTTGACAATGAGTTTTGGAAAGCTATATTTGACTACTCCATCAAATCTAGTAAAGGAGCCCAAAGAATAGATTTCATATTAGACTCCTAGCTAGTTGTCTCCATCAGTAAAGGATTCTGAAAGAATGCGAAGAATGGATGCTTCCCCTATTGAACTTTAATCCATAGAAGAAATTACACCATTACCTAAAAATATGAATACCTTTGTCCAAGTAATATAAGACAACTTTTCAAAGATTACAAAGAAATTCAATAAAGCAGCATTCTAAAAATGTGCCAAAAGTCAAGATTGTTTTAAGTGGAACTATTGGAGAGAACTCAAATATCTGTGAAAATGATAACTGAAATCTCCTGTTAAATTACACTCCTGAAGAGGCTGATTTTAAAATTATTCACTCTGTTTTACATTCAGCAGAACATGTGGGACTGCAGTAATTTGCATCAAATGACACTGATATTATAATTTTATGACTATCATTTCAATAAATGAAAAAAAATCTTTAACTATGCTAGATCCTTTTACCCTAGAGTTCCTTATATCATTGCACTAACGGAAGTTTCTAGGCCCGGGGGGGGGGGGGGGGGGGGTATGATCCTTATAATCCTTATTTTCCCAAATAATTACCGTTGCCTGATGACAAATTGTTTTATTGGGAGTGTAGTGATTATAATTTGATAATTCATAACAACATTTTGTATTAGGAGATGATCATTGCTTAATTACAGAAGGGGCATAACAAAATATAGAGAAAACATGTTTCTTTTAATTAACCATGTCTTTATGTATTTTGATAATGCAGAACATTACATCGGACATGTTGATGTGAAAAAGTAAAAATGCTATATCACATAATAAATATCATCAAATAATAATTAATTAGTTATAATCCATGCATTTAATCAATCAATAACTACACTGTATACGATATCCCTAGGAGCAGTTACACTTACTGGGGGATTTATTAACCTCTCACCCCCTTAGGAATTCAAAGTTTAATTCCTCAACTCTAATGATTTTTTCTTTTAACAATACATGTAACATGGATCAAACCTGACCACAATATTTTCAACATCTAATTTCTAAGCTAAGTCATACATTCAAAAAGAGATCCAGGGCTATACCTGAAATCGTAAAGGAGGACTGAAAGTATCGCAACAGATTTCAGCAATCATATGTTGGATTTTGGCTAATTTCTGAGGGTTTGAGGAGGTGCATATTTCATGTTGCATGTTAGGCCAATGCATTTCCTCCAGGAAAAGCACCCATAGAGATGATAAAATAATTTCTATTTTGAGACAGGGAAGGTGCAAACAACCCATCCACATGCATAAATATATATGTGTATATGTATAAATATATGTGTTTTTACATACAGTTAACCCCTTTAAATGAAAAATACATTCCATCAGGGATTTTAAAGATATCAAATATGGGTGACCAAAATTAAGCTGAAAGCAATGGATCACATGAGTTTTCCCTATGGGAAAATAACAGGAAAATATTGTTTTCCGCTTTATCTAAAAGAAATTTATCCTTTTAATGGTTAACTATGTCTCAAAAGGCAACATATTGATGCAACAAAAATTGAAAAACCAGGGGTGAACGGGGTTGAAAATCAGGACGACATTTCCCCAAAAACATGTGGGTTGAATGTTTTCACCTTCGCTGTCTCAAATTCTAAACTATTTTATCATCTCTAAGAGTTCTTTTCCTGTAGGTAATGCAATGGTCTATCATATGCACCTGCTTAAATCCTCAGAAAACAGACAAAATCCAACATATGACTGTCTGAAATCTGTTGCGATACTTTCCGTGCTCCTTTGAGACCTGATATTTCTCAATTTTTCAAATATTGCACTTGTTAAAATTCTTAAACTTCCTTAAAATTCATCTTCGGTATGTTTTACATCTTAGTTTCACACTCTAAAAGTATATGTTTCATCATAGAAGTATTGATGAAAAAGCCATAAGGGTCATCCATGGCTATACCTAAAATTCGTAAATTTGAAACCTTATATTTACAATTTTTCAAATTTTGGACTTGTTTTAAATCATTAATTTCCTTAAAACCCATCTAAATTATGTTTTACATCTTTAGTTCCATACTACAAAACCATAAATATCATCAAAGAGGGATGGATCTAGAAACTATAGGGGTCAGCCATGGCTATAGCTGGAATTCGTAAATTTGAAACCTTACATTTACAATTTTTCGAATTTTGGACTTGTTTAAAACCTATAACTTTCTTAAAACCCATCTAATTTATGTTTTACATCTTAGTTTCACACTATGAAAGCATAAATATCATCAAAGATGGATGGATCTAGAAACTATAGGGGTCAGCCATGGCTATACCTGGAATTCATAAATTTGAAACCTTATATTTACAATTTTTCAAATTTTGGACTTGTTTAAAACCTTTAACTTCCTTAAAACACATCTAAATTATGTTTTACATCTTAGTTCCACACTATAAAAC
Source organism: Owenia fusiformis (assembly GCA_903813345.2). Classification (NCBI taxonomy): domain Eukaryota; kingdom Metazoa; phylum Annelida; class Polychaeta; order Sabellida; family Oweniidae; genus Owenia; species Owenia fusiformis. Next base: position 26,879,561 of record CAIIXF020000001.1, on the reverse strand, counting down.
CATAAATATCATCATAGAGGGATGGATCTAGAAACTATAGGGGTCAGCTATAGTCATACACAAAATCCAGTTGTCAAAAATGTCAAATTTTTCGAAAAATCAACAATTCTTTTCTCAGCTCCTACTTCTTCCATGGCTTTGCATCTTTCAGGGTTACTAACCCTGCTATTGGGCACTTCACATGAATTTTTTCAACCTCTTACAGTGTCTAATTGAAAAGTTAGAATCAAAACAGTAAGAAAATGAGTCACGAATTTGCCCCCTGGGGTACACACTTTGTACTGATATTCAAATTCCTTAGGAGTCATCAGTATCAATAATACTGCAAATTATTCATATATATAATATCTATGTATGTCACTTACAAACATCAAAATATCTAAGGTTATTTAGTGTGAACAATTTTTTCCCCAGGGTGGGGTGTTTTTTGGGGGTGGGGGGCTAACTCCTCAAAAAAAAGAACTTCCTACCACTCTGCGAAGCTATCACCTAGGTGGAAATTTCATCCAAGACTCTCCCCTAACTGAAAATACTGCCAAACCAACTATACACCATTTATTGAGAATTTTCCTCCTCGCCCCTTGAGTAAGATGATTTTACATTGTTTCTAAATCAAATCATCTCATTACCCTTGATTGCACACTGCTTTTTCCTAGTGGAATAAATTGTAGAATTGCTGAGGACTTGTAGAATGTTATATAACATGCCAGGTGATGTGATATTTAGTTTATGAAATCAGATGCCTTTCTAAATCTAAAATAAAAAACATCTGATTATTCAAATCTGGATGAATACCATGGACCAATAAACTTATGTCTGAGGAATGTAGTACTTTGTGGATTTTGCCATTTTACAATCAAAAGTTCATTTGACCTACCTTGTATCTAAGATCTACTTTTGGACAGTCTGTCTTATTGTAGGCTGCTTTTATAATATCAACTCATAATATTCAAAATATAAATTGCTTGACCCACTTTCATTTAGATATTAATAATTGTACACATAAATTGATATCTTCAAATGAAAGTTGTAGAACTAATATTATAATTTATTTTTTTCAACCTTTAATTAACTAACCCATGCCTCTCTATCATGTAAAAAAATTAACCAACTTGGTTAATTTGTGGCATCCATTCTTTTTTGAAAAGGTAACAATTTGAGGCTCAATTTTCTACATGTATCATTGTCAGCTGTCATTTATTTCAAATTTAAACTCTCTAACCATTAAAATGCCATGATTTAGGTATTTGTTATGTGGTCATAGAGGCACATGTTGGTGTGAAATACTACACTCATAAACATAATATTAAATTATTTGAATCAAAACTAGCTTTGAATAACCAAGAGGGAAGTTATTGTTGCAGAGTATACTGTTTTATTACACTAAAGTTGAATTATTTTCTTTGGACTTTAGATTACACTGTATTAGTAATGTGTACCCAAATGAGCAATTTATAGAAATGGTAGTCTAGTAAGGGATTATAGAAATACAGAGGATGGCATTAATTTTGTCTTCAATAAGCTCCCAATTTTACAAATATACATTACACTATCATTGATTTTGCTAATCTAAAAGGCTGGTTCTTTGCTATAACATAGTCATTAACCAGGTGTCATATACTTAACATTCTATTGTTCATATGAAGCTGGACATTCCCTTTCTTAGGAAACGTTAACAACAAATTCCTCATAAATCAAACATGATAGAATTATCCATAACTAACGGCCAACTTCCGGATGACAATTCTATTACATTTGTCATCCTACACAAATATCATGGCTACGGGGAATTTAAAAGTAAATTGATCATTCTTTCGACCATTTGGGATATCTCCAAATGTTGCATTAATTAAGGTGTGTCCCTCTCAACCAATGAAAAACAAAGCTGTACCTCTAAATCCCGTCACATTAAATGGACGTGTTATTGACAGTATGTATATTGCTAGCCTAAAAACAATTTATTTTCTTGCCAAACCTGATTGGATAGATTTAATCACATGCCTTTCACAAGAAATGTTTGTAAGAATTTGTTACAGATGCCGAACCCGAACTTCGACCACAGAACATATCCCACCAAACACTGTCCACAAAAAATAACAATATTTCACCAATTCTGATGGTGACATAATAAAAATGGTTTAACATCAAACTTGTAATATAAATAACTATACATTGTAGAAGTGGTACTTAATCCAGACAGTATTTGAAGCAAACTTTACTTGATTTAATTCGTCAGGACTGTTACACTCAAAATCACTAAGTTTGTCTTAAGTGTCAAAATAAGGCATACAGTAAAATTGATTCCAGATACAAATGCAGTACATGTATGTCATATGTCAATATTGAAGCCAATCAGATGAGAATTGTTCCAAGTTGATGGTTATATTAAAGGACAGTGTCACAGATACGACTCAAGTTGAAAACCTTCTAGAGAACAAACAGTTCATCTCTCTTGTATTGATTTTCTTATTACTGTGCTATTTATTTTGCGTATATTTCAACATTAGGATTAGAGAGATTAAGTGGAGATTTACAATATTAAGTTGTCTCCATAAGCATCGTGTATCAAAATGATGAAAACACACGAAAGAACTTCAGATGTTTTGCTTTCAAGGCCTGGGTTTCAAGGTTTAAGGATTGTATTAAGGGCCCAACCCTTTAATCTAAGCCAATTGAACTCAGAATATAATTATGTCCTTTATATTATTAACCATGTTTTAGTCTTCACATCAGAATATTCATTTCTATTTTGGAAATTTAGGACTAATAGCAAGCTCTAAAAATTATTGTAACTGTACATCAGTGATTATGAATTGAAATATTGAGAGGTTGAGATAATTTCATAAATATTGCATGATAAGAGAGGTTCTAACTGGAGTATAAATGCTTTGAGCATAAACAATCTATTTAGCGGTTTGTAATTATCACCTGGCGGTAAGTTAATAATACTAGTCTAACATATGCCTGTGCTTATTATCAACCAACGGGAGCAGTTAATTTTGTATGTGGGATATATTTAAAAAAACGAATAGTGTAATCTTTACCATTTTTTCTCTGTAATTTCAGGCTATTTGTACCAAGAGATTCAGGACTGAGCAACCTTGAATTCACACTTAATCAGGACAGTGTTACAAATTATTACAGGAATACACATAGTTATTTGGTATGTGTTAATCCAGGCCTGCAACATCTGTGACACAATGTTTAATTGACGGATGAATATATAACATTTTGTGGGAATGATTAGAATCTACATGTAAAAGAAAGAGAGACGTTGACTGCAGCTGAAAGGAATAAAGCTAAGGATAACAACGATAATACATACACAGCATCTGATGAAAAGTTATCAATATTTTTAATATACTGAAACAAACTTCAACGAGGGAAATCAGTGAATATAAAACATTGAGAGCTCTTAAATGCATATTGGATTTTTAGTTCCTATTAAGTGATCAGAACATTATATAAATACAGTGCTTGTTATAGATTGGTTTAAGTGAGTAGCACAATTATGGCATCACTGGTGGATAAGAAATCCTTTGATGATTGGTCGACACCTCAGACTATGAAATCATTGGATAAACGCATCGACTCCGAGCTTGACCTTGAATCGCCATCTGACCTTGATACTGGGAATGATGCGGATCAAAGTGACGATGTATCAGACTACTCAACGAAACACATCAAAATAAAACGTGTTCGCTCAGGAAGTAAAGAGCATACAAAAAGTGCACGTGATCTCATTAAGTCCCGTCTGAATGGCAACACAGCGGCACAGTTGCTTTTTTCCAGCTCCCCCAAAATTGAAGGAATGTTCGGAAGTGCCAGTGATGACGAGGTTTTGATTGATGATGAAATAGCTCCTGATCGGGAAAATATTCAACCCAGAAATTCTATGACAAGTAGCCTGCATATTATCAGTGAGTCCCCAAAGTTGGGTGAGGCGGATATACAGCGTGTGAGACTACACAGTGATAACACCATCCCGGGTAATGCCAGTGGTTACATCTCAACATCAGAGCCAGATGATCTCACAAAATCAGACCAAGATACAAAATCTTCAAAAATCAAACAACGTAACGGGAGTGCTAAATACACTGGGGAACGCAGTAAGGGCAAACTAAGGGCAACTGAAAACCGTAGAAGCAGAATGGCTGACACGGATTCAATAGACACTGAAAATGAGGTCCAGCTTGCAAAATTCAATCGCGGACATCACCGTAGCAGGAGCACAAAAGTAGAGAAGAAGGCCAGGGTAGTAGTGTGCGACTCTTATTGTGATACATCAGACAGTGAAGATTAAACACTTTTTGGAGGCGATCTTGTACATAATATCTACCTGGAGTAGAACTTGCATTATATAATGAATTAATAAAACAAAATCAGTGTATTCAGATATCATGAACAATTTGAGACTTACACAAAATCGCTGGTCACTTAGACTCATAAGATATCGAGGAAATAGTATTTTTCAAATCTTGATGTTTTATCAACCCTATATTGGATTAACATTATCAGGAAATTGTTAAAATCAGGAATTCGAAGTGGCAAAGGATAAACAGTAAAACCTGTGTATATTGGGCATTTTTGCCAAAAAAAGAATGTTCACTCAGGCTCGTACGCCTTTTACAGAAATGGATTGGTCCATCCTGATAGCCGCGCCCCCTTTGTCTTTTTCCTTCCGCAAACGGCAGATAAGAGGGGCTCTGGCATACCAGAATGGGATTGGTCATTTCCCTCAAATGAGTGTGGGAAAAAGCTACTTAATTGCCAGATTGATATTGGAAAAGTGATAAATAAAAGGGCTATGATGTTACAAATACACACAATTCCACTTTCTAGCAGCCCCCGGGGCATTATGAATGTACATCTTAGAGGTAGTGATTTTGACAGATTATGGCTGCTCTAATGGCTGTATTAGTATTAAGATAAATGATATGTCATAAGAGTTCATGGTTATAGTATGGTTATAATATCAGGTTAATTGAGACCGCTGATACTGAAATAGGACCAGGAACATGTATAATACTAATTAATGCAAACTTATAGTCTCTGAGTCAAAGCAGATCTTTTCTTAGGGGACTCAGACTCAATTATTTATACATGTTCCTGGGCCTGATACTGATATGGATACTGACATTTACTAATCCCGGCCAAACAAATTCAAGAACACAAATTCTCGAGTCAAACATTATGCGATGATTACAGGAGATGGATGGCCAATAGATAACTGAAATTAGCTGCATGATTACAAAAACATCCTTTAAGTTCAGGCTTCACTGCAATAGCAGCTATGGAAAGAATTGAAATACCCTTGGACTAAGAATGCAAAGAGAAGTGGTGTGTCAAATCTATGGGATGGAATAAAATAAATAAAAGAATATATCATTCCCATTTCCATCATGTCATTTTTTCATGCTTGGTCAAAATAGTTACATTGAATATGACTCATTGAAAATAAATCCATACTGAGTCTTCAATACAATAAGATATGTATAACTGCACCTATTATAAGTTAAAGAGAGAATCAGATCTAGGGAGCAGCCTAACAAAAAATTGTTCCAATTTTAGAATATTTCTGGCTACTGTCATTCCTTTTCATGTCTATTTTCCAAAAATCTCCCTAAGTGCACACGTCATTTCAGGAAAACTAAAGATTTTTACAATAATGTATTATTTTTCTATTAGAATGGTTACCATTCTTATTATTTGGGAGAATTTATACATTTTTCATCCATTTTTGCACTTTGAATCCATCATAACTTCACCAATTAATACTATATCATGAATCTTTTGGGAGATATTGTATTTGAGATTGTAAGGAACAGATTGGTAGGTCAATTGTACATGTTGCTTGTACTTTTGTCAACCACATAGATCTGATTCTGCCTTTAATGTACATGTATATGTTATGTTGCTTGTGTGCATAAAATGCATTTTAAGTATGACTGAGTTTTGTCACTTAGATTCCAAGCCTTTTATTTAAATTAGACTTATCACAATGGGATATTTAAGTTTAAAGGACTTTGAAAATGTTAGACAGATGCCTCTCACTTCAGAGTTCTACGCATTGCAATATTGTAGTTAGATTTTCAATAAATCTAACAAATCTGAAATAAAAGTTGTCTCAATGGTCAAAATTTTGTGTGTCCCTGTGACGAGTCACAATCAAATCATATCTCTGTCATGTTGATTTTGGTGGAACTGCTTCATACAATCATCATATTACAATGTACAAACTTTGATATGGGAGCTATCTATCAACAGGGTAGTGTTTTTAAAAGACCATTTCATGTGTTTATCATCGTTTTGTAACAATGGCAATAACACTGACATATTCACTGGAACGCACTTTGATTTGGATAAATACAAATCAACATACTAGTACTCTGTTATGCAACTGATTTTAAAGATCAATCTTTTTCAAACAATTTCTCAGTCTTGGTTAGTCATATTATTGATTCCTTGATATTTGTAAAACAAAGAGGGTAGTTTCTATATTGACTTGTCAGGGTGTATATATTTATAATTTAAATTACAATAATATTTTCGACATTACCATAAAAGAATAAAAGAATATATCAAAAACGCAGTATATTTCAATTCGCAATGAAATCTAATGTGATCTAATAAAAGGTCTCAGAGAACCATAAAAATATTATTGCAAAGTTCTTGTGTTATAGTCAGTATTTTCTACCTTGCTTGAATATTCAATTATTCATTTATTCATAGAATACAGAAACTAATGAGAATATCTATTATAAGACTGATCTATTGAGTAGAATAGAATCATAGAACACAATAAGTTGGGACCATCAAAATTAATGAACATCCCCACTCAATTAATAAAACACGAGATGGTATTTTTATCATAAACACACAGCCTTTACTATTAAAAAGGCACATGGAGATTCAAGGTGTTGATCTCTTAATATAAAACTATCCCAGTTGGTTCTTTTACAACATTTCCTAAAACCTCAATACTCAATTAACCATTTGCTATATAGATGGATAAATAGATGACAGCATGTGTGATAATCTACAGTTAAAATTCAAAACTCAAAAGAGCCCAGGGGGTTCACTCTAAATTCTTTCGGTAGGTATGTGCAGCAAGGGCAAAACAAACATGGAAAAATTGTCAAAGAGAGCACCCATTTTAGGTCAGATTTTAGTTTTTGTATAGAAAAAAATATACCAAAATCAAAAAACAATTTTTAATATCAATTAGGTAATATACATGTAACTGTAAATCTTAACCACAGCTATTTTTACGTAAAGTCAAAATTGATGAAATTAAAGGGATCTTTGACAAACTTAAGGACGGGGCAGCTGAAAATGATGACGCCAGTAGTTGTGAAAAATTGTAGTGATATTTTAACTTAACCCTCTGGTCTTTCTCACTCAACATGAATATGGTGAGGAAGCATACATCCCCAGTGCTGCCCTCTATTATTCCCTAAGAGATGGATAATAAAATTGATCCACAATAAAGATTTTTATAATCTCTGATTTCCACATTCTATTTTCCTAAATGTTCCTCTATGGTGGACCTCTTTATCAAAAATAAGAAAACGCAGTATGTTATACATTGTAAGAAATCCCAATATGTGATTCAATAAGCAAGGTTATATTGAACAAAGTACCATACAATCCACATGGTTTGAGTTAAGGGTGCATAACTGTCAACTGGTCATGTGAGCTGAAAATAGCACAGTACTGATTGCATATTGGTGCAGTAAAACCTGTATATCCGAACACCTCTCTAATCCAAACACCTCTCAATGTGAACACTTTCTCAGTCCCACTTTACTTATTACTATTGCTGATTCACATATTAAAAAACTTTGAAATGTGAACTCCTGCTAATCCAAAACGTCCCAGTGGTGTTCAGATTAGACAGGCTTTTCTGTATTTAATAGACCAATCCAGTAATTCATGCCATCTATTGGTTATGATGTCATTCTTACAATTTCAGTGCAAAAATAGAATTAAAATTTTGTTAATTTTCAAAAACTTCTTTCAATTTTGTTTGCAAGCATTACTGCCTGTGAAGTATGACATCATAAATCTAGCCAATATACCCTAGTTTCCTTGGTTCACAAATAGAGGTAAGGATTTATTGGAAAGGTCTATTGAACACAGCAGAGCTTCTGATGCGTCTACTTTGGTTTATATTTTGTAAAATTAGAAATACGTACCTCTAACACAGCCTTGAGGCATCCATCCTGTTCTAGCTTAAACGCAAGCTCTCTCTTTGTCTCCATTGCAGTGTTGATCTCACATCCAACTAAAGGAAAACTAAACTCCGGATTCTCATTGGCTGATTTTTCTTCATGCGATCGATATACGTCAAAGTTTTCATCAGAAACCACGCACCATTTTCTTAACCAACCTTTGTCAAAACTAAGGGGACTTGATACATTCAAATAACCTAGAATAAATTACACACAAATCATTTTGTGAAAAATGTTTATCAAAGCAGTATTTTTCTTCATTGAAGTGACTTTTTCCATACATATGAAAAGAAACACCTTGAAATAGATGATAATGATAACCTACACAATACATGTACATGTAGTAAGTAGTTTCTAAAATAATATTTTACTGTCCACCCAATTACATTACTTTATTTTACATCTCCAAGTGCAAAATATGAAGAGGTACACTTTAATATAATCTGTCTAATAATGATGTTTTGTTTTGTGCATGAAAAATATTATACCAAAAAAGTCTTCATTATCCTTGCAAATTTGAATGAAGTTAATAGAGTATTCTGATACCTTGTATTTTGACAGTAGGATCCTTTTCCATGTCAATCTCCACAGTTTCAAAGACATCCTGGATAGTGGTTGAAGCTTTGCGTCCCTTCTTCCGTCCAAGTGTGCCCAGGAAGTTCTTCATGCTCTTCATAGATGTCTCTAAAGACTGGCCCAAGGTCATGCTTTTATCATCTGATTTTATTTTTGGTGATTTCAAGTCTCTCTTAGTATCATAATCTGCGGAGAAGTATTATTATACACATAATACAGTATTGTTATACATAAAGTATTGTTACATACATAGAGTATTGTTATATGTAAGTTTTATGTCAGATGAGGATAAATTACAAAAGACAGTGATAAATATAGCACTTTTCTATTGAAAAATTCAAAATGGCCACCATGTAATACACCCAGCATGCCCAAAACTTAATCAGATCGTCACACTAGTCTGCTCTTGCATCTGTAAAAGATTCAAGTTGAATGGATAAGAAGTTTTCCTAGCATTTTGATGACAAGAGTTATACCTTCCAACCAAGAGATCCAAACAACCAGAGACCAGATACCCATCAGTACAAACTAATGACAATATAATGTAGCACTTTGAAAAAGTGTGATGAAAAATCAACTCAATAAAAGACAATGCTTAGAACCATTTTATCCACAAATGTTACCCTACCTTTAATATCTGTTCCCTGTTGATTTCTCATATATTTGACAATGCCATCCCCACTACCACCTTCACTAGGGCTGGAGCTCATAGAGATGTTAGTCAGGGATCGGCTAGGGCTGGTGGAGCCCCCTAGTGATGGCTGAGACTGCTCTGTGGGGCTTGAGATATTCTCTGATGACAGTGATGGCCCAGAGAGGGGCTGTGTAACTGCTAGACTGTTATTGTCAAGGACATGTGCTGCATTTGTCATATGCTGGAAAAGTCAGTTATGTTTCTGTTTTGCAAAGGCTTCATCATTTACATCAATACACCATGTGTTATACTGTTTAACATGAAATACTGCATGACAATTTTTTTTCTTTTTTTTCATTCATCAAATGTTGAATTCATTAATTGATACTTTTACTCCCAAGGACTAGAAATACAAAAAATAATGAGCTAAAAATCACACTATGCTTTAATATACAATTATTGACCTATCCAGGTCGAGGTGGAAACTGTGCCCCTGTATCCATATTGATACTTCACTAATAACCAAGAATGCATGGGTAAAAATGATATTTACAAAAGAATAAATTCTCACTCACTTCAAGCCATATGTCAGCATTAGATTTTGTATCGGTAGCGAACCAGTGTGTCTCACAACCCGGATGGGACACCCTTAGTGCATGATTCCTTTTTCCATCTTTCTCAAAGTACAATATATCATAGCCCACGAGGGATAATACCATAGATGGTTTATAGTCTTTCTCTATCTTATACACATAGAGCTTATTGTCACTGATAGCACATTGCCTTTTTGTCCATGTTATCATTCCCTTTTGATAGAGGTCACTGCAGTATGTTACATTGGGTAAAGTGGATATTGGAATATGATGGGAAGTGTCTTTGCCAGCACTTCTCTTTTTCTTCTTCTTAGTTCTGACCCTTGAATTGTAAAGCATTTGTATTTATTTAAATGATACTGAACATGTTCAATTCTCCAAAGCAAAAAGTGAGTAGAAATACAATGGAGTCTTGAAGGCCATATATGGTAATGTATGAAAATGCAAAATTGTGGCTCAGATTTTAGGGACTTCCTTAAAAGAGAAACAGAAGTGGAGGATTATAACAAAAAGACATATTTGGCACAGGAGGCTCTCACCTAGGTAGTTGTATCTCTGGATGTGGTATAGCAGCTCCTGGGACTTCAACACCTCCTTCCTCAGGATCCATGTCATCATATGATTCATACGATGTGAAACTGTCATCTAAAAATGACATAAAATGAAACAATTACAAATTCTAACAAGGCTTTAACATGCACAATGTCACCACCTCCCATTTGTTACAGACACCAACCACTGAACACTAACTGCCAAACACCAACCATCAGCTGCCAAACACCAATCACCAACTGCCAAACACCATCCACAAAAAGGTTGGTGATCATAACAATATATGTGACATGTAATTGCATAGATATTTTTTTAGATATTGTACACTTACTGGGGTAATACATGTACATGCAATGAATGTAAACAACCTTTCATATCAAATATCATTCTACTACTTTATAACATTTTATTTACATTGATTATGATGGTGTTTCTAAATACATTTGAAAATATTGCTTGAGAAAAAAAGCATCTGAACAAAGGAAGAACCTAGAAGAGATAGAAAGAGGGGAGGGGCTATTTTGGCAACTATAGACCGACCTGACATGTCATCGCAACTGTAGCCATCTTGATTATCCAATGACAACGGGACCTCATACAAATCTTCCTCATTGTCAACAACTGCTTCAGACACAGGTATGCTAAGATAACAGGATATAATATGAAAAGCAAGATGAATGAGAAATTTAAATGCTTAATACTAAAGTTTTGTTTGTGAGTATACTCTTCGCAGAGTACAGTACAACTGATACCAAATGTCTCTGTTTAGTAAGATAGCATGTAGCTGACAAATACATATTATTTACAAATATATTGGTTACAATTAAAAATATTATCAAATACTTGTAATTCAGGAAAGTTATTTTAGAGAAATTCAACTGCTCTCAAAAAAATGCTAGTGAATTGAACAGTGGTAGAAAAAAATACACTAAACTACACTACACTACACTACACTACACTACACATCTCATGTCGTGTTTATAGTGACCAATAACAAACTGCTTCATATCTGTTCTCATTGACATTTTAGTAAATGTGAAAATGTTCTACCCATTCTGTGCTAAGACATCTGCCTCTGGCTCAACGTCATCGTAAAAATCCTCAGATTCCAATGGAGACTGAAACAAAGAAGATCATATTATTAATAAGATGGCCATTGATTGATATTTTTGATATACACAATGTAGAATATTTCTGAAAGTGTTAATCTATAATAGAGACAAGATAGTCAGACCCTTAGATATACAGAAATGCTTAATTTAACTGCAAGTTGGAAAAAACGAAGCAGGATTTGTGTCTGATTCATTTTCTTGAACTTAACTTAATAAAGGACCCATGGTCCTGTGCTCACACAGTGTAGAACCTTCAGAGGAATGTATATCCTGATTTTCAAAAAAATTATTGATTTTGATTTGTAGTCTCGAACTTTGAGAAACTTAGATAGCACAGTTTGTGACCTAGTTTGAGGACCTTTGACCTTGAACATTTTACTTATTCAGAGCTCAGTAGGTCTTTTGTGATTAAGGTGACCAAAATTTACATCCAAATAATCAATTTGAAAGATCAACTTTTTCGACCTTTCGAATGTCACTGAAGGTCAAATCTCAAAACTAAGGTCAGATTTGAACTCCTGGCAACTTGTAGACGATTTTCCCTAAAAATTTGGTCAAATTGACGCAAGTTGAAAAATAACTTATTTTTACTGGTTTTTGATGTCAAATATCTCAAAAACAATAAAAATTTGATGCTGACATATGAGCAATATGTAGGGAATGCTTAAATCTAGTAATGATGTAATTCATTGCAAGTAATGAACAAGTGTAGGGACAAACTTTGAGAAACTTGTCAATCACAAAACAAAAGTGTCTCGTATTTACAGAAAATTAGACTTTTTGATGTCAAAATCAGCAATTTCTCGGAAACCGGGCGAACTTGGGAAATGGCGATGATAGGTCAAATAGGCATTATGGATATGCATAAAATGAATGTGGATATGACTCAATCTGAATAACAGTTTTAATTTGTACGGCCAATGTTGACGGATGGACGGACCAACGGATGGACGCCTGGTCGATCCCATAGGCTCATTGTGTGAGCCAAAAACTGCATATGTTTTAAGGCACAAGAAATTTGTGTAGACTGCTTCCTCGTAAATATGGAATGAATGAAATGACCTTGGAAAGGTATTGAAGTTATTAATCTGGGGCAGGAATTATGCTATTTTTGATGAACAATTCACAATGGTTTTCATATTCAAAGAAGACAAGAACTTACTGGTGATTTTGCAACTGGCAATGTGTGGGAACTCTGACTACGTGAAAACTCTCTCTGTTTGGCAAGGAAATCCCCATTTACATTACGAGCGCTGTCAAGACTTCTGTTTCTCTCATCTGAAAAATATGAATTTTGGTATAGACATACTGTACTTCAGACTAATAACAGTAAAAATTACTATATTGACCCATAATTCAAAATCTTCAGAACAATCAGGGTGGCCACACAAGATTGAAAGATAAATTCCAGAAAATTTCAGAGTCAAAATGGCATATCTTCATGTAAATGTAAGGTTTCACGGCAACGATGTGCAAAATTTAATATTTAACCTCTTGAATCCCAGGCTCTAAAATCGGTTGAAACCAGAGATTTTTTCATTTTTGACACCTTTTGACATTAAACTACATACCTATACAACTTCAGATGCTCAATTTAGTAAAATTAGACGGCAGAGATCCTTTCTACACATTTTAAAACAATTTTTGTGTAAATTGGATAAAAATTGTTAAAATAAGAGCAATTTTAGTGAAAAATTTTGAGACAGATTTTCTCGTCACTCTGGGTTTCAGGGTCATTTTTGAGGTGACGCACTCCAGGTAGTCAAGAGGTTAACATTAAATGGCTGCCAAACTTGTATTGGCCCTCACAGCCATCTATTTGGCAATTTTCTGTAACCTTTTTTATTCTAAACATTAACAAGGCATTAACATGCAAAATGTCACCACCTGCCATTTATTACAGATGCAGAACACCAAACACTGTCCACAAAACTATTACAATATGTCAATTTATGAACAGGGCATAACCAGCATGAGGCAAAATACTATATATGGTAATATTGTATTGCACAATTGGGTGGTATATTGTGATCAGTTTGCTGGCTGGAGGGGTGCATAGGTGGGCCTGGGCACCCTTATCAAATTTGTCTTCGCATTTCCAGATGAACAATTTGAGATTGATTTAAAATTATCAGGAATGTCTCTTTGTATGGAAAGGATGTTTTTCTCTTAAACCAATTATTGAAAACATTCTGTAAAAAACACGGTCCTTTATGTAATGTTGACTGATTGGCAACAAATTAATGCAAAAATTATTTATATATATTTTATATAACTGTTTTTGTTTTTGTTATTTAGTGCAATTGTTTTTTGTTCCTTTCTACCAATTCTTGAGAATGCAATAAAATGTCTTTCTGAACCTTGTTGGAACAAAATAGCATACAACAATTTCCTTAGACTTCTCAATATTACCGTTATACAAAGGAAATTTTGTTCGATTTAACAAAAAGTATGCAAAAACTTAAAACAAAACCCCAAAAATAGATAAAAATTAAGATAAACATTATATTTCATTAACAAGATACTTTTTTAAAATCAACCAAACTTTCCTTCGTACAATACAATATTGAGAGACCTAAACACATTGTGTTTTGTTCCACTGAGGTTCGGATAGATGTTTCATTTCATTCCGAACATATGATACCAAGAACAAAACAAGTGTCTGATGTGTTTTCTAAAACAATATAGAGAAAAGTATATATATATATTTCAAATTATAATGTTACCATCCAAAATATGACCATTAAATTGACGATGTATAAAATTTTCAGAATGTTTTGATGACTGGTTTAAGAGAAACACGTGTTCAAAAAGTTCACCATATCGATACCACTCCTTTAGACTTGATGCTAAAAAATCTTTGTTGAGTCAATTATCAAACAAGTTTTTTGATTTTATATGGAATGGCAAGGAAAAGTAAAAAGAAAGTCAGTTATTGGAGCAATAGAAGATAAGAAGATGGGCATTTAAATGTTGTAGATGTTAAACTTATAGTACAAAGTTTGCAGTCTGGAGGGATTAATAAAAGATTATTAACAAGCAAAACATCCTGGAGACTATTTCCATCACACCTAATAAACAAAAAAGAAAATAGCTGTTTAAAAAACATTTATAAAATGCATCTTTGATAAACAATCAATAAATGATCTGAACATATTTACACCTTTTTACATGGAAATATTTTGCTTGTTTAACACATGTAAAACTTATGTAACAAAACACTTGATTCAGTCTTGTTTTGTTTACTTGGGATATTTCTTTAATCCAAATGGCTCTTTTAAAACCTTTTAGATTCAAGCATCGGAAGAAAAAAGAACTAGATGATAGTTGATAGTCAAAAGAACCTATGAGTCTTTGTTCAAATATTGATAAAAATATTTTACCCTTCATCCATATAAGGAACACAATTTTTAATAGAAACCCATTTTGTTGAACTTGATGGTAAAACAGCTAAATTTTTCTACGAAATCTCAAATTTGAAAAAACATGCTTGTTTTAATTTTATAGAACAACATCTGTGGAAAAATACATATGATCAAAAATTAATAAATATGAGTTATACAAATATTTTAGAGTTAAATTTTAAACTCTAAAACAACTTATTGGCATGCGGATCTCTTGTATCAAAATGGAATAACAAAGTCTCAAAAAACTGTTTAATATAGTTGCACGATATGAAGCACATGATATTTGAATGCCATAAGGTGACACCCTTGTGGAATAAAATTGGAAGAATGTTGAAATGTGACATTCAATAGAAACATATTGTAATTGGTTATCCATTTTGAAACACTCTAACTAATAAATCGAGAAAACTGGTGCAAATATTCAGAAGAAAGGGAAACAATGTATGAATGTAACAATAATATGAAGTAATAAAAAAGGTTATATCTGCACTTTTGTTTTGTTTTATTCTACCATTAATGTTCAAGGGTTGGGAACCTTTCATATCAAGGATGTTTGACTTTGGGAGCTTTACTTTACAGAGATGTTTCTGTAATAAAAGTCTTGACTTTAGGGACTTCATATTACAGGGTTGCCACAAATTAAATGCCCAGCATATATTTTCTAATAAATTTGCTCAGCAAAGCCACGGGGGCAAAATTAACAAAAACAAGGGTCCCTATCTCAGTATATTCTCTACTTTACCTTGTATATCACCTGGTGGCCTGGGTGGGAGTGTAGGGGGAAGTTTCAAGATGTCCAATCGTTCTACAAAGTACTGTCTTTTCTTCTCAGCAAATGCTGAGAGATTCTCACTGGCCAACTGCTTGCATATGAAGTCCTCAATACCAGGGAGAAGATCTGGAAAAGAGTATAGATTTTCATATCATCTTAAAAAGTTTCAGTTTCATTTGTATAGATTGCCAATTCTTGGGACCGTGTAAGATTTTAAACTTAAACCATTTATCAAATACTTTAAGGCCACTTCATATTATAACAGCATAGTAAACATTTACAGGTATAACAGATCTAGCAGGGATGGTCTAGAGTTTTGTCACATAGACCAGGAAGTCTATATATATTTAAACAATAAACCAGTTTGATATTGGGAAAGTTAGGCTATATAAAAGAGAACCTGTATTTGAATGTGTAAAATTATGGTCCTCTAGTTCTCCTTCACTTCATAGATTGAGTGTGTAGGAATAAGGAAAATTGTTGAAATAATATAAACTAATTGAGAGAAGGACAATAATCTCCTGGGGTCATAATAGTACACATTCATGCTCAAGTTCTCTAAAACATGTAGCTTATAATCTCCCTATGATCACAGACCACTGCTGGGACAAAGTGTCCACATTAGGAGGTTATGAAAATATTTAAAAATTCATATTTTATGTATTTGAAATGTTGACCATTGTCTATAGACCACATCAATGTCTATTAACACTATATGTAGGTGTATATAGTTTATTAGACCTTCTGTCACACTTACAACGATTTATCAGTATTGACATATGGATACTGACTGATGTCCTAAGTTCTTTGTAAACATTTCTTGAAATGAAAGATAGAATAAAGTACAGGTATGTCCCTGGTGATCAGTGAAATAAAATAAAATTCTTTACTTATCTCCTACGTACACTTTACATACATATAGATTCAATAACTCCTGTTGAAGATTTTGTTACTTATGTCAATTGATAAATATGATATAAAGAAATATAGCGTATGCATCTCTTTGGAAGTCGAGCTCAGGTGACATCCCACTTTAAACTTGTTTGAAGGAAACTTTAAAAACCTTTAGCAAAAGAGACATGACATGAAATGATGAAAGGGAATTGTAAAACAGTTCTCCCAATTTTCTAGTTGAATAACTGGTATCTAAACCGGGTGTCTTAAGACGGTAGACAGTTCCCGACAGTTCCCGACAGTTCCCGACAGTTCCTTTTATCAAGCTGGCAGCACTCTATAGAGATAGAATAGTAAAACCTGTGAAAGTGGAAGACTTTTGGTACCTCAAGGAAGTGTTCCAATTTGGGGCGTTCCACTTACAGAGGTTCATTTGGTTAAAGTCAATTGGTCATAGGGCTCTGACACAGGTGTTCCACTTATAGAGGTGTTCCACTTATAGAGGTGTTCCACTTTACAGGTTTTACTGTAATTGGTAAATACAAATACATTTCGTGCATTAGTACAATCAACAACTCGAAGTGCTGGAAACTGGAATTGAACCCACGACCTCTTGTTCTCAAGAACACTGCTTATACCATTTCACCATCTAATCAACCTTTTAACCAAACCAAGCCGCATAAGATGGAGAATGGGGGGGGGGGCGGCACATAGGCTTGAAGCAATACTAAAAATATAAGACCTCAAAAATGTACCTTATTTATTATGGTGTTAAATATATGCTTAACATGTTAATATTATTTGCCCTAGCCTTAAATATTGTGGGAATTTTTAATTCCCCCTGAGTAGTACTAGGGTTTGTGAAACGTTTATTTTACTGGGTTTTATGTTATTTCATCTTTATTTCATGTTCTGTCCACTGTAATTAAAGAATTGTATTGTAAAGTGTCTACGTACAGAATCTCATCTAGGCACTTGGATGTTTACTGAATCAGCCGACGGCCTTGGAATAAATTTGCATAATTAGGCACTCAGCAACAGAGCTCAACCAATCAGATGGCTTCATTTGAATTTACCGCCAACTTATGTTGTATTTTCCCATGATGCAACTTGAGGTGTCTGGATTTTAGTGTGAGAAAGTGACCTGTAAATCAGAGCTTACCAAGATTTTGTACAAGCAGGACCTCGTCAGTTTGGGGCATTTTATGTGCGAGCGTGGCTGATTTCAACTGTGGATTATATTTGGATATTATTTGACTATTTGCTGCTATTGCTTGATGTAAATTGCGTGCGTTGCGACAATTGAGGAAAAGACAAGACAATAGATAGTTCTTTGGTGAGTGACAATTTGATTATTGAGTTTGACGCCATATTGCCGTCCGCCATTTTGATTTCTTCTTCCCAGAGTTCCCTGCGGTCGGCCATCTTTATTTTTTACGGAAGTGACGCCATTTTAAGGAGTGATTCCTTCTCTGAGTAGTTACAACTCTTGTCTAATCTCAGTTTGATTGATATTCGAGAGTCGCGTCTGCTCCGAGAGGTCACTGCTCCGAGTCATTACTCCTCCATTTGCTCCGAGGATCGCCAGCTCCGAGTAATTATGGCTCTTGTCTAATCTCAGTTTGATTGATATTCAAGAGTCATATCTGCTCCGAGGACTCACTGCTCCGAGTCATTACTCCTCCAATTATTTAAGTGTTATATCTCCTCTGAGCTATATTTGGTCCGAGTAGTTACAGCTCTGTCTAATCTCCGTTGTGATTGATATTCGAGAGTTGTATCTACTCCGAGGATTGCCAGCTCCGAGTGATTACTCCTCCATCTAGTTGAGAGCCATACCTACTCCGAGGATTGCCAGCTCCGAGTGATTACTCCTCCATCTAGTTGAGAGCCATACCTACTCTGAGGACTCACTGCTCCGAGTGCTTACTCCTCCATCTATTCTAGAGTGGAATCTGCTCCGAGGGTTGAGAATACAACTCCGTCTAATCTCAGTTTAATGATCGATATTCGTGAGTTGCTTCTTCTCCTCCTCCGAGTTATTGATGATCCGAAATTGATACAAGTTGCTGAACTTGATGTACCCTCCGAGGTGATTTGACTCCTCCAGAAGTTAGATACTGAGGTTACACTACTGGAACCAAGGTATTTCTATGTTGCAAGGTTTATTCCATTGGAGCCGAGGTTACTCCACCGGAACTAAGGTACTCCGAGATCGAGAAGTAGCAGCTCTGGTCTAATCTCACCATCTGATTGACATTCCAGAGGTGTTATTTCTCTGTAGAGGGTGACGAGGTTTCTCCTGTGAAGTGGCGACTCCCGAGCAGAGTGCTCCAGAGCCTGGACCCCTTCCAGAGACAGAGTTTATTTGGTTTCGCTTAAGACGAGAGGACTCCGAGTTGAAGATACTCCGAGCGTGTGAATCTCGTTCAAGAGCAGAGGTTTTCCCGAGAAGTGGCGACTCCCGAGCAGAGGTTGCTCCAGAGCCTGGACCCCTTCCAAGAGACAGAGTTGTGATTGGAGCCATAGTTACACTACCGGAACTGAGGTGCTCCAAGAGACACAGAGTTTGCGTTGATTTCTCGAGACGAGACGACTCCGAGCTGAGATACTCCGAGCGTGTGAATCGTTCAAGAGCAGAGGTTTTTATCGAGAAGTGGCGACTCCCAAACAGAGAGTGCTCTAGAGGCTGGTACTCTTCCAAGAGAGAGAGTTTGCGTGGTTTCCCCAGAGACGAAGTGACTCCCGGAGCTGAGGTTGCTCCTTAAGCTGAACAAACTCCATACAGAAGATTAAGAGACGTAGTGACTCCTAGAGCTGAACAAACTACAAGAGGAGAACATAGAGAGACGCAGTGACTCTTAGTGCTAAACAAGCTCCAGAGCAGAGACGACTCTTGAAGAGAAACTTGTATATTATATGGACATTTTGTTATTATATTGTAAAAACTTATGTTAGAATAGATTATAAAAACCCTGTACATAATTGTTTTGTGGAGCCATCTTCTATTGGTAACTGTCGTACCACCAAACCAGGTCGACACCCTTGAAACACCTCCAAAGATCCCTTTTCGTCGTCCCAGGCCTTTCCCCAGTATACAGGGTGCTCGGTGAGACGGCCCAGGCGCGACATTGGTGGCAGCGGTGGGATCTGTTGCCTTAGAAGATGTCTGAGATGTCACAGAAGTGCGAGCGTTCGTCAGAGAAGATGGAGCAAGAGTACTCCAGACGAGATGATGTGAGAACTGGCGGAATCGTGCGATTGGTTCCAAAGATTGGTTTGAAGCAGTGGGAGACTCCTCCAAGGGATAGAAGTCCAGAAGAGCAGTCTGGTTCGGAGGGAAGATCGCTCCCAAGAGATGAGGGGAAATTGCTCCCAAGCGAGGAGGAGAGTCTCGGTGTTCCACTTGTGAGAGTAGATGACACTCTACCAGACGACTTAGATGGAAGAGCCAGAGCGACTCTAGTCCGAGGAGAGCCCAGAGTTATTTCCCCAGATATGACGATGCAGATACTTCCTGATGTAGAGAAGGAAGATACTGGATACCATGCTGAATCCAGGCTTAGACGAGACGTTCCAGCTCCCGCTGTGAGAGGAGACCATTGGGCTCGGAGGAAGAGAGAATTCGACTCCACCAAGTCCAGGCTGATGTCTTTAGAAGGGAGTTTGGGAACTTTGAGAGTAGATGTGCTAAAGATGCGAGATTGCTTCCTAGACAGACAATGTGAAGGGCAAGTGACGATTCATGAAGAGATGAACCACCTTCATGAGGAGATAGCACATCTTTCTAATATGCAGAGGAACCTATGGGAAGAGATGGGCAGCCTCCATGTCGAACTGGGTAAACTGGCGAATGTGGTGAATCAAGGTCAAGAGGAGGCTAAGAAGACCAGAGAGGGGATGAAGAGTTTCTTGAAGGAGATGAATGCTACCTTAGGACAGATGAGCCAACCTCCTCCACCTGTATCCCGGATAGTGAATCCCTCTAGGGTTGAGATGGTAGGCGATCCAAGATCAGCTCATCTGACTCAACCTGAAAGAAGTCCAAGAGAGATGTTTTACCGAGCAGGGATGCCTCCTTATTCCCCAAGATTCCATCTGGAACCAGATCTCCATATGCAGCAGCATAGATGGAGTTGAGATGTTGATTTGCAGCGAGATAGAAGCGCTCTGTCTCCAAAGACTAGAGGACATGAGGCTCCTCAGCTCACAAGGTTGGATCCAAACCAGCTCACTCGCATGTCTGGAGAGGAACCACTTACTGGTCGATGGAATCAATCTGGAGCCAGATTACCTCCAGAGCCTTATGTCGAAGCAGAGCCAGAGAAGCTCAATGTGTCAAATACTAATAGAAGGGATACTACTACAGGGCTTCAACAAGAACCATCCACATCTCGTAGAGTGGAAGTTCCTCCAGAGAGCCTTAGGGCTCATCCAATAGCAGAGGAAAGGAGAGCAGAGAGCTCCAATAGTAACCATGAGCAGGCAATGGTGAAACTAGCTGAGAAAGCTATGGATATGTGTGGGAAGGCCTTGGAGTCAGCGCAGCAGGGAAGGAAGACTAAAATCAAGCCAACCCAACTATTTGATGGCAAAACTCCCTGGCTTGACTACAAAGCCCACTTCCAGAATTGTATTGAAAGCAATAGATGGAATGACGAGGAAAAGAGGCAGAATCTCACCAACCAATTGAGGGGTGATGCTCAGCAGCTGGTCCAAGAGTTAGAAGAAGGACACACTTATGGTGATCTTTTAGAGGCCTTAACCAAAAGATTTGGACCAGGGGACAAAGCCTCTATGTACGAAGCCGAGCTTAACACTAGAGTCCGGAAGCCAAAGGAGTCCTTACAGAGTTTGGGGCAAAGTATTAGGAGGTTAGCTGCCTTGGCCTTTCCGGAGATGCCCCGTTCCTCTCAGGATAGATTGGCAAGACGGAGCTTCGAAAATGCTATCACCGATGATGAAGTGAGAGCCGCAGTCCATCGTAGGGATCCAAAATCTCTCGACCAGGCAATTGAAGAAGCCCAGAAGGAGGAAGCTTACCAAGAGTCGGAACGTATCCGAAGGGGACTCAAGCCAAAACAATTGAACCATCACATCTCAGTTGTGACTAGCGACCCTGTGGAGGAAAAGCTTTTCAAGATGATGGAGGATATGAAGGCGGAGATGATGAAGGAGATAGATGATGCGTTACAGCTCTTCAAAGAGCAAAGAGAACCCCGAGCTCCTCGAACTATTACTTGTAGAAGATGTGGAGAGGAAGGGCACATTGTGAGAAGATGTCCTCTAGTCACCTGCTATAATTGCTCAGAGCCAGGGCACCTCTCCATTGATTGTCCTAAACCAAAGAAGAGTGGAGATGCTCCAGGGATCCACCCAGTATGTTTCCTTGATGCCAGGGGTCGAGCGGTGGAAGATCCTAAGAGAGCTGAATCTGCTCAGAAGATAGTGGCTGTCGTTGAGCTGTGTGGAGCTCCTGTTAAGTGCCTAGTAGACACAGGGTCAGCGGTGTCTTTGATGAGTCTACACAGCTTCAATCGAATCAACTACCAGAAGAGACCACAACTGAAACCAGCCAAAGATGTATTGGTCCAAGCAGATGGTTCTCCCATAGCAGTTTATGGCTCGTGCTTCATGGAAGTGAAGTTAGATGGGAGGAAGACCTCTTTGGAGATAGTGGTGGCCGAAATTAGCCAAGATGGGATCTTGGGTACTGACTATCTATTGGCTAGCAAGGCTGAGATCCATTACGGCTCCTTACAGATGAGCTTTCATGACTCAAACAGAGAAGGAATCCAGAGCTGTAGTAGCTCCCGAGAAGAGAGGTCCAAGGAGCCAAGAACCTTTGTTATTCCCTTCCAGAATAGAAGGAAGAGACGAAGAAGAAAGCAGAAGAAGGATGATCCAACAAATCTTGAGGCTGGAGATATCACTAGGCTCCAGAATAGGAAGAAGAGCGAAGATGACTCTCTTGATGTAAAGAGCCGAGATGCCTCCAATAGACCTAAGGTGGGAGCTGAGGAACCTAGAGTCCTAGTAGACAGCCGAGAAAGACCTACACTCCTTGAGAAGGGAATGTCAAGTAGGGGGGCAAGACGGTCGAGTGATAGCGAGTTGACAAGAGAGAGGCGAGCCTACAAACCAAGAGGGGTATCAAGTGAGCAGCGAGAAGAAAGACTACATTACCGAGCGAGACCCATTTGTCAAAGAAGACAGCCGACATACTTGCCAGTTTGTTGTGCTGATAGAGACAAGATGAACTGGAGAAGAGTTGACTCATCTGAGGAGCCAATGAGGCTCTCCCAAGTGCATGGCAGAGGGGCGACGACAGAGGCCTAGTGACTCTTTGAATAAATAATACAATACAAAGTGTAGATAGATAGTAGTTTAGATAGTAGACGAGTGTAGATAGACTGTTGATTGAGCGAGTATTGATTATAATTGTGTAACTTTTTGAAAGGAGCTAAGTGAGCTCTTTACTTGTAATTATTTTGTAAGAGGTGCTCGAGCTCTCTATGTATTTTTGTAGAAGTTGAGTTTATATTGTGTGATCGTGGGCGATCAATCTTAGTAGGGGGGAGTGTGGGAATTTTTAATTCCCCCTGAGTAGTACTAGGGTTTGTGAAACGTTTATTTTACTGGGTTTTATGTTATTTCATCTTTATTTCATGTTCTGTCCACTGTAATTAAAGAATTGTATTGTAAAGTGTCTACGTACAGAATCTCATCTAGGCACTTGGATGTTTACTGAATCAGCCGACGGCCTTGGAATAAATTTGCATAATTAGGCACTCAGCAACAGAGCTCAACCAATCAGATGGCTTCATTTGAATTTACCGCCAACTTATGTTGTATTTTCCCATGATGCAACTTGAGGTGTCTGGATTTTAGTGTGAGAAAGTGACCTGTAAATCAGAGCTTACCAAGATTTTGTACAAGCAGGACCTCGTCAGTTTGGGGCATTTTATGTGCGAGCGTGGCTGATTACAACTGTGGATTATATTTGGATATTATTTGACTATTTGCTGCTATTGCTTGATGTAAATTGCGTGCGTTGCGACAATTGAGGAAAAGACAAGACAATAGATAGTTCTTTGGTGAGTGACAATTTGATTATTGAGTTTGACGCCATATTGCCGTCCGCCATTTTGATTTCTTCTTCCCAGAGTTCCCTGCGGTCGGCCATCTTTATTTTTTACGGAAGTGACGCCATTTTAAGGAGTGATTCCTTCTCTGAGTAGTTACAACTCTTGTCTAATCTCAGTTTGATTGATATTCGAGAGTCGCGTCTGCTCCGAGAGGTCACTGCTCCGAGTCATTACTCCTCCATTTGCTCCGAGGATCGCCAGCTCCGAGTAATTATGGCTCTTGTCTAATCTCAGTTTGATTGATATTCAAGAGTCATATCTGCTCCGAGGACTCACTGCTCCGAGTCATTACTCCTCCAATTATTTAAGTGTTATATCTCCTCTGAGCTATATTTGGTCCGAGTAGTTACAGCTCTGTCTAATCTCCGTTGTGATTGATATTCGAGAGTTGTATCTACTCCGAGGATTGCCAGCTCCGAGTGATTACTCCTCCATCTAGTTGAGAGCCATACCTACTCCGAGGATTGCCAGCTCCGAGTGATTACTCCTCCATCTAGTTGAGAGCCATACCTACTCTGAGGACTCACTGCTCCGAGTGCTTACTCCTCCATCTATTCTAGAGTGGAATCTGCTCCGAGGGTTGAGAATACAACTCCGTCTAATCTCAGTTTAATGATCGATATTCGTGAGTTGCTTCTTCTCCTCCTCCGAGTTATTGATGATCCGAAATTGATACAAGTTGCTGAACTTGATGTACCCTCCGAGGTGATTTGACTCCTCCAGAAGTTAGATACTGAGGTTACACTACTGGAACCAAGGTATTTCTATGTTGCAAGGTTTATTCCATTGGAGCCGAGGTTACTCCACCGGAACTAAGGTACTCCGAGATCGAGAAGTAGCAGCTCTGGTCTAATCTCACCATCTGATTGACATTCCAGAGGTGTTATTTCTCTGTAGAGGGTGACGAGGTTTCTCCTGTGAAGTGGCGACTCCCGAGCAGAGTGCTCCAGAGCCTGGACCCCTTCCAGAGACAGAGTTTATTTGGTTTCGCTTAAGACGAGAGGACTCCGAGTTGAAGATACTCCGAGCGTGTGAATCTCGTTCAAGAGCAGAGGTTTTCCCGAGAAGTGGCGACTCCCGAGCAGAGGTTGCTCCAGAGCCTGGACCCCTTCCAAGAGACAGAGTTGTGATTGGAGCCATAGTTACACTACCGGAACTGAGGTGCTCCAAGAGACACAGAGTTTGCGTTGATTTCTCTTGAGACGAGACGACTCCGAGCTGAGATACTCCGAGCGTGTGAATCGTTCAAGAGCAGAGGTTTTTATCGAGAAGTGGCGACTCCCAAACAGAGAGTGCTCTAGAGGCTGGTACTCTTCCAAGAGAGAGAGTTTGCGTGGTTTCCCCAGAGACGAAGTGACTCCCGGAGCTGAGGTTGCTCCTTAAGCTGAACAAACTCCATACAGAAGATTAAGAGACGTAGTGACTCCTAGAGCTGAACAAACTACAAGAGGAGAACATAGAGAGACGCAGTGACTCTTAGTGCTAAACAAGCTCCAGAGCAGAGACGACTCTTGAAGAGAAACTTGTATATTATATGGACATTTTGTTATTATATTGTAAAAACTTATGTTAGAATAGATTATAAAAACCCTGTACATAATTGTTTTGTGGAGCCATCTTCTATTGGTAACTGTCGTACCACCAAACCAGGTCGACACCCTTGAAACACCTCCAAAGATCCCTTTTCGTCGTCCCAGGCCTTTCCCCAGTATACAGGGTGCTCGGTGAGACGGCCCAGGCGCGACAATATGTTAAAAAAAAATCAACACTGAATATTATAATTGTGTGACATTCTTACCTGACAATACAGCATGTAAAGCCACCAATATTCTATTTATTTCAAATCTGTGGTTTTCTGAGCAGTTATAGTTATATAAATCCATGTTAAAAATTGATTAATTTTGTGCTTTGAGTAGATGTTTCTTAAAGTTTGCTGTGACTCACATAATTATAGGCAAAAAGACGCTATTCTTTGAAATTATATTTCAGTTTTCTTTTAGAAATAACATATTAGTTTTTGATGTATAAGACCTCCTATTCGACATTCACACACTGAAAAGAGTATTTAAAAAATGTGTATAGTATGGCATTAAGTTATTTGAATATTCTAACTATGTATAATTGAATTGGTCCATATGTTGGAATATAGGGGATGTAGATCAACAGGTTAAAGATGATATCATTACAAAACACTTGTTTTTTATTAAAGGCCATGTGAAATGGTAATTTTACCGAAAAGAATCAAATCATTTAATAATGAATGTGTTGAGGTAAACCACCTTACCAGAATTCAGAACACGGTCTGTTTCTAGCTTTTTTGAGGTATCTGTATATATCAGCCATATGAATGCAGTGTGATGTCATTATAAGCATACCATGTGACATATTTAATGGGGTCTAAGCAAGGAGGATTGGCTCCCAGAGTGCAACATTGATATTCTCTCCCATATATGGCAATGTCACGCTTCAAAATTTGAATTCTAACAGCCGCCATTTTGTTCACTTCCACATTTGAAACGTGAATTTTGGTCTTATTTCCTAACGAAAAATTCCAAAACTCAGAAGAAATTATCGAGATATTGGTTTGAATCTTTTAAATTGTTTATTTAATGAATATTATTTATAATCGGTCAAAATTTCAGAAAATAATGACATTTCAGCGTTTTCATTGTAGGAAAATATTAACTTTAATTCTGGGAGCCAAAACTCCTTGCTGTCTAAGTGATCTGTTCCTATTGAGTAAATAACTGACACCATCGGTCCTTGACAACTGAATTGCTACAATGCTTAATCTACCTATTTTTGTTGTCTTGACAACAATCTGTTGTCAGTGATTATGTGGGGTTAAATCTAAGAACATTTAATTTAAAATTGTTGTGATATCAATTTCTTGTACTTTTTACTTTTTATTAAAATCAGACAAATAAGGATTCTATGACAAGATTGTAATTATGGAGACTCCACTTCAACAGCTAAAGGTCAAGGCAATCTTTTTCATTTTGACACATTTCAATTAACTTGAAAACATAAAATAACCTACTTGAGGTATATAAAAAATAAAAGTACAGATTATATTGAAAGGGGCACTGTGTTAACAAAAAAAAACTCTTTCAAAATACAATTCCACACATATCCTATATTTGTTCAAATCCAGGACCCTGAGTAACATGAAATAACTTTTAAATACCATATCTATCAATTTTAAGTGATTCAATTAAGTTAATTTAATTAAAATTAAATTGTTGAGAACCGAAAACTGGTATGCAAAGAAAGTTTTCAAAAAATTAAAAATTGTTCATACTATTGATACAAAGAAATAGTATTTTTAATAAGTATTAGATTCATTTGTTTTAATAAATTCTCTGATTTGCAAAACAATCAACTATCCCTTATAGCTGAAGTTGTAGTATATTTGTAAGTTATTATAATGGATTGTTTATGACATCAATATTAACCAAATGTTGCAAGCACATCTGTATCTTTAATTTCAAGTCATATATTTTAATTACATGTACCCCAACATCTAACTGTCTAATTATAGATATTGTAAATGTACTTGTTTACACTTTCAAATGGCATTTGTTTACTAAATACATATAAATGTGATTCCTGCCAGTTATCAAAGAACTCCTGAGTAACACATTTTTCTTGACTTGAAATTTATCATTTTGACAGATATCTTTGTAGAATATTTTAAAATCAGGTCACCTTCACATTCACCTTCCACTTAAAATTCATTATAGCTTCAAAAAATATACTCGTAAGGGCCTAAAAACAAGACACCAAAATACAAAATTCATTTGATTTTATCATGCACAAAAAAATATATGAAATGTTTTTACAAAAAGGAAAATGTTTTGCATTGACTTTTAAACATTTTAAATACACAATCTTCTTCATTCATTTTTTTGAAAACATGACACCAAAAGATGCATCTTTTTGTCAACTAGTGGCTCAATTTTGATAATCATGTTGACTCAAATTTTCTAAATGTGACTTGCACCATAATAAAAATTACTTTTCAAATTCAGGATTTGAAAATATGCCTATCAATTTAATATCTAGGTATTGTTGAAAAGTTATTGTTAATCATTTTCTCATTGATCAATGATGGGTATTTATAATTTATAGCACCTAATTAAAAGTGTAATTAGGCTAGTATTGGGAAGCTAAATTGTTTTTGTCATATGGACAACATATATTTTGAACATGTATTAGGGTTGAAGGTTGCAGGTCTATTGACAAAAAATACTGATTTGTAGTCTCCCATTCTGAGAAACTTATATATAAGCATTTGTAAGGATGATTACCTCAACATGAATTTTGAATTTTAAGGATCCTGAAAATGATGATTTTGGGCATTTTCCAAACTCAAAAAGAGCATGTATTAACGAATAACATACTAAGAATCACAGTTCTTTCATTAATCAAATATATAACTACAAGGTTACATTAAATCATTTGGGTCAATAAAATTCAAGGTCACATTTATGGGTCAAGGTTAATATATAAATGTAATAAACAACACAATTATAACAATAAAAAATGTGCGTAAATAACAAACAATTCTAATACCTTGCATATTAGTTGTTGTTTTACGGATTTTAGCAATAACTATCTTCAAATAGTTAATGACATTTTGAGTATCTATATAATTCCTCGTATAGCGATATTTACTTTCCTGCTGCATTATGTCGTTTCCTTATAAAATGTCCCTTATCTGATAGGTAAACAGGAAAAATGTCACTGTACTATGTAGATTGCGCTCAAAGTTAATCCTTTTAGAATTTACACCTGTGAACAACTTAACAAAATCTGGTTACATGAGAAAACTTGATAAGGTTCAAACTTTAATAGCTCATTTGATATATTCAATATTTTGAATATTTGCTCATTTTGAATTTTATTTATTTTTTGATTTATAAGTTTTCCTTTCCACTTCCTTCTTCACGTTCAAACATTCCTTCAGACTTTGTTTTCATATAGTAACTACATCTTTAATATTTAAAATCCCTTTCCTTATTCAATATGGTGATTTTTACAAAACCAGACAAAATCCTCTTTCATTTTGTTTTATCCTATATCCTCTTGTAATCTCATTAACATTTCTCTTACATGACAACACTTCATACAAATAATCTTCACAATTATCTGATAACAACAACATTGAGGTTCCGGGGCTCACATCAATCTAATTCCATCAATTTGAGTCATTTACTTTATGGCAGAAAACCTGGTTCGCTTTAGTAACAGTGAAGTGCTGATGGACCACAATAACTAACAGATAGCAAATCAAATACACAGATAAATTCCCTGAAGGGCCTATAAATAAGAACTTTACTGCGAGTTAATTATTATGATATTCCTGTAATTTGTTATCTATTACTAACAACAATATGTAATGATGATTGGCTAAACATTTTACATTATTCATTTAAACTTTGTAGACGGGACTTTCTTGTTCCTGTTAGCATTTCCACAGTACTATAAACTGGTCAAAATTCAACTGACAAAACAAACAAAACAGACAAAACTAACAGAAATGTTACAAATATAGGCACTGATTTGTATAATTATGTCATCCTTCAAAATCAATGAGAAAAAAAATTAAACATGTTAAAAGCCCATCGTTTAATTTTGAATTTTTATGTTCTATGTTGTTTATTTTAAAGAAGACCATACAGGGAAAAGGTCTGGTTAGTCTGGATCCAGGGAGCCATAGATAAAATCCTTTTATCTTTCATGGACATGGGATATTCTACAACATGAAAAGTTTGTGTTTTGTTGAGCTTGATGTGTCATTCTATGACTATTGATACCTTTAAGGAGACAGAGTTCATATGCCTGTATATAACTTTCATGTTTCAGTCAACCTTGATCAATCACATCTTGTGCAATACAGCATATATTATACTCGAGAAATTCTGTATTGGCACGAGACGAAGTTGAGTGCCAATACAAAGTATCAAGAGCAGAATATCTGTATTGCACTTCAAATCATTCTATAACATTTTTATGGAGAGTAAACCTGTGCATACTTGGTGTAAATATAGCTACGCCACTGCCAGTTGCAATACAGATTGGCACAGCACAAGAACTGACCAATCAAAGGGCTTCATTTTACAGATCATACAATAATAGGATGTACAGTTTAACCAATTTTTCATTTTCTTTGCGGGTCTAATTTATAATACTTGCCCTAAAACACTGTTCCTTGTTCCTTATTGAAAGGAATTCTTACTGTCTTACTATCTATAAATTCATAAAATCAATCAGATTTGAACTGATGCTCTGATCACTTGGTTGTGTAACGACCCTTGATAGCAAGTTGCTACTACGGCCCAGCTGTAGTGGCTTAAGCCTTTAGAGCTCAGTTGGTAGAGCATCAGTCTTTGGATCCAAGGGTCGTAGGTTCGATTCCCACATGGGGCATCAAATTTAGCACACTTTCTTTCAATTTTTTATCTGGCTTGATACACTATGCTCATTAATTTGTCATTTCCCTTGGGTGCCCTGAAGTCATTACAGTTGTTTTGAAATATATTTTATTAAAGATCAAAACTCATTATAGAAATTCTGAAGTGAAAAAATGGCAGCAAAACATGGGAATCAAAACATTGCTCCATGTAGATATTATGTAAAAGTCATGAGAGCCAACTTCATTGAGTGACAAATTATGTGTGTCAGAACCTATAATAGAGCTCAATGGGAGTTTAGCTGGAAGACTGTAGAATCATGACCTGGATATGTTTGCACATTTCCAGTCTGCTCTGAATGCTGATGAGATGAATGAGTTTTTCAATTCTGGTCTCAGTCCACACTAAAAATGTGTATTGTCCAAACTATATTCCAATTAGAAATGCTTACTTTGCCTACAAGGGGTCAGTCTGTAAAATTGGACTAAATCTGATGAATGCAGATTGGATGGAACCATGGGGCTTTAAAGAGAAGCCCATGTCTGAACTTTGTTCTGGGGTTTTCACACTAAATTAGTTTAGGCGTGCCAAGGAAAATTTGGAAAAAAGTATGAGGACTGAAAATCCGAAATGTATCTGTGAAAGACGAGGCTCTAAATATTCAGAGACATTGGCCTGATATAATATGTACACATTTATCCAGGAGCAGGACTATCGTCTATACTATAGTCCTGGCACTGGATTATTACACAGGTGGGTGATAATTTCTCAAAAAGTGCTAAATAAAGGAAAGTGCTGCATCCCCCTCTGTACACATTTTAATGCCAGTTTGATTGGTACCAAATTAAAATTAACGGTGTGAAAAATAAGAATATGTGTTGTGGATCAGGTTCTTACATAAGGATATTTATTATGCAAGGAATTACATAACCGCCGTTCTTTGTTTTTTTCTCTTTTCTAGACTGCTGAATTTGCATTTCAGTTTCTTATTGTGATAACAATATGCATGCATAGGCCATGCAATATGAAAATTTTGTCCTATGATTAATAAAGATGATTTTTTGTGATTTAATTTACAAACTTTTTCTTTTATTCCATCTGCTTGCAAGACAAAACTTTTCATATGGTACCAAATATGTATGGGGGTGCAGGCGCAGCCCTTCACCTACCCAAATGTCATCCGCATTTGAGAATTGTGAGTGTCAGAATAAAAACATTAAATCATGCACAGCAGCATTTTATTACATAAAATAACAATGGCAAATATAAGTAACTTAACAATTTTCTGAACAATTATCTTATCAGATATTCACTTATCTCAATTAAATCTACTTATTATTTATAAAACCCGGGAATAATCAAACATGTTGAAGAACTTTCAAAAGACCATCTCAAAATATTAAAGAACACTGTGACTGGATAACAAAATTACTTACCCTTTAAACCATCAAATGGGCACTTTGACATATTTAATGTATCGGTCCGACATCAAGCAGCAAGTATCCTTTTCGCATATCTTTATTTTAGCATCATGAATGATATAGAACAACTTTTTTATCCGATATTCGTTTCTGTTGAACTTTGGTCTTGCTCAAACTTTTGGCCAATCAAAACTGATAATGTTTCGTCCAGAACAAATCTCGCGAGATTTACGCTATTGGAGAATGGCGGTCATTTTTACAAACTCGTGCAAGATTTGCTCTCTGTTTTGGTGAAATACACTACTAATCGTAAGTATATAGTGCTTCTTTGATATCTTATAAAGTCTCACTTATGTAGGCAATTAGTCTGGAATCTTATCTTTTATAAACAATGCTCAGAACTCACGAAAATCTAAGTTATTTGAAAACGCTATAAAAAAAACTGAAAAATTCACCAACAATTTTCATTTCAAATGATTACGATATCTGTAAGATAATTTTCAATTCTTTTACATTTTAAATACTCTTAGTGTAACATTTTCTCAATTTGCACGTTTGTTTTTCTAAGAATGACATGTTGCTCTTTCCAAATTTTGAGGCATAAAGGTATGAGTACCGTAATCCAACACCAAATTCGAAAATTCAGAACAATACTTTGCACATATGGCGTTCCTGATCAACTATAAAATGCTTACCCCCATAGTGTTATATATCAAAATGTACCTGTTCATATAGGGGTTCGATTGATCTACATCAAATTATAAGGAGTCAGGTTACTTTTTGAGATATCAGTGTCCATTTATTGTAACTCGCGTTTGCTACCATTTCCTCAATCCTGAGATGACGGGCAAACGCGTAGTAAACATGCTCACGTTGGAACTATTTTTGACCTACATCGCTATTTTCGTAATTCAAATGAAAGTTGAACTCCTCTTTATTTTGATACCAAAGAGTGGCATACTAGGTACCCTAGAAGCCAACTATGGCATTATTTAGAACAAAACCACAAGTTTTTAAATGGACTATATAGGGGTCATACCTTTTGGCGGATGGATATTGAACCTCATACCTAAAGATAAAACACTTATTCTAGGGCCAAGGGGTGTAACGTGGACGTGTGGGGTAATCACAGATACTAGTTTTCTGCATGAAAAAAATCAAAATTCTGCAAAAAATTCTGCAAGAAAAAAAGAAAATTCTGCAAGGAGAAAATCGAAATTCTGCACAAATTTTCAAAAAAAGTCCAAATTCTGCAATCTTTTAAAACGGAAACGAAAGTCAGCTACTTTCTAGGTAAGAACTGTGCGTCATTAGCGAACTCGCTTTAGCGAATTTAAACGTGATAGAATGTTGAATTTCACGGTGAAATCGTACTTGTACTCAATAATGATTGATTGTTGGACATAAACAGACACTCTTCAAATACCCCGCAAAGGTAGGAGATCGTAAAATATGTAATTTCTCGAAATTCTGGTAATTCCGCGGGATTTTCATGAAAATCAGGGATTCTGCAAAAAATTGAAGTTTTGTCAAATTCCGTCCACACCGCGGAATTATGGAATACTAGTATCTATGGGTAATGTCGACATAAGAGACGGAGTAACTTCTACACTTACTTAATAGAAGTGGAATTTCCATTTTCCGATTTCTTACTTCCGAGGTAAATAATATATAACATACAACTGAGAATGACCACTGTTCATCGTATTACTTATTAAAACTCTAAAATTCAGACAGATCTTTCAATATTTAGGCCAAACAAAAATATATGTCCGTTTCCGGAACCCCGACCGACCCTAGTTTGAACCCCCGACCCTAAGACATTTTTTAGTACAATGAAAAATAAAATATTCTATCTCTGGCCCTACTTGATTGAAACAATACATTTCCTTCTGAAATGTTCTACTCACATCAGGCCCAGATGTCCATATTTCTCATACCCTGGAACATTTGCAGTAATATTATCGTTAGGGCCCCCAAAACACTTGAAACACAGGAAATATTGTTTATTTTCTTGAAAAGTTCGCCATTTTTGCTCTTCAAAATAGGGGCCCGCAATCAACTCCTAGAGGGGTCTAGCAATTGCTAGGGAGACATCTATAACACTAAGTACTAACTTGGTTTCGGGTTTCACTCCCTTCAATAAAATTTGCAATTCCCATTTTACCATGCAGATTTGAAATAAGAAAAATAAAATCTTGGGGAGGGAAACCCGAAAACACAACAGCTATTTGCATAAATCAGCCTGACCTTTCACTTAGGAATGTTTATCGTGGGAAATTTGAATTTGAATGTTTATACCACATGATTGGTCTATTATAGTTTGATCACATGACTTATCATCATCATCAAGTTTAGGAGGGTTGGAGGCTTTATACCCTAATGTTCTCCCATCTGATCTATTAAAATTAAAACTGAATTTAGGGTAGGGAACTGATTATTGCTCACTAGTGGCTATTTATAAAGATCTGAGTACCATGCCTTGTCCAGGAGGGTTTTGAAGTGGGAAACTGACGTGGCATCAATGATACTCTGGGAGAGGGAATTCCAATGTACCAGATGAAAATGTTTTGTTCTCACAGAGACAAGTTTTCTCTGAATTGTTTGAATTAAAAATATTCTTCCAAGGTCTTCTAAAGCTGATTCTGTTTATTTTTGAGTCAGAAAAATTATATTTTTGAGGCATATATTAATATGATGACAACTTTGTAACCTCTGTTGATCCAGTGCTAAATATACTGATATTTGATGTCCATGAAGGCCTTTATCCAGAAGTTTCGAATGTTATGGTGGAATAAAATTGATAATAGATCAATAGACTTGTTTATTATTATATAGGCCTAGTGTCAAGGAAAACTTTGTTTTATCGCGATAATAACAATTTCAAGCGATAATAACAACTACCTTACTTTGGTATTTAGTTACCTATAAAAAATCTCATGTAACAATTTTCAATACCAGGCGAGAAAGTAAAGTTCGAACCCTGACCAAGTTGTTTATTTAGTTCAATATCTGAAGGTTTTAAGTAAGTATGGATCAAATGATTATAGATTGCATGATGAATTAAGGTCTCATGGCAGTTAAGAGCAAATGACAAAACGAAGAGATGACAAAAAACATAAGATAAAATATTTTTTCTGACTGACCTACCCTAAAAAAAATTGAGTAAAATTTTAATGAAAAATAAAATAATCCTCCTACCTACCTACCCTAATCTGAAAATGCATGGAGCAGGAAACAGACATATATTTTTGTTTGGCCTTAGTGGAATATCGCTAGACTTGACAATATAGATATAACCGTCAATCAAGAGCGTCGACATCAAAATCCTATTTGATGTCAGATGTACATGCTTGAGTGACACTTCAATGAATTGCATTTTGTGTTTTTATATAACCTTAGTTCAGAAAAATATTGCCATTTGTGAATGTTTTATAAGCAGAATATTTCCGTTCGCTAAAATGACATTTGAATAAAATCGCGAGTTAAGATTTTGGAAGGATTATAGTGCTCTATGGTCTTATAAAGCCTAATGGTAGGGCTATTTTATATACTTAATGATGATAATATACCTATCGTGGAGAATTGAGTCATACTAATGAGAAGGTATATGAAAAATGAAATTTGCTAAATAAAAGTATTTCTGTGCCACTCACATGCTGAATGAATTGTCTGTTCTAGCTATCCGATTATTACATTTAAGTTGAGAACTGAAGTAGAAACGCTACTTCAAAAACTGAACTGAACCAAGAAATTTTGAAACACCATTAGATCCCCAATTTAAGCAACAATGACAAATTCCTTTCATTGTCTTATGAAGACATGGAATAATTATTTTTCACTCTTAAAACTAAACAATATATTTTTTTGTTTGTTTTAGACTTAAAATGAAGCAAGAGCAGCAGCCAAGCTATACAGGACAGCTGCTGCCATACTCTGCGGCTACTTTAGAAAGTCTAGAGAGAAGTAGTGACATTACACAGCAAGACACTTGCATCTTTGGACAAACACATGAAGGTATAATTTCTTGAGATTGAAATACAATGATACGTGTAAAGTGGAATACCTCTAGAAGTGTAACACCTCTGTTAGTGGAATACTTTTCAGAATACCAAGACCAACTGACTAAATGTTGAATGGACATTTATAAGTGGAAAACCTCCCAAGTGGAACACTTAAGAGATACTGTATGTGTTCCACTTAAACAGGTTTTACTGTATACAAAATCTATTCAGAGAAGCACTCTTTTGGTTAACCTGTACAACTTATAAAAGGAAGGAAAGCTTCATATTCCATGTAAAGCTAGAATGTTTCAAAATATACATTTACTTTTACAGGAGGAAGATTTAGCTGGGTTGCCCGTGGCCCAGCATTGGAAATTATTAATTCGAGAAATGGTGCTAGGATCGCAGCGTGGATGTTTGGAGCTGCACTGAAGGATTGCAATACCAGTATTACGTGTGTATCAGAGTTCAATAAGGGTGCTGCATTGTTAATTGGGCTGGAGACCAGTAACAGAACAGGCATGCTGTGCATGTTCGATGTTCGCAAATCAAAAGTCGTCAAAGCTGTTCATATACCATATAAGGTAATGTAAGATTTAATTTCATTCACCCAATATCCTAATTGATATAATATAAAATGATCAAATCAAAATATACACCCACATATAGTTTGTACTCATGTGCAAAGCCAAGCATGAGGCAAGTGAGGCAACTGCCTCACCAGATTTTTACAGAAACACATTTATTCATGTTTTTTTTCAATTAAAACTTTGGGAATTAAAGGACGGGTGTCATTAAGGGCCCTTTTTAGCCCCCAAAGATATATGATAATAATGCATATCACATTGAAGAAAAATCATTTGTGCTTTATAAAAATACAATTTCAGCGAATTTTGACCTTTGATGTTCACACAACAGTCATTTAAAGATCATATACCATTTTTGGTGTTTTTACAAAAAAATCTTTATTTATTGTTGTCTAAGTAAATAGTATATAAATATTAACCAATTTAAATATATTAAAATGTAATATATGAAATACTGAAGAAAAGATACGATTAAAATTACTTTCATGGAAAAGCACAAAGGGCAATATTGACAAAATGCAAATGCTATTTTGGTAGGTTCTGGGCTAGGAATGGGTACATTTCAACTGTGAATGTAATGGATTACTATTGAATTTTATCAATTATCACAGGGCAACATTTAAGCAACTTAAATACAAGGAAAATCAAAAATTTCCTCTCATTTCTAAAACGAGGAACAAAAGCATGATTCAAGGAAAATAAATGATGGCCTGTGCCAAAATATATAACATACAAGAAAGTTCTGGCACAGTAAAGGATATGTATAGGATATCATATGATTTTAAATGATTTCATCTTTATCTCCGAGGTGATATCAATATCTTGCCAAGTTAGCATAGCGAATAAGCGCAGATATTGATATCAATGAGTTGGATTAACACAATATCACGAAAATTCATAGGATGTTCTATTTTTCCCATAGTTCACCTCTAAGACTAAACAAAGCATATCAAAACAACATCCATTCATTCATTCATCCCCGTGATGTCATGAAATCACTATTTAACAAAACACACCATATTGGTGGTAGTTTTCAAATCCCTGCCAAAAGGTGATATCTGTGAAATATTTTCCGTATTCCACAGATATCACTTTTTCCACGCATTTGCAAAATATCATAAATATGTTTTCATGTTACCTAACAGAGCAGAACAGAGTTCAACTATGGGATAAAGAATATGTACATAATTGAATTACCACTCCAAAAATATTAAATATGAGGGTTTAAAGGAAGAATATTGAATATGAGATTCAAAAAGACAAGTGGCCTCATGTCTCACATTACCCAAACCCCAGATCCTCGATGTCATATATACTTGTATACTGTATATCAATGTTATTTACTGGGAGGATTAAATATGGAGTGTATACGATATTTGCTTACCCGATATTTCCAGATGAATATTTTTTCCCTAGAAGCGGAACCCAAACTCAGTCATGACATAGACGCTAACTTTTGCAATTAATAGAAACTTGTTTTTTATTATATTTTTGTAATAATAATATGAGATTCATTTCTACAACGAATGTGAACTTGTATATTGAACTATACTCCTTTTCTGAATAAACAGAACAACATTTTATCCAAGCCAATTAAGAAAACCAAGGCCAATGAGTGTAATTTATGCCCAGTTAAACTAATACAATAACAACTTTTTGTCTGGACTCACTTATTATGTAAGAATAAATTGTATTACTGTTTACTGCATTAAATGCCAAGTATACTATCTGTATTTAATTTCAAATGCCTATCTCACTTATCGAAGGTATACAAGAAATGTTATTTTGAAACAAATTCAGCACAACCAAAACCATGTCCACATAATATGACAAATCCAAGATGGCTGCCACAATTTGAGATCCATGCACATGTGAAGAAGTTAGAAATACACATGGTCCACAAGTTCCATCCCCAATAAAATGAGAAGTTTAAGGTTCTCACACATATCAACTCTATTCCCATATACTTTATATTTGTGGTAAGGCTTGTGATCTAGGTAAACTAAGCATGTTCATGTACCTCCTATCCTCTCAAGCTAAAAACAGAAATAGTGACTTCAATTGAGAAAAATGAATCTTATGGGCTCCATATACATTTAGAGTGGCTGTCCGGCTTAAGTTAGATACTACTGATAATCTGAGATTGAAAATTATGTCAAGTTTAGTCCTCAGCCTTTCATAACGGATAACTTGGAGGTAATTGTGTTGTTACTGCAAAAACCTCTATTTCTTCATCACAAATCTACCATCTTTTGCATCTGTCAAAACCCTTCATTTCGTGTTAATTTTCAGACTTTTGCTTGTGCCATCATTAAATATATATATTCAACTTGTTATTCAGAATATTTTAAGAACTTTTCATGAATTTTTTTATTTTCACACTTTTGAAAAAATGACTAAGTCAGAGAATGGCCTCTTAATGGCATGTCCCCTTTGTTTTCCTCTCTTTTACTACATATTTAATCCATCTTGTATATAATATTACAACCATTTACGTCTCTGTCTATGTAGGTGACTGCAGTGTCTGGGGTTACAGATGAGACAAAGACAGTTGAGGCCAACCCTGCATTTAGTGAACTATTGTTGTGTTTCCAAGGCATTGTGGCTGTCGGTACTCAAGGTGGACATGTCTATATAATAGGTGAGAATACTCACTCCTGTTATATTGGTATTACCATATCTTTGATAAAGCTTGAGATTCCAAATAATTCAGATCATGCAGTGGCACATATTAAGCAGTGAACTTCTAAATATGACAATTCACACTAATATTTGCTTCTCAAGATAAAAAGCAAAGGACGATTCTTGGTTTGGAGAACGAAGTTCTTCAATCTAAATGAGCATTATCCCTGTTTCGGACAAATTTGAATTTTTAAATATTTTTGAAATATTAATTTCTATGTCTCTTGTTTTTTAATGTTCCCCTTTGTTCCCTTGTCAGATATGTGTTTGGATGAGTGGGATGAGGTGACGAATGAGGTGACAGCTGGCACTGTATGTATGATAGATATACAGAGTCGGGACTTTAGCACTCAAAGACTCCAGGCCCTGCATAGAGATGAACACCTCTGTATAGAACTAGACAGTATGTACTTTTTTTTGTTATCTGGAATCAATGTCTTTAATCTAATTTTTTCTATTAAAGCTTCGATCTGATGGCTAGGCTACACAAAATTTTACTCACTAAACATAGCGCTGAATGTATATAGACGGTTTTGACACTGATATTAGTGATTTCTCCAATATATACAAAATTTTGCACTATTCTCTATCATAATCTTCATATATTGTTTTGGGAAACATTTTGTTCCTTGGGATTTGCCACTAGTTATATAATGCAAATGTTGGAATGTATTTGGAAAATTATTATGTATTTTTATTTTAAAAGGAAGTGCATTTGAAAGAGGAGCTTACAAGTACAGGAAACAGGATGGCAAAACTATAAGGGACTTCAGTGCAGGTATTTTTGTTTTATATGTTAGTGAAGGCAGATTTAGACTAGTACTATTATTAGTGAAATGAAATACCATGAACACAATGTAGTACAGTTAAGATAGAGATGCTTTGAACAGTTGTGAAAAAAGTTAGTTCTAGTCCTAGACCCCCATATTGTTCTAGAAATGTTGATTCGTCATTCACTTGAATTTTTCTTTTTTAGATTTATTGCACTTTGCACATTTTTTCATAATTTTTTGGTTTATAGGGCACATGTCGCGTTTATATTGTTTATTTTGTTTCAGTCTAATACACAGGCTTAGTCTAAAAAATCTAAATGAGATTTTTCTTATGGGATGTGTGATTTTTTTAATGGATTTTATATTTCCTCCTGAAACAGTAATTCTGTGGAATTGTCCAATTTAGAATACTGATCTTCTTCCAGATACAGTTGTTGTGACCAGTTTGAAGTATATAGGCCACACCGGGTTACTTGCTGTAGGCTTCAACTTTGGCAGTTTTCAGCTATGGAAAATGTACAACCAGACATTAGAGTAAGTAGGCAGAATAGAATGAATTGTAGTTGCATATTAATAACTTGGGCACTGTCTTTGACATGGAATGTCTTTATGTTGTGAAGTATATTGGAGTCAGAAAAATTGGCTATATTGGGTGACATTGAATGGTTGGGTGGAGTCATGTTTTATATTAAAATTGCTAAGATGAGAGTGTGGACCAAAATAATAATTAACAATCTATGAAATACATGTATATGTGATAATTTGTAAGCACACAATGACATATCAACATTCTATTTTTGTAGATATAGCTGTAGGTTTGAAGAGGACCTGCCTCCAGTGACCCACTTTGCTTACCAGGAGCCAGAGAATGACCCCCGCAAGTTTGTCTACATCTGGGTAGGCAGGGGGCCAAGAATACAGGACTCCATGTGAGTAAACTTACTTTATTTTGTTGATTGTCTTATGTACAATCTTCATGGGTTTCATTACCAGCAGGCAACAGGCGATTTTCACCAGTTGTATTCAGAAAATCACCTGTTGTATTGAGG
The DNA here is from genome assembly GCA_903813345.2 of Owenia fusiformis. Classification (NCBI taxonomy): domain Eukaryota; kingdom Metazoa; phylum Annelida; class Polychaeta; order Sabellida; family Oweniidae; genus Owenia; species Owenia fusiformis. The sequence continues at coordinate 26,838,707 of CAIIXF020000001.1, read as the reverse complement.
GACTTTTCTATGTTTTCATTAATTTTGCCTGTTTTCATTTATATAGCCTGTTATGAGAAATTCTAGTGAAACCCCTGAATCTTCATAACTTTATAATTTGTTTGATGCTTTTCTAGTATACATATTTTGTAGACATTAAAAAGTTAACATTTTTATATTCCTAGTCATATGCTATGTGTTTACTGTGATTCATATTAAAGTACTCAAGTTATATATTTTTTTTTCTTGTCATTACACTTTTTATTTAATCTTTCCATTTGTTTTCCAGTCAAGGGGATACTGGTCTACTGTGTTTATATCAGCTTGCCTTCAATGAGAGAACAATTTATGGAAACTGCAATATTCTCTATGAAGTAAGTAGCATTAGTAGAATGGCTTAAATGTGCATCTGTTTTGTTGCATTCAGATACATTTGCAATGAAGTAACATTTATTTTTTTGCAATAAATTGTTCCAACTTTTTGCACTGTTCAGGTTTTCATATGCTCAATAAAATATGTCTATATCTTATTCACAAAGAAGATACCCAGTATCATTTATAAAATTTTGATATTTTCATTGATGAATCCTATTGCTTATTTTGAGTTTTCATTCTCCAATCTTCCTCCAGGATCTGATGTCAGTTGGTCCAAGGTTTGACTATGATTTGACTGGAGATGTATTCCACAGCCAGGTGACCCAATGTGATGGCAGTAGACTAGTAGAATGTTATACTATTGAGACATCTGCAACTAAGGCAAATAATGAGGAGGATTCCTTTGATGAAGGTAATTATTATTGTTATTATTGATAAAATTGATTTTCAGTTGTCAAGTTCGGATCAGTATTTCTTTCATATATATTCTCCTTGACTTCTCTTTTGCTGAAGATGATGAAAAGACATGCATTGTAAGAATTTGTGTTCAAAAGCATTTTATATTTGATAATGATATTCATGTTCATTTCCAGGGGTCTCTGGGCCAGACATGAGCCTCTGTGTGTTTGTTTGGGAGGCTGCAAATGAAGACCCCCACAGCAAGCCATCATATTTTCTTGGTATGTTTGATCTCAATCGATGGTACCAGTCTCAAATGCCAGGGGAAGTTAGGTAAGTGTAGTCCAACCAACCAAGTTTCATACGTTTGTTCTTGATTGAATATGTATAACTCTAATTTGAATTAATAAGACATATAGAGAAAAGAGAGAAATATAAGCATGAAGAGTTGGCGCAGTAGACATAATAGAGATTTTAAATTGTTAAATGCATTACATTACAAGCATTTTAGGATTTCCATCTTTAAAGGTTAAAATGAGAAGCCTCTAAATCCTGAATGTACAATGCTCAAAAGTGTCCGTGTAGAATGTTGACTGGTTTTGTTTGTGTTGTAGGTTAACAAATGGAGGTCTACAGCAGTGTCCCTATTTTGCATTTTGTATCCTAGATGATGTATTAGATGCAGCATCCCCAGATTGTTTACTAGTAAGCTTATTTACTAATTTACCAAATCATGCATTTCAAAAAATATTTTCAAACTAGAAATTATCATGCATTCATTTATTTAATTTCTAAAGTAAATCTTGAACAAAATGTAGAGGTGAACGGCTCTCATATTGAAAGTATGATCCACAGAGAAATAGGTGCAAAAGTCTTCCTGAACAGTCTGAGTGAGTAGATTGTTAAATGATGATTGTTTGTTTCAGAGTGTCTATGTCGAAAAGCAAAGTATTACAAAGTTCCAGTCAAACATTACACCAGCTCCTGAACTTCACTTCTATCCATCATCATTAGCATTTGGTGAGTAAGCACTCAAGTTATTAGTCATGTGTTCGTTGGTTATGTATAGTCTATACAAAAAAATTAACTCACTTCTATAGATGTTAGGAAAATTCAAAATCCTTAACAATTTGTACTAAAGATATCAATTCCAAACATCTGTTAATTTAAACTCTGAGGTGTGCAATTTTATTGTAAAAAGAATTGAAATTTAGATACAATTCACATACCTTTAGATCTCACAGTGAGCGCCTTTAGGAGCAACCACTCTTGTACTCGCCACCGATTTTTGAACAAATGAAAATGGCCATTCATTTCAACCCATGTTCACATCCATTTTGTGGGTCCATGTTTCTAATTTATTTACACTATTTCATCACAGCTTCTATTTTCGCTTAAATTTGAAAAACTCTATTCAAATTAATTTAAACAAAATCATTATTTCAGATGCTACCTGTTTGATGGAGACGGGGATAGTTCACACACAGTTCTTAGGAGTTCAACGCCAAATCATATCTGATCTCATTAAACGTGGCCCTGGTGTTCTAGCAGATCCCAGAGATGTGTTCAAGATGTCCATGTTTGCTGGCCTACTGCCCTGTGCAATAGATCCTGCCTCTGTTAACATTGCCAGGGACAACCAGAGGGCTACTGTTCTATCTATGTTGTTAGACTATAATGCAGTGGGGTTTATCAGCACTTGTATTACACAATGGGCAGAAGGAGGTTTGTCCATTCTTGTATTTGAAGGGGTGATACATCGAAACAAAATAAGTGATGTAGTAGCTATACGATTTCATCTGATTGATTAGAATATTGAACTGTAGAATATATTGAAATATATTGTACAAACAATCAATCTTTTTGTATTTCATAATTTTGTCAAATTTTACAATCTTTCCACATTTCATAATCTTCTCACTTTTCATGATTTTGTCACTATTATGCATTGTAGAATACAACCACCTGGGCTGTACCCTGAGATTCCTACTAGACTGGGCATGGAAGAAAGTAGGATCTGTAAAAGAAGCATTAGACAAACTATGTAAGTTTAGTAATTGAAATAACAACATGTTCATGCCAGCTTATAAAATTATAATTTACATATTTTGACCAAAACTCCAAACCCATGATAATGATTATGATGTTCTTCAAAATAAACTGGACTATCAAGTTCTTATGCACTGTAATATTTAAACCCCAACTGAGTGGAACGTCATTTTGCTTCCAGTGCTAAATAATGATACTTTGGTGTTGATAGGAGGAGAGTGATAGAAGTATTATAACTAACCATATTTTTGCCCATTGAAATATTTGTTCTCAGTTTGATTTCAGTCATCACATTCTTTACTCTGGAACTACAATACAAGAGTCTACAAGACCTAGAATGGGTTCATCTAATATATGAAGCAACATGTGTATATTTTACTGTTATTATATGTTTGTATCATATTTTCATCAAGGTGTACCATTGTATGACTACACTGGGCACCATATAGATGACAGCACCATGCAGTTACTCAACATGTACCAAGCTCAATTAGACCATATGGTGACAATCTTCAAGGCACTCTCAGAGCAGACACCACAAACTACTGCACAAGGTAAGTTACCTTTGTAGCATATTTTCTTTTTTTGTATGACTTCAGTTTGAGCATGGTTGTTTGTTTTACATACATTTTCTACCAAGCCTCACATGTCAATTCGGGAAATTTGATTAGGCTGCATCAAGTTATCATGATATATCGAAAAAGTATGGTATCTGTGCAAGCATGCTACATTTTGTCATATTTTTCAACATTTAGGATGATCTTTAATTCTTAAAAGGCGACCATTATGTATGATGTGTTTTGTATTGTAAACTTTATTCAAACCTTTTTCCATGACTAGGAAGCAAAGATTTGGAGACAAAGCTCAATGTGGTGACTTTGATAAGCCAGCATTTACACGTTGTCCTCTGGTGTGTAGCAAATGGCCTTCTGCCAGAGTTTCACGAGGGAGACCATCATAATAAACATTATTTCTACCCTGCATCCATCCTGAAGCAACAGTACCAGTCGCGTAGAGAAGCACTCAGGCAGCTTCATAGGTAGGCGAACAGTCCAATAGTTTTTCATCAAATCTTTCCTCCCCAACTTCTTTTTTAACCAGGGAGAAATATATGGTGTTGGAGGGAGGGGTGATATGTGGAGTCAATGATTTTGATATAATTTCCAATATTTATCAAAATGGCATCTAATCATGTATAGAAACTGATTATAAAGTGATTAGATCAGGTTACAAAGTTCTGCATACATGTTTTCTTACGAATACCTTGATATCAATGTATTTCTTACTTTTTAGCGATGTTAGTCAAACAGACCTTCTCCTGATAGATGGCATTGTGAATGAACCAAATGCTGGTGTGAAAGAACTCTGGGAGAAAGATGGCGGTGATGGTCTTTACCCACCACCAAACCTTCATGTAAGTATTTTTACAGTAACATGGGTGTTTTTAAATGTATTCAGCCATGGTACTCTTTCTGAAACTTTGTAAAAATTAGTTATTGTTTATTTTTAATTAAAAGATTGCATTAAATAGTATAGTACATGATATAAAGAGATAACTCATTAAATGATCTATCTAAATAGTTCAAATAAACAATGAATAAAGCAAGTGGGCGCAGCACCCACCTGAGATTTTGAAAATAGCCTTGCCTTGCCTCACCTGAAAATCCACTTGAAAATGAGAAAAATCATGAAAAATTGGCATATTTTGACCAATTTTGGGCTGAATTGAGAAAATGAGAATTTGCACCCATCTGAGAAAAAATCCTCGGGAGAACGTTGAATATTGTTACAATTTCATTGTGAATGAAAATTTGAAATGAGAAGATAGGCTATGAATTCCTCATTTGAAAACCAAGTATGTATATTAGGGTTGTTCAAATATTTTAATCAAGCCCTTTTAATGAATAACATAGGTGTCTGATTGTAGTACAGTTTCAAAAGTCATATAGATTCTGATTTTATTACAGGCTTTGTTGAACATCTACCTGTTAGAGAATGTCAGTGTGCAATGCAAACACTGCATGGTGCTTTATGTCTTGTTTGACCTAGTCTCCCTGCTAGCTGAGAACAACCAGGAACAGCATGAACAAGTATGGGTAAAATTCTCATTGTAATTGGGTCCCTGAAAAAATCAATCGAAACGGGGCCAGAAATCCCTAGAGGTCATGATTTTACATGATCATATACAAGTTCTCTTAATAGAGTGCAGCTTAACTTCCCTAATATTTGCCCTCATTTGAGAAGCTACATCAGCATCCTTCTACTGAGCTGGCTGAATAAATACACACTAAACTAGACCCCAATCAAAAGAGAAATTTTAAATGAATATTTTGAAAACATGATATTAATTTTAAAATTTGTGTTTTAGCTTATAGAGAGAATGAGCAGATTCTACCAAGCATTTTCCATACCTCAGGGACTTATAAGGCTCATACAAGGCTACTGGTTCCTTGACCGCAAGGACTTTGATGTAAGTGGGTTAAACTCTACATAATAAATGGCTTTTATTTATGCTGTAGTAGACTTATTTTAGTGTTTAGTGTTTATTATCCCAACGAACGAAGTTCGTTAGGGATATAGTGAAGCCCTCCGTCCGTCCGTCTGTCCGTCAGTCAGTCAGTCAGTCCGTCCGTCTGTCCGGAAGATAACTCAAATACTAGTTGACAGATTTTCTTCATATTTAGTGGAAAGATGTATATTGGTGAATAGTTTTACGCAAAAAAAAAATTTTTCAAGATGGCCGCCGCTTTAAAAATGATGGGACTTTTTCACAAAAATCATAAATTTTTCATTATAAACCAAAGTAATTTATATTATTGTTTGAAATTTTGGTAGTGTATTCACAACATTTATCTATTTCACATATATTCTGTGTTTTTCATCCTGACCCCCAGGGGCCATGTATGGGGGGGACAGGAAAACAGAAATTTTCGCTAATTTTAGATCTTTCTGAAGTATAGCTTTATTATACTCAAATGAAAGGCAATTAAGAGTAGATTGCAAATATTGTATCTTTTTTCTGATTCGAGCCTCGTAAATTCAAAATGGCCGTCTAATGTACGATTTCGCAATAATTTTTCGATCCCTTCAAAGTATGGCTATATTATACTCAAATTGAAGGAATTTTGGAGTAGATCACAATTATGGTATTATTTTTCAGATTTGTACCTCAGCAAATTCAAAATGGCTGCTTTGCAGGAATTCGCAATTCTAAAATCTAATTTTTTCATTTTCAACCAAAGTAATGAGTATAATTGATTGGAATTCGGTAATTGATATTTTGTTCGTTGGGATTTGCTACTCCGTGGAGTTGCCGTTATCTAGTTCAAACATTGAAGCAGTTAATGTAAGGGAATCAAGACGAAAATCTCATTGTTCAAAGTCCACTTGTAGCAGTTAAGAATTTAGGAAATCATGGATGGACATGAAACTGACATTAAAGGTTCCTCTGTTTATCTGTTAATTTGCTTAGTATATGCTCTAGTAATTATGGTAATGGTAGTCTTGCCTCTAGCCCCGTAAGAATCCCAATCATTAACACATTTCTGGGTTGGCAAATAGATAGTGAAGTGACCATAGGCTTGGATAATGACTTCAAATTATTTATGAGTATATGTTTGCATGATAATATAACCAAAATTTATTACAATTTTAGCAAGCCCTGACTTCTCTGCTGGATCCTATGATTGATGTGAACATATCACTATGGCAACAGGTTCGTGTCATCAAGGCATTCCTCTATCAAGGTCACCACCAGAAGGCCCTGCGGTTCATTCGTATACGGAAACCACCAATGGAAACCCCTGAACTTGTGAAGCTCAAGTTGACTGTTCTACTGGCCAATGGGTTAGTGTTTGTTGAATTGTAAATGTTTTGAAATTATATATCTAAATTCAGTAAAACTTGTTCTCGTGAATACCTGTATAAAATATATGTATGAGACGGATTTTGGTGAAAGAATGAGACAAATTGATTTAACTTAGCAAATTAGCTGAACCAATGTATAGCATATGAAAAAAAAAATATCCGTTTAAAATGTATTTTAAAGCATAAACATTTCTCTTGTTTGATCCTTAAGTGAATGTCTATTACTATTTTATGCATTATTTCCACTGTTTGATGTGTTATAGTTTGACATCTGAGGCATTTGAGTATCAGCGTTTGTGTAGAGATGAGGGTAACTTGGATGACCTTCTTTCACATTTCTTCCTAGGATGTCAACAAAGTAAGTATAAAACATAGTATAAACAACATTGGTTGACTGTTCACATGAGATGTGACTCATCAATAACAGGCAAATCAACAGACAAGATAATTGGAAAGTATAAGCCAAACAAATTACATGGAAACTGTCATTAATTGCCTGCTGTGGTAAACATTTGTGTCTAAACACAATGTCATCGATACACCATCAAATAAAAATTTTCCTTTTTGGTGTTAAATGATTGGTAGTTAAATGAGTAATTTCTTGGGGCAACATATAGATAGTAATGTCTTCATTGGATTATATCTGCATTTATTCAATGTCATATCTCATCTTTGTCAAAAGATTCATTTTGTTCAGTGAGACACACCAAAATGACCTTTGTCTTCTTGAGGTGTTTTTTATAGTCGAGGATTATTTATTGTAAAGATGAATTGAGGGCAAACAAGAGCAATAGTTGTATTGGTAGAATTAAACAATCAAACGAAATTTCTTGAATTTCAGCCAAGATGATAGATAGTCTACTTCAGCTTCCAATGAATGATGTGGAGGAGCGCCAGTTGATAGGGTACCTACAGGAGACTAAAGAGCCCAATTCTAAAGAGATCCTCATAATGCATTACTTACAGAGGTCTAGATATGTAGATGCAATACGCCTTAATGAAAGAGTCAAACAAACTGGTCTGGTAAGTCAATTAAGATATAATCAAAGAGTAATTGTTTCAATTCTATGGCAGTGTGTATGTGATCATTACCCTTTACAATAGTTACTTTGCTAATAAACTAGACTCTAACACCCGGGGTATATGACCAAAGGTCGGGAGATAATTCTTCTGGCCAGTTGTGTTATATTGTCTTAGACACCATTTTTATGTCACCACCACAAGTGGTGACATATTGTAGTCTCTAACTCTTTTGTGGATAAGCTAGTGTTTGGCATTCAGAGTTTGGCACTTGTAACTAATGGCAGGTGGTGACATTTTGCCTGTTAATACCTTGTGTTTAACTACAATCTAAGTGACATGTGCCACTTGGTGGAAGTAGATGGTCAAAATTTGGTTTTGGGTGTGTGTCATGTTCAGAGGTTAATACAACAATTCATTTAGTACTGGTATTTATAATTAAGTGCCTTGGGTCAAAAATATTATATTCGCAAAGTTAGAGATCAAAAGTCTTTTGAATAAAATTGTCATTGAGTTGCAGTCAATTGATCAAGTTTCTCAATTTCATGGCCAGAGCTGTCAAAAACCTAATCATTGATGTTATAAACTAACCCTATTTGATCCTTATTCTTTATTGAGCCAAGGACAATAAGTAATATTATGTTTTTGATTTTTGATAGTCACAGGCTGGTATCGAAATATGTGTCCGCTGTGACGGAGCATGCTATTTTTCATAAAAACATTAAGAATACTTCACGATTTATTTTTTAACTCATATGTTTCGTTATACCATACAAAATTACTTACTCCATGCAATGGATATATCATTTGCGGGTAACTTTCACTTCTGATTGAAGTCCAATTACGCTGGGAAGAAAAGCTATTGAAAATGGCACCGGAGTATCATACTTCAAAATGTACCATTTCTTGTTTAACTTTCTAATGGCACGATAAAGTGACACGATAATATTTACACATGGTTTCAGTATAACTATGAAGGTATAAATGAGATGTTGATGTATTTGGTCTTTTTAATTCTTTTATAAAAAATAATGTTTAATTTTTTTGTCCGCTGTGACGGAGCAGGTGCAAATATGAACTGTGAAAATGCTCCGTCACAGCGGACAAAAAATATTAATATTATTTTTTATAAAATAATTAAAAAGACCCAATGCATTAATATCTCATTAATACATTCAGAGTTATGCTGAAAACATATGTTAATATTATCGTGTCACTATATCATGCCATTAAAAAGTTAAAAAATAAATGGTACATTTTAGAGTTTGATACTCTGGCGCCGTTTTCAATAGATTTTACTCCTAGCGTTATTGGACTTCAAACAGAAGTGAAGGTTACACGCAAATGATATATCCATTGCATGGAGTAAGTAATTATCTTTGATATAACGAAACATATGAGTTAAAAAATAAATCGTGAAGCATTCTTAGAGTTTTTATGAAAAATAGCATGCTCCGTCACAGCGGACAAATCTTTCGATACCAGCCTGTGATAGTACACATTGTAAATTATAAATACTACAGTCACAAACATTTTTTTACATTCAATTTGAATTTTATTGGTACCAATTATGTTATTCTGAATAGAATTTCAATGATGACATAATGAAGATGCTTTTTAGCTTGATCGTCCAAATGATAAATTTTAGTTTACAAGGTTCAATTTTATATTTTTTGCAGCGAGGGACTATGGATAATGAGGATAGATAAATTTTCTTTAATCTTAGGTTTATAATATTCTTTAAATTGTGAATTTCCATCAAAATAAATTTGCAAAACTAAAATGAAAATCCTTATTACCCAAAGTCTTCATAAGCATACCTATACATAGATAACAATAATATAATAAAAATGGTAAAACTCATTCTTTTGCATATTATATTCAATTTTCCAATAAATTCTTTTTATCTGTGTATTCAATCTTAATCCAATAACTTTGTATTTAATACAGACATGGTATATGTACAGATGTTGATTAACAAACAACACATAACAATTAATTTAACAAGAATTTAGAATATTTTCTCATTTGTGTTTTAAATATGTCTAGTGGGGTTTACACCTTGATGTGTCATATTTGCCCTGAGGCCCTTGATTCTAGGTTACTATGGTAACCAGTTTCTTATATTGATGTGTCATTCTATGCTACACTCAAAATGATAATCAATGAAATGTGAATGATGAAATTAAACATTTCTCTAAATTCAAAACCATTGATGCTATTTGAGAATATAACTGTTTCACACTTAAATCACTCCATCTGCACATTAAAATCCACCATTGAGAAGGTTCTTCTTAAATTAGTCACATTTGAGAGTCAAACTCTAGTTACATGTTTCGTAAAAAGAGAAAGCACCTCTATAACATGTCTAGAAAATAAAAACATGGAATAAGAATCATTGCTACAATAGTTGCTTTAATAACACATTCACAACACTTACATTTACCTTGTTTGGTAATAACCCTACAACATTTATAACATCACGTCATAAAAACAAAACATCTGCATAGAAAGGAACTATATGTACATGTATGTTGTTACTTGTTAGTGATTTTGCAAATTCTTCACATAGCACGCATAGGAAATACTAAATACATGTAGTACTGAGTAGACATTTTTACAAAGCATTAATTATTTTATAAAAAAATATAATAGTTTTTATATAATAGTTTTTGCTAGGTTATAATAAAGCACTTAACATATTGTATTCTCCCAGATTGATATATTTGTGTTTAAAGCATATCATAGGCATTTGGAGATGATCGCGTTCTCACTGTTGATCATGTATATTACTAGAGCTGGCATCAAATGTCGGAATGGTCGATTGTCAGTCGAATGCTCTCTGCGACACCCATGTCGACACAACGCCTCTTGATCGACAGTTTGAACTCACAACATAATAAGCTATTTCCCTAAGAATTAAAATCTTTGTTACTACCTGCTGTATGGTGTATTTTAGTGAAGTTTTACCGCCTACATTTTCAAATTTTCTTTTTGTTTCGAATTAGGTCTCGTGCCCCTCGAGATTTACCCTTGAGATTTATTTTCAATGGCTGCCCGGAAATAACAACAGAAATCGTAGTTTTATGTCTATTTATTGCTTTTTCGTCAAAGTCTGATACTTAAACATGGTTTACCTGTAAGTTAAATATAAGACATACAACTGAGGATGACTATTGTGCATCGTATTGCTAATTACAAGCCTAGAAAATCTAAAATTCAGACGAATTTTCTTCAAATTTTTTTTCATTTTTCGAATATCATTGGACCCGACAATGTCGATATCGTTGTCGATCAAGAGCTCCTACATGTCGACATTAAAATCCTATTCGATGCCAGCTCTATATATTACTGTATCATATTTTGTGTGATTCTACTCTTTGTATTTCACAATGAAAACTTCAGCTGGTCCTGAAGTGGGACTTGTTCCAACAACTAAGTGCCCTTCATGGTTCACAGTAATTGTATTTGGAACTTCCAACGCATCCACAGATATTAACTTGATGAATTGATGTTCTGGGGACAGTATATGGATTCTGTTATTGTCCATGTCGGCTATTAGTATATGTCCCATATCATCAGTACAGACACTACTGGGTTTAAACAGATCTTGGTTTTGCTCTCCATTGTACTCATAAAGAAGCTTGCCATTTCTATCCCTGCACTTCACAGAGTTATCCCAGTAATCCGCAATTAGTATATCATTGTTTGGAGTGACAGCTATTGTGCCCACTTGAGATGTAAACATACCAGTTGGTGTAGCGCTTCTAATCCTCATCAATGACATATCCATGTGATAAATTGCTTTGTTATTGTGACCTTCCGCTTTTATCACCAGCTCATTTAAATGATTGAATACTATACAGTTTGCTGCATATAAAGGTGTTGGTAGGCTTCGCTTGAGTTGTCCAGTGATGTCAAATATCTTCAGCAAGTTAGATCCTTCATCTTCACATGATACAACAATAACATCCTTATTGGATGCTACATCTTTTACTTGTTTTTCTACCAGCTTTGTCTTTAAGTCCCAATTCTGATCAAAGATCACAGCTATTGCAGTACTCCCTGATAACCATTTCTTATGTCTTCTACCCATTATTAATATATCTTTGTTTTCCAAGTATTCTATTGTTTTCACATCTGAAAGATCCTTTACTATTATGCGCTGTATAAGCTGGCAAGTATTCTTAAGTCTACCCTTTCTTTCTAAAATCTTCGCTGCCTTCATTTTTGTCTTCATGAGTTTGACTTCTTCAACATGTAAACAAGAATCACTGTGCGATCGTTGTACTGCATTACATTTTTTCACTTCAGCTAGATTGAGGCTGTTATGAGATTTAAGCTGGTGCTTTTCTTTTTCTAGCTCATTTTTGCTTTCTTGTGTCAAGTCTTCTTCAGGTCCTTTTTCCAAACTCGGACATGTTGGATGAGCTACTGAAAGAAGCTCAGTCAGGCCTACTCTTTGTTTCATTTGACTGTGAACAGTTGAATAAATTGCTGGATCATTTTTGTTTTGTTGTTTTGAAGAAGCAGCAGTATCAACTTCATCTATACCTTCTTGCATTTCCATAACTTCCAGTTGCTTTTTTGGCTCTTCAGCTTTTGTCTCCAGCTGGATTATCTTAGGGACCAAGACTTTGCTGTCAGTATTTTTATTTCTCATTTTTACTTGTGCTTTTAGTTGTTTCTCTTGCTCCTCGTCCATCATCATTGGAGATATTTTCTCAGACTCTCTTTCCTCTGTTTTAGTAGGTTTTAGGGGTTTAGGTGGTATTGGAGGTTTGCTCTTAAGCTGGACTGGGGATTTATCAGGTTTTCCTGTTTGTCATTCCACATCATCTTTGTTTAACTTCATTGAAGAGGGGTTATCATTGCTGTCAGCTTTCCCATTTCTCCTTTTTAGTTGTGCTTCTTGTATTTCTTGGAGAAGTTTATACCATAAGTCACGTGGCATGGGTTGAAAAGTTTGGTCCATTGGAGTGAAATTACCTGTAGATTGCATTGGGAAAGTGTGGCGTTTTAAAACCACCTCCTCTCTCTCAAATTCAGGTATTTTTGGTAGTTTCAGTTTTTCTCTCAGTTGCTGAGAATCTTGAATGTTACACTGCTCCATGAGCTTTTCTATGTTGATCTTAATGGCCATAAAGTCAGTCAATGATCTAACCTTTTTGTTTTGATCAACCAGATAGTTAGCCAGTGCCAAGTTGTCCTTTGTTTGAATTAAGTTGTACTCCCATAAACACAGCTCAAGCTCAATTGCCACTGTCTTATTGGTATCATTGGTATCTTTTAGAGTGCTAACAAATTTGTTGAATGCATATGTTGATCGCATTTTCAATAGTTCCAAGAATTTTGTACATTGTCGAGTGTTGGTCTGTTCTGATAAGATATCTTCCTTCATTTCCTTGGTTATGACATTTTCTTGGTACCATATGTCTGCCATGGAACGAACATTCAAAGATTTCACTAGGGAATCTTGACATGATGTGAGAGCTTTGATGTGGACTCCAGACAATGAGACATCTTCATAAGAAAATCTGGTGGTTTTGGTTTCCTTGCCCTCGTCCAATCTTTCTAGATTGATTAGCTTATTTGCTAACTGCCATATTTCTTTCAATGAGTCTTTGGTGGTGCTTGATCTTTCGTGAATCTTTTTACAAGCAAGTCTATAGGCAATATTTATGTTGGATCTAGTTAGATAAACTGTTTGATCACATAACTGTGATTCGATTTCATCGGCCAAATGCTCATGATATGCTTTTAATGAGTCGACAAAACAATTAAAACCAAATACAGTTTTAGACTCTAAAATGTTCAACAGATATCTACATTTCTCAGTCCTCAATTTTTCACTTGAGATGATTTCTTTGTCATCTGATCCAATTACTTCTTCCTCATACAGAATTTCAATTATATCATCAACCTCTAAATCTTTAACTAACTTTCCTCGACAAGCTTTTAGTGCTCTTACATAGACCTCGGGCAATTGTTTGTCTTCCATGGTGTTTCTGTTGGTCCTGTAAATGATACGTTAATAAAGAATCGTTTAAACGATTAAGTACTTTTTGAGATCACAATGATATTGATGAATTTCATGCAAAAATGCTCTCATTTTCTTGATTTTTCATTCCATGTTTCTCATTGAAACTCACAGAGTAAAAAAAATATATACAAAGTGATGTACAAAAATTATTGTACAATAACAATGAAACCTGTAAAGTGGAACACGTAGAAGTTGTAGTACACCCACTAGTAGACGACTTTTCACTAAATTAGTTAATGTTAAATGAACCTCTATGATTGGAACACCTCCCAAGTGGAACACTTTTTTTAGAAGTTACAAAGGTGTTCCGCTTAGACAGGTTTTACTGTAACTACGAGGGGTGATCAATAAGTAATGGACGCTTTTTTACACAGATACCTTTTATAGACCAATCCCTTTGATTTTCCTACCAGTGATACATCATTCAATTATCTATCAATTCTGAAGATTTGAAGACAAAACATATAATACATATTGATATATCCTTATTTCCGTGAAGGAGGTACAGGTACCCCGGGACCGACATTTACGTCACATATTCAGTTTTTAGCCAGTTTGGTAAATTTCAGTTAGATTTGAACTTTTTATATGCAACAAGTGTTGTGTTGTTTGAAATTTCTTGCTGACTGGTAACACATAAACAGAAAGTATTGTGATGTCAGAGTGTTGTATGGAAGGGGTTTGCAGGTCAATTTGAGAAAGCATTGTGGAAGAAAGGGGTGGTGAGAGAAGGGAACACCCTACTCCATATGGACAATGCACCTGCCGACAGATCTCAAAATGTTCAGAAAACAATATCTCTGGGCCTTAAAATTGAGCCCTTGGCCGATGTACCATATTGTCCAGATCTGCTCACATGTGACTTGTTTATTTCTATACTACTTATTTCTATAGAGAAAGGACGCAGGATTATTGACATTGATGAAATAAAACAACCCGTGCAACTGCGTCTTGCTACTATGTCAGAGAATGGATTCAGCCTTGTCTCACAATCTTGAGTTGAGAGGATGAGGAATTGTGTACATGTAGCACTTGATGGAACCTATTTAGAGGGCCCTGTGGAATGAATGTGGCATGAATACCACATAGTGATGATAAAATAATCTAAATCAACTATGGCAAAACAAAATGGGGGTAATTCATGACCATAATGGTTTGTTTTGTTCAGCCTGCATTCAACTGCATTGCATGTTAAACAAGCTAAAACAGCTTCAGAATATGTGACGTAAATGTCGGTCCCGGGGAACCTGTACCTCCTTCACGGAAATAAGGATATATCAACATGTTTTATATATTTTGTCTTCAAATCTTCAGAGTTGATAGATAATTGAATGATGTATCACTGGTGAGAAAATGGAAGGGATTGGTCTATAAAAAGCATCTGTGTAAAAAAGCGTCCATTACTTATTGATCACCCCTCGTATATGGTAAATTCAGGTTCATGTATTTATTAGTTGCTCTAATCTACACACTTTTATAAAACACATTTTATATTTAAAAGCTTCCAGGATACCATTTCATATTGCCCCACATGACCAAATGATGTTGCTGCTATATTTTGACCAATCATAAAACATTAACTTATTTTAGGTCTCATTAGATAAATATTTTCCCTATATTATGTGAAAGTTTCATTGAGAAGCATAGAAAAGTAATAAATGAGAGGTTTTTGCATGACCTTGTTGAATGACTTTCACCTAATATTATAGGTATCAATATTTGATATACAGTATACTTGACTTGTCTGTCTAGCTTATTTACTTTTTTAAAGATGACATTACGATTAGATAGTAAACAGTTGGGGAGTCGTCTTGAACTCTAGTAGACACTTTATTCAATATTTGTTCTTTCTTCTTGTTGATAAAGTTTACTTTAACTACTTGATTAATATTCTTAAAATATGTACAGATGTCTTATGATCGAGATCAGATCTTTTGGGGTGGCCATATTGGATTCTATTGGATCTTAATTATGCCATTACTTCCAGTTATATGATAACTCCAGTCTTAAAAGTTTTACAACTTGGAATATTCTTTGGTGACAACCACTGAATTTTGATTGCCTCTCCTTTCATCACTTAAGTTGTTAGGATAACTACATATTGTTAACATCCTTAGTCTTATGCGACAAAATATACTCTATTCTACATACCTATCAAGCTGGATGGTGCAGACTGTGATTGATGCCCTTGTCAAATAGGCCCGAATTGAGCTTCTTTCACTGGAATTGTCATCGGAGGAAATTAATTGTGATACTCACGAATCATTGTGAGTCATGAGACTGTGTCATGTCATGAGGCATTCTCACTGTCTGAAATCATAATTAGACATAATAAGAGAATTTGAGAATTTTCAACATAAATTTTAATTCTACTTGTACTAATATGTACATATATGTTCATAAGTATAAATATGTGAATAAGTTACGTATTGAAATCATGTTTTGATATAAGGATGAAATTACTAATAATACTTTTGTCAGGTTTGACCTAATACAGAATACACGTTTTAGAAACGTATGGATATGGTATTGATGCATTCATCGTTCTCCTAAAACTTTTATATTACTAGGAAGCATTCTTAGGACTTGCCAGAGAAGTATATTGTATATAGGTCATATGTCAACTTCAAGGGTCAAAACAAATTTATTTTAAGTTTCTAAACGTTTGGCCTTATACTTGGCTGTTTCTTGCAATGAATTAAATTGTGATTTCCTCTCCAAAGTCCAGGTATGTCTCAGATTCCTTCAATAGTCCAGATATTTTAGTCATTTACAAATATCCAAAAGACCATATCTGACCTCAGGTTTCAGATCTGACCTCTCATTGACCTTCAGTGTCCTTTGAAAGATTTTTCAAATCATTTTTGGAGTCAAACATCAAGGTCATCGGGCAAATCTTTGATAAGTTTTTAAGAAAACAAATAAATATCCACCAAAACACGCTACTAATGCAAGAATATAATATAGCCTTACCTTAGCATGTTAGAAAGGTGTTGAAGGTGTAGTTTTGGAATGTCCCCCCGCTACACTGCTTGTTATATGTGATTTGATTATATAACACATAATTTGCTGACAGACTTTATATTGTGAATTGATATTTTGAACTTAAAGATGTATTCTGTCCAACATTTTTTATATGTTTTTACAATATACGATACATTAAAGCACCATTTGACTGAAATGTGACTGCAATGTTTCAATATAGTAATATAAATAAGGATTTCTTTGAATTATGGTGAAGTGAATTTTCTCATGGTAATCCAACTATGTTCATAAGACCTTTACGATTCAGTCTTATTTTGGCCATTTTGTCCTACATATCTGACATATCTAAGTACATTATTTTGAGAAAGGATGTATCTTTAAAGAACATGTTTACCATAATGACATTTTTATTGCTTTATACTTAGCTAGAAATTGTTACTTGTATTTGGTTTGAGTAGTTGCTGCCAAGTTGAAAAAAATTTCAAATATTATTTTATAGATAACCTTATTTGAAACTCTCAGAAATTAAAACCAGAAAACTGCAACTCCACGGAGTAGCAAATCCCAACGAACACTATAACATAGAATCTGTATTTCTCACAAAAAAATAAAAATATTGGAAACATTAGAGATATATCAGAATTTCTACCAATTTTAAAAAAGCATTTGGGTGACCATTTAAAGATGTTAATTTAAGAGAAAAAAAGGCTCCAAAACTTAATGAAATATGTAGTTTGGATGTTCATTTATGTCTGTGGATTATATTTTATACCACAAACACTTTATAAATACCTGAAATTTGCAATAAAAGTGCCCAAAAATTGTTGTTTCGAAATTCCCCATTTTTCCTGTATCGCGCTAGTCACGTGACCATTATGCGTAGCAGGCAATGTACAGATATTACAGTACATATAATATGTTCAATATGGCAAACATCAGCGATTCTGATTCCCGGGTTCTGGGAAATGGCTATATAAATCGGCGAAAGGGTGTAATTTGAATGAAGACAATTTAAGGAGGGGAAATGTGTGCAAGTATGGCAGTAAGAGAGCAGATATGGGGACTTTAGACAAGAACTATGACGGAGAATCAACTAAAAATGTGAGTTCTGGAATGAAGACCCGTTGCCATTGACTGAAGATTCCAGCGATCCTATTATCATACTCAGTTTGAATCTAGACGCGGAAAACAGATTATGAAAACAGGTTTTCTGCAAAGTTATCAAATTTAGAAAATATGGATCTTGTTTTTGAGTGGCTTCACAAGCATTTAGATACAAGACTTGGCGCTATCTCTTGTCAAATACATGCACTGGACTTGCAGTAAATTGGCCATTGCAAATTGCAAAATCAGATCGTCAAATTAATCGCTTCGTTTTTAAACCTACGCTTCATATCTTCTTCCAAAACTTTAGGATTCGATAGAGATAAGTTATAACTTGTACTGGAAAAAATGGCAGATCCTACCTTAATTTAGAATCGCTGATTTCTCTGGACAAATTCCGAGAAGAAATTGTTCAACATCGCGATCACCTCAGACAACATGTCGCGTGCGTGTCACTCTGAACTCATGTGATAAAATACGGCATCTTGATTGGTTACTACTCGTGTTGTCATGACGCGAAAAGCAGTAGTAAACACTGAATATGTTAATGAACTGCCATATATGGAACAATTGTCTTTCTGATTGGTTAACTTTACACGCGTCCTAAATGAATATAGTAGTCGTAGTAAATGATTCATTGATAACTCTGAAAGTGGGCGTGACCAGCTTTATTTTGACACCAAATTCAAGATGTTTCAAATCAAAATGGCCTCGCAAGACGAGGTTGAAATATCAGAAAAATGAAGGAGATAGTGACACCTTTTAATCTTAAGTTTATACCAATATTACAAAAACATATGTTACGTTCGAAAATAACAGAAAGTAAAAACAGCAATTAAAATATGATAACAATATATTTATATTTTGAAAACTAAATAATATAACAATAATATAAAGGAGGTTTAATACTTAAGTGATGTCCAATCAATGATACGGCTTATTCTTGATGTCGATAAATGTCGTTGACGATCCTTGAGAATGTTCCAGATCACGGAATGTTTCAATAATCGTTGATAGTTCTCCAATGTTTGTAATAATCCAATAATGTTTGTTGTAATCCTATAATGTTCGTATCCAATAATGTTTGATGATAATCCACAAATGTTTAATGATAATCCACGAATGTATATGATAATCCGTATATAGTGCGTGTTGTAATATATGTCCATATAAAATCCTTAGGTTGTATGTTTGTAATGTTATAAATGTTCCCAAAGTAGGTGTCTGTAATTTTCTGCTAAGAAGATGTCCTTTTGATCAACTTTAAAATTCTGCTAACAGCCCAAATCAGCTCTCTCATTATATAGTGCAAAGGCAAAGTCCAGATGTTTCAAGAAGTTACAATTTCTGGAAATCAACACTGATTGGACATCTTAAGTCACATGATTCAATCTTGATTTAATGATTATAGTTCCAGTACTTTCTAGAAGACCAATGGTTAATGAGTCATTCAGTTCAGTTATGTTTACAAGATATAATGTCATTGTGACCTTGACCTAAGATCTCTAATGAAGATCAGTTACAGTATATGCATATTGATAAACTAAACTTAATGTGAATATAATAGAATATAATACTGTAACACCTCCCTCCTTAAAAGAAAAGTTTTGAATACAATGAAAAACTTTTACAATAATATCTGGTGTAGCGAGGGTTACATTTTTTTAAAGATGAGGTTGAGACTTACATAACATTTGTTTACAATAGTCAAATACAATAATATTTATAAAGTTACAGACTGAGTAAAACCCGAAAACATATTATACAATAATATTATCAAATCACACTCTAAGTACAATCTTTTTATTATATCAACACATAGCCTTAGGCAAATGCAGTATAAATAGAATAACCTCTTAAAAATAGAGACATTACACTCTTGAAAGAGTGTCAGCAATCAAATTATCCTTGCCTTTGATGTGTCTTATGTCAAGATTGTACTCTGACAATAACAGACTCCACCTCAACAATCTACGATTCTTGTTCTTCATTCTATGAAGGAATGTCAGCGGATTGTGATCAGTAAATACAGTAACCACATGAACTGGTGCACTAACATATACTTCAAAATGTTGTAATGACAGAAGTAATGCTAGACATTCCTTTTCTATGGTGGAGTAGTTTTTCTGATGTTTATCAAATTTCTTTGAATAATAACACACTGGATGATCAATACCATCCCTTTCTTGTAATAGAACAGCTCCCATTCCTACATCAGAAGCATCTACTTGAATCTTGAATGGCTTGCTAAAATCAGGTGCAACAAGCACTGGTTCTTCACTTAGTATGGCCTTGATTTTATCAAAGGCTGTATGACATTGCTCAGACCACACATATTTGATGTTTTTCCCAAGTAAATTGGTCAATGGAAGAGCAATTGAAGAGAAATTTGGACAAAACTTCCTATAAAAGCCAGCCATTCCAAGACTTCTCATTAATTCTTTCTTGTTAGTAGGAGCTGGGAGTTGTGTAATTGATTCCACTTTGGCACTCACTGGTTTGACCTGTCCTTGACCTACCACATGGCCCAGATATTCAACTGTGGCTTTACAAAATTCACTCTTAGCCAAATTGATGGTTAAATTGGCCAGAGAGATTCTTTCAAACAACTTACGCAGCAAACACATGTGTTCATCAAAAGTGTTAGAATAGACAATTACATCATCGATGTATACACCAGTGTTTTTGAGATCTGCTAATAAGCCATTCATCATTCTTTGAAATGTGGCAGGTGCATTTTTCATACCAAATGGCATAACTTTAAATTGGTACAAACCATCAGGAGTAACAAAGGCAGATACCTGTTTTGCTCTTTCAGTTAATGGAACCCCTAGGAATCCTTTGAGGAGATCAAATTTACTGACATATTTAGCAGTTCCAATTTTGTCAATACAGTCGTCAATTCGTGGTATGGGATAAGAATCAGTCTTTGTTACTCGATTCACCTTGATATAATTAACTACTAGCCTACGTCCACCATTTGATTTTGGTACAATGAAAGCAGGTGAACTCCATGGGCTATTGCTCTTTTCAATTATGTCATTTTCTAACATATAATTGACCTCAGCTCTCAAATCTTCAGATTTTGATGGATTTACTCTATAAGCATGTTGCTTAATAGGGTTTACATCTTGGACTTCAACATCATGATAAGCTATAGATGTCTTAGTCGGTACATCAGAGAAGATATCAGTGAACTCATGAATTAATTCTGTGACTTGCTGTTTTTGATCATTTGTCACATGATGCAATTTATGATCTAGATTTGATAATACTTCAGAGTTCTTTAACCTGGACAAACCTTTGATATCTTCATAGTCTAAATCAGTACAATTGATATCATTTGAATCTTGTAGATCAGTTTCAGTTATAAGGACAGGTGCCAAAGTGACCACAGGTTTAATTGAGCCATGCTCTTTGTCTGGCTCAAAGTACCTTTTCATCATATTGATGTGACACAATTGTGTTTCTTTGCGCCTATCTGGAGTTTTGACAATATAATTGAGGTCATTGACCTTGGAATCCACTACATAAGGACCATAGAATTTTGCTTGTAGCGGATTTGTCTGAAGCGGCAGTAATATAAGAACTTTGTCACCAGGCTGGAATGATCTTTCTTTGACTTTTCTGTCATACCAAGTTTTCATTTTATCTTGGCTATTTAGCAAATTCTCTTTGGCTATTTCACAAGCCTTTGATAGGCGCTCTTTAAACCCAGTGACATAGTTCAACAAATTAAACTTTTCAGTTTCTGAAAGCCACTTTTCTTTGAGCAATTTAAGTGGACCACGCACAGAATGACCAAATACCAGCTCAAATGGACTGAACCCTAAAGATTCTTGCTTAGCCTCTCTGGTAGCAAACAGAAGCAATGGTATGCCCTCATCCCAGTCTTTCTCATATTCAAAACAGAAAGCTCTAATCATGGTCTTAAGCGTCTGATGGTAACGCTCTAGAGCTCCTTGAGACTCTGGGTGATAGGCACTTGACTTACACTGTTTGATACCCAAGGTATCCATTACCTGTTGGAATAAGCCTGACATGAAATTTGAGCCCTGATCAGACTGAAGATCTTTTGGCAGTCCAACTAAGGTGAAAAATTTGATGAGTGATTTCACTATGTTTTTGGCTTTGATATTTCTAAGTGGAATCGCTTCTGGAAACCGTGTGGCCATACAAAGAATAGTGAGTAAATATTGATTACCAGATTTTGTTTTTGGTAATGGACCAACACAGTCAATAAGAACCTTGCTAAATGGTTCATCGAATGCAGGTATAGGGTGTAAAGGAGCAGTTGGAATTTTCTGATTAGGTTTCCCTACCATTTGACATGTATGACAAGACCTACAATACTCTTGGACATCTTGTTTTAATTTGGGCCAATAGAAATGATTGAGTATTTTATGGTATGTTTTAGTTACTCCTAAATGACCTGCCATGGGAGAATCATGAGCTAGACTCAAGATTTCCTTATGATATGATTTTGGGACAACAATTTGATGTACAATTGCCCAATCGTCTTCGGGGGAAGCTTCAGGAGGTCTCCACTTTCGCATTAATATGCCATCCTTTTTGTAGAAACAAACAGGGACCTTGTCAGCTTCATCAATAGTAAGACATCTTTTATGAAGATCAATGAGTGATGGATCATGCTCTTGTTCATAAATTAACATGTGTTTAGAATGAGGATCATTTTTCAAAGAATCACTATCAGAAATAGAGGATGAAACCTCAGAACAAGGAGGGGATGAAACCTCATGAACACTAGCAGAAGAAGATGAAACTTCATCAGGACTAGCAAGAGCGGGCGAAACCGCATTAAAATAGTGATCCTGCTCAGAAGGTGAATCCCCTCTGGCAATAGGCTTTTTCAATGAAGAATTTGCCTTAATAGATGACTGCTTGGCTTGAACAGAAGGCTGTTTCAATGAAGAATTTGTCTTTAAAATAGGATAAGGATCATCTTTAACAAGTGGTGAGTGACATTCATCATCAAACAAGGAGCTTAAAAATCCACTATCAAAGTCATCTCCCACAGACGAATCCCCGCTATTAGCTAACCTTTTAGCCATAGCCCTAGTAACAGCACAAGCAGGATATATATCAGAGTCCTCTTGGACAGAATCCTCAATAGAACAAGGCTGATCTGAGACAATGGGGTCTAACGATACCTTACCCCCAGCTAAATCATTGCCTAAAAGCAATGCGACTCCTTCAACAGGAAGTTGTGGCCTAACACCAACAATAACTGGCCCTTTGACTAACTCTGATGTGATATGAATACGATGGAGGGGAACTTTAGTAAAACCTAATTCAATGCCTTGCATCAAAATATGGGTACCTGTGAATGACTCCTCAGATAAAGGAAGGACACCTTCTAACAACAAGGTCTGAGATGCACCCGTGTCTCTAAGAATCTTAACTGGCTTTGAATTGGTATCATCACTTGACAGTGACACAGATCCTTCCGACATGAAAGGCTTATAATCCTCCATAATATCACTATGAGTAGATTTCTCAGTATGAGTATATGAATCCCAAACAATGGGCTTTCTTGAAATGGGAACTGTAACACAACCATTTGAATGAGCAGAACCAGACATCTCTCTTCTATTCTTAATCCTATAGCATTCAGAAATAAGATGACCAGGCTTTTTACAATAGTTACAGGTGACGTTTGATTTTGGACCTGAAGAATTTGATTGATCTGATTTTGAGCTAGAATTCTGTGATGAATTAGACTGGTCTTTTGCTTTGTTTGATGTATTTGATGATGAGGACTGATTTGATTTAGAGTCATATGAAGGTTTGTTACCTTGATAACCTCTAAAGTTAGGATTACCTTTGATAAAACTACCCTTATGAGTAAGAGCATAATCATCAGACAGGGTGGCAGCTTGACTTAAAGTTTCTACCTTGTGTTCATCTAAGTAAGTTCTAATGTGATACTGAACACAGTTTTTAAATTGTTCTATTAGCATAAGCTCTCTGAGCTTTTTAAACTCTTCAGATACATCTTTAGAGACAAGCCACCTGTCAAAAAGCTGCTCTTGCTCTCGAGCAAACTCAACATGGGTTTGGTCACTCTGTTTGTGGGCATTTCTAAATTTTTGTCTGTAAGCTTCTGGCACTAGTTCATAAGCTTTAAGAATTGCATTTTTAACTAGGTCATAATCAGAGCATACTTCTCCTGAGAGAGAGGCAAATATTTCACTTGCTTTACCAATGAATACACTCTGGAGCATAACTGGCCATGCAGATTTAGGCCAGTCTAGGCTCTGAGCGACCTTTTCAAAATGTGTAAAGTATTTATCAACATTTTTCTCTTGAAATTTAGGAACAAATTTGAGAAATTTTGAAGCGTCAAACCTATTTTCAAAATGTTGATGCATAGTAGCATGTTCATCAGTTTTGGATTTGGCTTCTATTTCAAGTCGTTTTAATTCAATTTCTTTTTCCTTTTGAATTTCTTGTTCTCTTAATCTTGTTTCTCTTTTCTCTCTTTCATTTTGCATTTCTAACTCTTTCTCTCTCAATTCAAGCTCTTTGAGCCTAATAGGATCAACAGGCTCAACATGTTGGGCCGGCTCCATGGAAAGCTTTAACGCTTCCTCAGGCAGAATTTCTTCTGCTACCAAATATTGCACTAAAAGGTTTTTAATTGTGCCTTTTCTGTAGGAAGTTTTAACTGCCAAGCCAACATGTTTAGCCAGTGCCAGAAGATCAGTTTTCTTTAACTTGTCAAACTCCTCCAAAGAGGGCGCTTCTAAAAATGTCTCAACCTCAAAACTCATTTTTGATTAATTGCTGTCTTCACAAATTAAATGTGCAAGTTTTAGATTTTGAATTTTAAAATATTTGTATTTTAGCTTGTTATAGTTGTTTCCCGGACGAGCCCCCAATTTCTGTTACGTTCGAAAATAACAGAAAGTAAAAACAGCAATTAAAATATGATAACAATATATTTATATTTTGAAAACTAAATAATATAACAATAATATAAAGGAGGTTTAATACTTAAGTGATGTCCAATCAATGATACGGCTTATTCTTGATGTCGATAAATGTCGTTGACGATCCTTGAGAATGTTCCAGATCACGGAATGTTTCAATAATCGTTGATAGTTCTCCAATGTTTGTAATAATCCAATAATGTTTGTTGTAATCCTATAATGTTCGTATCCAATAATGTTTGATGATAATCCACAAATGTTTAATGATAATCCACGAATGTATATGATAATCCGTATATAGTGCGTGTTGTAATATATGTCCATATAAAATCCTTAGGTTGTATGTTTGTAATGTTATAAATGTTCCCAAAGTAGGTGTCTGTAATTTTCTGCTAAGAAGATGTCCTTTTGATCAACTTTAAAATTCTGCTAACAGCCCAAATCAGCTCTCTCATTATATAGTGCAAAGGCAAAGTCCAGATGTTTCAAGAAGTTACAATTTCTGGAAATCAACACTGATTGGACATCTTAAGTCACATGATTCAATCTTGATTTAATGATTATAGTTCCAGTACTTTCTAGAAGACCAATGGTTAATGAGTCATTCAGTTCAGTTATGTTTACAAGATATAATGTCATTGTGACCTTGACCTAAGATCTCTAATGAAGATCAGTTACAGTATATGCATATTGATAAACTAAACTTAATGTGAATATAATAGAATATAATACTGTAACACATATCTATTTTTTTCATTATATATTTATTTCTTCATTATACATACATTTGTTTTATACTACATTGATTTATTTTTGCAAAACCTTTGCTATTAGATCTTTAAGAGTTTTTAAGGCACAAATAATAAAGACAATATCAAAATAGATCAGAAAATTATTGCGAAATTCCTCATAAGGTGGCAGCCATTTTGAATTTTACGAGGCCCAAATTACAAAACCGATACAATACATGTATTTGCAATCTACTATAAATTGCCTTTCATTTGAGTATAATAAAGCAATACTCAGAAATATCTCAAAATTAATGCAAATTCCTGTTGGCAGCCATTTTGAATTTTCTGAGGCACAAATCGGAAAGACAATGCCAAAGTAATGATCTACCCTAAATTTCCTTCAATTTGATAATATAGCCATACTTTAAAGGGGTCAGAAAATTATTGCAAAATCTCACATAAGGTGGCCATTTTGAATTTTACTTGGCCAAAATTACAAAACCAATACAATATTTGCAATGTACTCTAATTGCCTTTCATTTGAGTACAATAAAGCTATACTTTAGAAAGATCTCAAAATTAAAGCAAATTCCCATTTTCCCAACCCCTAATACATGGCCCCTGGGGGTCATGTTGAAAAACTCGGAATATATATGAAATAGATAGAACATGTTGTGAATATACTACCAAAATTCGAAACAATAATATTTATAACTTTGGTTTAAAAAGAAAAACTCAGAGGGGGAGAAACACCAGGGTTTAAAGATGACATACGCTTATAATGTAAATCTGTATTGAGATGACATCGTCGCTGATTGGTCAAAAGTCGACAAACAAATGACGTCATCAATGGCGGTTTCAAAATTTTCGAAATACGCTTCGAATAATATTATGTTCATTTCTGGCGTGTTAACCAATATCATAGCTTCTCATTTCACATCAAGATAAGGAAAGGTGTACGGAATATGCCTATGTCAATTAAAACATCCCATCGAAGTGTAATATTTGATAACTAGCCGATGAAAATTCGAATGAACGAAGGTGGTAAGCAAGAGAGGTAATTATGTCTGTCATCTTTAAACTCTGGGGCTTTCCCTCATCTTAGAAAAACTTAAGATTTTCACGAAACCAGCCATTTTTAAAGCGGTGGCCATCTTGGAATTTTTTTGTTATTGTATACAGCTATTCACCAATATGAATAATATGAAGAAAATCCGTCCACTAGTATTCGAGTTATCTTCCGAACGGACAGATGGACTGACTAGTGGACTGACAGACAGATGGAGGTCTTCACTATATCCCTACCAAACTTTGTTAGTTCGGAAAATTATAATGTTGGATATGAGACCACGTCTGAAAAATTTGATTGTTATTCTCTAATCAAAACACTTCTCTCCTTAAGTTTGGCATGTTAAATCAATGCATTTTATTTCTCATGTGTTGTATTTTCAGAATGAGGCAGATGTGTCGGCAAGGGAGAGGGCTGCTGCTAGGAATGCGATAGTTAGTTGTTACAGTAATGTTCTCCCCACAGTTCAGCGTAAACTCACCTTTGGGACAGAGCTGATTAGGAAACGGCCCACCTTGATGAGACGTGAAGGTATATCATGAATACACTTCACAAGTTTAGTACCTGTACGGTATTAGACCATGCACTGTATTTGATTTTCAGAGGCTATTATTGCTCTCACTTCAATAATTAATAGGTAATTCAACATGAATGGTATGAACATTGAAATAGTTTGGCAGTGCAGTGTGTCATCTCTTATTGGTTGGATAGTGACTTTGCCTGTGTTGATGGCCATATTTGTGTGTTTCAGTCGTAAGACCAAGGCCTCTCTCAACCGTAGTGAACAACAAGCGTGGCACAATTGTCTCACATGCTACCCTCATCAATGCAGTTCTGGAGAAAGTCAACGAAGCCAAAGATGTCCAAGATGAAGAGGAGATTGATGTTGATGAACAGAGGTATGTGATTGATTGGATATTACTTGAGAAATATATGTACATGTACCAGCTCGGTTATTTGAATGAGACATGGCAAGAACAGTTTGCACTCCTCTTAAAGGAATGAATTTCTGTAAATGTCATATCTTAAACTTTAATTTGTGTCATCACTTAAGTGAAACCCTACCCCATCCCCACTGTTCAATAAAAGTTACTTCAATCAACATCACTTTTCTGAATTTAGACAAAATTATTTCACTTTTTGAAACACAATATTGAATTATATAAACTGAAACCTTGCTTGTTCCAGAGATGAGCAACAGCAGCCAGCTATATCAATGGAACCATTTACATGTACACCAATCACACCTAAACTCAAGTCTAGGAGAAGGTTAGAGTCTAACAATTTTAATTGTGCTATGTACCATAATGATCATTAGGTGATAGTAAAAAACAAAATGAAATTGGAATCTGAAATATTGTACTCATTGATTTCAATTTGCATTCATATTATTTCAAAAGTGATAGTGAACCAGCAAGATATTGGAATCTGAAGTATTGTACTCTTTGATTTCAATTTGCATTCATATTATTTCAAAAGTGATAGTGAACCAGCAAGATATTGGAATCTGAAGTATTGTACTCTTTGATTTCAATTTGCATTCATATTATTTCAAAAGTGATAGTGAACCAGCAAGATATTGGAATCTGGAGTATTGTACTCTTTGATTTCAATTTGCATTCATATTATTTCAAAAGTGATAGTGAACCAGCAAGATATTGGAATCCGAAGTATTGTACTCATTAATTTCAATTTGCATTCATATTATTTCAAAAGTGATAGTGAACCAGCAAGATATTGGAATCTGGAGTATTGTACTCTTTGATTTCAATTTGCATTCATATTATTTCAAAAGTGATAGTGAACCAGCAAGATATTGGAATCTGAAGTATTGTACTCTTTGATTTCAATTTGCATTCATATTATTTCAAAAGTGATAGTGAACCAGCAAGATATTGGAATCTGAAGTATTGTACTCTTTGATTTCAATTTGCATTCATATTATTTCAAAAGTGATAGTGAACCAGCAAGATATTGGAATCTGGAGTATTGTACTCTTTGATTTCAATTTGTATTCATATTATTTCAAAAGTGATAGTGAACCAGCAAGATATTGGAATCCGAAGTATTGTACTCATTAATTTCAATTTGCATTCATATTATTTCAAAAGTGATAGTGAACCAGCAAGATATTGGAATCTGAAGTATTGTACTCTTTGATTTCAATTTGCATTCATATTATTTCAAAAGTGATAGTGAACCAGCAAGATATTGGAATCCGAAGTATTGTACTCATTGATTTCAATTTGCATTCATATTATTTCAAAAGTGATAGTGAACCAGCAAGCTAATTGAGCAAAATAAACAGAAACTAATCTTATGTTTATTATTTTTGTTATCTCTAATGTGTAATTTTCCCATATTTTAGTGGTGCATCTGAGGTTGTTTACCCGTCAGTGTCGGTGATGGAGGACCCCTCCCAGGTGGAGCCACTACTCCCAATGTCCCCCATGAAGCATCCGCACATATCAACTACATTCACATCAACACCCCCAAGGTATGAGTTTGTATTCAAGCAGAAAATAGGTCTGATTTGAAATTTTAAAGTTGGATTGAAGCCCTGAGGAAAATTTGAAAATAAGAAAATAACTTATGACTGGAATTATTCTCAAATTATTTTCAACACTCAAATATTTGAATTTCCTACCATAATTACAAAAGTCAAGGTCGTCAGTGTCTATCATAGAATGTCTAATCTATTCAAATGCATTAAGACTAATTTATTTTTAGAATTGAAAGTATCATTTTGCTATTTTAGGAGAATGTCTAACTACCTCAGTGCGGAAGTGCTTTCTCTGTTGAGCACACCCCCAGTCAAACGGAAGACCCCCTCCCACTCCCCCAAGGTGCTCCTACCTCAGCCCACCCCCCAGTCTATCTTAAAAGTACGGAGGTCTGTAAGAAAGTCACCATCATCACTTCAAAAGGATCCTGTAAAAGTATCAGCTAGATTTGCAAGTATGTGTAACTTAACAGCGATTATTAATCCTTTGTGAGAATTGAATTACAGATATTGCTCAAATTAATAAGTGTTGAATTTTTTTCAAAACTAGAAAACCCCATCATTTTGAAATGTTAAAAAATCTGTAGTTCATTGTCATACAATCATTGTTTGAATTCTGAAGTAATGGATCCACTTGTAACAATGACATTAAATTCATTAAGGTGTGGCTAGTATGGATGCTGACCTAGCCCCACCTAGAGTGCCACGTAGGATAGGCTTCAGTGAACCTGAGGCCTCAACATCGACCTCAACTCCTAAAGCTGCTTCCACGCCTACATTGATCACCCCTCACACTGTTGAACATGCTACCCCAGGGAGCAAGAAGACTCCTTCCAAACAGCTCAGGTTTGCAGTTTCCTTTGGAGGAGAGACTAGTCCCCCTAAAGAAGAATCCAGGATTCCTAGTCCCCGAAGTGTCAAAGATAGAAGCCCAACTCCTGAAAGGTAAGTTAATTAGTGTAATTATCATGGGGTCAGCTATGTAAAACAAAATTTTACCAGTATCATTAAATGAATTTGTTTATGTCAATTTATTTATTTTTAGTCTATTTAGTAATCGTATGCTACGATTGACATATTTAGGGGAAGGTTAAAATCAGAATGTCACATAGGCTATTTTTGTATTTCTTATTACTATATACAGGTAACTCAAATACTAAATATCATCGTAAAGGCTTGGAAGCTAAAATATCTATATTTCCATCAATGTTGGGTCAAAGCTAATACTATTAATTCATATTATCAAATTATTAATCAATCATTGACATCTGATATTTTTTACTGCAATAAAGTAAAGTTGCTTAATCCGAGGATTAAATGTTTTAGAAAATCCCCCAAGATGGCTTCAAGGACTGATACACTAGTAGAGAGCCCAGTGAGGGTTGGTGGTGCATCTCCACTGGTAGGGAGCCCAGAGGAATCTCTAGCCCTGAGGCTTGACACCACTGACAACCAAGAAGAGGAAGATATGGAAGGTGTACAAAATGTAGACAATGACATCACTTTTAACCTTAATAAAAGTGTAAATAAGGGGGATCAGGAAGAACAAGGTATGAATGGTAGATTTTCATGATTTAGTTACTCGTAATCAGCTTTCTAGATTCTTGCATTCTTGTATTTCAGTGAAATTACAACAAATGCCCATTGTAAAGTGTAGAATCATTTCACAAAAAAACAATTTGTAATATTTTTTCAGTGGAGTAAAATATATTTCAGGTACTTAGTATTATCCCCTATGGACACTCAGCATTTCAGTGTTGAATATTACATACATTGAAGCAGCTTATTAACAAAGTGTGACACTCAGGACTCAATTAGTCATACTAATAAAATAACATATGTATATCTATCTAAGTGCTATTATGATAAATTGTTCACACATTGTTTACAATTATAAATTCATGAAATCTAGAATGTCTTAAGATGTAACCCATTTATAATTTTGTTTTCTGTATTTTTAGACCATGTTGACATCATGGATGTTAGTCACGATACTCCCCCACTGAGAACACCCGAACAA
This sequence comes from Owenia fusiformis, assembly GCA_903813345.2. Lineage (NCBI taxonomy): Eukaryota > Metazoa > Annelida > Polychaeta > Sabellida > Oweniidae > Owenia > Owenia fusiformis. Next base: position 26,807,610 of record CAIIXF020000001.1, on the reverse strand, counting down.
GACCACCTCACAGAGACCCCTCAGACACCTCAAACAACAAAGAATATTAGAAATATAATCCGCAATATTCTTGCCACCTCAGAGGCACAAAGGGACACATCCTATGAAGAGAATGTCGCTGAAAAGCAAGATAGTGATGTGGAAGATCAGGAAGATGCTGTTATGGAATTTAATGATGTAGATGAAGTGAATGTTGTTTCTGCTAGAGAAGAGTGTCAAAAGGTTGTCAATGATGTGCTCAATAATGATGATGAAAATGATGTATATAGTGACAGTATTGAAGATGAATCTTTTGATCAAATTGAAACTCGTAATGAAAGCATTGATAGGAGAGATAATGCCATGGAAGGCAATTTAAAAACTAGTGGCAGAGAACACTTTGCTGAAGCTCAAGAGGAAATAAATATAAAAAATAAGAACATCATAGATAACAAAATCGTCCCTCAGGATGACATAAATAAGACTAAAGCTGCCATTGACACCTTAGAAGATAAAAATGACACTATTGAAACTATAGAAGTAAAGGACTCTACAATAGAAATAATTGATTCTACAGATCAAAATGAAACTATTGAAACCATATCTGTGATTGATTCTAGTGAAAATGAACTACATCATGATACAGTGAAACATAAAGGTGATGATGGTGGCATAGATGTTGACAAGGTGCTAGAAATTAAACAGAATATTAGCAATAGAACACTTAAAGACAATGTAGAACAGTATGATACCATGGGTAAATCAAATCTAACTGCCTTGGTTGTAAATACAACTGAACACGTTTACAACAGTTCTCCAAAACATTCCCCGAAACAATCTCCAAAGTGCTCAGCAAACATATCCAATAAATCATCACTTGTTCCTATGGAGGTCCCGGAACTGACAGTGGAAATACCTAGTGATGAGTCTATACAGCATCTTTCTCCTAATACTATTCCCAATAATAAACAGACTTCTTTGAGGAATTCCAGGCTTTCATCAGTAGATTCAACAAAGGTTAGAACACCATGTTAAACTTTAGTAATTTTGTCAAGAACTGTTCATTGCATACTATCGGTGAAAACTCTTGTATATACTGTTTGCCAATTTAAGGCAATGTGTATTGTTTCTAAGGCTTGTTCCTTTTTGTTCCAGTCTGATGAAGGGTTCAAAACTCCTCCGCCCCCCTCTCCCAGAAGCAAAGTACAGAAATCGCCTAAACCCAGTCCTACATTACCTGTCACCCAACAGGTAAAATTTTAGGATTTTTATTGTTTTTCCCTTTGTCTTGTCTTAAATTTTTTTGTTACGTATGATTTCCATAGGCTGTATTATGCAGGCTAGAAACAAAGGGCCAATTTTTAAATTTCATTTTTACATTACTACAAGATAAAAACTCAGATTTATGAAATACGAATAGACCTGGCTTCTATACAGTATGAGACACAAGGCTATGGTGCAACTGTATTATGCACAGTGACTAATCAATCCATACTTCCTTTTTAGGTGAGCCCCTCAATTAGCAGTCGGACTTCAGTGAGTCCAAGGTCCACCAGGTCGGGTTCTTCTAGGTCAGGTTCAGAGAGCAGTACCATAGAGAGTGAAAGCAGCTCCACAACACAGAGTAACATGCCACCAGATGCCAGTGATATGTCTGATGTAGAACCAGGTTTGTAAGATACTCTATTCACTGAATAGGTGTTTATGGTCAACATTGAGTGATTGCTTAGAGATGTATAGGGTGATCCAATAAAAATTGCAGCTGTATTTTCATTCTCGTTGTCAAAACCACATGATTGTTTGTACAGTTGAAAAAATATGTACAAGTTCAAATCTGACTAAATTATGGCTATTTCAAAATATATGCCAGATCTCAATGATAGGTAAGCAACAGTCAATTGAAAGTACCACTCGAACTGTGTTTGGAATCTGCATCGTCATGAGAGCACACTGCAAGGATGATGTGGATGAATGCAAAACTAGAAATTACATGCTTTATTGGAAAATAATGGCTTCGTGAGATAAACCACACTTCAAAACCTGATTTTTTAAAAACTTGATGCCAGAGCTTGGTAACACAAAAAAATTCTTTAGGTCTCCAAGTGTTCGAAAAATTAGTGAATTGATCTTTGTTCTGTGGAGATGCTGTATTTATAGTTTTATTCTCGACAGTCTCTTGCCTGGTCAAATCATTTTTATTAAATAGATATCACAGAATGTTTTATCTGTTTTTTTGTATTGCAGAGACAAAAGATGTAACTGATACCTCCCCATTATCCACCGGTTCCTACATGCAAAGACTAAGATCTGGGGACCACACTCCTTCACGTGATAACACCCCAGAGCCTATAATGACCCGGAGGTCTAGTCGAGGTTCCACTTCCAGAGATGTTACCCCAGAAGCCCAGAATACTAGGAGTCTGAGGTCTGGTAGACGAACTCCATCACGGGATGTTACCCCTGAACCCAAGATTACTGATACCAGAAGCTTGAGGTCTGGCCGGCGCACTCCATCCCGTGATGTAACCCCAGAATCCCAAAATACAAGGAGCTTGAGATCTGGCCGACAGACGCCATCACGGGATGTTACCCCGGAACCCCAAATTACTGATACCAGGAGCTTGAGGTCTGGCCGACGTACCCCATCACGTGATGTAACCCCGGAATCCCAAAATACAAGGAGCTTGAGATCTGGCCGACGTACTCCATCGCGTGATGTAACCCCAGAAGCCCAAAATACAAGGAGTCTGAGGTCTGGTAGACAGACCCCATCCAGAGACCCGACACCTGAGCCTATGAATGACACATACAATGTTAGAAATTTAAGATCCGAACATGCATCTTCCAGGGATCCTTCCCCACAGCCACAACTTAACGATACATACACCGTGAGGAACTTAAGGTCTGGGCCCCGCAGACTATCACGCGACCCAACACCCGAACCTGTGTCTAACTTAAGATCAGGATTGAGACGCGATACTTTACAAAATTCAAAAACCAAGCCAACGTCTGTGCTTCCTGCTCCACGGTCAACTCGGAGAACTTCAAGGCTGTCTTCTCAGGGTTCATCAAGGGATACATCCCCAGAACTGGCCCCGAAAAGTAGAGGTCGAGGGAGGCCAAGGGAAATGACCCCTGACTCTGTATTTAATACAGACACTGATGAGTCAGCCTGTGAAGGTAATTTCTTTTATTTGTGCAACTCAAATGGTTCTTGAATTGTTTACATAATTATAATAATGATTATTACTAACCATATCTTTTCATTTGAGCATTAATACAAATTTATGCAGTGTTCACAATAGATTTATTCTCAACTTGGCATTTCATTTGTTTTGTAATGAAGAAATGTCCAAAGGGAAATTACATGATTTTCTCAACCGGGTGCGATTGTACTTTGTAGTCTATTTGCTAAAATGTTTGGAATCATAATGCACATATACATGTATATTTGGCATTCTAAAATTGTACCATCATGAATAGTTAGTTCTCTGAAAATTGATTGTGAATTTGCCTACAAGTATATTGTGGATTTGTGCTAGACTAGATTATTTTTATCGATGTCATTTCATCAGCATGGTTTTATCAGCATTTGTTCTAAAAATCATGATATTGCTTTTCCATTAATATGTTTGTGTGTTACGGGGGTTTCACTAGAATTTCTCACAACAGGCTAAATAAATGAAAACAACAGGCAAAATTAATGGAAATCATAAATTTAACATGGAAAAGTTGACAAGTCCTTAAAAACATCAGGCCATTTTGTGAACGACCGGTGAAAATCGCCTGTTGCCTGCTGCTAATGAAACCCCCTGGTGTAATGTAATACTTCTATAGGTCACTATTTTCATCTACCCTCAACTTAGGGCTTTATAAACTAATATAATTTGGTGTGTAATTTGTTTGTTACACTATGTTTGTACTGACATTGTTTTTTGTATTTGTGTTTTACCAGGGGGAGGAGCACCAAGTTTTACTTTCTCCAACCCTATGCCTGTCAACTCACCAGAAGGTAGGTATCTACAGTGGTTATAGTATGTTTGACGCTTGTATGAATTCTTACTAAAATTATTGTTGTTCCTACATGCAGTTAGTGTATTAATATGCACTCCATGTTGATCTGTTCCACCATTGGTGTGGTTACAGTGTCCAAGAAAGTCCAAAAATTAAGTCAATGGATGCAGTTTCTTTGAAATTGAAGTAAACATTTAATATTGGCAATTCATATTTAATAAACGCCTGTAAGATGCAGTAAGACCTGTATGATTTGACTGTAGACATTTTCAGAAGTGTTTTTGTAAAACGAGATTAGTCAGTTAGGATACTAATGGTACAAAAAATGTTTTTCAGGCACTCGAGCCAAACTACAAGCAGAGCCAGTAAGTCCTGCCAAGCCCTTTGTGTTCTCACCCCCAGCCACTCGTACACGTTCAGGACACCTGACCCCCACCAGAAAAACCCCCACAAGAAGTAAGCCCACCAGGCAAAGTAGCAGAGTGAGCTCTACATCTGAGAGCGAGTCTATACCAGAGGCCACTAAACCAAGAAGAGGCAGGCCTCCCAAGTAAGTTTGTGCAAGAGTAAACCACCCAACCACACTGAATAAGTGTAAAGGATGAGTCCTTTTGGTCCCTCAGTCAAAATAAGTATCCTAACAGAAAACAAATAGTCATCATCATAGAAAAAACACCAATGGCAACATATATGACATACAAAGTAGAAATAATACCCAGACTCATTCCCAGACTCATCCTTTCCTTGTTTTCACTAATCATAGATTGCAGTGCACAAATTGTTCAGTGTAAATTCTATTCTATATATTTTTAACTTGCAGTGAACTGAGTTTTGCTTGTTTGTTTATTGGAACATCTTGTAACATGTACAGCTTTAAAACACAACAGGAATTCTGCACAATGCAATGCAAATATAATTTGTTACAAATATTTGATGACATGGGCCTGTTTCAAATAATATTATATTCACTTTTAACATGTTAAAAGGATTGAATTCATATCTTTATTCTAGGAACAAGAAAAACTTAACCAGCATGTCAAATAGTCCTATTAACTTCATTTCACCCATTCCGGAAGAATCTGTCTCAACTGGGGTGCGAACTCGACTATCATCTCAGAAGTCATCTACAGCTCCGCGCAATACAAGAACTCGATCAACTGGTGGACTAAAGAAAAAACAGCCTAAACTTTGGTGAGAAGCCAGCTCATAGGAAATTGTACAGACTATGATATACTATGACCTTCACAATGATTTAAATAAGATATGTCTCAGATTGGTTTATATGTGCATCTGTTAAGTTTGACGATGATGTACCAGTATGTTAATCTTGGCCAACCTGGATATGTTTCACACTGATTATTTGATATTGATTTGGAACATTTTAGGGAAATTATTTGAGGGCATTTTCAACTTGTGCCCATCTCTTGTAACAAGACTGATTGTGTCCATGTTCAGTGGCAGAAATAAGCCTTCAATAAAGCTTATAAAAATAAGCTTTGCTGACAGATTAAAATGATCTTAGGCAATATTATCAATCATCCGATCCTACATTGATGATGCAGAATTGCACAAAGTAAAAAGAATTCTTAATGCTATTTCCACATACTCTTTGGATTCTTAACTCATAAAATCTCATCATTTTTCTGCATTGTTCTGCATCATACATGTCATAGGGTGATTATCTCACTTTATATTATGTTATCAATTTCCCTGTGTACAGCCTTACCTCGAATACGTTACACATATTTTCTTTTTAAAGTTGTATCACATTTTATAATATAGTTGATTTCAGTGGATAAGACGATATTGATTTAGAAAATTTTGTAAATGCAAAATTACATATTATAAAAAAACAAAAATGGATTGTAAATCCTCATTGTAAAGTGATTGTTTGTATTTTTGATACTATGATGACATAAGTTGTTACTTATCTCAAAATATACTCGAGTACCAATCATATGTACATTTTCATTAAACTATATATATTTAAAATGCAATGTTATGTACAATGTACACTGTAATCTGAAGCTTACATACATGTATGTTTAGCATGCTCTTGTATCATAAAAACTTATAAATGTAATAAAATCATAATAATTTAATGACTCATTTTGTCATTTTTCTGGAACAACGGAAACCCAAATATTTGATGTACAATCCAGTGACCGCAACTGATGCACAACCTCTTGATCCTAAATAATGTACAACCTCTTGATCCTTAATGATGTACAACCTCTAGACTCTAAATGATGTACAACCTCTTGACCGTAAATGATGCACAACCTCTTGACCCTAACTGATGAACAACAGCTGAGCATTCCTGCTTTTCAATGTCAGTTAATTTTCTGACATAATATGGAAATAAATAACAATAACCTAAAAAAAACATAAATGATGTACAAAGTCTAGACCCCAACTGATGCACAACCTCTTGATCCTAAATAATGTACAACCCCTTGATCCTAAATGATTTACAACCTCTAGGCTCTAAATGATGTACAACCTCTTGACCGTAAATGATGTACAATCCCTAGACCCTTACTGATGTACAACCTTTTGACCATAAATGATGTACAACCTCTTGATCCTAAATAATGCACTTCTCTTAGACAGTAAATGATGTACAATCTCTTGACCCTAAATGATGTTCAGCCTCTTGACCATAAATGATGTACAACCTCTAGACTCTAAATGATGTACAACCTCTTAGACCATAATTGATGTACAACCTCTTGACCATAAATGATGTACAACCTCTAGACTCTAAATGATGTACAACCTCTAGACCATAAATGATGTACAACCTCTTGATCCTCTTGACCCTAACTGATGTTCAGCCTCTTGCCCCTAAATGTTGGACAGCCTCTTGACTGTAAATAATGTACAGGCTCTTGACCATAGATGATGCACAACCTCTTGACCCTAACTGATGTACAACCTCTTGAACCATAAATGATGTACAACCTCTTGACCGTAAATGATTTTCAACCTCTTGACCATAAATGATGCACAACCTCTTGACCCTAACTGATGTACGACCTCTTGAACCATAAATGGTATACAACCTCTTGAACCTAAATGTTGTACAATCACTTTACTCGCAAGATACAATCCAGTGACCCAAACTGACATACACACAATGTTTATCATGCATAAGTCTAAGCTAAAGTTAAAGAGCAAATTCCAGTGTTAAGATCTTTTTGAGTTTCATTCTTATTTATATCCAGTATATCAGAGTTGATATCTGTATCATTATCATCAGCTGCTCCAACGTCATCAAAACCTGATCTCCCTCCATCATCCTCCACATGTGTTACAACATCTCTGTCAATTTCAGTTGAGCATTCCTGCTTTTCAATGTCAGTTAATTTTCTTTTTAATCTTTCCTTTGTGTTATCATGTTGCCTGATTTCTCCAGTTGCCTGCTGTTGTCTGTCATCGCGACATTGATCAGTTGTGGGATGCTGGAGGTCTGCAGAAGCTTGTGGTGGGGGACTAGCTTGATTTGTTGATGTATGCTGGGCTGAATGCCTTGTATCAGAGGGCGTCATTTCTATATGTGTGTGACTATATCCATTTGAGTTTCTTTCAACCAAAGCTCCATCTGAAAATATGTAAAGGTGTTTTTCCAAATTGGCAACTTTTGAAACTGGCTTTGATGGCAGTTAGTGTGTTCTAAAGTATTCAAAAAATAAAAATAAAATGTGTATATCAATATTCATCTATTGCCCAGAAGAGTTTACGGGAGATAAGTTGGTGAGATAAATCCCTTATCCTGATTTTTAGATTTCCATATCCAAAACCTCCAGGCTCCCAGGAATATCGTCCACTTACTGAAAAATTGAAATTACTTTTAATTGAAATTAAAGAAAAATAGTTTAGAAAACTTAACTGGGTATAGGTTAAAGCAATGATGTATGGTCGCTTTGGAAATGGGGTTTATCCTACATGAGATATGCATATCTACCTGAGATAAATAGAGATTATCCTATATGAGGCTCAGGATATTGGGATTATCCCGAGGCAAATATATCTGCCCGAGGGCCGTATGTCCCGAGGGTAGATATATTATATTGACCAAGGGATAATCCCAATATCCTGAACCGACTATAGGATGATCTGTTTATCCCATACCAATTTTGGTCATCTGGTTCACATTGTTCAATTGGCCACAGTTCAGAAAATTTCAAACATGTGAACTTTACAAAAATTAACCAATATGCGAATGGCGATTATGACGTAGCGGGCATATACTATATCTGCCCGCTCGGAGCGGGACGTAAAGCTGTATCTGCCCGCTGATGAAAATATAGGTTTTTACAAACCTGCTTTATGTACCTGTAACACATCCAAGTATGGGATAAATAGAGGATAATCTATGATTTTTGTGGGATACCATTTTATCCATGATTGGATATCGCCCATCTCTACGAGTGAGCGCAGCGTAGATATCATCCGGGAATATATATCATATCTGAGGAGCGGGCAGGATATATTGTATATCCATCCCGCTCCCGGGAAGTTTAAAAAATTTTAATTTAAGTTTTAAATTTTAAATGTTTCAATTTCCTTGAATTGAACTAAAGATACGAAAATGTTAAATATAAATTCTGCTTTTACATTAAATAGGCCTATCTTGTTATTTGAAAAAGGTAGAACCCCAAACCCACTCATGGTAGGAGATACACCAGTTACTGTACAGTACAGTATGTACGGTAGGTTTTGGAAATAGGGTATATCCCTCGGGAAATATTTATATCTCCCCTTTGTCCCTTCGGTCCCTCGGGGAGATATAAATATATACCTCGGGATATACCCTATATCCAAAACCTCCCAGTACATAACTCTTATATACCTACCGAAGGTAGATATGCATATCTGCCTCTGGATAAACCCCATATCCAAAACCTCCCAGTACATTTTCCTTATTAATATTTTTCTGAATAGAGAACAATGAACACATAGGGGATCACCTCATTATACCGACGCGTATTATACCGAAACCCATTATACCGAAACCCATTATACCGACGCGCATTGTGCCGAAAAGACCTACCGATGCGCGTTGTACCAAAATCCGTGTCAGTGGGACGGCACATTGCCTTAACCCATCAGTTTTATGACGTGCACTTCCGCGTGGGACTATATCTTTACAGCGGGAATTTCAAGTTTTGAGTGTAGACATAAAAAGTTGCAGTCCTCAATACATGCATTTTCAATATTTTCATTTGAAACTCGCAAGAACGGTGCTTTGAATCTAGCTCTATACTCTTTCAAAACGCCATGTAGACACATGATTATGTACATATATGACAGTGCACAGTAACATTATATAGGCATAGAATAATAAAAGTGGAGCCTGAAAAGTCAAATATGGTGCTATGTTGAAAAGCCATGCGAAATTCTACTGTACCAGCATATAAAATAGATAGTTTATATATAACTTTATCATACACCTTGGTTCAAATTATATGTATGATTTTTTCATTGAACAGATAAGACAAGTCTTGAAAATTAAAAAATCATTTTTATTTACTTCCACAATATTTTGACTTTAAACTTTTTAATAAGAGACTGGGTGTCAATCTGTTGTTTATATATTCATATTCAATTAAAAGTTTATCGCGCAAAAACATATTTTCAGATAAAGCTTATTTAAAATCTTTGAACATCTTTACATTTCAGTTGCGGCCAGAATTTTTTTAAGTGATGCTAGGCGTTTCGGATTGAGGGGTCGCCTCAACAAACTGAATTCCAGTTAACCACCAATTTCTGTATTTCATAGAGGATAAAGTCATAATTATGTTATTTATGTTTGATTATGGTAAACCCTGTACTTCATAAAATATATTTAACCGTGGTAAATTCTGAATTCAATGAAGTAAACATTTATTTATATATTGGTAGAAATAAATAATTGTGCTATTAAATATGAAGTTTCACATTTCTTATTGAACTTGATAATTAGTAATTACTGTATTTTCGACCTTGTGCTGATGGGGCCAAAAATTGTTGTCATGGAGAGAGAGCAAGATACACGCTTGTTGTCATTGAGAAACGCATTCATTCATTTTACTTTGAATCTTTAAGAATCCAAGTGTGATTTTTATCAATGTGTGCCTCAATGATCCCATTAATTGTGAAGTTATTTCATTTTCTAACCATTTCTTTTCATATAATACTTCTAAATTGGCATCATTTCCATGTTTAAATTGCTTATACAGTTTTTGGCTACTGATATTATTTCTATCATCAGTTTTCATTCCCACAAACGAAATATCACTTATTTTGCCCAAAATTTCAGTTTCATTATTTTGAAACATTGAATACATGTTTTAATTGACAGTTTAAAATGGTCCTCATTAACTAAGTCCAATATTCAGCGCCCCTTTAATATCTATTTAGGGGCAATACTCAATCAATACTAGACCTAACCCCCCTATCACACCAAACTCGTTCTTACCCGTTCTTGCCAGTCCTACGAAAACGTCGTAAAACGGGCTCAATCTGGCTGTGGTCGGGAAATATGTCTGAAATAATTAGCTTCTTCGTTCTTAAACAGTCTTCAATACGTCCTTCTCGTTCGCAGTTCGTTCAAGTCGCACCACGTCGGTGTGCAACGTAGTAGAACGCGTCCCTTAGTCTAGAAGGTCAACATGACCTGATTACAGAACGTTATGGTCGCCATCGAATTTTGAATCGATTCAAAATTCTAAAATCACATTCCCGTCTGAGAACGATCATAAAGTTCGTAAATAGACCTTAGAAAGTTGCAGCTACGTTCATTCCGTTCGCACACAGTTTTGAAGAACGCAGTGGCAACTTGTTTGGTGTGATAGCTATATTTTTGCTAACTCGTTCATAAGCAGTGTTAAATACGTTCTCAATCAGTTTAAACCCGTTTGCAATTAGTTCTACCTCGTTCTCAACACGTCCTCAGACAATTCAACTCGTTGTTAAAACGTCCCTAGTAGGATTGAAGTACGACGGTTCCGTTCGTAGTACGTCCAGCTCGTCGTTAGTACGTTGTCACTCGTTCTAATTGTAGAACGTGACGACCACGAGAACATTTTGAGCATTGTCTAAGTTCTAGAGGACCTACCCGTTCGAGTACGTTCGATGAAGTTTGTTAATAGATCCCAAACGGTTCTTAGTAGGTCCAGTCCGTTCGTACACAGTTGAAGCCCGTTTTTGAGAACGTAGTGAGAACTAGTTTGGTGTGATAGTAGGGTTAGCAGGTCATCTGATTCTCAATTTGATTTTGATTTGAATTGATTCTCAATTGGGACCCATAGTGACTTTGCTCCACCGTTCTTGGTTGAGTTTAAGTCATTGCTCTAATTGGTACAAAAATTAAGCTACCCACGAATGCTGTTTTTCCTCCGGGGCCTTGCCAAAACAATGGTGTGGACATTTCTGGATTATTTCCCGTGTTTGGCTTTTGTTGCGACCTCATTTCTCAAAGTATCCATGCCAATTTCTTGACTCTGTTGAAAGCCCATGGTCCAATCAACCGTACCTCCTTATCTTATGATGACCACACAAAATGATAGAGCGTGGGAACCGACTGTGCCAAATGCTACGGATATTGCAGCTATGTGTGTTGTGTTTTCAAGTGTTATTTTATATATGTCCGACAAATCGAATTAAGGTTTTGTTACTATCTAGATGTATTTAATAGTATCTATATCACAGGCTGGTATCGAAATATTTGTCCGCTGTGACGGAGCATACTATTTTTCATAAAAACACTAAGAATACTTCACGATTTATTTTTTAACTCGTATGTTTCGTTATACCATACAAAATTACTTACTCCATGCAATGGATATATCATTTGCGGGTAACTTTCACTTCTGTTTGAAGTCCAATTACGCTGGGAAGAAAAGTTATTGAAAATGGCGCCGGAGTATCATACTTCAAAATGTACCATTTCTTGTTTAACTTTCTAATGGCACGATATAGTGACACGATAATATTTACACATGGTTTCAGCATAACTATGAAGGTATAAATGAGATGTTGATGTATTTGGTCTTTTAAATTATTTTATAAAAAATAATGCTTAATTTTTGTCCGCTGTGACGGAGCAGTTGCAAATGTGAACTGTGAAAATGCTCCGTCACAGCGGACAAAAAATATTAATATTATTTTTTTATAAAAAAATTAAAAAGACCCGATGCATTAATATCTCATTAATACATTCAGATTTATGTTGAAAACATATGTTAATATTATCGTGTCACTATATCATGCCATTAAAAAGTTAAAAAAGAAATGGTACATTTTAGAGTTTGATGCTCTGGCGCAGTTTTCAATAGATTTTACTCCTAGCGTTATTGGACTTCAAACAGAAGTGAAGGTTACACGCAAATGATATATCCATTGCATGGAGTAAGTAATTATCTTTGATATAACGAAACATATGAGTTAAAAAATAAATCGTGAAGCAGATTAGTGTTTTTATGAAAAATAGCATGCTCCGTCACAGCGGACAAATCTTTCGATACCAGCCTGTGTATATGTCTCGTTCATTCATTTGATCAATAAAAATCATAACTGCCTGGAAAGTAATATGAATAAAGTATGTAAATAAATGAATTAAAACGTCAAATTAAGAAGCAAAAGTCTTTTCTGGGTCACTGCGAATGGCATGATTTCCTCGAGTCTCTTCAGTTGCAAGGCAACCATACTGGGACCGATTCGCGTCGTTCCACTACTGCCCTTGGTGGGGGCCCGCTACCATACTATATGACTCCCGGAGTTTACTAAAGCACGTTAGTGGAGGAACCAACAACAGTCTCACAATCTGTCTCCGGCAAGAGCGGCCAGAGAACCAACCCATGCCAAGGGCCGGTAAACGGTTGGACCTTCGGACCGGGTGTCCGTAGTGACAATGATCAACAACTCCGTACCTGGGGCTCGAACGCGGGACCTCCGTATCCCACGACGTTCAACCGCAAAGTAGCCTCAGTCTACGCCACTAGGCTACCCTGCTTAGGTGTCAAAACTGCTAAAAAATAATGTAGTTGTTACAATTATTTGCTTGGATAAACATGATACTACATTTCTTAATTGATTAATCTTATTTAGTTGGAATCGAAGTTCGACCAACGATCAAGGCAATGCAATCAGTAACTCTTGCAAATGTGAACGGGAGTCGTAAAGACAGAAAGTACAAGAATCGTGATCAATGTAAAGTATAATATTTAAGATACATCTTTGAATATCGGGTAGGAGAAACATTCCAAAATGAAGAAGAATCATTTAGAACATTTGATTTGTTGCCAATATATCAATTGCGTCTCAAATGAATGAAATAAAAGGTATCGCGGGCCACTAAAGCCGATGAGTGAAAACAATTATAATTGACGCATCTAGATCGCTCACTATAACGGTAAGTGAATAGGTTTGTGTAGATACGTCGAGGAAAATAAGCTATTTCGACGCTTGAAATAATCTGATTACGCTTATTAATAATTACGCGTGGCTATTAACACAAGTGTTGTGTAGAACAAAAACAAGAAAACTGACAGAACGACCTATGAAGGAACTGGACTTCAGTTTCAAAGTGTTCAAGATATTTCCGCATGTTCAAAAACACAAAATTTATATTTAAGGCTATCCATATTTCGTCAGATATCTCCAATTCATATTACAGGGAAAACATAATCATGTTTCCGAAAAGAATTTACACCTCAAAATGAGGCACGGACACAAGTACAGAGAATTGCACAGAATTGGTCGAATAGCCGATAGATGTCATTCATTGATTAAACATGACGTCATATTTGAGATCTTAAGATAAATCTGACGTCATGACGTCAGTGCCATAGAAACTGAGATTGTCTTGTTTTATTTTGACGTCATTCCAATGTAATGAACCAGTTATATCACCAAAAGTTAACATATTTTGTTTGAAATTGGCCGAAAAGTTAAAGGTATGAGGATTCAAATCTCAACGGAATCAAACAGATCAACCTTCAAAGTTACAGAAACCTGAGATGACTAAGGCTCCACGTGTATTTTAATACTCCTACCACACCGTTGAAGTTTACTCCTTTCATCATTTTGACGTCATTTTGCATTGACTTCAATGGCGTAATAGGTGATTTTTGTTAATTTATTTCAAAGTTATTTCGCCGAAAATTTGTGACACCTAGATTGTTCAAAGTGGGTTAGATTGATAGGCATTAGTACCTAGTTACAGGAACCTGAGATGACTAAGGTGCCATTTCAAAGTCCCGCGTTCTGTTAACGTTCAAAAGTTTTCAACTGAGGAAATCCCATTGACTTTTAAAAACCGGAAGTCAAGGTTTTGCGCATGCGCATTGTATTTTTGGAAAAATTCTGGGCAATGAGCCTAGTGAAGGCATCTATGTAATAGTGGCTTTTCCATATAGCTTTGAAATCTCGTTAAGGTCTCGTTTTAATGAGATTTTAGGAGATCTGCATTTTAACCACTAAAGACTAACATTTTCTTCTATTTGAATTCTGTGTGTAATTTTCTATCAAAACAACTTCGTTTTTGCACTGTTATTTACCTTTATTCAAATTCTAGAGATTTTCAAGTTTTCTAAAAAATGGTCGGGCAAATCCCCTTTGACAAAGTAACATACATTGGTAATATAACTGGCTTTCGTCAATGTAACAAAAGCGATGGGCTTAGTATATGAATTACAGCTTAATTTACAAAACAAATTCCAAATCGAAGAAACTTATCAAAACTAGGCTATATTTTCTAGCTTTGGGCCAAATTATAATCTGTTACTTGACTTATCAGTAGGTTTAAATCAAGAGAGCAAAAAAATCGTAACCAGGAAGTTCATCCGTTTTGTTATATTGACGTTCCGTCAAAGTAACTTGTTGTGGAACAGTGATTATGGCATTCGGTAAAACGCCTTTCGGTATGCGCGTCGATACAATGCGCGTCGGTATAATGGGTTTCGGTATAATGCGCGTCGGTATAATGGGTTTCGGTATAATGCACGGACCCCAACAAAACAGTACGAACGCTGTTTTCTGATATAAAATATGAACATAAAAATGGATGCTTTTGTCATCTCTCTCTCTCTATTCATTTTGATTCCCAGTTTCCGCCAACAACCTCTGATTTAATCAGTCATAGTTTCATATACATGCACTTTCATCGTTTTGAAATAATGGCGCCAGGTTCAATTATTGTAAATAGTTGTGATGTTGAAAGCGGCGGTAGTAAGTATATTTTCGTTTTTTGGTTAAACCAAAATAAATAAACATTTTACGTGTTAGGTTTATTTTAGGAATCAACCAACCCACAAACGTCTGCCAATAATGTGTTGATGCGCAATGGCGAGACAGGTGGAACAAATAAGTTATGGAAACAAGAACTACAAACTCATCTTCAAAAATGAGACTAATTGAGAAGAACAGCTGTGAAGTCTGTGAGGTATCAATAAACCGTAATATTGGAAACACGTGCTTCTTGGAAGCGCAGTTTAACCACATAAGGCAGTTAGAGTAAATTGTATGTTTAACTTACTGTATAAAAAATAAAACCTTTATTTATTGTATTTCTATTTAGGTTCTTATATAATACTCAAAAGTAAAAATAAAATAACGCATACAAAGCACTTTTGTGATTGATAAAGTGACCACTTGGGTTAACATGAACTTCAGTTGAATCAGGAGGGGACATTAAACAATTTTCAGTCATTACACACAGACAACTTGAGGAGGAACAATATGTAAATATTTTTTAAAAACGATGCAACTAACGCCTGTCGGTTACCGGATTAACCTCCTAATTTATCGGCAACTCATTTAAATATGAATGGAATAGTGGCAGGTACTATACATATTTAAATAAGTTGCCAATAAAATAATAAGTTAATCCGGTAGCCGACAGGCGCTAGTTGCATTCGCGAATACAAGGTAAGTTAGTTACAGGAAGTTAGTGTGGTGACAGGTGTGTTTTAGAGGTAAATCCGAATGATTGGTATTTTTCATGTAATTTCCATGACAATTATTCAAAATGGGTACTATTTTTCAAAATGTATGAGGATATCTACACTTAATTATAAAACACATAGTTCAAAATATTTATTATATTATTGAAATATTGTTCAAGTGACATCTTCCCAAATCATATTTTCAATGCATTGTTTTTCTAAAAGTGCAAAACAACGTTAGATATAAAAAACTGAACTTGAAAATTGAGATCGATGTTTCCTGGTTTTACATTCAAACATGATTCCACTTGGGTTACCTTTAAACTATCTTTTTTTGCAGTTTTGTTCCCGACATTTTACTGATTACCATGATTTGACTGCGTCCTTAAAGCTAAGTTCACACCAAAGGCGCTTTGATGGCGCTTTAATGCGACGTGCAAAGCTGCTTTGCACGGCTCATTAAAGCGCCATCAAAGCGCCGTT
The DNA here is from genome assembly GCA_903813345.2 of Owenia fusiformis. Classification (NCBI taxonomy): domain Eukaryota; kingdom Metazoa; phylum Annelida; class Polychaeta; order Sabellida; family Oweniidae; genus Owenia; species Owenia fusiformis. The sequence goes on along the minus strand of CAIIXF020000001.1, from coordinate 26,791,204 downwards.
GGTGTGAACTTAGCTTAATTATTATATTAAGTCAAACAGGTCCTGTATTTACCTGAGATTCTCCTGGATTCAGCTACTGACACAGGTTGGTATAACTCCTTCTTCGGTTCATATGGTTCAAATATGAACTCGTGCATAAGCCCAGCTACTAAAGCCCCACCTATTGGCGATACCCAATAAATCTGAAAACAATTAGTACATATTTTTCAAAATTATAGATTATATGACAAATATGAGAGTGAACTCACAATTGTAGTCAATGGACTGTTTTAGCGGCCTTTGTGTGTCAAAGGAAGTGGAAAGGAAAGAGGCGAGTCATGAATAATTTTACGACATTTTTTGGAAAATAAAGTAAGAACATGTTTTTGAAGTCTGCTTACAGCATTTTACACTCTGAGATCCTATTCCCATGTAACATCAGTTTGAAGGGTCTACTTTTAAAAGTGTAATGTCACTTTAGTCTATGTGTTTCATCTAAACTACCTTTAGACCTGTCGTCAGTGTTAAAATCGATGAGTTCTTATTCAGGGTAATGTAATATCACTGAAATAACAAATAAAATTGGCATGGTTTCCGGCAATGTAGAAGAATTAAAAAATTCAACTTTGTTCCTTACCCATTGGTTTTCCCAGACATGATGCACAAATGCTGGCCCTAGGACTCGGGCTGGATTCAATCCACATCCTGTCAGTGGCACCTTGAAAGAAATTTAATGAATTTTAATTAGTACTTCGACTTGGCTTCAGATGTTAATATTTCTATGTGTAACCCTTCAAGTTATCATTATTTTCCATATTTTGATATCCCAGATCCAATATATTTCTTTTTGCTTATTCTTTAACCCTAATATCAAATATTCCCTAACCCTCCAATAAATCTTAAACGACTTTTTCTTAATGCAACACACAATGCAAAGAAAAAATTTGAAATAGTGACACTATGTTAACATACTGCAATGAGGTGAACAAGGAACACAGCACCTCCAACACTGAACGGCAGAGTGCTTTTGCATCGTTGACTTGCGAAAATGGTAAAAACGACAACAAAGGCTGCCACAGCCTCGATGGCACACGTTTGTTCTATGGCTAGTTTATGGTAGATTGCTGGCATGCCAACGTTTTCTTTTTGCGGGTCCGGGGTGACACTGAAATGCAATTAGATTTATAAACTGTTAAAATGGTTCTCTTTTTATGCTAGCAGTTAGTGGCATCGTTGATAATACGAAGAGTGTGTACATGAATGATTTTGATTTGATAATACGTAAAATTAAATCTATCTTCCAGAAACTGTTTTGCTGGCCAACTCTCATTTTCACTGATACATAACCACCATTTACTCGTGGGACTACTAGTATAACCGCACCATTTCATAGATTCTCGGGTGATTGAATATTTCCCATAAAATCGCAGTCGCTTGCGTTGTAAGTGGGTGGTAAAATAAAGTTACTCTTTTAAAGGGTGCCAAAATCATTTCTTCGCTGTACGTTTTTAACTGATCGTACATTCAAAACGTGGATGGATCGTCTGCTGCTGCAGTTAGCGAAATGAAGTATATGAAGAGTTTAGTTCGAAAGATTTGTGACAACCCCTTACGGCAATACAAGCGCACTTACCCATATACTATGCCAGCTCCTGCGATTCCCCCTGCACATTGAGCAAATATGTAACATATTCCTCTCAAAACTGTCACCTTTCGTGTCGCCATCATTGCTATAGTAACCGCTGGGTTGATATGACAACCGGATACATGATGGAAACATTTATATAATGTTGTTACAGCAACGCCAAATTTTACTGCAATTATTATCAATTCTGTATGATCAATGTCTTTTGTCACCTTGACAACCTCCTTTGTATCTTCGTTACTATGGTATTTATACGTTGCTATGCAACCTAAAAACACATAAAAACATGTGCCCAAACATTCACTGATAATACTCCTCCAAAATGCAATTGTTTTATATTCTCTCTTCATTTTCTTAGTTTGTAACGTATAATGTTGTGTTACTGTTGACTTGCCTACCAGGGTTTCTGTTTGTTCTGGTTGAACCTTTTTTAAGAATGTGGTTTCTCGGAATATCTTAGACGCGCTTTGTTTAGGGAATAGATTTTCACAGCTGTCAAAAATATGAGTTTAACCTGGGAGTCTCTAAAAACTGGAAAAATCTGTCCAGCTCTGTTCAGATGCATATGAGACTAATATACTAAGCTATCAGAGGTCTGTGCATAAGTTAGTAACTGTTTTGCAGTCAGTAGATTTGTTATTCACAATGATTACATAAATATACACAGTCTAGATAACCCCTGGGTGTAAATAATTATGACCTTTGGAAGATATCTGACAAAACCGAGCCAAGACCTCAAAATGCATTTTCCTCAAGATAGAATATTTTGTCTGATTCGCTATTGGAATATAAAAACCACGAGCAAATTCACTAACTACTCATATTGAAAAAATAACGTTCGGGTACCTTTTACACGCTGGTGTGTTTGCATATACGTTTATATACAATATAATAGAATCTTAATTGCAATGGGATTGTTTAGTTGAAAATCATACCGTGCAACAGTAAGTAATTGAGAACATGATGAGGAATGCACCGAATTCAATTACGTCGGTAATTAACCGCAGGAGCCGAAATATTCAATTGACAGTGCAACAATTTATGATAATGCACTTTACCATACATTACCTGACTAATAGAGCAGTGAAATGAATTTGAATGACGTATCATCTTATAAAATTTCTCAGATATCAGAAAATGTTGTTTGGATATACCATTGTACACCAACATTCACATTCAACACAACAACATGTGACCACTTTCCATGTAATCCAGAAAAACAAAAGCGCTTCTAAATATTAAATAAATACTATATAGTATCTAAAGAACATCTTTATCTTATCGTGTGAAAACTATATCCCGGTTTTAGATTATGCTTAATTTTCCTTGAAAATGTGTAAAACAGATAACTGTTTATCTTGTTGGCGAGGAGTGTACGTTTCCCGCAGGCTCCACATCTGGTTGCTGGAAATTCTATACATAAACAAAAACCTAGAATACGAACCTATTCCACTAAACAATCATTCTGCCTGAGGAAAGCAGAAATCAGCAGCAGCATCTTTATTGAGTTAAAGCAGAGTTAACCATATCCACATTACCCACCTAATTGTTTTTAAAGCACTGAATCATTTCATATACGTCATTAACATTCTCATAATCATCGCCATTTCTCCTTAATTTCTTACGAAGGACAAGATCTGATGGATAACGATTTCCACGAATTTACAAAAATGTGATACCAAGTTCAAGTCCTTGTTTTGGGCCTCGGGACCCACTTCCCCGAATGTTTCTTATTAAGCAAAGAAAAAATACTTCAATTATTTTTGGATCAATTTTTACAAGAAAAACTTCATGGAGTTATTAATCATAAAAACATGAGATGACTTATCAAATGTGGATGAATCTAACGAGCTACCTTTGCAAATAATTATTCAAAAATGAGTCCCTGAATGATCTGAACGCAGGACTCAAGACATCCATTCTGTTCCTATTGGATGATGTTTGAAGCCCTGCGCTCGGAGGATCGGCGAAGTGTACATACTTTATTCCAGGGAACAATTTTATTAATGTGTGGACTTGTAATGCTACAGCTACAGAGCACGGACGTTTCAAATTATAAATCAAATCCGTCAAGTGGTATTTTTAAACATTTCAAATATGTAAAACTGTTGACCACAAAAGTTCTGTAGCCTAAATATAAGACAACCATTGCGGTAATCCAACTAATGACGCTATCATATTTCGCTAAATAAATTTCATGAAAATCAGACGCAAAATGACTTTTTTTGAAGGTTTCGTATCGCATTGCTGATTTTTCTTCCACTGAGATGTTTCAATGGTCATTTTTTACCTGATATTATGGCGATCCGTGTGATATTTTCAGAAAATAGTTTCACCGGCCTTATACATATGCGGCTAATATCGTACATCAGCCGCATAACTGCATGATAAGAGAATTTGAATTTGTGATTGTAATCATGGAATAAACCCAATATCAGATCATTTCTGGTGATATCATTTCATTTCCTCATAGATATCAGATATCAACACTCATTCCCTTCACCTTCTCGTGTTGATGTTTGCTATCAATGATGTCACTCAAAATAATCCGATACCCCGGATTTATCTTATCTAACTTCTGACAAAATGCAATACATTCTCCAATGGTTCCACTGATTTCTTATACTGTATTCAATATACTGTTTTCAACTGGCAGAGGGGGATTTGAACCTCTGATCTGCATCCCTGTTATGGAAAAGGGTTGCTTTCTTTGACGAAACAATGGTAATAAAATGCTGCAAAATCTTTTTTAGTTGGAAATTAAGATTGAAACTTCTCAAATAAACTGATATTAGATAGCCAAGAATGATCTGAAAGGTCATTTTCTCTATAAATGAGTTTAACCTGAGAAATATATATATGGAATTGATTAATTTTAGTCAAAAGTCAAGTTTTTCATTTGTCTTATAGCGTGACCAGATCAGATTGACCTTGGTGTTCTAACACAGGCCATCAATTTCACTCCCAAATATGGAAGGTACAAAAATAGACCTGTCAATCAAATCTTGAAGAGCATTGGGAAGTTAATTTTAGCCGATTGAGTGAACGATGAATGTCTCCAGCTCTCTGAACTAGAATTGAAGTTTTAACAGTCTGACAACGCTCATAATTTTTGATCTCTAAAAGTAATTCAATACATATCTAAAGGTCAATGTAACCCGGGATGAATTGTTTTCATAATTCTTAATGTGACCTATTTCTGATGAACTATTTTGTGCAAAATGAAAGAAATACATGACTTATATTGAAACAGAAAGAGAAGTATTTCAGAGAAACATTCACACAGTTGATTGATTTAAAAGGTTGATTAACATGTATATTATGTTTATGTTAAAATGTAGAGGGTGTTCAAGAGATGGTGTTATTAATTCAATCTCAAACTTTTTGTCAAAGAATATGATCTAAGAACACTTTTTTACTTTGGGCGGATTACATCATTTTGGTTCATACCAGATCAATTACAAGCTGACAATTGTATTATAAGTAAAAAAGCAGTTTCACATTATATTTACAATTTACAGTATATACATGCAAACACAAAATATACAATAATATGGTTTAGCATTGACTATCATACATCCATACCACTGGTGCTAAATCATAGTAAGTGAGCATTTTTCAATTTTGGTTTTGATTTAATTCAACTTACAACTTGACAATAATATAATGTTTATTATATTTCACTTGTTTTTAAATTTGCTGAAAATTATGTTCAGTGAAAATAGGAAAAATGAAAAACAGGTAATATTTTCACTTATTCAGATTTCAATTAAGATCTTAATTAAGAAAATTCATTGCATTCTATAATTGCATAACTCTCACCAAGAGTTAAATCATGAATATAACATGCAGTGGCAAAATCACTGGACAAATCAGTAGCAGTCAGAACCATCAAACTCCCTACTGCAGTGTACAAAGCTTTAATATGTAAATCCATATGTTCATGAATAGCCAACTAGTAAACAAGACACATAGTGAATAGTGTTACATGTTATAAATATTACATTTGAAATTTAAAATCTTGATTCACAAGGTTTCGATTGTTCCTAGTTCTCTAGACCCAGTGGAAAGCGACGATGAAATTTTTAATTTACACAGCAAGCTCAAAATCTATTTAGGTCTTGCCACTAGTCTGTTCTTGTTTCTGTGAAAAGTTTTGTAATAGATTGTCCAACTGCCCAAAGGCTGTTAAAATTAGCAATTTTAAGTCCGAAAAAATTGTACAATCACCATTTGATCATATCAACAGTTATATTAGCCTATTAGTCTATATGGATTTTCATAATACTGTATACAAAAATATATTTTATGAAATTTGCAAAGTTCATACATCCGCTCAATCTCAATCATGGTCAAAGTATACCATGGGAACATATAAAGCAATACATGTTTGTGCATCACTACATCACTTTTGAAACCATCCAATAAAACTTATTTGGGAGAATCTTTTGCTAAAATATGATATCTTGATCCACATATCAAATATATTTTAATGTGATACTCGATCTATATCCTCGCAAACATGGGATAATGTAATACTTAATGATACTGCAGTGATAAGATCACAAATCCACATAGCTCCATATATATGTTGTTAGACCTACTGTAGATTGGGTTTTGGTGCTACTTAATTGGGAGATTTTGCCATTTTTGGCATGTTTACAGCAATTTAATTTGGCGAACATTTTGAACCTCAATGGATGCTGCTTTTTTATTTACTTTTCCATCAGTATTGACTAGAAAATAGTTCGCCCTGATCCAATTTAGAAGTGATTCTGATTTTGTAAAAAACTAAACCAGAAGTGACTTAATTCACAGAATACAGGACGAAATTCCCAGGAAAGACCCCTCGAATTTTTCGGAACTTTGCCAGAAGATATAAATTGACTGTTTCTTCTATTTCGCCAAAACTGCCAAGGCGTCAAATTAACCCAATCTACAGTATTAACAAGCCAGGTTTCATTTACAGCTGCAGTTATAAAACATTTTCAGAGCCCATGCCGGGATAGAAATACAGCTGCAGTCTTAGAGTTTCATCTATGCAGGACTGTTGTTTGTACTGTAGTGGAAGCTTCTTTGTTGTGGCCTTTGATACTAAATGATTCACCTACAATATATTTTTTATTTATTTATTTTTATTTATTTATTTATTTATTTCTCAATTCACCCTTTATAGGGTATAAGAGTACAAAAGATAAACTTAACTAATACAGTAACAAACATTAAAATAACATTATAAAGGTACATTTTTTGCCCAGCCTCGATTAAAGATTTACAAAGTTAGAAACATATTAATTATTAAACGAAATGAATGATGCATCTACAGGTAGCCTGAGTTAAAGAGAGAATCAGAGATAGTGAGCAGGCTTAACAAAAAATTGTTTCAATTTTAGAATATTTTTGGCTCATGTCATTCCTTGTCATGTCTATTTTCTAAAAATCACAAAAGTGCATACTTTATTCAAGGAAAACTAAAGATTTTTACAATAATGTATTATTTTTCTATAAGAATGGTTACCATTCTTATTATTTGGGAGAATTTAAACATTTTTCACTCATTTTTGCACTTTGAAACATTAATAACTTCACCGATTTATAACATATTGTGAATCTTTTGGGAGATATTGTTATTGATCAGATTCTGCCTTTAATGTATTTTAATTTCAAATACTTTAAAAAATGGCAAATCAAGTGAATATTTCAGTTCTCTCTCCACCCAATCCAAATTATAATACACATATAACATACCTTCCTGAAGAGATGTCCTATCTCAGTGTTATGTGCATATCTAGCAAACACATATATGATGGCTTGAATGAACCAAGTGCCCACATCTGGTATTCTCCACGAGGCCATATCTGCAAAAGTAGTGAACAGAGGTGTACTCTTCCTCATAGGACTTACAATTTTTATGTTAAAGTTGATTATTATATGAAAAGGGAGCACAAGTGTCTCCTATGTGAGTCGGTCAATAAATACATTATTTTGCCCAATCAGTTTTTTTTCACTTTTTATTTATTGTTATTACACAGGGTGGGACAAAAAAGAACTCTTCTTCACTTTTAAATAATGGATATACTAAGTATTGTATCAATAGAAGTCACTATCAATAACCTGATCATGGATTTTAGGGGGCATAACAGTATGAATATGATGGATAAAAAGAACAAAACAACGTTCATCAATGAAAATAATGAAATACATTTCATCCATGCATCATATGCTATTCTATGAACATAGCCTTCAAAGCAAAGTGCACTACTTATTTATGGCCCATCCTGTATAGTCTTAAAGCAGTAAAAAGTATCATTATGTACAAGTTTACCTACCATCTGTTGTCGCATTCGCAACGAGGATATCTGAGTTACCAGGAAGACTTTTTAGTGAATCACAAGATTGTGCCGTGGGCATGCTTGTTGGGACTGAATCTATTGAGTCACCAAATTCCCCATAGCTTGCATCCATAGAGTCGTCCCCTGATTCAGTTGGAGACTTTAGTGATGGATCAGTTGATTCACAAGGGGCAGGTTTGATTCGATTAGAAAATTGCACAGGAGATTGACGTCCTTGATCTGTGTCATATGACATGCTGGAATTAAAACTGGTATCCAAAACCCCAGTGTCTTTTGCACCTGAAAAAATGAATTCAATTATGGTTGTTACATGCAGTGTTTTCCCCCTATTCAAAGTCAGTAAAACCTCAGCAGAAATATGTTGGTCTTGGTAAATTATCCTCTTATCGCAGATAAGATTTTGAAAAGAATTGACCTTTTTTGACCTTGAGAAGTATCATTTGAAGTCAGTCTAAACAGTATTTGTTAAGGTATTGGAAGTTGTAGGAATTTGTTACAGACACCGATCGCCAGCCACCGGATGCCAACATTTAACCACCAACCGAGACAAAAACAATATGTCACCACTTTGGGTGGTGATATAACAAGACTTACATATGATTAAATACCATCTACAATTCATTAAATCCTGGGTTTAAATCCTTTTACTACTAATTCTTACACAAACAGATTCTTTTCTGTTGGGTAAATGCATGTCAACGAAAATAAATACTCACTGCCCTGACAAGCTTGCACAATAAAAATCTTTGGTTTCCCTGTCAAAGCTGGACAATTTTGAAATATTTCCTTTATATCCTTCATAGCTATGGTATCCCCATCCACTCCATAGATCCTATTACCCTTGGCACCATGACTAAGGATCGCACATATAAATGATGTATGACGATTGTGACTCTCAAGTTGGCTTTCCTTTTGTAGTTTTTCTTTAATCTCCTACATAAACACAGGCTGGTATGGAAAGATTTGTCCGCTGTGACGGAGCATGCTATTTTTCATAAAAACACTAAGAATGCTTCACGATTTATTTTTTAACTCATATGTTTCGTTATATCAAAGATAATTACTTACTCCATGCAATGGATATATCATTTACGTGTAACCTCCACTTCTGTTTGAAGTCCAACAACGCTAGGAGTAAAATCTATTGAAAACGGCGCCAGAGTATCAAACTCTAAAATGTACCATTTCTTTTTTAACTTTTTAATGGCATGATATAGTGACAAGATAATATTAACATATGTTTTCAGCATAACTCTGAATGTATTAATGAGATATTAATGCATTGGGTCTTTTAGATTTTTTTATAAAAAATAATATTAATATTTTTTGTCCGCTGTGACGGAGCATTTTCACAGTTCACATTTGCAACTGCTCCGTCACAGCGGACAAAAAAATTAAACAATATTTTTTATAAAAGAATTAAAAAAACCAAATACATCAACATCTCATTTATACCCTCATAGTTATGCTGAAACCATGTGTAAATATTATCGTGTCACTATATCGTGCCATTAGAAAGTTAAACAAGAAATGGTACATTTTGAACTATGATACTCCGGCGCCATTTTCAATAGCTTTTCTTCCCAGCGTAATTGGACTTCAAACAGAAGTGAAAGTTACCCGCAAATGATATATCCATTGCATGGAGTAAGTAATTGTGTATGGTATAACGAAACATATTAGTTAAAAAATAAATCGTGAAGTATTCTTAGTGTTTTTATGAAAAATAGCATGCTCCGTCACAGCGGACAAATATTTCGATACCAGCCTGTGATAAAGATAAGACAAGATTTTATGTTGACATATAAACAAAATAATCTTCAGAATGTAAATGTGGTGCTATATGTACTATCAAGGAAGAAACTTTTAAAAGTTAACAAACACCCTATAGTCCTGCGGAATCGATGGAACTGGTTGCCTTCTAGGATGTATGCTATGTCTTTGTATTTTCTTCATCTATATGTTATTGACTTTCAAAATCAGAACTGTGCCGGTTTGGCACTGGTGGGCAAAATTTTTTACAGCCTTGTAAAGGTGGCGCCCCCTATGAAATACCCTTCTAATTAAGGATTTTTTTTTCAATGATCTTGAGCAGAGTCTTTAACTCAAGCCACCTAGTATAACCTGTTATATAACCTTAATAGCATGTCTATTTTTTTTCCTTACCTAAAATCTCATATTTACAGAGTACTGGTCATTTATCCCCCTGATATCACATATATTCCAAGGGGTCACTATGTTTTGAAGGCATAAAATTTGAACAAAGCGTAATTGTGATCTAACATTATTCATAGATATGACTTGATACATGTTTGGGATGGTGTTAAAATAAAAAACTTCTGTCTTAAATATTTTAAGAGTAAAAAATTATTTGTTATTACAGTAAATCCTAATATTAAACGATGCAATTCGTACAAAGGTTACATTCAAAAGTCTATTTTGACTAAATTATCCTTAACACCATCATGAATTTAAAAACATTTTATTATATGAAGTAATTATTTTAATTTTAACACATGAAAACAGAAATCAAGGATTGAGCACTAATTGTTTAGTATATAACCTATGGTCATGCCACCATGTCTGAAGGGGGGGGGGTTATGTTACCGGACATTCTGCTATTGAGTAGATGTTAACATGGAATACTTATTAACTTCATACAGGCAAGGCTGGACAGTTACTGGATGATGAAAGGGTTTGAAATACTGTTCATAAAAATTTGTATCTATCATTAATAAATTAATTTACCATCCTTTGTCAAAGATATTGTAGCTCATTGAGTGTCAGCTTTTATTCCGTTAACAAGGGTATCATTTTTGGTGTCTCTATCCATACTTCTTGGACAGCTTGCAGAACAATTTCTTCATCAAGATCATCATCATTTGTTTCATTGGTGACTGTGACCATTAGTCTGGTATGTTTATGCAACACTCTTCACCTTTGCAAAGGCAAAATATACTGCAGGACGAAGTAGTCTTACAGCACAGACAACAATCTATACCACTTCTCACGTGTACAATGTATCATCTTTAACACTGAGTCTGGTGCACACAAAACATTTGGTGGAAGTTTAACTGACACTAACATGTTGTTGACAATATCCATTTGCCAGCCATACTCCAGTGGTTGCAACTTAGGAGGTAAGGGTTGGGTTGCATGTTTACACAGGGATGTTTGTAGATGAGCATGTTTCCTCAAAGGCCTTGTTTGAAGGTGGCAATGATTGTAGTTCTGGCAGCATTTCTCTTGGTCCACACAGCATATCTAACATCAGATGACTGGATTGATACCATAACATGCTGCTGTGAATTTAGTAGCCTGTGTCTTTCCATCAGATATTGGTATGTGGTCTTCTCCAATCCAACTTAAAGGAGCATTTCAAGTCTGGTGTTAACTGCTTTAGTCTTGCCTATGGGATAAAGACTAGATGTTTTGTCACAGTCTTTCAGGCTGCGGGCAGCAAGAAGTTGTGAGGTGACATTTTTGTTAGAAGTTGACACAGACTCCATCGTAACATAAGCAATTAGATGGTGTTTTTTATAGTAGTGAAGCAATAGGATTAAGACACTAGTGTCGTCATATACTTCATTGATATTTTTTCTTCCAGTTTTGGTGTTCATAACATATTTGTTTGTTGGTGTTTTCAGGTTACCAGATTCATCAAACATAGAGGTGTGGATGGGTGGCATTGGCCTAGCTCAAATGACTTGATAGTTTTCATATCAACATTGGCTTTGGAAGGGGGAGGGCGCTGGGAATGACCGCCTCCTCCCTTTCCCAGATTTATTTTAGGCTAGAATTTGAAAGCTCTTGAGAGCTAATTAAAGTCAAATGATACTATGCCATTATTTAGTGTATATCAAGCATAGAAGATCTCATTTATCATTAATATATTTACATATGTTATTCTGTACCATTGTTTCTAAAGAACCTATACAGTATGTAAATACTTTGGAGAATAAGAGCAAAATGTATATTTTAGTAAAATTCAAAGAATTTTAGTCAAAGTCAAGCTAGTTTTCTTTAAACACAATTTTCTCTTGTTTTTATTATTGGGAATATTGTGCTGAGATGTTCATAATGCATCAGAGAGGATCTAAATCTGAACATTTTCTGAGGGCATGCCCCCCCCCCCCCAATCCATGCTTCACGCACAATCCATCCATGTCCAAAAGTCAACCCCCTCCCTTGCGAAATCCTTCTGACACCCCTGTATCAAGTTGCCAGTTTATTACCAGGCTCAAACTCAAGAGTACGAGGCCCGATCAGAAAGCAAGTAACCAACTGCTCTTTTTTCTTCATACTTCATTCAATTTCATTGAAATTTTCACAGATAATGTTGAAAATATTAACCTATTAAACAAGACCAAGGACAATGGGTTAGCATCAGTTCCGTTGTTATTGCTGTTGCTATGGTGACAATTGTTTTGGGTAGGTGGGGCACCCTGTTTTAAGTCGCGTTTGAAGGCAATTTATTGAGTTTTTCTACATGATGTCATAACTCCAAATATATCAAATTTACATGTAAGACTACATTTTAACTCATAGTCCTTCAAATTAATCACCACCAAAGTCAATGCAGTTGAGGCAATGTTTCACTGTTTCACTCTGTCCTTAAACATGTCATCATTCAAAGACTGCACATTGAAAGCTTAATGATAGCTATTGTTGTTGATGTCCCATTTAAGAACTCCTATTTTAACTTTCGAAAATGAATTCTAGCAATATTACCCAACAGGAATCTACTTGTTGAGATTATTGAGTTCTTCTGAGAAATTGAGGATTTCAGCAAGGGTGCATCGACTTAACATGGGGACATACCTGATGTTGTCCCCACTATAAGTCAATGGTCAATGGTGTTTTCCCCATGTTCAGTCAATGCACCCTTGCTAAAATGTTGTTCAATGCGTCTCAATGCTTGTCATGAAAATCCTTATTTTCTCAGAAGAACAGTTGATTGAGTCTAAACAAGTAGATTCATGTGGGATAGTATTGCTATAATCCATTTTCAAAGGCAAGAATAGGGGTTCTTAAACAGGACATTTGGCTTGCTTTGCAGAACATTTCGTTGGTACTAATAAGTGGTCTCTATCATCATATCTAACCAGATTCCATTCCAAATGGGATGACGGGTGATATGCTGTCCTAGGAGAAACAACATTCATCAACAACATTCTGTGGAAGTCTCTCCATGTCTCGTAGACATAACAGTCCTTACTAGTTATATTGTCATGCAGCAAAGAAATATGGACGCATAGATGGGTCAACAGCAGCCAAATGGAGCAGCCAGTTGCCTTCCCTTTCAGCCCTAACAAGTTGCACCGTGATAAATACTGGCATTTGTAGTTTTTCTTTCTGACAATTTAGAGTTAAGAACATCTATGAGTTCCTGGTAGCTGTTTTCCTGATGAATTACTTGCCTCGAAAGTTCTTCAACAAGGAGTCTCAATGCTTGTCATGAACATTGTTAGGGTAATTCTTGCCTGTTAATCTTGGTTACCCCAGCAAATTGGTTATCTCTACTTTTCAACTGTCTGACATTAGGATGCCGACACAACCAAAAAAACTCATGAGCATGTACATGTCCCAGAGCCTGTTGATGAATGTACAGGGTGGTCAAAAAATGGAAACCCTACATTTTCCTTATATCTTTGTCATTCTCGGAAATTACTCCCTGATATTTCACACATTTGTACATCATTCAGTTTCCTACCACTCTACCATATTTCATGACCATCAGATAGTCACAATCTCACAGCACTGTAGACAAAACAGCACAGTTATCAATGACCCGAATGCATTCCTCAGCAGGTATGGCCTGAATGACACGGATGGTCTCAGTTTTGAGGTTTGCAATTGTCCTGAGGTCATTCTAATATACTCTATCACTGCCATATCCCCGCAGGTAGGGACATTTTAGATTACGAGTACAGGTTCCCGACAGCGCAAAAGTGGCCACTGGGGTATGTTCTTTAAAGTGCTGTAACATTGTGACTATCAATCTGATGGTCATGAAATTCAGTAGGCTTGTAGCAAATTGAATGATGTACAAATACAAAATATCAGGGAGTTATTTTTTAAAATGACAAAGATATGAGGAAAATGGTGTAAGGGTTTCCATTTTTGACCACCCTGTATAATAAAGGTTGTTGGGGTCCAGAAAATGACATCAGTGGCTACTTTGTACAATTGCTGGTGCATTCTAAAAATTGTGTAATCTTGCTTATATGTCTAGGTCAACTCCTTTGCCTGATGCATGATGGTTAACATTGTGCTTGGGTCCACTGGCTTAACATCAAGAAGTGGGCTGTAGGCAAGTTTTATTGCAGGTTTAATGATGGCGCCACTAGTCCTAGTTTCCTAGTATTGTAGCCCCCGAATGATGGTGTCCCTGGTACAGATGTAACACTTCCAATAAATGGTCTAAGATTTAACCCTTATACAACAGGGATGACCTACTTACACTGTCAACAATGAGTTTCTTTCACATTTTAAACGTGTCATCTACCCCCCCCCCCTCCCCCTATAAAAGGGTATACATTATAATTTTCTGAAATATTTTAATTTAAAGAACCTATGTATCTTACATAAATAGCTTAGTTTGATAGATAGACTAACAGAATCTGCTGATATTATATTTTTCAATGTTTCACAGTAATAACAGTGATATTTTTCATACATATTAATATTGCTGAATACAAGGAAGTCTATATTAATATATTTTTTTCTCTTCAAATAAATAAAGTACAAGTCTCATATTTTCACACTATCTCTGACATGGGTTAATTTAAAGTCATGAATAATTTCAGATCACAACTTTGTTTAGTTTGCAAAATATGCTTATTAAACCTAGTGACCCCTTAAAAATAGGTGGCGCTAGGGTAACAAATCAAGCATATCTCATTAAATTTGTGATTCTATGTAATGAAACAAAGTTGACATGTTGTTTAGACTAAATACAGTTTATCTGAATTGGTTAAAGTTTTCAACTCTACCAACAGCCCTTTAACAATTTTTTTTTGGTGAAATGGGCATTTTACAAGGGGCGCCACCTATACAATGCTGTAAAAAATTTTGCCCACCAGTGCCAGTCCGGCACAGTTCTGATTTTGAAAGTAATTAACATATAGATAAAGAAAATACAAAGATATAGCATACATCCTAGAAGGCAACCAAAAGTTTCAATATGCCATTATTCCGCTGGACTACTACTAGTATATAAAACTGAATAAAAGATTTATTTGATGAAAACTATAAAAGGCCATCAACTACTTAAACTATTTCTCACAAAATATCAGCCATTTTGATTTTTTTTAAATCTTTTTTTCACAGATTCATGAACATAATCTAACTCACTTTAGCAGTTAAGTCTTTCCAGGATTTACTATCCTGTACAGAATAGCCTAACTTCCTGAAGAGTTGACTAAGACAGGTAGCATCATTATCGGTACCTTCTCTATAACTGAGTTTGACTTTAGATTTGTCAAAATTCTTGTTATTGATAATAATCATCCGTCCTTTTGGTGAGGAGTTCATCGGGTAATACTGAAAAATTGTTTATTGAATACATGAATTAAAACATACAGAGGATAAAAATGGTAATACTGCACTCCCAGGTGGATGGCTTCATTAAAATTCAAAACATTTGAATCAATTTCAATTTTCAATTTTTATGAATAAATTACCTTTAAAATTGGAATGATGCAAAATGCTTTGGGTGCCACTATCATTCTGTAAGTGTTGCTATTTATAAAATAAAATAGTACCAAACAAAAAATGAAAAGGCCCTCAGTTAAGCTGTCCTGTCTAAGTACCATTATTTTCACAATTGAAAAAGGATTTCACTTATGCTATCTGACATGAATCTCAACTTGAGTTCTTTTGAGATAATGAGGATTTTGTATCTATTCCCATGATTATATAATGATATCCCCATCTTAAGTCAATGGTCTATATCCCCATGTTATGTCAGTACACCCTTGCTGAAATCCTCATTATCTGAGAAAAACTCAAATCGAATGAAGGATTTAAGCTGTTGTTTCAAATGTTGCATGAGATGTGCAGCATCGAATGCTAAAAGGAAACAACGCTTGTGTGGAATGAATCACTCACAATGCATTGAGTCTTGGGCTTAAATTCTCTTCACACATTGCAAAATATTTTCTTATCACCTAAAGGATACAAAATCACTATAAGAACATATTTTCAATGAAACTTTTTGCAAGGGTTAAGTTAGCAAAGTATCAATTTCAAGTCAAGTTGTCACTTTGACACCTATGCAACAGATGACCTTGAGTGTTTTTTGGTAATTTAATGAGTGCAGTCATATGAAATACTGTGTTTCGATTGGCTGGAATCAGACACACCTTACCTAGCTATGTGTGAATGGGTCTCAACAAATCAAATGGAATATTGATAGAGAGTATTAGTACTATGGATTATAAGTACATGGAGTAAGAAATTGGGTTCTTAAACAGGACATAACTATTTGGTAGCTCCAATTGCCAATAGTGTTATTCAATGTTATGTGAGCAGTTTACAATTTTTGAAAAAATCTGTTTTTCAATTTAAATAAAGTTAGAAGATCTACATACATCAGGGTTTTTTCCATTGTAACGATCTTCCCAAGCTTGTGATTGAATACGCATCTCTTTCATGCTGTTAATTTCAGCTAAAGCAGACCAGGAATCTTTAGGCAGAGGCCATTCTAAAAGAAAAAGAACAACATATATTAACAATGATGACAGCATGTGTACAATAGGTGGATATTACAGATTTCCAGTGCAACCATCCAACAACTAGTATTTGAGTTATCTTCCGGACAGACGGACGGACTGACTGACGGACTGACGAACGGACAGACGGACGGACGGAGGGCTTCACTATATCCCTACCGAACTTCGTTCGTTGGGATAATTACCTATACAAGGGTTGAGTTATAATTTGCACTAAAAAAAGTTTGTATGAAGGGAATACAATGTACTGTATTTGTCTTTAACTTGGCAAGCGTTTTAAATTGGCGAATTGCAAAAATCATCAAATTATCACCAAAACCCCAAGGAATTCAACATGTTTTCCATTCGGTCCATTTCCAGTTATAAGAAAGATACCAAGATATCTGAGCCGTTTAAAATGATAGAAACAACTAGAAATATTGAGGAAATTTATATAAACAACAAGAAATATTGAGGAAATTATTCACCAACAACACTGACAATGAATATTTTCAATCTTGTTAATACATGAAAATGTCAGGGACACTTGAAAAACCACCAAATTAAATAGACGACAATAGGCCCAAAATTAAATGTCAAGGCAGTTCAAACAGTTCAATGCTTTACACAATGCCTGTATATTGTCATTACCTTCAGGGAGAGGTTCATCTTCACTTGCAGTGTCAATTGGTTGTCCCCTGAAGGAGTCTCCACTCCTCCTTAATGGACTACTACCATGGCTAGGACTTGCAGGCATGCTTGCCTTCATTGCTTCAATTCTTCTATCCTCATCTTTCTGTCTTTTTTCTGCCTGATCTGGCTTTAAGATATCTGCAAGATCTCCCTGAGATGTCCTTATCAAAGCTTCATACAGTTCATTAAAGGCTTTGGGTCCTCTTCTCACAATCAGATCCAGGAACCTTGAAGCCCTTCTAGTTGGCTCTGGAATAGCCTAAAACATAAAATGCAACTGTAACATTATACAAACACTGGACATACTCATAAACAAGAGCAAGCATTTCTAATCAATTTAAAGCTGGAGGGTCTGTTTTCACTGTGCACTCCTTAACCAAACCCTTCTGACTGTTGGCATTGATGACAATGATGATGGGATTAACACCAATTATGAAATTCAGGAAGAAAAGCCAATTGTGAGAAAAATACCAAAAGTGACATCATTAGAGTACTGAAGGACTCCAATGGGAAACATTTACAAGATATAGTACTTCACCATAGTCTGTCAGTGTTTACAGTACTATGACAAAGATCAATGATAATGGTGAGCAAAAAAACTTAAGTAAATCATGCATATATTTAGGACATACCTCCAGTTCCTCTTTCATATCCCTGGATAGTATTTCAACAGCAAAGAGATACCCCATGAACTTTGGACCGACATTTATGTCTAGAAGTTCTACTCTCTTTCTTTGGAGAAGGGTTTTATGCTCTTTTTCCATTGTATACATATATCTCTCTCTGGCTGTGACTTCAGTTATATGTCATACAAATGATTATGATAAATCTGAAAAACAGATTATTCATACAGCAATGCACATTATACAATACATACTACAAATACATATTCTGTACTGCTGGTATTTCTTGTATGCAAATTAATTTTGCTTTAATTGTGAAATTTGTGATAAAATCATGAAAAATAATTGTCCGAAATATATACAAAACCATGGGGATTTGTTAAATCTGTCAATTCCTGGGATTGTGAGTTTCGTTTTGTGTAAAATGTTCAACCAGTATTATTGGGGGATAAATAGAATACTAGCAACAATATCTTATAGATTAATAATATATATAAATAATGTATTTCATACTTGAGTGGGTTTGGGGTAGATATCACCCGGGAATATATATCATATCTGAGGAGCAGGCAGGATATATTGTATATGTCCCGCTCTAGGCCAAATGCGGGCAGATATAATATATCCATCCCGCTCCCGGGAATTTTTTCAAAAGTTTAAAAAATTTTAAAATTTTAATTTCAGAAGTTTAAAATTTTTCAAAAAGTTTAAATGTTACAGATACACCAGTTATGTACTGTCGGTTTTGGATACAGAGTTTATCCCGCGGGAAATATGTGTATCTCCCTCGGTCCCTGCGGTCCCTCGTGAGATACACATATTTACCTTGGGATAAACCCTGTATCCAAAACCTCCCAGTACATAACCCTTATATATTTCATACAAAAGTATTGTCTTGGGTTTTCAAAATTGGAGAAAAAACGCTTCCTGTACACATTCCAAGAAAAATCTTATTTTGTACTTTTCATGTACAAGTATCTCAAAAATAAAAACATGATTATCTGCATACATGTTGATAATTTAATATAAAATGGAATTCATCATAATTATAGCAATAATGAAAGTGAACATTCTCCCACAAATTATAATTTTATTGGAATGTGTTCTTGAATAATTACCCACAGTGCAACATTCGAAGAGAACATTTTGATACCTCTTTTTCTTATCAGTATTTTTGTACTTTTAAATGAGATTAACATGTTTTATGCTTCAATCATATTCAAATTTGATTTTTCTTCAAGACTAATACTAAAACATGTACATTTATCTAACTCTTTGAAATATAATTGAAAAAAGGGAAGCATGGCACTGCTCATTTTGAAGTTCTCATGTTTATAACACAGAGTTGCATACCCTTCTCTTGAAAGCCCATGATTGTACCTTACTACTAATTCTCACTCGATATTGAACCCATTGGATCTTTATACTCGTGTAAGTTGTCACTTTTATATTTTGTTACTGAAATTCCTTACAAAATTTCCCTGTTCATCACCCTACTGTATTTCCTGATTTTGAGAGAATATTTTTGAGAAACAGTGAGGCAAACTAGAGGCGGTGTCAATTACTACGTAAATTGAACTTGAAATGTGAAGTGCAGACAAAACTTCAAAATTCTATATATTTCCTCCAAGCTTATAGCCGATGGATGGAGCGGCTTACTCGAGTCTCTAGCTTACAGCTAGACGAAACTTCATTGATTTCGTATGTACTGTGCTACACGCACCTACACGCACCTAGAACTCATTTTTAATAAATTTTATAAATATTTTTAAGAATATTAATCATATTTAGGATGAAGCGTTGCTTATCTGGATTTAGATATTTCAAAATTTCATTTCGGAGTTTGACACATGGTGAAATTTTCTCGCTGTAGCTAAAAATGGCTTCCGGTTCTGGACGTGAATAACATTTGAAATTATTCTCGCTTAAAGAAATCAAATATAACAATAGATTCAGAGGGGGATGTGAGCTGATGTTCTTCAAATCTATACATAAAGGTATATTTCATATTATTATGCCATATTTACTGTGCGTGTGACACAATGATTTACAATATTTATAATACTAAGGCAGCTCAATCTTCCTCCTCAAAGCCGGAATATAGAGAAGGCTTTGGACCGAAGTAAGGAGCGGCAACAAAGATACTTCTGGTCAAAATGAGTTTATGACGAAACTTATGAAAGAATCAATGAAAGGTAAGTGGTATACATCTGTACATTAGGCGGATGCCAAAGATTAAACGTGCAGACAATTTGAAACTTCAGAATGCTTTCTGTGATTCAAAATCACAAAAAAAGTCTAGTGACTTTTTAGATGTCGAAAATCTTAAAGAAAATGAAAATGATTTTCAATTTGAAACTCAGACATTACAATATTCAGACGTTATTCTAACGCCACAAACTTCACTACAAATAAATATAATGTAAACTCGGCATAACTTACGCCAAACTCACCCAAGTAGGATGGTACCAACAGGGAAGCACTCTTTCAAGATAATCTCTCAAAGTTAGTCTAGTAGAAACTCTTGAAATTTTGTAGGCTAGACATTTCCGGTTTTTAACTCCAGTTTTAAACTTTTTTCTGAAACGAAATAGTTCAAACGCACAAAAGGTTTCATGGAATCCAAAAATACGTAGATAGAAATATGTAAACTATTACAACATGTTAAAAACTATTTTTCAATTTAATTCATGACAACAGTTTTTCGAAATTCAGCTGAATTGAAATAACTTTTTACATTTTATCCGTTTCATCTCTACCAGAGAAATTTTAGACACATTCCTTGTGAAAAGCGCGTTTTCTATTTTCACAACATTTCGGCGTTTATTTAGGTAGATATACAGATTATACATACCAAGCTAAGACTAAATGTTTATTGCGATATATAGAAATAATTTATAACTTGAATTTGGAGTTTGCTTTCAAAATATTTGATAAATGTACTTGTTGGTATTTTTCGTAATAATTTATTTATTCGCAAGATGGGCGATAATAGGGCGGGACGTCAAATGACAATCTATTCTATACCTAAAGTAAATGAGTGAAGTGCGTTAATTTTTCTCAATTAATAAAATTTTAACAGACTTGTTTTTTAACCCAAAATTCAACTTTTTAATCAGACTTTACATTTGAAGGGATGACTGATCTGACGGAGCAGGCTATGCATATCACTCCCTTCACTCAGTCACTCAGAATTGTGGTGGTGTAACTGAAATCAGCTGCTTGGTTTATATCTTCAAATGTTCCCTACATTTCTGTTTGCAAAAGTCTGTAAGTTATCAGCGACTTCTGTGATGATCAGGACGTCATCTTCAAGTTGATATTTTCCTCTGATTAATGGAACTGGTAGATTGATGGAAATTCACTAAGTAGGTTTGAAATCTCCGAAGATTTCCAAATGAACTTTAACAAATTGCTGATCTTCCGGTAGCTCTCATTTGGAAATTTCTGGAGATTTTGAATGCTACTTTTGCCATTTTGGTTTCTTGGTAAAAAATAACCACTCAAGATTAGAGAAGTCCTGATCAGCACAGAAGCACCTAATAACTTACAAACTTTTGCAAATGGAGATGTAAGAAACATTTAGAGATATAAAGTAAGCAGCTTATTTCAGTTTCAGCCGCCACAATTCTGAAGCGACTGATAGGGGGCGAGCAAAGGCTGTCCTATCAGACTAGTCAGCAGCCTTTGTAAGAGGTAAATCAGACTTACATGTACTACAGGCATGGACTTAAATTGTTGATGTTTTTGAGAACCACTGTCTATTGGTCTGTTTGCAGGACAGAAGAAATGGGACGAAGGAAGAAGGCAAATAAACCACCTCCCAAAAGGAAAGTTATAGAGCCCCTGCCCAAGACATTCAACTGCCCCTTTTGTAACCACGAGAAATCATGTGAAGTAACATTGTGAGTTGGTCATTGATATTCTACCATTATTTGTTTGATATATAGAACTTTGGTGAAACTTATGGAACCTAAGCCTTTGATGTTTAATTGACAGATATATAAGGATCTGATTGAATTACAAATGGATATTCAGATTACTGTACCTATGGCGGATCCGGGGGGGGGGCCCATGGGGCCCGGGCCCCCCCCCCTAAGGTTGGCCCAAAAAAAAAAAAGTTGGGTCCAAAAAAATTTTAGGCCAAAAAAGGCCTTAAGGCCCCAAAAAGTGGGCCTTTTGGTCATTATTGGGCCTTCTAAGGCCTTATTTTTTTAATTTAGGCCAAATTTGGAAGAAAATGGGCCTCAAATTTTCAAAATTTGGGCCCACTTTTTCGGTTTTAGGGGCCCAAAATTTTTTTCCGCGCAAGCGCGGAGGTTTTTTCTATATTCTCAAATTTGGGCCCCCCCCCTTGTTGGTTCATGGATCCGCCACTGTGTACTCCTGGTAAATTTTGACGCTATAAAATTTCGCGATTTTTTAAAATTGCAATTTCGCGCCTATTCAATTTCGCGGATTTGAGTTGATGACATCTCGCGGATTACACAAGTTGAATTTTTTCCTACAGCTCTTGATAATATTAATATAATTACATGCCTTTTTACAAATGCATGAGCTTAGCAAGTACATCAATTGTTGATATAAAATTGAACAATACCCCATGTTAATTATCGCCCAACAACGCTGGAGAAACGTTTAACACCGAACGAAACATATCAAAAGTCCCGGGTCAAATCCCTGGGGATTTAAAAGACAAATTTCGCATGGATAAATGTTCGCGATTTTACTACATTCGCGAACAAAGCGAAATTAAATCGCACGCGAACAATACCCGGAGTACAGTATGTCATGCCACACTCTATCTTTAAATATCTGTAGCCCACTCAAGTTTTTGTCGCATACTTTGGTGTACCGTTGAAAAATAATTGAAATATCTAAGTTAACATATTTCAAAACACAGAATCTATACATCCCCGGGCATACTTTTCAGTATTTGTTAAAATTAACTTTTCATCATCCAAGAATATCAAACGGATTGTTCAGTACTCAAACTTTTGTCTGACACCAAAAACAGCTCGAACGAGCCACATCGCAGCTTACATTTACAAAGTAAAAAATATCTGAAATGTCAAATTTTGTTAATAATTTTTATCAGTTCCAACACCAGATGGTGGTTGCATATTCAAATGTCTGTGAGTGACATGTTCTTACGCTTATTTTTATGTTTTACTTCCTTTTTGTTCCTCAATACGACAGTTCGATTGTCAGCCTTTAAGTATGATTTGAAGTATAAGTCATATTTTACAATATGATGAATTCCAAATTTCCACCACCTTTCACAGCTTCAAACAGCATTTCAACATTTTGATTAAAAGTATGAAAACCTATGCTAGTCTCTGTCATTGTAAATCTAAACTCAGTTCTACCTGAGTCCATCATATGTTAGTTTCAGGTTCTACTTGATACTGAATGTTGCTACTGAACAATCCCTGGTCTTTAAAAATGCAGATCAAACTTGAGAAGAAATTTTGTTTAAATGCCAAATAATATTGTTTCAGGGATCGTCAGCGGAATACTGGGATGATATCGTGCACAGTTTGCCTAGAAGACTTTCAGACCAATATTAATTGTATCCTTTTGAATTTTGTATTTGTGTTATATTACAAGTTGCAACTAATTCTTGCAAGAAATGTGTTTCTGGTTCATACTTCATAGCATATCGTTATCTGCTTTTGAAATGGTGCCATAAAAACTTTTTTGCATAATTTTGGTATCGTTTAAGATAGTTTCAGCATTTAGAGGTAGGTTACCATAATACTGAAACCATTGATCAGTTTACCTTAAATGTCAATCAATTAATTTTGAGTGCATTATATTATAATGCTATAAAAGAAGATGACCATTCTAGAATGGATTTGTCTAGCTGTCTTGGCAATAACGCAAATACCATTGGCACAGTATTGTTTATATTTTTTTAATTACATATGACCTATAAGTATATGAGTTTATAAGTTCTACTAGAAAGCTGATTCTGAATATGGCCACTGGTTTCAAAATGGCTGCTATTTAGTGTCAATTTTACAGTATTTTAGTCACAATAATATGAACTGTAAAAATGTTTTTAATGCAACAATTGTATAGGATATTGATTAAGTACCTAATCTATTTTTTAACACATTGTAAGTAGCCATTTTGAAAAATGGTAACCATTTTTATGTGTGTTATAGTACATTTTTTGCTATAACTGATCATAGATTGCACTTGAAGCATGGCTTTCTCTACCTTGCCAGAGCACATAGTTCTTCTTTCCTACTCCTCAGCATGAAGGAAATCCCCAGGGTTTGAGTCAAAAAAGGGGGGGGGGTGCAGTCACACTCAATGTGGATGCCCATGTTTTAGAATGCATTCTGCCCAAAGTCATGCTATGAAATTGCTTTGGAATTCTGAATAGTGATATTAATTTATTTAAAATTTCTTAACTATCAACCAGATCTTTCAGAAGCTGTAGATGTATACAGTGACTGGATTGATGCTTGTGAAAGCGCAAATGCATAGCAACAGGCCATGCTATTAGGCATGGCAGAGGATTTCTACTTGTAAATATTATAGGGTATTACTCTACTGATAACATGAAGGGACATGTAGGCACATGTATATATACTTATAACACTATGGATTCAAAAGTATACTGAATCCAACTGTGTTGAGGATGCAGATATATGGAACAAATTGTGATAAAGCAAATTGACTATCATTAATCATATTGGATTTATGACCAAAAACAATGAAAAGGCTGATATCACCATCCTCCAGTCATGTGATTGGAGCTTAGATCATCTGGTCTGAAAATGACAATTATGAGCTCCTATAATTTTAAAGTGTGTATTTGCATGTTGTCAGTTTGAGGAAGAATGCCATTATGAGAATGTTTGCCATTGTACAGATCTTAAAGAGATGAATGTAAAAGGTCAAACATATGAACTGTTTATATAAAGTAAAGTAAATGGTTTGAGATGAGATGAATTGTGAGAGAAGGTTTCAAACCATAAAATTTCAATGTCTAATTTTATTTTTGGTGACCCATTTAGTTAATTTGCAAGCTTAAAAAGCTTAAAATCAATCAAAACATTTAATGATATGACATGGTCTGATTTATCAAACACATGCTTGTATTATATAGATAATCAGAAGTCATATTATGAAGTATCCACTGTAAGAGTCTGTTCAGTATACAATTTATTTTGTTTCTTTAGCATATATTTTTTCAAATATTTGATTTTGAGTCCATTGGACATTTCTAATTTCTGTCTCCTTCCTATATTATTTTGGTGTTATAATTATTGAGAGGAAGTGGTCAATGTACGTTGATAGCTTTATTTATATCAAATGCATTGTGTTCATAATGTACATAGTATATTGTAATGTTTCAGAGAGCACAAAATAAAGTGTTCTGGAACAACATTAAATAATCTCCTTCTTTATCTTTAAGTTTCATTTCAATTTTTACTTTGACTGCATCTGGAATTGTGGATGCATCCAAAGACAAAATATTTAAAATACAGAAAATCTGTTTGATTTTTTCAATAAATATATTATTTTTCCCATGGAAATTGCAGTTTTTTTTGTTCTGTGATCTAATGAAGGCATAATTTTCAACTGCAATAAGAAATGTGATGATTGTTTACTGTTTACTACCATGGCAGCAACTATCATCAATACATCTACATTTTGTAATGAAAATTGTTGTACTCTGAAATAAATGAAGAAGGAATACAATAATTAATAGAATTATATATTCTGTTACATGTGTTAGTTGGTTTATTATGTCGCCATCACAAGTGGTGACATATTGTTAAAGTGGATGGTGTTTAATGCTTGATGTCTGTAAAAAATGGCAGGTGGTGACATTTTGCATGTTAATGCCTTGTTAGATTATTCTTGAATGAAACTTCTGCCATTCGGTCCCTCTGAAATTGGAACAACAATACCAGAAATCAGCAACTCCACGGAGTAGCAAATCCCAATGAACATTACATGCACGAATCTGTATATATCATATTGTAGTATTTACCATCTACTCTACCCTTGATATGCACATAATAAAAGACAGACACTGGAGATATATCAGAATTTCCACCAATATAAGAATTCGGATGACCATTTAGAAGTTTCAAAGGCTCAAATCTAATGTAATGTAACCATACTTTGAAGAGATTATAAGTTACAGCAAAGTCCCACTTTAGGCAGCCATTTAAATTTTCTGGGGCACAAATCAGGAAAAAAACATAATTGTTATCTTTGTAATTATACCATTTTATACATTATGTTCTATATATTCAGATTTATATCATCATTAAAATTATATAATCTTAATTTCTTTGTCTGTTGTTTTGCGTAAAAGGTGGTCAATTTGATCTAAAGTTTATTTTCAACAGATTGTATCATCTTCATTTAAAACCCATATATTTAAGGGGTCATATCAAGCTCATTATTGCGATCTGTTGAGAATACTTAGGTGCATGTTGTGTTAGAGATTCCAATTATATCATTATATATTGCAATCACCCCCTCCCACAGTTTGCACTATTTTCAATCTAGTTTGTCAATTAAAGGTGTCAGCACCTTCCGGTATTAATATTATTCCAAATTTTCCCTTAATGACCAAGCAAATAATTTGATTAACTCAATTCAAGATCAAGTCGAAATTTAGTTTCATAATATTCCCGGCCCTAGCCACGCTACCACGTTTTGTTGTTCAGAGAGAGGGCCCGGCGATTTATTACACAACCTTTATATAGGTAAAGTAGGAATATGCCTAAGCTTACAAATAAATATTATTCATTCTTCATGACAACAAGAGTTTCTTCAATCTATTTCCCTAAATATTGTCTTTATTAACAAAACGAAAAAACGACACGTAAATGCCAATATTTTCTGTCCCTATATTTTAACACTGATGAAAGGAAAAGGCAAAACCATTGATTTATCAAGAGTCCCTCTTAAACTAATGCTTGTGAGAGAGTGTTCTGGCCTGTTCATTCTAGTCAGGCTACTTAGGGTATTCTTCATGAGAACGTCGTCTTAAGACCCTATGTTTTATTTTCTTCCCGGTTTTATCCTCATAAAAACTGCATATTTCGTTCAGTATAAATCTCGCTATAGCCAGTTTTGGTGTAGTTAATTGCCTATTCTTACTCACTAATTCATCTGAGTGAGTCCGACGTTCAATTATAAAGTGTGATTTTCGCGTGTAAGAATGTCTCTAGAAGCTATTCGATATAAGGATGGGACGCTAGATATCCTCGATCAACTCCTTCTACCGCAGAAGTCAGAATATATCAACGTCAGTGGTGTAGAGGATGGGTGGAGTGTAATTAAAAAAATGCAGGTGAACATTTCAACTGACATTGTCTGACAATCAATAATTAGTTCCTAAAATATTACAAAAAGGCCCTTTTTGGAGACCCTATCTGTTGCAAGACTAACGCCTGGCATAACCGTCACCATGTTATTCGGTGTTTTTTAAGTAGCGCAAGGATCCTGCCATGACCGTGGTAATGTTATCGTGAAAGCCTGGTATAACCGCGACAATGCTGTATTATATTAAAATGCCTGCCATGACCGTGGTAGTGTAATCGTGTAAGCCTGGCGCGACCGCAACCTTTATATGACATTAATGACCTTCATGTTTCGCCCATTGCTGTTGGTATTTTTTATGGATAAATCTTATTAATTGATCATTATAGAAAGTATATGCTTTCGAATCGAAGCTCCTTGAATGAGAGTAGAGATATAGTTTGTTCACAAATTATTTATGAGTAAAAATTAGGTTTTCGTTGTGAAATTAATACACATTTTTAGTAGTCTTTATTTACATATTTAAGGTAGTTAAACACGAAGAAAAATTGTCATTACAGTGTTCTCAAGCTACTTTAAATACAACCACGGTCATGAGAGGCCTTGGAACTATTGTCACGGTCATACGAGGCTTTAACATTACCACGGTCATGACAGGCCTTGCAATATAATATAGCATTGTCACGGTTATGACAGGCCTTGCAAGCATTGTAACGGTCATATCAGGCTTTAACATTACCACGGTCATGACAGGATCCTTGCGCTACTTAAAAAACACCGAATAACATGGTGACGGTTACACCAGGCGTTAGTCTTGCAATAGATAGCATGTGCCTTTTTGTTAAATTCTCTATTCTAATTCACAAAATTACAACTCAATTAAGACTCTTCGCTAATTTTCTGACAATTCCATTAGTCAATCAACTTCAAAAGCATTGGATTTATGTGGCAACATCATTTCCCCTAAGGTGCACCTTTAAGGTCAGGGTGCATGATGGGAAATTTTCTGCATTCCTCAATTGAGTCACATGTTATTTTTCAAACAAGAATCACTCCTTCCTTTCATTGTCTATATCTTTCAGTTTTGCACAAAGAGTGCACTTCTGTGTCTAGAAAAGACTTGTGAGAAGAATGTTTTGATAAAGTGTATAAAAAACAAGAAAATTCAGTGAAAAAAATCAGAAAATTTTCAGAAATTTTTTTCACTGAATTTTCTCATTTTTTATACATTTTACAAAACAAACCTTCTCACAAGGCTTTTCTAGGCACAGAAGTGCACTCTTTGTGCAAACTTAGAAGATGTAGACAATGTGGGGAAGGAGTTATTCATGTTTGAAAAATAACATGTGACTCAATTGAGGAATGCAGAAAATTTCCCAACATGCACCCTGTCCTTAAATAAAGGGGTTGTAATAAGACATGTTTATTGTATTGTTTAATAAAGTGTGGAAGTAAAGTGCTTATTTTATAGTCTAGTCTAGACATTTATTATATTTACCCGTATAATGTACTGTTTTTATAAATTTCTAGTAAATGATGATGTATTGATATATTATTGTTATGTGTGTCGGCAGGATTCAAACGGAAAGAAAATATATGTTTTACTTATTAGATATCTCTGAATAAACAAAATCTAAATAATTAAATAGGGATATAAGAAGGCCATGTCACATGTCACAGGACTGACCACTTGTTCTACTGCTCTATTGATCAACACTTGAAATTTAATTTTAGGACTTAAAATTCTCCACATCAAAAGGATGGTAGAATATAAGCAATTATATTATATCATTTGATGGTCACATTGTTCGATATTATTTCACCGTTTGCAAAACCAATTTTCTCTTTGATGTAAAAGTTATAACTCTCACGGGGATGTTTTGCGGCGGTATCAACAATAATATTATAAATTGTCAAATGGGCGGTCGAAATCTAAGTAAGAGCAGATGAATTGTTATTTACTTCTTGCCTGTGTGGTAAATAGCATTTTGATGTATTTGATAGAATGATTACTGGCCCATAGCCAAGGGGGGTTTGCGGGCAACCCCCCCCCCCCCCCTCCGGCCAAAAATTCTTTCAAAATCATGCAGTTTTCAACCATTTTGAGCACTTAATCTCTTGTACCCATGTACGTGGATATCTAATACAGTCTTTGAAAGGTTCAATTTTTAAAGTTTTAAAAGATTATTCAATCTTATTTAATGCTAACTTAGATGTATTATGCACTCATAGTATACTCAGTATAGCTGTATAGTTAATTTGAGTTTTTTATTGTTTGTCAAAATAGCGTCATTCGAAGGCTCGTTCAATAGGGAAAATCTAAGTATCTTAATCTTTTATTTAATCACAGCATGAGTAACGATGATTTTAGTCTCATGGATCATAAATTCAGCCCAACACGCGACAGTGTGTATTTAACTATGGATGATGATTCGCTATCTGGTTCCAAATTGAATGATGGGGAGAGTAGAACACGGGGTAGAACACCAATAAAGAAGGTTGTAATATCAATGTAAATGTGGCAGTAGAGTGACACCTTTTAGACAACTTCCTTGAATTCCCAGAAAATGAAAAAAATGAGTTAAGTGTTGATTACTTCTATAGTGAACGAGCTTTTTAATTGTGCAATTTTGATGAAGCAACAATTTTGCAATTTTGGCCTTATTTTTTGACTAGACAAATGTTATATCTATAAGACATACGTGTAGGCCTACTGCATTAATGCATCTACAATTCAGCATAGACGGAGATTGAATAATCTTACTATTTTAAAGATTGAACCCTTCAAAGACTGTATCATACCTGACGTACATGGGTAGGAGGTACAAGGTTTTTTATACAAAGCCTGCCAAAATTCTTTTTACTTTTGCTTCAAAATATTATTTGATGGAAGCATTAAAATGTACTTTGCAAACATTTTGAACCTGTTATTCTTCTTATCGAAGTTTTGTCTTAATTCTGATTTTTTTTATTAAAACTTTATTTGATAAACTTTGAGAAAATTTGATTTCAGTTCAGTGGGTCGAGAGGTAAACAAAAACAACCCAATAATGTGTGTATTAAAGATTAACCTTCCCGTTATCTCAAAATCTGCTTGGAACCACACGATTGGATTTACATGGGAAATTCCTCCAAAAGAATATTCTAGGGATAAAAGATTGTGTTCAGTTTACACAATTTGATTGTGTTCAGTTTACACAATTTGAGAAATTATTGGCATACATGAAACCTATTTAATACATCATTTATATTATTCAAAACTGTTGACTACCAATGATTCCCAGCCCTCTGAAGTTTGAAAAATAAAAAAAATGTCTTGGTCTTAATCCATAGATAATCCTTTAAAATGAGATATATTTTTGGGGATAAATCAAATCAATCAATCAATCAATAAAATATCATAAAGATGAAAAACATAAGCAAAATGCATGAAAAAACTCCCCCAATTCATTCTACTAACAACTCCCCCTCCATTGGAAACAAAATATTGAGACTATAACCCACATACATGTATGTTAAAATTTGGTATCAAAAATATTTGTTTACATAGGAAGTGCTATCCAAATGGCTGATGGAGTAAATTAATTTGCATATTTGTTACTTCCCCTAGCTTTATTTCCACTTGACAATGTGCTGTGTTACGTTTTATAGCATTTAATTGTACCTTATTTCTTAATTGAAATGTTATTATGTATTTTTGGGAAGTAATGCTTTCTCACATTAATAATTGTGTGCATAGAATTTCACAGGGCAGAACAAAGGACGTTTGCCTTCCCACTCTATATGTACCAAGAACTAGATCTAGTGCCTGTATGTAAATAGCTCTCCGTCATACTTTTGTCTATACCACAAATGTCAGAAGAATTTTATATACTTCATTGGACACAGAAACATTCCTGGTACACAGGGAGTGGATATGAATCCATTTCTGTAATTCCATGATTTTATTGAATATTTGGTTCTGTCCATCTACAGGTTCGTGGAGCTCCAGCAATTGCAGTGACTGGGTGTTTAAGTCTGGCTGTTGACCTCCACAAAAATACATTCCAAACAAAGGATGATCTGTATAAGTTTGTTGCTGAAAAGATGAAGTATCTAACCACAGCCAGGCCTACTGCAGTAAACATAGTGGATGCTGAGAGAAAACTGACAAAGCTAGCTAGTGAATTATGTTCTTCTACATCTATAGATGTCTCACAGATGCATCAAAGGTTAGTACTTGTATGCAATTCAGAAGTTAATGCCACAATTTGTTCATTTTTTGAAGAACATTAGAAAAATAAGTTATGTTTTGGCGACTGGGGTTGCCACATACACGTGTCTGTTAAAATTCTTTAATTCTGTTAAAATGTTTAATTCACTATCCATAACTGGGCTCTTTAGCTACAGATACAGAAAAATATGAACTTGTGAATTTAATACATGTACATGTAATTCCAATTAATAGTGCTATTTGTACATCATGAGAATTATTACCAGGGGGCATGTTTCAGGATACTTGAACAGATTGAGTGCATGCAAGCTGATGATATTGCTGTGAACAAAGCTATTGGGGACCATGGTGCTAAGCATATAGCAGAGAATGTGGCCCCCAAAGGTCTGAAGGTGTTAACACATTGTAACGCAGGGGCTCTGGCTACAGCTGGATACGGGACAGCAGTAGGTATGTAGTATATAAGCAACACTCATACATGTATAAGATGAACGCCACAAAATCTCATATTTTGAAATCTCTGCTTTGACTGTCATGCAATCATATATAACCTTTCATTGTAACATATTTAGCTAGCCCCAGCAGATTCACTTCAGGCGGGTCTAAGTATATATAATATGATGTGCAAACATTGTGCAATTTCCGTATTGATGTGAATAATTGGATTTGGCTTTTATTAATCTCAACTATCAATAAAGTAATCTGTAATTATTACTTTTGATTTACATTTAATTGCTTTGTGCATCAGTTTAAAATGCATATCATATACATACAGTATACTAATACAATTTACATGTTATTTTATACTTGCCCAAAAATATTCAAAAGTTGGTCTGCAGCAAAAATAGTTAGTTGTTGTACAACCAGCCTATATTCAAGTTATGTGTTCATTTTTTCAGGGGTTATGAGGTCACTTGTGAAAAATGGCTGCTTGGAGCATGCTTTCTGTACTGAAACTAGGCCGTATAACCAGGGGTCTCGACTAACTGCTTATGAGCTTGTACAGGACAAAATATCAGCATCATTAATCTGTGACAGCATGGCAGCAATGTTGATGAAAACCAAAGACTTGTCTGCAATAGTTGTTGGTGCTGATCGCGTTGTTGCCAATGGTGACACAGCCAACAAAATTGGAACTTATCAATTGGCGATTGTTGCCAAATTTCATAATGTACCTTTTTACATAGCTGCACCCAGTACGACTATAGACTTGACGCTTGAGACTGGAGAAGATATTATAATCGAAGAGAGACCTCACATAGAGATGACCACAATGAATGGAGTGTCTTTGGCACCTGAAGGTGGGTCACTGTATCAAACCACAGTGATCTCCCCAGGATTTTTTCATAGCAGGGGGGGATTTTTTAAAGTCCCCGTCTAAAGTTTGAAAATATTTTTTTATCATTCATTTACTATTTGTCAGGACTTAAAAAGTGATTTTAGAGATTTTTTAACAAAAAAAAATTTTTGAAAAAAAAGTTGTGAGCATTTCATTTCTCAAATATTCAAATTTCCCGCCATTTTTCAAAAAAAGTTGAAATTTCTTAATCATCAAATATTTCTTAATGCATTTCAAAAAAGCTTACCTTTTTAACACCAATGCAAAGGTTGAACAAAGGACACACTCTTTCAATAATAAAATGCCATATTTAATGGGCCACTTCAATGTTTTAACATATCAAAAGTATTTTGAAACATTAGTGATGTCACTAAGGTACCAAAAACTTTTTGAAAAAAATTGAAATTCTTTTTTCGTTATCAATCTTTTCTCAATATGTTAGACTTTCATAAAAAACCAATTTTGATTGTCTAACAAGGTTAAAAGGAAGTATAAATTATGTTTTAGATATCATTGTACCATTGGTTTCTATGAGAACTAAAATTTTGAAATGCATTTTTCTCAGAACCATTTTCATGCACTGATAAGTTCATTTCTCGCTTATTCATGAACCGATTTTCTTAATTTTTTCGGCAAAAAACATGGGAGGATGAATGCTATGCATTGGTATGAATTGTGGCTAATTAGAAGATATGAGTGACCTCTAAAAGTTGGTTTTAAATAAATTCACAAATTTTGGAACAAAAAGTCTATCAAAAACCACTTTTTGAAATTTAAAAAAAAAGTTTCACATATCACACTTTGATAACATTGGGTAAGACTACAATATAAGCCAAAGTGGTTTAAACTTTATATGGGGCCTTTAACAAGTTTCGCCGCTCGCTTCGCTCGCATGATTTTTGTGCCAATTTTTGCCGCTCGCTTCGCTCGCTATATAAACACCAATTCTCATTTAGAAAACCTTTTATTTAACAATACATGATAATATGCTTGTAGTGTCATGAGTATTCATTGTTCATTATGTTTCCTTAAGATATATGTCACGATATAGGGTAGAGATTTTTGGGTTTTTATTTTGTGCTACTTTTGGACTTAGAATAAAATTTAAAATGACCAGGCATCAGGGATCAGATTAAAAAAAATTTTCAAACGCAACACAAATGGCCAAAAGTAACACTTTTTCAGAAAATAAACAGAGTCCAGCCTATCGATATATTTTGATAGACTACCTTTTTTCAAAACCAACACAAATGGCGAAAAGTAGCACTTTTCCAAAAAATAAACAGAGTCCAACCTATTGATAGATATTCATACCTTTTTTCAAAACCAACACAAATGGCCAAAAGTAACACTTTTCCAGAAAATAAACAGAAAGTTACACTTTTCCAGAAAATAAACAGAGTCCAGCTATCGATAGATTTTCTTACCTTTTTTCAACCAACACAAATGGCAAAAAGTAACACTTTTCCAGAAAATAAACAGAGTCCAGCTATCGATAGATTTTCTTACCTTTTTTCAAAACCAACACAAATGGTGAAAGGTAACACTTTTTTCGGAAAATAAACAGAGTCCAGCCTATCGATAGATTTTGATACCTTTTTTCAAAACCAACACATATGGCGAAAAGTAACACTTTTTTGGAAAATAAACAAGAGTCCAGCCTATCGATAGATTTTGATACCTTTTTCAAAACCAACACAAATGGCAAAAAGTAACACTTTTTCAGAAAATAAACAGAGTCCAGCCTATTGATAGATATTCATACCTTTTTTCAAAACCAACACAAATGGCCAAAAGTAACACTTTTCCAGAAAATAAACATAGTCCAGCCTATCGATAGATTTTGATACCTTTTTTCAAAACCAACACAAATGGCGAAAAGTAACACTTTTTCAGAAAATAAACAGAGTCCAGCCTACCGATAGATTTTCATACCTTTTTTCAAAACCAACACAAATGGCGAAAAGTAACACTTTTCAGAAAATAAACAGAGTCCAGCATACGATAGATTTTCATACCTTTTTTCAAAACCAACACAAATGGTGAAAAGTAGC
The DNA here is from genome assembly GCA_903813345.2 of Owenia fusiformis. Taxonomy (NCBI): domain Eukaryota; kingdom Metazoa; phylum Annelida; class Polychaeta; order Sabellida; family Oweniidae; genus Owenia; species Owenia fusiformis. The sequence goes on along the minus strand of CAIIXF020000001.1, from coordinate 26,756,291 downwards.
ACTTTCCAGAAAATAAACAGAGTCCAGCATACGATAGATTTTCATACCTTTTTTCAAAACCAACACAAATGGTGAAAAGTAGCACTTTCCAGAAAATAAACAGAGTCCAGCCTATCGATAGATTTTCATACCTTTTTTCAAAACCAACACAAATGGCCAAAAGTAGCACATTTCCAGAAAACAAACAGAGTCATATGCCTATCGATAGATTTTCATACCTTTTTTGAAAACCAACACAAATGGCGAAAAGTATCACTTTTCCAGAAAATAAACAGAGTCCAGCATACGATAGATTTTCATACCTTTTTTCAAAACCAACACAAATGGTGAAAAGTAGCACTTTCCAGAAAATAAACAGAGTCCAGCCTATCGATAGATTTTGATACCTTTTTTCAAAACCAACACAAATGGTGAAAAGTAACACTTTTTCAGAAAAAAAACAGAGTCCAGCCTATCCATAGATTTTGATACCTTTTTTCAAAACCAACACAAATGGCGAAAAGTAACACTTTTTCAGAAAATAAACAGAGTCCAGCCTTCTGATAGATTTTCATACCTTTTTTCAAAACCAACACAAATGGCGAAAAGTAACACTTTTCAGAAAATAAACAGAGTCCAGCATACGATAGATTTTCATACCTTTTTTCAAAACCAACACAAATGGTGAAAAGTAGCACTTTCCAGAAAATAAACAGAGTCCAGCCTATCGATAGATTTTGATACCTTTTTTCAAAACCAACACAAAGGGCCAAAAGTAACACTTTTTCAGAAAATAAACAGAGTCCAGCCTATCGATAGATTTCGATACCTTTTTTCAAAACCAACACAAATGGCGAAAAGTAACACTTTTCAGAAAATAAACAGAGTCCAGCATACGATAGATTTTCATACCTTTTTTCAAAACCAACACAAATGGTGAAAAGTAGCACTTTCCAGAAAATAAACAGAGTCCAGCCTATCGATAGATTTTGATACCTTTTACCAACACAAATGGCTAAAAGTAACACTTTTTTCGGAAAATAGAGTCCAGCCTATCGATAGATTTTGATACTTTTTTCAAAACCAACACAAATGGCGAAAAGTAACACTTTTTCAGAAAATAAACAGAGTCCAGCCTACCGAAAGTGCGTTTGAAAAAAGGTATCAAAATCTATGGATAGGCTGGACTCTGTTTATTTTCTGAAAAAGTGTTACTTTTCACCATTTGTGTTGGTTTTGAAAAAAGGTATCAAAATCTATCGATAGGCTGGACTCTGTTTATTTTCTGAAAAGTGTTACTTTTCACCATTTGTGTTGGTTTTGAAAAAAGGTATCGAAATCTATCGATAGGCTGGACTCTGTTTATTTTCTGAAAAAGTGTTACTTTTGGCCCTTTGTGTTGGTTTTGAAAAAAGGTATCAAAATCTATCGATAGGCTGGACTCTGTTTATTTTCTGGAAAGTGCTACTTTTCACCATTTGTGTTGGTTTTGAAAAAAGGTATCAAAATCTATCGATAGGCTGGACTCTGTTTATTTTCTGGAAAGTGCTACTTTTCACCATTTGTGTTGGTTTTGAAAAAAGGTATGAAAATCTATCGTATGCTGGACTCTGTTTATTTTCTGAAAAGTGTTACTTTTCGCCATTTGTGTCGGTTTTGAAAAAAGGTATGAAAATCTATCGGTAGGCTGGACTCTGTTTATTTTCTGAAAAGTGTTACTTTTCGCCATTTGTGTTGGTTTTGAAAAAAGGTATGAAAATCTATCGGTAGGCTGGACTCTGTTTATTTTCTGAAAAAGTGTTACTTTTCGCCATTTGTGTTGGTTTTGAAAAAAGGTATCAAAATCTATGGATAGGCTGGACTCTGTTTATTTTCTGAAAAAGTGTTACTTTTCACCATTTGTGTTGGTTTTGAAAAAAGGTATCAAAATCTATCGATAGGCTGGACTCTGTTTATTTTCTGGAAAGTGCTTCTTTTCACCATTTGTGTTGGTTTTGAAAAAAGGTATGAAAATCTATCGTATGCTGGACTCTGTTTATTTTCTGAAAAGTGTTACTTTTCGCCATTTGTGTTGGTTTTGAAAAAAGGTATGAAAATCTATCGTATGCTGGACTCTGTTTATTTTCTGAAAAGTGATACTTTTCGCCATTTGTGTTGGTTTTGAAAAAAGGTATCAAAATCTATCGTATGCTGGACTCTGTTTATTTTCTGAAAAAGTGTTACTTTTCGCCATTTGTGTTGGTTGAAAAAAGGTATCAAAATCTATGGATAGGCTGGACTCTGTTTATTTTCTGAAAAAGTGTTACTTTTCACCATTTGTGTTGGTTTTGAAAAAAGGTATCAAAATCTATCGATAGGCTGGACTCTGTTTATTTTCTGGAAAGTGCTACTTTTCACCATTTGTGTTGGTTTTGAAAAAAGGTATGAAAATCTATCGTATGCTGGAAAAGGAAAAGTGTTACTTTTTGCCATTTGTGTTGGTTTTGAAAAAAGGTAAGAAAATCTATCGATAGCTGGACTCTGTTTATTTTCTGGAAAAGTGTTACTTTTGGCCATTTGTGTTGGTTTTGAAAAAAGGTATGAATATCTATCAATAGGCTGGACTCTGTTTATTTTCTGAAAAAGTGTTACTTTTCGCCATTTGTGTTGGTTTTTAAAAAGGTATCAAAATCTATCTATAGGCTAGACTCTTGTTTATTTTCCGAAAAAGTGTTACTTTTCGCCATATGTGTTGGTTTTGAAAAAAGGTATCAAAATCTATCGATAGGCTGGACTCTATTTATTTTCCGAAAAAAGTGTTACTTTTGGCCATTTGTGTTGGTTTTGAAAAAAGGTATAAAAATCTATCGATAGGCTGACTCTTGTTTATTTTCTGGAAAAGTGTTACTTTTGGCCTTTTGTGTTGGTTTTCAAAAAAGGTATGAAAATCTATAGATAGTCTAGGCTGAACTGAACTCTAGCTATGTTTTTTAAAATGCCTGGTCTTTTTAAATTTTATTCTAAGTCCAAAAGTAGCACAAAATAAAAACCGAAAAATCGCTACCCTATATTGTGACACTGATGTTCCTTAAAGTCTTCTGTCCCTACATCTTCTGGGGTGCATGTCAAACCACCTCCCCCAACCTCCCCATGCTGCCTCAAAATCGAACACCTCTTCCCTTGGTCCATTTATGATAATGTTGAGGACCCTGTCCACTGTTTCTACTTTCATTCTATTCTTTAGATAAGTCTTTTTAATTTTACCCATTTTTTTTTTGAGTTTCCCGCATAAAGAACCGGAAGTCGAACTTCTTTATCATGACAACCATCAAAAGCAAGATTAGAACATTAATTCGTTCGCAATTATAATAACTATTAATAAAAAATAATACTTCATTGTCAAATTGTAGTTTTAGTCGTTTTTATGTTTGTTTTATTCCAAATTGGCGATTTTGATGATCAGTGATCATATCACTCCGCGTTGCAGTATAGGTTCAACTGTTAACTTTTTCTAATTTTCTGAACGCACGCATCAAATGAACGATTTTGATAAGTTAGAATGTTTTGGGCGCATACGTAGTCAAATCAAGTGATCGAACCGAACCTGGGGCAGATTATGTCGATGACGCACGATGAGTAATAGATAATTTGATTGGATATTTCGTAACTAATCATGAGTTTTGAGTCAATCAGAAGACATTTAAGATTCGTCCTTCGGAATGGCAAATCGGGAAAAACTTTTTGAAAAAGTTTTGAATTTTATGTGATTTCGTCGAATATCCAGGAGAATAAAATAATGTACGTAAGTTTTGAAGTAGCGGGGCGCTAAGCAGGGCGGGCGAAGCAAGCAGGGGGGGAACAGGGCGGGGAAAACGGGTGAGCAGGGGGGAGCGCCATGCAATTAGATTCTGGGGAGAACCCAGAACCATATACATGTGTACTTTACTAAGTCTAGTATTTGAACGTAGTTGTCTTGCAATTTTAGCATGGTCATTTGAAAATGGCAGAAATTCTAAATTTTGTTAAAATGTCATTTTAGATGACTATTATTCCATTCCATATTCCACTAAATTTTGTGTATCTTTTTTGAGTAAAGCTTGTTAACAACTCTGTTGCATCTGTAATGTTTTGGATTCTAAATAAATTAAAACTCACGCAATTAACTGGGAGTACAGTATATCTACCGAGATATTCTATCTATATATATCCTTGCAACCATGGGATAAATGTTGTTATATATTTTCAAGGTATAGGCTGTTGGAATCCTGCCTTTGATGTTACCCCTGCAGCTCTAATAACTGGAGGGATTATTACAGAATTTGGTGTATTTACCCCAGCAGAACTCAGGAGCAAGATTACAGAAGCAACTGCAAAATAGAGGATATGTTTCATCACACATTTAACCTTTAGCTAGTTTGCTCTTTGTTTATTCCTAAATCGAACTTTAGGTATTATTGATTTTAATCATAATACTTCATGTAATCATATTATCTATCATGTATTTTCCTTTCCAATGGTATGTTACAATACAAGGGCAAATGATATTTATCTCAGGTAATCTAACAGTAAGCGAAGCCTTCTTAAAGTGCCTTATAGGCATGCAGTGTTTCATATGACCCATTTGTGTTCAGTCTAGAGTTATATACATTTAATTTTCCATATTTTTGGAATGATTATGGCAGACACAAACCATAACTCAAAGTTGGCTCAAAGTAACCAAATACATGTACTTAGTAACTCAAGATGAGAAAATTGTAGGCCAGTTCAGTAGATTGTCTTCATTTTTTGATCCTCAAGGCACTACTTAAATCGAACACATGGATTTTCCAAAAAGGAAATTATCACTCCCCCTACTAGAATTCTATTTTCGCAGAGCGTGGATGGAATTGACCTTGAGTTGCAGAATCATAAACTTTGATCCCTTTCCATGGAATTGACATATTTTGTGAAAGTATAACCAAAAGACATAAAATAAATTTGTCCTAGGTCTATTGTTTTATCATTTTGCTTTCTTGCTAGATACCACCATGTGTTTTTAACTGTATGTACATATCTTGATATTTTACCCTCAATTTGTCTTGATTTTCATTAAAAACATCGAGAAATCACACAGAGTTCCTGCAGAATTGGGCATTTGCCCTTGCAGAATTTAGCATCTCAACTTGCTGAAAAGTAGGCGGAGTGAAGTGAATGAAATACTTAATTGTTTACTGTATGTACTTTTGCCTAATACCCTTTATTTGGGTGATGGTATAATAAATAAAATTGAAATAGAAATTGAAATAAAAGCTTTGATGGTTTCATACATATGTAGCATCATATCAAAAATCAGAGATAGTAAAGTTGAATTTGATTAGTATGAGTGATCAGTTTTAGTCTTGGATTTGTTACCCTTTTTCGGGTTAAAAACAATTACAGACCTCTACATTCTGTATAGGCCAGTAGGGTAATAATTGCCTTGAGGACTGTCAAAAAATGGCGAAGAATTCAGTGGGTATACTTGTAGATGTACAAATTGCTTCAAAAATCCCTCAAGATAAATTTCAATGAAAATCTCCCAAAACCTTATCATATTAAAACTCTAAACATTAGGAGTAAATAATTATGGCAAGAAAATATATATATGGCAAGTATAATATATATAAGTAAATAATCATGAAGAGAAAATGTGATATCAGTTTAGTTTATGTAGTATATTTGAAGTTATCCTACACTTAATGTACTAAATGAATAATAATATTAAAAAGATGAATATGATATCTATTAGCAAAATGAATAACTTGAGAATATCGCCACATAATACTCTGGAAAAACCAATATGCAGAGGATATTGTGACGAAATATTGTTGATTTTTTGTGAAATTGGTGAACTGGTGTCCGGGACTGGTGTTAACAACCCACTCGAGAAAATTAGTGAACTCCCATCTATGTGAGTCCTGGCTCCTATTGGCCAATGATTACTGTATTATAAAAAATGCAAGAAAATGAATTTAGTATTACCATGATATATTAACAATATATAATGTACTTTGTATTTTACTGTAACCTTGGTGTCTAAATTGATAAAGTGTTACATAATAAAGAAAGGCAACAGAAATGGAATTGTGTTTTAATATTGATATTTATTATAAATATAAATAATTTGTAAATATAATTACACTGCAGTACAATATTTCAAAACATGTTATGTACATGTAGATGATTGCACTTCAAATCCTTTATTATCCCATCGAACGAAGTTCGGAGGGATATAGGGAACGCCTCCGTCCGTCCGTCCGTCCGTCCGTACGTACGTCTGTACGTACGTCCGTCCGTCCGTCCGTCTGTCTGTCCGTCCGTCCGTCCGGGCAATAACTCAAATACCGTTGGCCCGATTTTGTTCATATTTTGTACACATATACCCTATGGGAGTAGAAGTTCTGCTCGAAAGCCGATTTTCAAAATGGCCGCTCATTCAAAAATGGCGGCCATTTTAGTGCCTATTTTACTGTAATTTAGGTGCAATATGTAAAACTGTAATAGCAATATGTTTTAATGTAAAAAAATTATATAGGACATTGATAAAGCTAGAAATGTAGATATTTAAGAAGCACATGGCAGCCATCTTGAAAAATGGCGGCCTTTACTCGTTATTTTACGAATTATGTTGTAACTCAAGAAGTAGTGGAGCCATTTTGTTCATATTTGGTATGTGAATACTATAAGCATGGCTCACTGTCTAATGACACTTTTTGTAGGAGGCGGCCATTTTGAAAAATGGCCACCATTTTGAAAAATGGCTGCCATTTTAACATATTTTACTATAACTCAAAAAGTAGTGGAGCGATTTTGTTCATATTTGGTTTGTGAATACTATAAGCATGGCACACTGTCTAATAACACTTTTGGTAGAAGGCGGCCATTTTGAAAAATGGCCGCCATTTTAACGTATTTTACTTTAACTCGAAAAGTAGTGGAGCGATTTTGTTCATATTTGGTATGTGAATAATATAAGCATGGCACACTGTCTAATGACACTTTTGGTAGAAGGTGGCCATTTTGAAAAATGGCTGCCATTTTAACGTATTTAACTATAACTTGAAAAGTGGTGGAGCGATTTTGTTCATATTTGGTATGTGAATATTATAAGCATGGTACACTGTCTAATGACACTTTTGGTAGAAGGTGACCATTTTAAAAAATGGCCGCCATTTAAACGTATTTTACTCGGTCTTTACTTGTTATTTTACAATTTTTGCTGTAACTTGAAAAGTAGTGGAGCGATTTTGTTCATATTTGGTATGTGAATACTATAAGCATGGCACACTGTCTAATGACACTTTTGGTAGAAGGCGGCCATTTTGAAAAATGGCCACCATTTTAAAGTATTTTACTATAACTCGAAAAGTAGTAGAGCGATTTTGTTCATATTTGGTTGTGAATGCTAGAAAAAAAAGCATATTACTTCTGATGACAACTTGGCTAGTGAGCAACCATTTTGAAAATGGTGGCCTTTCTTATGTGTGTTATTTTATGATATTTGCTATATATTTCGTTTGTAAAATGCCAGCCATTTCTGTTCGATGGGATTCGCTACGCTTTGGCGTTGCCGTTGTTCTGGTTAACATAGATTTAAAGTTGAGAGATTTAACCACCCAAAACTAATTTTAAAGGATTCATTTCAGATGTCAAGAAAGTAGTTCTATGGCATATGAATCCAGACCTAATTACATGAAGTTAATGGGCATGCTGGGTATTTTCTGTCGTCAAATGCAAGATTTATCATGGTGTGTCTTGATTTATCATGGTGTGTCTCGGTGTCTCAATAATCCTATAAATGTGTGCTTTCATCGAGTGAGTTTATACATTCGGTAAATTCATCATCAAAAAAACTTTTTGTCTTTTCATGTGGCGGGGAAGTACATGAAGGTACTACAGATACCATTGAAGTTGCTCTTGAACGAAATTCAAAAAATGAGGCTTGGTTCTCATTGATTGTTCTGCCAAGGGGTCTCAATGAACCCACTGAAGGGGCCCAGAAAAAGTTATCATCATTGAGTGATGCAAAGCTACGACTTAGTTTAGAGCCTGTTAGTTGATATTCAGAAGATTTGCTTGGTCTATGTTGTGGCTGTCGGAAGAAGTCATTTCCTCTTAACTGATGGATTTGGGCACCAAGGTCCAAGAATTGTCGAGCTAATGCCTTATCTTGTTGTTTGAGCATCAACTGAAATAGAAGTTTACAAGCTTTTATTAGTATGAACAAATGACCAGTTCTGCACAGTGTTCTTGACTTCTGAGTTTTAGTTTGTAAGAAACTACAATAATTGTTGAAAATAAACATGGAATGTAATTTTCTTTCATTTACATTTTTATGCCTATACATATAAGAACAGCATTTTAGTACATGTACATTTTAGTTGCATACAATTTTTGTCAATAAATCAATCATAATATGTTTCATAAATTTGAGGTCACAACACCTTTATGGAATGCATGGTTGACCCCATTTGACATGTTTGATACGATGTCAGAGTTCACATATTTCGATCATTAGTTTGATAATAACTGTAATAGTGTGATGATGATTGCTCATTCTGTTATCAGAGTTACAAGCAACATACTTGATAAAGGCAGTGTAGTTGATAGATCTTTTGTACCCTATACTTTCCAGAGCACTTCAGAACTGTCTCAAAAACAATTGTACCCAAGTCCTTTCAAAAGACACATGGTTTTTGTCTAACCAAGGTCAATCAATGTTTTTCTTTCTAATATTCCACCCCAAACCAAAATACCTTTTTGGAAAAGGTTAGTTTCCCTCCCCAGAGATTTAATGGTCCACCCTCAAAGGTGTGCATGAATTGACTCATAAAGGTGGTATGGTAATCATGTTTCACAAACAACCCTTGGTTCTACTAACAAGTAGGAGTTTATTTTTGGATGAAACAGTCCATTTTTCATTTGTCCTTGCATTCGGACCACTTTCCAACAAGACCCTCATCACCATTCTTTCCCCACACCCATCTTGTCCGACCCCTTCTTTCCCTCAACACTCACTTGCCCAACCCCCCCCCCCCCTTGGCCCCTCTTCTTACCCAACCCCCTTACAAGATGTGCTGTAAGTTCTGATCACCAAGGGTGATATTTACAAAAAGTATCAAACCACCAAAGGTCATGGTGAATAATAACAGACCTGTTTTAATTGCCCTAATCGAATAGGAAATTCCAGGAAAATTGCATGTGGCTAAAATATTTTGTTTTCCTAAATGAGCGCAATATAAGATCACAAATCTTAAAAGCCACCTTAGATCTCAACTCTGATAAATGACACAATGTTAGATTACAATACTAGATTACAATTGCTAGATTACAATACAGTTAAACATATCATGCAAACACCTTTTAATGTGAAACACCTCAAAATGTGAACACTTCCATTCCATTTTTGGATAACACCAGACAGTAATGATATCAACAATATATGTACAGGGTGGGCCAATAAAAATGGGAACATTTTTTTATTGAAAAATTGACTAACTGGAGTGAAGAGAAAATCTGTCACAAAATTTTTCACTAAAATTGCTCTTAATTGAACTATTTTCATCCAATTTACACAAAAATTGTTTTAAAACGTGTAGAAATGATCTCTGTGCCATCTAATTTTACTAATTTGAGCATCTAAAGTTGTATATACAAGTATGTAGTAAATGTTAAAAGGTTGCAAAAATGAAATATTCTGTGGTTTCGACCGATTTTAGAGCCTGGGATTCAAGAGGTTAATAAACACCTCTCTCTAGTGAACACCATTCCTCCGCTGTATAAATATACTCCCTGTAGTATACGCCTACCAACACCGAACATTTTTTCTCTGCAAAAATTGTTCCTTATACACAGGTTTTTCTGTAATTCATTTCTACCTCCAATTTACCCTTTTCAATAGTTCGACTTTATCTACACTCTGAGATAATTATATAATCTAGCCTATAGCTTACATTCATTTCACATTCAAACATACATAACAGGGAGTGACAGGTACATTGAGATTATTAAGACCATACCAGTCTAAAAACAGTAAAATCTTCTGTAAAAGTTAGAGGGTAGTGGGGCTGCCAATGTGGAGTGAATACAGGGTAGTCAAACACCTTTTAAAATCTCAAATGAAATATATTGATATGGTATGTTGTATATAAAATATCAATATACAACAGTAAAACCTCTGTATGTGGAAAATCCTTTGTTCCACTAAAAAGTGTTCCACTTGGGAGGTGTTCCACTAAAGAGGTTTCATTAACATTAATGCAATGGTTGAGTAGACTGAAATGTTCCACTTTGTGGAGCCTCTATAAGAGGTGTTCCTATTGCAGAGGTTCAATTTACATGAAGTCAGTAAGTTATGGGACTTAAAGTGTTCCATTTACAAAGATGTTCCTCTTGCAGAGGTTCAATTTACATGAAGTCAGTAAGTTATGGGACTTAAAGTGTTCCATTTACAAAGGTGTTCCACTTGCAGAGGTTCAATTTACATGAAGTCAGTAAGTTATGGGACTTAAAGTGTTCCATTTACAAAGGTGTTCCACTTGCAGAGGTTCAATTTACATGAAGTCAGTAAGTTATGGGACTTAAAGTGTTCCATTTACAAAGGTGTTCCACTTGCAGAGGTTCAATTTACATGAAGTCAGTAAGTTATGGGACTTAAAGTGTTCCATTTACAAAGGTGTTCCTCTTGCAGAGGTTCAATTTACATGAAGTCAGTAAGTTATGGGACTTAAAGTGTTCCATTTACAAAGGTGTTCCACTTGCAGAGGTTCAATTTACATGAAGTCAGTAAGTTATGGGACTCAAAGTGTTCCATTTACAAAGGTGTTCCACTTGCAGAGGTTCAATTTACATGAAGTCAGTAAGTTATGGGACTTAAAGTGTTCCATTTACAAAGGTGTTCCACTTGCAGAGGTTCAATTTACATGAAGTCAGTAAGTTATGGGACTTAAAGTGTTCCATTTACAGAGGTGATCCACTTATAGAGGTGTTCCACTTGACAGGTTTTACTGAAATGCCAAATTTCTTCAAACTTTATCCCAGAATAAACTGCATTTTATTAACTCCATTAGTTTACAATACATTAAGCACTACAAGACACTGTTATCTTGCTGATACTAACCAGTCAATAGCACTTTTGTAGTATCTTATCAAAAGTTTATATTTAATCTGTTACATTATTTTTGACAGAAAGATACTTTCTACACCTTGGGTGGTTTGCCTAGTTAAGAAGCTTCCTGTGGACCCTGCCAACATATGAAGTAATCTACCTCCTCCCTACAGAGATAAGGAGGCCTCAACATGAAATAACCTTGTAGTTATATTTTCAGTTCTCAATATGGTTTGAAAAGGATCACTTAAATCATATTTCAAGGGCTTTTGAAAGTTCCTTAAAACTTGGAAAGAACAATACTAGCACTTAAACCAACTCAATTAGATTTGAAAATGTCATTTTGAAGATAAGAAATACAAAAAAAAGTCATTGAGTTCTGTCAATAAAACCATCTTGGTGGTAAGGTTACCACATAAGAAGCATAAGAAGTCGAATACACAAGTTAATGTTGCATAATTTAATTACTCCGATCCATTAGCAATGATGAGTTCCATCCGCTTCATGAAAGCTACACTGATAAGGAAAATACAAGATATTTTTGAAAATGAATTTTGATATACAAAGATGGTTGATCTGTGCAGAATACTATTCAATTTCACTTGCAATTATTGAACTTTCACAATGATGCAATTACATGTAAGCCTATTGAACTTTAAAATAGTATGTTCCGTTGATCATTTCATTAATTACTTTTGTCTGTAATGCATAGTTTTTACTAATTTCTTATCGATAACAATATAAATTCTCATTGACTTGTGTAAAAGTGGAAAATACTAGTTCATTGCTATTCATTTCAACTTATGTATTGCACATTGTAATAAATAAAATTAGGTATGTTGTTTTTGGTAAAAAAATGAATGATGAATTCATGGAATTGGAAGAGTGTTTAAGATAGAGGGAGGCTCAGTAACCAGGAGGTAAATATCCAAAATATGAATACCCCATCAATATGTTATATTTACCCTAGATCCCCATCAGCTGACCACGGTACCCTCTAATTATTACACATGATGTTACATCCTGTTGTTTATAACACAGTAACATCTTAATATTCACAAATGGAGCCAAACGTAGTCTGAATGGATGGTTAGATCAAAAAATGATATTTATTTACTAGTAATTAAAAACGGCAGTCAGCTGTCTCTTGGGAAGTGTATGCAATACCACCAAATACAGTATCCCAATCCCGTGTAAAAGAAATTATGGTCCCCTGGGGAAACTGGTCTCCTTTCTTAAAGGCCCTTACTTGCCCTGATTGTGGATACGGAAAGAGTTGTATTTAGGTCACCATATAAAGGAAAGTAGGATCATAATTTGATAGGACCTCCTACCCTTTTACACCCGCCATTATGATTCAGTGACGATGATGGGGTGACCTTCATTTATCTGTTGTAGGTCAATGTTTAATTGGAACAGTTGCATCATGTAATAGATAGTTTTCCATTTGTTTTTGGTGGTTCAATTTAGACGAGAAGCATGATTAATGCTTTGAACTTTCGAAATTCTGGTTAAAATTAGAATTGATAGATTTTGTCTGCAAGTGAGACTAAAACATCGGGTACAAATAATGAGTCGATGAATGAATCAGAAATAGTTCGGACAAGGAGATCTGGAATAATACAAATTCCACACTTGAAATATAATCTTGACTTCAGAGTTGATTGCGTTTTTTATATGTGTCATTATTATCTAAGCTCTGAAAACAGACTTGAGGAATGTGTAAATGTTTCTAAAACACAAATTCCAGAGGCATGTTTTTCAAGGTAAAGATAGCATTTCAGATTGTTTCAATATAAACAATTGCCACAATACTTACAAGGTGCAGAACTAGATCTTTGAATTTTTTATTGAGGAAATTCCGCTTTGGCAACACAGGGTACCATCGAATAATTTTGGCAACGTACCGGAGAACGACATTTTACTAAGAAATGGCAATAATTTAGCACAATATATTTTTTAACTAGAGTTCTATTTTGATTTTGACAAAAGTAAGTATTCCATGCAATAACTATTTCATTCATGAGTTTGTAGGAATTCTGTTGGAACCCAGTTCTGATCAAGTACGAAGTTATTGAAATCGGCGCAGACGGACTTTACTCCGAAAGATGGTTTTTCGATTATAACTTTTCACAACATTTAAGTATAGACTTTTGAAAAAAGTACAGAATAGTCCTTATACTTTTGAATAATTCTGTTATTTCTGACTCACACGACTCTGATTTGTTTAATTAAAAAAAAAGTTTAAAAAATATTACTTAGGAACGTAACCGGAGCTGGGAACGTAACCGGAGCAGATCAGTTGAATTATTTAAACAAAAAATTAAAATATATGATTTAAAGCACATATACTAATTTAAAAACATACGGGATTGTTCGAATGCGTATTTATTAATATATATGCTTTAAATCATATATTTTATTTTTTTAAATTATATAATTCAACTGATCTGCTCCGGTTACGTTCCCAGCTCCGGTTACGTTCCTAAGTAATATTTTTAAAACTTTTTTTTAATTAAACAAATCAGAGTCGTGTGAATCAGAAATAACAGAATTATTCAATAGTATAAGGACTATTCTGTACTTTTTTCAAAAGTCTATACTTAAATGTTGTAAAAAATTATAATCGAAAAACCATCTTTCGGAGTAAAGTCCGACTGCGCCGATTTCAATAACTTCGTACTTGATCAGAACTGGGTTCCAACAGAATTCCTACAAACTCATGAATGAAATAGCCATTGCATGGAATACTTACTTTTGTCAAAATCAAAGTAGAACTCTAGTTAAAAAATATATTGTGCTAAATTATTGCCATTTCTTAGTAAAATGTCGCTCTCCGGTACGTTGCCAAAATTATTCGATGGTACCCCGTGATATTACAGTCAAAACAATAATGTTTGTGAGTACTTTGAATTTAAAAAATAAGCAATCAAATGACCATATTGAAACAATATATGTAAAAATAGAAACATTAATATTTATCCTAACTTTTGTATATTTTAGTTTGTTTTCTAGTTTAGCTATCATATCGGTGTCCTCTTTTATTTTGATACTTCTTTGCCATGTTATTTTCGGAAAAATTAACATGGCTGAAACTCCCTAAATTACACATGGCCACAGCTTTGCTGCACATTATACCTTACTATCTGAAATATACAAAAGTTAGGATAAATATAAATGTTTCTATTTTTACATAAACTGTTTCAATATGGTCATTTGGTTGCTTATTTTTTAAATTCAAAGTACTCACAAACATTACTGTTTTGACTATAGCTCAGAGTTCATTTAACAATTTAACTTTTAAGGTCACCACCTCAAGTAGTAACATATTGTAACGGTCTCCAATGTTTTCATTGACATTAAATTGTTTGGCGTTTGGTGTTTGGCGGTTGGCGTTCGGTGTCTTTAACAAATGGCAGGAGGTGATATTTTGCATGGTCCTGCCTTATTTCTATTGATGGTGTGTTCAGCACAAATTATTATACGTTGGTCAGAAAGGTTAACTCCACTTAGATTGTTGTAAGGCCCCATTTGGATTTATTCCAATGTAAATATTAGGGTTACACTCATTAGGCATGTTAGAGATGTTTGAGATGATTTATGTTGCATTGCTAGGTAGTAAAGCTAATAGTAAGTAAACACCTGTATTTTGGTAAGTTGGTAACTTCTGGATACTTTGCACAGTAAACATCCCATTGATATTTAAAGCATATGTTACAATAAGAACTTGGTGCAAAGATTGGAGAAAGTCAATGGAAATTCGATTCATCACATCTCATGTGTGACTTTGACCTTTTTGACCTTGACGGACTGTCAACTATGTCGACTATGGATGTTGGTCTGTTTCCCAAATTATAATAGCAAAATAGTACTAATGTTTGACATTGACTTTTCTGTTTTACAAATAATTGTATAATTATTGTACCTAGAAAAACCAAATGTGATGGGGCAGTAATCCATGTTGTTGTAATATTACACGTCCGCGTAGAAGTTCTCTTGAACGTGTACCTAACCTCCCAACTACAAACATGTTACTGGGAAAGGTGAGGTTTATATTGGTGGAACATTAAAGAGAGCTAAACTATAATTGTAGAGAATTAATGTGCAATACTTTATGTTTGAGCTGCAATTACCATCTTATTGATGTACAGCTGTGCGGGAGACAAATGGGAGTATTTCAACGGCCTGCAGTGTAAATTCGAATTCATCAAAGGTTGCTATTTTATGTATTAATACCCAAACTCTCCATCGGCTATTTAATGGCCCTACTACCCTCTGATAACAACAAATGGTTTGATTATCTTTGTTATGGGTGTTTGAATGTGAATTGATTGTCTGCTAACCAGTTATAGTATCCTTCTTCAAAGGACTTCATTTATGCTTATATACTTGTAAAATACCCTTGCAGCAAGGATGTAGTTATAGACATGAATGAGGCAATCGTTGAATATAAATAGGCTGCATCAAAGCATCTTAAGAGAATCATTCTTTACCAAAGGAGTGATGACAAAGTGGAGCTCTTGAGAATGAAATTAAGGTAATGACTTTTTAGGGTACATACCACTTGTTGCTTCAGCCACTGTAATGCCAAACTGATATCTTTTGTACAGTCCTCGGATGATCCATTTTCTCCATTACATTTCCCATTTTGATTGTGCTCTTGTACTATTCTTGATCCTGGCTGCGCCGATGGATGTATAGAAAAGTGATCATTATTACTAGTATTTGTTGCATTACCCTTAAGCTTTTCACCTTCTTTGTTGTTGTTATCAACAATATTGTCTTCAAACGAGTTGTCATTTGTCATCAATGATCCACCCTGAGAGATTTTTGGATTTTTGAATCTTGCTGGGAGAGTGATCAACGTTTGAGGAAGATTATATTTCCGAAATTCACTTTCGGTGTCACTTAAATTATCCAAACTATCAAAATGACGTTGAGTAGCATCATAAGCACCATTTGAAGTTAGTCCTCTTTTGAATATATTCCTTTCTGGATCAAGCCTACCGTTTACCAAATTACCTGATCCCATATTATGGGTCTCTAGTCCCATATTATTGGTCTCTAGTCCTGGTAGTGTAAGAAAATTACCGCTGGAATACATAGTTTCTTTACAGGGAAGGAAATAACCGGGCGAGTCTAGTTCACTAATTAATAGCTTTTAATTAATCACAAAATGAGGTTTAGCACTCGTTCATGATGTAAAAATACGTAATCCATGTTTATCATTATATTAAATATTAATTTAAATCCTTATCACTGAGCATCATTAACCATCGCATTTACAGCAATCTGAACAGCGGCTGGAGTTAAAAAGTTGGTAAAAACACCTGACAACTTTTGATTACTGATATACACAAACGTACAAGCACTCGACTTTTTACTTATAATTTATCTTATTTCACTCATTTTATTCAGTTCAAGTGCATGAAAGTGCAGCAATTTACTATTTCGTGTTCATTTGTCAAATAGCTCTCAGTTTCAGCTCTGTTTTGGTGTAACGCACGGCCAATCTCTAAACGTGTGAATTGTTTTATTCAAGGCGCCCTATCCTTAGGCAAGCAACATTCGCCGTGGAAATAAATTCAAACCGTTTATTTATTCGCTAGTGAAATCAAATGTTATATTTGTTTTGATATTCAATTTCATTGTTCGATATTAGACCATTGAGAACCGTACCTAACGGCGAAACGGGTCCACTTCGTAAAATCCTTTTTCCAAACAACCGAACTTCTCATAATCCATGGCATGTGTTTGGTCAGCGGATTAATATTATTAATACCAACAAAACATTTAAAGATAAACATATATTTTTGATATGACAGGCAACTTTAGTATCTCAGCATGGGCACAGCATCCATGTCGCCGTCAATCATGCGAGTGGTCGAGATGGAACTGTTGCACAGGTGATCCACTCGATTACGCTGGTTACCAAAACGAACCGTTTTGGTAACAAAATGTCGGAACATCCGGAAGGTACGATTTTTCTCGTTTCCTTATTTTACACTTGTAGGCAGAATTCCCACGACATTTTTTAACACAAACGTGTATCAGTATCATATGTTTAAGAAAGTGTACATATTTGCAAACAAATAGTTCAGAAGACAACAGAATCGTCGATTTACTTCCTCACTTAAGTTACATAAACGGTTTGGGTTAAAAGTGCAGATCTTAACTGTTTTTCGAAAAACCGTTTATGTAACTTAAGTGAGGAAGTAAATCGACGATTCTGTTGTCCTCTGAGCTATTTTATCGCAAACATGTACATTTTCTAAAACATATGATACTGATGCACGTTGTGAGAAAAACGTCGTGGGGATTCTGCCTACAACGCGTGAAATAAGGAAAAAAGAAAAATCGTGCCTTCGACGTTCCGACATTTTGTTACCAAAACGGTTCGTTTTGGTAACCAGCGTAATCGAGTGGATCACCAGTGTGTTGTTTAATTTGCTGGATCAACAAATGGGCAAACCAATACCCATGTGTAACAACAGAGGGAGAGATTATCAGAAAAATCGTCTTGTGAATATTTAAAGTAAAATATTTCATGGTAGGGTTACCCTAACAGCATTTGCATTATAGTTCTTGTGTTCCGAAAATATTTGACCCAGTTTTTGCGTAACATTTCTAACCAGGTGTAAAAACTACATGTTTCGTCCCCGAATGGGCAGCTCTCTGCCTCTACTAATTAACCTGTGTTTCAAAGAGTTCTGTGTGTAGTATTCATCAGTAAAACACTTAAATGGAATTCCATGAGTCTAATATTGCTTCATCTTAGACAGTTATGCTCCTGCTTGACTGATATACCTTGGCACACTTAACTTATCACAATTAGCAACAATCTGCTATGATTGCCCTCGAAAGAAATCTCACAATGTCAATCTTTCTTTTAGCGAACACAACCTCAAAAATCTAATTATAATCTGCCATCTAGATGAATAACAAGTGCCATTTAGTTAATTATTCATTTTTGTATTCGATTCATTTCACTCTGTTTTGTGAAAGCATATACATGCATGTAATAAAGTAAAATCAAATCGAATAAAAGTGCCACGTTAACGTTTTTTAGGTAGAAATTCCACGACTTTCACCTAACGAACTTTTATACTTAGAGGTTAACTTTATGAAACTTTTACCAGAATCGTGTTGTATCAACTTGGTGAACTGTTTCATTTTATCTCAATTATCTGATCGAAATAATATGTAGACTAATGTGAGAATTTGTTTAGTAAGGCCACAGTATATTAGGATTGGTTTCACTAGTAAGTGAGAAATTAAGGCTTTCGCCATGTTCCCTGAAAGCAATGCCACCTGTTTTGTAAAGAGGGAGATAACCCAGAATTCAAGGATGAAACTATCACCTTTCTCCGTGTAAAGTTGAAACTTTAGGACAGACATGAAGAGAAGTTCATCTGGGAGTAGTACAGGGTGGGCCAAAAAATTTTGCAACCTTTTTAGAAGGCAAAAAAAAGTATTATAACATTATGGTATTGACATGAAATTTTTTTTACAGAAACTTAAGGATAGGCATATTTTACCATTTAAATACTTAAGCTAATACTGACATCAAATTTTTTTGTCAGATGTTTGAATATTAATGGTAAATTTACCATTTTCCGAGAAATTCGGACTTTCTATGATTTTATGTGATCAACAATAACACATTCATTATGTTTACTAAATCTGCTACAATCTTTGATAACTGTTTAACCAATGTCTAGTACAGGTTTATATCAGGATCTAGTCACTATGGTAATATTGTTACACTGTATTAATTATTTATTAAACAAATGTTCTATGCATCCGCCTTTCACCTTCACAATCACATGGAGACGAGAACTGAACTGGTCAATGGCGAGATCCAGCAGTTCTTGTAGTAGTCGTCTCCACTTATCCTGCAGAACTTCTTATAGTTGATCAATAATTTGTGGGGTATAACCATTAACTACAATACATTGCTCCAGGTGCCCCCATGTGTGATAGTCCCAGGGGTTGGCATCTGGTGTATTGGGTGGCCATTCGACTCAGGATTAATCTTCTTCTAAAGGGACATCTTTCAAGAATGGGGGCTCTTTCAGCCCCAAGTGATTACATATTCCAGCAGGATAGCGCTCCTGACCATAGGCCAAAAGTCACTATGGAATATCTGGAGCAAAATACCCCTTGATTCATTAGTCCTGATGAATAGCCGCCCAATACACCACTTAACAAAGATTGCAGCAGATTTAGTGAACATAACAAATGTTCTATCGATGATCACATAAAATGATAGAAAATCACATTTTCTAGGAAAATCGGTAAATCTCGGACACATGAACAATTTACCATTAATATTCAAACATCTGACAAAAAAATTTGATGTCAGTATTAGCTTAAGTATTTAAATGGTAAAATATGCCTATCCTTAAGTTTCTGTAAAAAAAATTTCATGTCAATACCATAATGTTATAATACTTTTTTTGCCTTCTAAAAAGGTTGCAAATTTTTTTGGCCCACCCTGTATATAGTAAATCAGACAGCAATATGACCGATACTACATGTACTTTTGGGTTATCCCTTCTTCATGTTGTTTCGTGTAATGTCCCACACTTGCGCATACGGTCTCCAAATACATTCAGAATTTGTTCCATTGCAAACATAACCATGGAGGTCAGCAACTGAACTCGATTTTCTACACTACACTGATCACTACGTATACTACGTCGTCATCCACTTATCCACACGTCTATCTATTGGTCAACGGGGGGGGGGGGGGGGGTTAAATTATACGTTTTAAGAGAATTGTTCGTTAACTTGTAAAATTACAGTCCTCTATGGAATATTTATCCCCTTCATAGTATTTACTTACCCGAATGAGATGAAGGTAGAGACAAAATAGTCGCAATTAGGTCTGTGTAGAAAAAACAATTGAGATAGTTTAAAGTTATAGTTTATAGTTTATAGTTTATTTCATAATATAACAATGTAAAGTACAAAACGTGTGCACTCGACACCCTTAGTAATTGGGCGTATCAGCGCTTATTTCAAAATGTGTTGCAGAGCAACCAAAATTACATATAATATAACATATAACAATACAGATACAATTAATAGATACAATACAGAAACTTTGAAGTCTTGAGAGAAATAATTAAATAAACAAAATGTGATTTTATGTAATGTTTTCATTCATCTTTTCCAAAAGGTCCTTTTTAATGTTATGTTTAAAAGAATTCAAAGTTTTACATGTTCGAAGTACTATTGGCAAAGCATTCCATAAAATGGCACCAGAATATGCCACTGACCTTTTTGTCAATTCAGTTTTTATTTTACAGGGGTGTATATTGTGGAACTGTCTAGTAATACGATTTCCAACATTGTGATTATATATGATGGGGACAGTTATATCCCTATGTGTCCAATGCACGTTCACGTTTTCTTAAAACGTGTAGCTAACCTTACTAATGTAGAACGAGTCCTGTTTTCTCAAGTTTCATACATATACACCAATGGGCTGACCATGGTCCAGTGCAACCCCAATACAATGCCGATTTAGAGCACCAAGATTAGTATCAATATTTAGTTTTCGTGGCCTCAAAATCTGATGTCAACATTTGATCTACTGCATGTCGTGCTCTCCTAGGTCTCCGGGGTCTTCAGGCCCTTGAACTATAGCGTGATTCAAATATTTAAATTTAAATATACTAGATTTTAATAATTTATAACTAAGTTGTTCATTTTTTAAAGGTGATTTACTTTTTTGGAACTTGTGTGTTTATTTCAATTTATTTCTATTCAAAGTTTAAACTGTTTAACAATCCATCGAGCTGATTATTTGACAGACGCACGCAACCAGAACTTTATGAGTAACGTGAATGTAAACAGATATATGTATAACTTTTAATAATGTTTTATAATGAACTAAAGCTTTGATGGTTTGGATCGCACACACACACATAGAGAAAGGGCAATCAAAAATTAATGTTTCATTTCAAGGACATTGATATTCAATACAGTTTCTTTTTCTCAGAACGAAAATATTTTTATTTGGAGGACATAGGGGTAATCTCGGACATGGGGCATTGTCGGACGATCTTCAATAATTTGTTTTATATGGTTTCTTTATTGAATCTTCAAATTAGATACATCATATTATCGATGTGGTGATATATATTGTACAAAATCTAACAACGACCCGGATCTTCACCTGATACCACAGTCCGAAAAAGTATCATCCTTGCTGCAAGGGTATTTTACAAGTAGCTTATATAACCTGAATTTAAGCATAAATTAAGTCCTTCGAAGAAGGATGAAAAAGTATATTATTATGTTGTTATTGAAATCAATAAATTTAGTATACACTAATGCCATCTATTTTTATACTTGGACATTTTTATTGGCCTTTTTATTTGGATACGGATTTTAGCTGACTGGATTTTGATGGTTAGGATAATTTGGGGAATGTTGAGGTACGACTGTTTTTAATTAAAAGGTAAAGGTAAAATTTTGACGAGGCTCGCTCGTCTCATGCCTCGCTACGCCATGGCTTTATAAAAGCTAAATTTCTGAATCTGCAGTTTAAAGTATGTTTACAAAATAGGTATAGCAGCCTAATTCCACTACAAATTACCGCCACAGAATATGCACGACGTCTCAGACTACGTACTGAGGTATGTGTACGGCAATGGCAAGTTCCGTATTAATTTATGAAGCTGTCGGGAAAGGGTGTAAAGTTGAGGCACAATATTGTAAATTTACAGGAAGACGTTTGAAATATTGAGTCATGGAGATACCCTGTTAAATATAACAAGTGGTGGAGCTGCCGGTAACATGCCAATATGAGAAACATTCATGTTGCATCAGTTCGACTTCGCTTTTTAAAAGAGAACTTCGTCTCTATAACTCTGCACTGCATTGCACAGGGTATGAGAAACACTGAACTCCCTCTTATGTACCACCATTTTTTCCTATTTTAGAGCAAAAGCCCCATAATTATAAGTTGACATATTTTTGAATATAATACTTTTATTTGGCATTAAGGTATATTACATTGCAAACCCGGTTCTACTGACGGGTCGACTGCCGTGGTCTGAACCTTCTTCAACGTCTGTCTTGTTGTTTTTCTTTCGCAGTATATTTTTACCACCGTTAGCGTTAATACTCTCTGAACTTCCCATATGGGTCAATGTATTTCTTTTATTGCCAACGGAGAGGGGTTGATTGCTTAACACAGAGTTTCGACGAGACAGACGAGAATTCCCAGTCATTCTCATCTCGGATTGGCGTCGTTTCAGCTCAGCGTGTGGATGGATCGGTGGCTTGCCATCGGATATCTTTCTACCAGGTTTCTTCTCTCCATTTTCTTCTGCATCTAAGAGCTCATCGTCTTCGGGTGGTGGAGGGGGTGGTTTAGCAGCTCCGCGATAAGAAGGAGTGATTTGAAATTCGAATTCGTTATAAAGTATTTTCATCTCTTTCTTCCAAGTAACATTAATTTTATCTGGAGCTGAATTTATTTTCATAAGTCTTATTCGCTCTCGAGCTGTGCCTATCCTTGGATATCCCGTTGATATGGGATTTGAAAAACACTCAACTGGGTTTGTATTGAACAGATACTCTGGATTGTTTTTAAGGTCAGAAAGGCTCGCGCTACGTATGATAGCATCCTTATTCTTAGTTGGCGTGGGGTTACTAGTTTCATCCGCGATTTCCTTATACAATCCACGTCTGAAGACGATGCGAGCGGAGGCTGATTTGGGTCTAGAACGACGCAAGAGAGACGGGGCAGACGATGGGCGTTTCAGCATTGCTCGTGAGCCTGATGTGGATGTTGAGGCAGAGCTCTGCCGCCGACTTTGTTTAGACGTAAATTCCATTTCCCACTCTCTGGCAGATTTGTTTTCGAGGCCATCTTTGATAGTCTCATCTGCGCCATTTTGTAGGAGCAAACCTGCACAAACTACGTGCCCCGATTTCCAGGCTTGTATTAGAGGCGTTATGCCTTGGTTGTTCTTTTTGTCCAGTGTCATTTTGTACCTGCACAATGTTTTAACAATATTCTCCACAACTGTTTCATTGTTGGCGGTAACTGCATAGAACAAGGCGGTGTTACCCTTGCGATCGCCCTGATTCAGATCAAAGTCTATTGCATTAAAGAACGTATCAACAAGGATTGCTCTTTCATATATACAGGCATAATGCATCGCATTCAGACCCATTTTATCTCTATATCCAACATAGGCACCTTTCTCTAATAGTGTTCTAGCAATGCCAACTCCCCATTCCTCATTGTCAACAAGTGCACAGAGCATAAGAGGCGTTCTCCCATCCATGTCTCGCTCGTTGACATTCGCTCCATACTCGATGAGGAATCTGACTTGTTGGAAGTATCCTTTAGAGATGGCGTCTGTAATGGAAAGCGCCTGGACGCACTTTGGAATACTCTTAACTCTTGGGTCTTGTCTCCGAGGCATCTTTTAACATAGCATAAGCCACTCTTTATGTCAAAAACGTTTTGTGTCCTATCTACTCTTTAATTGTTCCCTCTCTCTCTTGTGTAGGCTGATTTTAAGTTTCCTTACTTTGTTCAGGCAGGGACATATAAACTGACAGTTTTATATGTCTCCGATTCAGGGTATATCGCACTGAAGTATTTAATTACGATAGGTCCATCTCCGTTGCATTGTCAATCCAAAGTATCTACGATTCGAATGTCAATGTCGTGTTTATTACTGAGTATCCATATCATAACATGTATATTGAGATGACGTTATCACTAATTCTTGATAAAGTTTTGAGTGTTTTCAGCACTCTTGGCGACAGCCTTATGATCGTTACACACTTAGAACAAACTTATCTTTCATAACTCTGAACATTACTTGTCATATCCGTGTTTGCATTAATCGATCAGTTAATGTCTCTCAAATCTGGTTTTTCATGTATTTCGTAGCTTAATAAAACCAATACGTTAACTCCAGAAGTCCAGTTGATCCAATAAGATTATGATCCAATTTAATTGACTTTGCTTATTCAATCGATCATTCATATAGCAACTGTATTATAGTCTTGGAGTTTACAATGGGACCATAGAGCGCAAGTCAAACAATTTTAGAATCCTATGACAAATAGAAACGGAGTTTCTTCAAGGACTTGCTCCGCGCATTGAATGAAAATATCAATAGTTCCTATTCATCCAGATTTTTATTAATAGGGAAATAACTAAATATACAAGTAATGTGTATGTATTGAAACTTGAGATGTTGTTTTATAAATGTTTGTTTAAAATTGTTTGTTCCAGCTCAAGGTCTTTTGATCTGTTAACATTATGACACCTGTAGGGGAGAGCGGGGTAAGAAGGGAAGAAAAGGCCGTGGAGCAAGAAGGGTCACCCAGCTTATAGTTTTTCTAAAATTTAGATTGCTTGATAAATATCCCGAGAGAGTATCATCATTCGTCAACCTCTCTTGTCATTGATTTATTTTGCCTTTTTTATGTGCCAGATTCAAATGGCGACCCCCCCCCCCCCCCCCAAAGTGGCCCTTCTTGCAATGAAAGTAATCCAAGATAGAACATCTGCCAAGGGGGAGGGGATTTTTGACCCATGACTGTGCCGTAATTGCGCGATTCAGTATTCAGGTGTTGACGACTGCATGTACCTAGCCTATAGGCCCATGGCATGCTGCAACCTCTTAACCTGTGAAACTTTTTTTTAATTTTTACATTTAAACACTTTTTAATTACCAGCAAAAAGTCTTAGAAAAGAAAGATGGTTCTTATGCTGCCTCGTCTCACCTCCTCCTCTGAAATAAATAAGCGCCACCAGCATTTGTAAACTTTTATAATTATTTGTTTTGTTATATTTTGTTCTTTGTTTATTACGTGTATAAATGTTATATATGTTTTGGTTATTGTTGTATTGTTTGATTGATTTATGTTTACATGTTTAATCCATTTTATTATGGGAATAAAAGCGACATAGGCCTAATAATAAATGTTTATTATTACCGGGCAAATTGTAGCAAACAGTTTTTTTCGTCTAGTGTACTCTCGTCTCATTCGGTATTTCGCGAGATGCAGAATGGCCCAATTTCATCCGAAAGTTGGTCAGCTAGTTACCCTGAATAATGATAGAAAAACAGCTCAAAGAAGTCATCCATCGCAAGAATTCAATAATGGGGTTGTTCTCAGTGCAGAAGCCTTGCGAGATAACCAGCTTTTTGAAGTCAAAATCGATAGAAAAGTAAGATATCTGGCATATATTGACAGACGAGTTTTCAAATGTCAATGATTTTTTTGATTTTTTGAGGGCAAACCAAAATAAAATAATTTTTTATATTGCACGGCCGAATATTCAAGCTAAGTCGTATCGTATCGACATTTTCATACAGCTTAATAATGCATTAACCCATGGGCTTTCAGCTAGCACAGGAAACGCAAGCACCTATCCTCATTAGGTTCAGCTGGAAAGTAACATTTTGGTAAAAAATTGCTATCCCTACCTGCACAGGTTATTTTCTGGTACAAAATTAAGTATGAAGCAGGCCCGTAAGACACTTTTCTCCAAGGGGGGTGCGGTTTTTAGCTTACTAAAGAGAATATAAAATTGTCAATTTTTTGCCGCGTAAATCAAATCGCGTAAGTCAGAGGGGGGGGGGGGGGGGGCTCAGTTACTCCCTATATTGGTTTGGAATTAACAAATGCAACTTCCAAACGTTCCAATTGTTTTGTGGGGGGGTGTGAGGAGTGGTCCACTCCCCCTAGAAAATTTTACAGTTTTGAGATGCTATTTGGTGCTTTCTGGGCACTTTCAAAGTGTAAGTTTCCATGAGTACGCCACCACCATGGGAATAAGAGTTGAGTGAATAAAAAACCGAGCATTCAGGGGGGTCTGGGGGTTCTACCCCAGGAAAATTTTGAAATTTGGTTGTATTTGGAGCGAATTTGCAACCATCTGGTACGCCTGTGCGTTATGAGCCAATAAGAAAAATGTGTATTTTTTCAAATTCTTTTGGGGGTGTCATAGTCAATGAGAGGGTGAAGTGGGGTGTGGTGCCCGTAGGGGAGCAAAGGTTGTCCCCCAGAATTAAATTTTTTTTTTTTGGGGGGGGGGTGTTAAGGGATGTTTGATGTTCTTAAAGTTTCTTTAAGTGGCTGCCAGAGGGGGAGGTGGAGTGGGGATGCCAGAGGGCGAGTAAGTGTTAGTCTTCCAGAATCATTAACTTTATCAAGGAGCTATTTGATGATGTCTGGGCAATTTAAAAGTGTCTGAGACAATACATCAAACAAATTCAGAACTTTTCCATTGTTTTGTTTGGGGTGTGAGGGGTGGCCCACTCCCCTAGAAAATTTTATAATTTTACAACGCTATTTGGTGCTCTCTGGGCACTTTCAAAGTGAATGAGTCAATTAAAGAATTTGAGAAAATCACAAATTTTTTTTTTGGGGGGGTCAAGGGGGGGGGGGGGGCGCCAGAGGGGGGTCTATGCAAGTGCAAGAGGGGGAGCAAGTCCCCCAGAAACACTAACTATATCAAGGAGCTATTTGATGATGTCTGGGCACTTTAAAAGTGTCTGAGACAAAACACTAAAATAAATTTAGAACTTTTCCATTGTTTTGTGGGGGGTGTGAGGGGTGGCCAATACCCCTAGAAAATTTTACAATTTTAAGATGATATTTGGTGCTTTCTGGGTACTTTCAATGTGTATGAGTCAATGAAAAAAAAAAAAAAAAAAAATTTAAAAAAATAATTTTTTTTCAAATTTTTTTTTCAAATTTATTTTGGGGGTGACAAAGGGGGGTGCGGTCGCACCCATCGCACCCCCCCATCTGACGGCCCTGTGAAGGCATGTATATATTTCATTGATTTTTTCAGGAAAGTATCATTACATTGTCTTCTTTTAGTAAACCTGGAAACAGGTTATTGGTAGCTCCTGTGTTGTCTGGAAACTTTAGAAAATTTAGAAAGTGTGAAATATCAGAATTTCCTTGAGTTCCCATTGAACTCTTACCAGATATTCTAAAACAAGACATTGCAATAATACTTACCTGAAAAAAGCAAGGAAATTAACGCATGCCTTCATGCTTTATTTTGTACCAGAAAATAACATTTTCTGAACCTTAATTTACGTGGGCTTTCAACAGAAGGGTATGCAACTTCCCATATTTCATACATAAGTAGATCCTATTGCTTGGATTTTCAAAATTGGAAAAAGAAAAATCTTATTTTGTACTTTTCATGTATGAAATTGTTTTAAGAAATAACTTAAAAATATGATTGTCTTCATACATGTTGATAATTTAAGGTGCAGTGGTACTTTAATTTTAGTCTACAGATGTCTAGAGATCTAGTCCTTAGCCTATTTCTTATCTAGCATATCTTGTGGCCCAACTAGTTTTAACCTTTGACCATATTTCGCAAACGATGCGAGGAATTTAAATCGAGCAGGAGCTTTCATGAGCATGTAATTATTTCCTGATTTTGTAAAATCATTTCTAAAATAGTGAGATGCAAGCAAGCATACATACCTTATGAATAAAAATCAGTGATAAAACTCATCATCCCTTATCTCTCTGTGTCCTCGATCATGTATTGTATTCATGTATTTAGAATGTTTTGGAGAGAGCTTTGGAAACTTTTGGTTCAGAGAGCGGTAACATAGAAATGGCAAATCAAATCATGTCATTAAATAAACTGTAGTTGATAACACTGGGCGAAACGCTGTTGACAAGGTCACTAAACGAGTTGCGTGTTATTAGCCCAATTTACACTACACGCGGCATTCTAAGATATCTTAGCTAAAACGTTTTAGAAAAATTAAGTTGAGTTTACATGAAGCATTTTCAAGATGTTTTACGAAATATGATTAGCTTTCATGACTTTACACCTGTTTTCCTAAGATGTCTTGGAGATAGGTAGGTATACATGTAATATGAAAATATCAGTTCAGTACTGGTTGAAGGATGGTTCAGTCAACGTGGCTATTACGTTCCTACTTAAATATTATTTGCTAAAGGATGTATCGTGTTCGCAAATATATGTCCTGAAGAGAGCAGTGTTAAAACACGAAGGAGAGCAGCACGATTTGGTGCATATATTAGGAATGTAGAAGGAGGCCAGGCTAAGATGACAATGGTTCTTCTTCTCGATATTTTTGGGATGATATTGGGAACAATGGTTTAGACAAAAGAAAGGACCATGTCACACATTTTAACAGAAAGTTTCAATTTTTTCGTTCCAGATGTAAATCTGGATTTACATTATATTTAAAATTTGTTTTAACATTAAAACGTTTCACCCAAGACGTCTTAGGGCTCGAGTGTAAATCCAACAATTCTCCCAGTAAATCTATTTAATATCCTTGGGAATACATAATCAATTTATTCGATAACAATTTAGTTTCGCCAAAAGCTTTTTTTCAGATGCAAATGGCTAATACAAAAATGCATTTCAGAAATGTAGTATTGTCATTGTCGAGTATTTGCTGCATATTATCATGGTATTATTGAGGAAAATTGATCTCAATCGATCCAGAATTTGCAATGCATGATTGCATGTAATGAAAGTTCAAAATATGGCTCCAAGAAAATTCAGCTAATAATGAAATAAGACTATTCATAGAACCACAGGAGACAGGTCACTAAAATCTTAAAAGAATATATAGTTTAGAAATTAGAACAAGGAGTGACAGAATAATACTTCCCTGATGTAATTGAAATGGATTGACAAAGACCTCACTTCACTTCATGCCCATCGCCTAGCCTTCAGTGCCTAATTTGTATTTTGTAGAACACAAATTTATCATTCTTTCTACCAGACCTTCCTCCAATATGCTGCATGATCATGGATCACAATATTGCAAATCAAATTCCCCACTCCCCGCATGGGGTGGGGGGGGGGGCATGAGCAAACTTTTGAATGGTGCAAAAATACATCCAATTCTACTCCAAACAATTACAACTAATCGACCAACTCCATGATTGGCAAATACTTACTTTACCCATGATCCACTTAATACTTGGATGAATTTATTATTTTTTAAGGTTAATTCATGGAGTGGCTCAATAGAGATTGGAGTAACAACTGCAGATCCTGAGAACACAGCACTACCAACAAGTGCTACTGGCTTTAGGGAGGGGACATGGGTTATGTCTGGCAGTAATATACTAAAGGATGGACACACTGTTGTAGAGGAGTATGGCAAAGATCTGGATCAACTTAATGAAGGAGATAAAATTGGAGTAATGAGAAATAATCAAGGTATATATGCATTTCATCCAATAAATTATTTATTTTAGTTGCTGTTTGGTTCCCCATGTAATCCTATAAAGAAAAAAGATTATCGAAGGTAATAGGCTACTGTAATATCAGTACTGATCCTTTTGGTCAATCTACCCAACGGTTTTGACTTGAACATTTGAAATCTTTTGGGTAAGGTTCTGCATTAGAAGCTGATAAGCATACAAATTTTTAGTATAGCGCTTGTTCTGTTTATAGAATATACATAATTTTTGTACTATATGATCAATGTATGCTATTTTTATCTTGTATGTAGGACACATACACACAATACAAATTTGGAGCATTTACAAAGATAGGTTCAAACAGAACTCAGAATATTTCAGATTAAGAAAGGAAATTTTATTTTTATTTTAAGGTTCACTTCATTTCTATGTAAATGGTAGAGATCAAGGCCAGGCTGCAGCCAACATCCCCTCCAAGGTCTATGCAGTGATAGATATGTATGGCAAGTGTGCCCAGGTTACCATAGTAGATGATAGCACAAGAGATATAAGTAAGTTCTGGAAGGGATTAGTTTTGATGTTGGAAGTGGTAACATTTTAGGTGGGGATTAAGGCATAGATAAACGAATAATGAATCAACCAATAATGTATCACCCTATAAATTCACCCTAAAAACATAAATACATGTATGTAGTGATTAAATATTTGACGATAAGGATAATTCATGTTTGACCATATTCTTTGATGCAAAATCAGTTTTTAAATCCTTGTGATCATATCCAACTTTGGTACATAAGTAAACTTATATCCTAGTCTTTGCTGACGAGAATCATTATTTTGAATTATTTCTGTTACAGTCATATCCAATGAAATTACAAATGAGGCAATCGCTGAGGCTAGCTACATCCATTCTAATGAGACCCTTGTGTTCCATGAACGAGTGGGTAGTCTAGTTAAACTCTCTAATAATCGTAGAACAGCCGAGAGGAGACGACCTCTTGATGAGTTCAACAATGGAGTTGTAATGACCAATAGACCAATCAGAGATGATGAAATATTTGAGGTAAATACTCAATGGGTATTCTTTAAAAAGCAATTAAGCTCAATGTATTCTGATGTAAAATGATGTCATAAAATGATGTTATAAAATGTTCAGTTTTGATGTGATAAAATGAGAGGTTTTGATGGGATAAAATGTTATGTTTTGATGTGATAAAATAAAAAGTTTTGATGTGATAAAATGTTCAGTTTTGATGTTTTAAAATGTTCAGTTTTGATGTGATAAAATGTTAAGTTTTATGTCACAAAATGTAGTTTTGATGCAATAAAATGTTAAGGTTTGATGTGATAAAATGTTAAGATTTGCTGTGATATGATGTTCAGTTTTGATGTGATAAAATGTTGTTTTTATGTAATAAAATGTTACATCTGTACATTTCGATATGATAAAATGTTAAGGATTGATGTTATTATTATTATTATATCTTGGTTACCGCCATATTTGGTGAGCAATACCTCATTGGTATACTCCGTATTTTACGTATTTTAAACTCGAAGACAGAGCCAGAAACCCCTCCTTGGAGGAGCCCTGTGTTCTTTTGTGTGCACATGTACACAGACATACAGGTACACACCACAGCCTTTTATACGAGTCGTGAACAACTCAATCAAACACCCAGAATTACATAACGCACAAACAAACTTGTCTGAACCGGGAATCAAACCAGGGGCCGAGCGATATTGGTAACCTTGACTCTGCCACTGAGCCATAGCGGGTGGTGATAAAATGTTATTATTGATTTAACATTATGATTTCAGATTCGCTTAGATAGACTTGTCGATAAGTGGTCTGGTTCAATAGAAGTTGGGATCACAACACACAATCCATCGAATCTGGATTTTCCTGCAACAATGACCAACATGAGGTCTGGTAAGTAGAAGGTCTTAAAATTATTTGTGTCAAAATCAAAGTAGGCAGACTGGACTAACTTTTTATTTGCAAGTATCATGATACCATTATGGGAGCCTACCATTGGCTCTGAGGTAGACTAAAACTAAAAGTTATCATCTTTTTATAATTAATTTGCCTCAGCTGTTTTTTGTGGATGATGTTAGGTGGCCCGGCCCACAAGTTAATTATGTAGTATGCATATTGTCCTGCATTTTTATACAAGGATCCATATATTCTACAAAATGTTCCTTTTTTAAACTTTGGTATTTTGGAGATTATGTTGGCATTTTTTGGTCGCCAGACTAACATGAAAAAAAACAAAGTGTATCTATTATGCTATTTGTGCATAATATATATGCATGCATTAATGTTTAGGTTCTTCTATTGGTACTATTATGATGAGTGGTTGTGGTATATTGACCAATGGCAAGGGGACCAGGAGGGAGTATGGACAGTTCAACTTGGATGAACTAAGTGTAAGTCCGTGTCACTGAATTAAAAAGTTGCATACATATCAATATTTTGTCAAGGTTATTTTCCATGAGTTACACTACACTTAAATTGTGATAAAAATTAAGCAAATGCAGGCATTTTCTAGCAAAAATTCAAAAAGATTTTGAATCCATATACCCTGGATACTCTTATAAAAGCTTAATATTTGTAAAAAAGCACTAAATATATATGTGATTGGCATTTTTATTTGTAAGACAAACTTGATTGATCAATACGGTTGTGATATTTTTAATATTTTTAGGAAGGAGACAGGATTGGAATGATTCGAAAAAGTAGCGGAGCACTTCATTTCTTCATCAATGGGGTTGACCAAGGAGTTGCAGCAACGCGTACACCACAACTTGTTTGGGGAGTAATAGATCTTTATGGAATGGCAGTTAAAGTCACTATTCTGAATAGGAATGATGCAAGGTATGTATGTACTTGTCATAAAGTTTCCAACCAGTGGTTGAGCTAAGGTTCTGAGAGCAGCTGGTCAAAATTGCATTATGGACTAGTCGTCATGTTATTTTCCTATTACTTCTGAAAAAATGAACTGGTCCATAGCATAAAAGTAACCTGGCAAATGACCAGTGGACCGGCCCTTGGCTCAAGCCCTTTTTCAAACTTTCATTTAAAAACTAATTTGAAATTATTTCTATCATAATTTTATGTCTCTAAATGAACCAGAATCATACATCCAGTTGAAAATATATTAATTGTTTTAACCATTTGAAAGATATTTTTTCTAAATTTTATTGCTAAAGGTTAGCAATAACCTATTTTGACATTTTTACTTTAAAGTAACACATGTGCTTCTAGAATCAAGGTCCTATGTTGTGCATATAATAATAAAGTAACATGTCATAGAGCAAATATAAATAGCACATTTATATGATATAAGAGGAAATTATTTGCAGGGTACCTCCATTGAGTGTCCCAGAAAGGTTGGACAGGCGGGTGAACAATCTCTTGAGGCAAATGCAGGACTTTAGAGAGCTTGAAGAAGAAAGTGAGTTAAAAACATCTACATCTCGTATGTCTCCATTGTTTCTATGTCTTTTGTTGTTGTTCCTCTGTCTTATTGATGTTTCTATGTCTTTGTTGTTTCTATGTCTTTTGTTGTTGTTCCTCTGTCTTATTGCTGTTTCTATGTCTTTGTTGTTTCTGTGTCTTTGTTGTTCTTATGTCTTCCTTGCTGTTTCTATGTCTTTGTTGTTTCTATGTCTTCTTTGTTGTTCTTATGTCTTCCTTGCTGTTTCTATTTCTTCTATATTATTTCTATGTCTTCTTTGTTGTTCTTATGTCTTCCTTGCTGTTTCTATGTCTTTGTTGTTTCTATGTTTTCTTTGTTGTTCTTATGTCCTCTTTGTTGTTTCTATGTCTTCTTTGTTGTTCTAATGTCTTCCTTGCTGTTTCTATGTCTTTGATGTTTCTATGTCTTCTTTCTTGTTCTTATGTCCTCTTTGTTGTTTTTATGTCTTCTTTGTTGTTCTTATGTCTTCTTTGTTGTTTCTATGTCTTCTTTGTTGTTCTTATGTCCTCTCTGTTGTTACTTTGTCTTCTTTGTTGTTCTTATGTCCTCTTTGTTGTTTTTATGTCTTCTTTGTTGTTCTTATGTCTTCTTTGTTGTTTCTATGTCTTCTTTGTTATTCTTATGTCTTCTTTGTTGTTTCTATGTCTTTTTTGTTGTTCTTATGTCCTCTTTGTTGTTCTTATGTCTTCTTTGTTGTTTCTATGTCTTCTTTGTTGTTCTTATGTCTTCCTTGCTGTTTCTTTGTCTTCTATATTATTTCTATGTCTTTTTTGTTATAGATGACTGCAGTGCTGAGAGTGTTGAGACAGAGAAGTTACAGTTCCACTCTAAGTGTGGCACCCATGCTGTTGTCATCAATGGTCAGAGAACAGCATCAAGGCCAAAGTAGGCATTATTTATATATGAGATTTTTTCACTAAGTAATAACTTATACTGCATGTCTTAATGTAATGTCTGTAATCTGATTGTTGTATGTATTTATCATGTGCCACATAATTAGAGATAACAAAATACTGTAAAGAATATTATTGTTCATATCAAGTTGGATGTTCATTGTGCTTTTTGTACTAATGGCATCTCTACCCTGTCATTTTTTCATTTTTCTGGTATTTTATGCGTGATGTCATGTTTCAGCGCAAAAGATGAGTTTAACAATGGAGTTGTGATGACAAACAGACCTCTGAAGCCTGGGGAACTATTTGAGGTGCGCATAGACAAGATGGTGGACAAGTGGGCAGGATCTGTTGAACTAGGTCAGTGAACAACTGGTTGTAATATGCTTCTTAAAAGAAATATGAATATCATGAAATATTTACCTACTCCCATGAAATGTTTCTACATTTTACAAATCTGAAAATTCTAGATCTGAGATGAATCATACTATGTGAATTGTTGATAAGATAATCAGCAAGTAAATGTATTTGAAAACACTTGTACAAGGTTCTGATAATTAACATTAATTGTGTACTGTTGTATATAAGGTATGACGACACACTCACCTCTGAACCTTGAGTTCCCTTCGACCATGACCAACATTAGATCCGGGACCTGGATGTTAACTGGCAATGGAGTCATGCACAATGGAACAACCATACTGGATGAATACTGCCCTAAACTTGACAAAATAAAGGTAAATGTGGAGATACTTCTACCTCTTACACACATATATGTAGACATTTCACTGAGTGAATTATCTTTCACAGGCTACATCAAGTTACATTGTATAACAATGATCTACAGTCTATCTACAAAAAGTTCTAGTTTTTTTTACAATTTGTTTTCAGGTTGGGGATATTTTAGCTGCATTACGTAAAGATAATGGTGACCTGCATTTTATGCTGAATGGTGTTGATCAGGGCCTTGCAGCCTCTAGTCTACCTCCTAATGTGTATGGAGTACTAGATCTTTATGGACAGGTGGCTCAGGCTACCCTAGTGGACCAGGATGGTATGTAGTTTTAACACTTTTATGTTTCATTTATGTATTCCATGAAGACACTGGATTTTCTTTAGTGTTAACAAATATCAGTAACAACAAAATGAGTCTAGAGAAGCATGGGGGGGGGGGGCAATTATGGGAATATGGTTTCCATTGAGTAGCATTTACAAAAAGGTTTTTTTAGTAAGTCAAATGTTTTCACACAAATATGATAAACCAAAAAACAACATGTAAATTTAAACCTCTACTCTTTAACATTGTACATTATTGTGGCATTCAGAAGATGTACGAGATGGAGATAGGATGAGACCAGTAGGGGAGGATGACTTGTTGTTTCACTCTTTACATGGCCACAATGCGGAGATTGTCAACAGGGGAAAGACAGCAGTAAGACCTAATGCTTATGGCGAATTTAATGATGCAATAGTTATGAGCAATAGACCCCTCAGAGATAATGAACTTTTTGAAGTTAGAATAGACAAAATGGTGGATCGATGGTCAGGCTCAATTGAAGTTGGTAAGTATTTGTTGATCATTACATATTAGGAGTGCACTGCATTGAGATTAGAGAAATTTGAATGGAAAAAAAACTTGTCTTTAAAGGAGGTTGCTTTAACTAGGAAAACCACACAAAATAAAGTCATTTAAAGTACATGGAAATTCACATTTTTCAGTATTTTTGTTGTTGAAATATATAACATGCACTGAGATCTTTTCTTTTTAATTGTTCAATTTCTCATATTAATTGTTCAATTTCTCATATTAATTTTTCAATTTCTCATATTTTAGGCCTGTCATTAGTGAAACCTGAGGACTTGGACTTCCCAAGTACTATGACTGACATTGACTTTGACACTTGGATGTTAAGGTAAGTTATGTTTTGCAATTATTTTTAGGGAATCTCAAGTCATAACAGGCTGAGGCTATATTTAGGGAAAAAATGATAAAGTATAATGCGCCAGGCCATGCCATAAGTTCACACAAAAATGTTCTCATCAGTTATACAATGAAACTTCTCTAATTCTGGTACCTCAAAATAGTGTTTCATTGGAAGGTGCTCCACTTACATAGGTTGATTTTACACAAAGGTATTTTTAACAGGACCTTCAAAAGTGTTCCACTTTTGGAGTTGTTCCGCTTGCAGAGGCTCCAATGCAAAGGTTTTACTGTAATATACCAATACGCGATAACGTTTAATTTCGTTCAGTTTAGCTACCTCTCGTTTGAAGAGCTCTCATGTACGGTACAACTTCGTCTACATCCGGGTTCTTTCCCATTAGATTACATAGGGGTGCTATTTTCAATGCCGCACTGCGGCTCTATTAAACATTTATGTAGAGTTTCATTTGCACAAACGATAGGTATGTATGTAATTAAGATATATGACAAAGCTTTTTGAGCTATAATCCCCAAATCCGAAGAAATCTGTAGTTGAAAATGCCGTCCAATTCCAGTGACGTCACTGATATCCCAGAAATTGCTCAGACGCAATCGAAGATCGAAAAATATAAATAATGTTACTTTGAATCTCCGATTATCTTTCTGATTATTGAATAAATTGGATTATATAACTATGCTTGAGGGCTGATGGAAGATCAGAAGCTGAGAAACGTTCAGAGTAATCGACTCGTTCGGCGGGCCAATGAAAAATTTTCCCTTCCAAAGTGATGCATCATGGGAGATATTTATGTAAATTACCACCTGAACTCTTATCGCGAATAGGAGTATTGTAAAAATTGATAACATTGAATTATTTGATCCGTTTGAGCCTAAATCACAATTCTCTCCTCCCAAAATCTGCCTTGTCCATCAAATATATATTTAAGATGTTTCTCCCATGTGTTTTAGTGGGTCAGCTGTGATGCAGGATGGGTCCACAATACGTAATGGTTATACAGTAGATCTAGATGGCCTCACTACAGGCTCAAGGATAGGAATGATGAGAAAGGATGATGCCTCATTACATTTCTTTGTAGATGGCCAGGAACATGGTGTAGCATGCTCTGATATACCAGCAGGTAATGCACTTTACCTTGTATTTTGTCATCACATTTATATCATATTGATACATTTTAGACAATACAGGGTTATTTAAAAACCTAGTATGGTTTCTATATTACCACCAAGTAGTTGTGACATATTGTTACAGTGTGAAATGTTGTTACAGTCACTGTTTTTATGAAGCACATTTGGTGTTTGTGTTTTCCATTTTAAATCTGTTAAAAATTGTTACTTTTGTAACCAGGTAGGATGTTCAAAAAGTTGGTTGAAACAGCAATAAAAATATTAAGAACTAATAAATGTACTAATAATAGGAGTGTACTCATTTATTAGTACATTATTAGTACATTAATATCACTTTGTCAGGAAAATAGACTTTGATGATGTGCTTTTCAATGCATAATCTAAACAAATAAACACACAAAACTCTGAAACATTGTATCTATTACATATATGAAATAAATAATAATAAAAATATACTGAAATGTATGTTTTTGTAGGCATGTTTGCTGTTATTGACCTGTATGGTCAGTGTGCCCAGGTGACCATAACTCAGGGGTCTGGGGTTCAAACTGAAAACAATCTAGTCAAAGAAGAGGTGAACAGTTTGTATTCTAATTCTTGCACAGTTGCCACTGAGGTAAGTTAACAACTGGTAATATAAAACTTCATTAAATGTGTGTTACTCATGATGCATTGATGTGAAACAGATTTATATTCATAATATTTAACTATATTAACGTGTGTGTTATTCATGATGCATTGATGTGAAACTGATTTATATACATAATATTTACTACAATAACGTGTGTGTTATTCATGATACATTGATATGAAACAGATTTATATACATAATATTTAACGACATTAATGTGTGTGTTACTCATGATGCATTGATGTGAAACAGATTTATATACATAATATTTAACTACATTAACGTGAGTGTTATTCATGATGCATTGATGTGAAACAGATGTAGATGTATATGCATAATATGTAACTACAGTGTACACTAGAAATTACTTTGAAAACTTTATTTTCCCTAGGTGAGCCATAAGTTCTCTCAGTGCTGTGGAAAGAATATTACATTAAAGAATAACAATTGCGTAGCAACCAGGGGCCGCAACTTTAACCATGGAATACTCTTTAGTTGTGACCCCCTTAGATCTGATGAAATATTTGAGGTGAGAAATTAAAATACTTTTTACACAAATCATTGGTTTATGTCATTTTGTCGAATCTAAACGCTTCATTTTAATAATGATAAAGATTCGTTGCATTCTTCTCATACATTTATTATTATTTCGTAGAACTTGCAAGTATTAAATGAGCCTTTTTGTATTCATAAACTTGTTCATTTTCATGTCACTAATAGAATGGTGACATATTGTTATAGCCTCCAACTTTTTTGTGGATGGTATTCTGTGTTCAGCATCTGTAACAAATGATGGTTGGTGACATTTTGCATGTTAATGCCTTGTTTTCAATACATGCAATATACCCCCATGTATAATCAACTACAAGTAAACTTTCCCCTTTATTGCTGCAAGTATTAGGATTGCTGAAACATCACCAATATAGAATTTACTAAATCCAATATTTCAGGTGCATATAGATGAGTGTGTTAAACAATGGAGTGGCTCATTGATGGTAGGGCTGACTACCATGGTGTTGACAGACAGTACCAATTCCCTACTCCCAGCCTCTGCTAGTGGCCTCCAAACCAAGTCAACTTGGCTGGTATCTGGCTCTACTGTCAAGAAGAATGGAGTTGTCTTGAAGGAAAACTATGCTCCATCACTAGAAAGATTGGAGGTAATATTGTATAGTGTATTTAGAGCTTAAAAAATTATATGCAATTTTTTCACTCGACACTCAATTCACAGTCAGCACAGATCCTTTGTACCTATAAATCATGAAGTCTAGTCATATTTGTAAAATTCCATGTTAAACTTCAACAATGTTAGATTACCTCATTTAATGTGCATTCTCATTTAATGTGCATTCTCATTAAATGTGCATTCTCTGATTGCCAGGTTCTTGTTCAAGTGACCTAAATTCAGTATTCAATCAGGATTTTTACAAATATTGGCAAGCAAGCTCTCTATGTTTAAAAAATGAGTACATTTTAAGTGATTTCAGCAATCTTAATGATGCTCAAGGTATGAACTATGGGATAGGATAGACTGTGCTGACTGATTCAACTTATTATCCATTTTTTATAATTAATTCAAATAAAGATAATTAAAATTGTGGAATGAAAGCATATATAGGTGAATTGTTGTAATATGTTACATTTTGTGAGTGTATAATAAGAAAGTTTGTTGTTTTCAGCGTGGTAATCGCGTAGGCATCAGGTGGAGTAATGATGGCTGTATGCACGTGTTGATCAATGGGGAAGATATGGGGGTGGCCGCCACTAATGTGCCAAAGGTAAATCAATACCTATGAAAGGTAACATTGAGACACGAATATGAATGGAATCATTTAGATGTCATGTGATTTTCAGTCGTAAAACACATTTTTTTAGATTAATAAATTCACGCACCGAGAAGCATGACAAGGCCTCTGTTATACTCCTCCACCTAACACTCAAAGAATGTTGTTAAAATGTTGTAATGTACTGTCTGTCAACACCATGGTAGTCAGCCCTACCATTAATGAGCCACTCCATTGTTTAACACATTTGTATTATTATTTCAGAATACATTTGCAGTAATAGATCTCTATGGTAGTGTAGAAACAGTCAGTGTGTGCAGTAAGACTTTGAGGAGAGAAGTAGAGCGACATCCTTCTTCACATGCTCTCCTCTCTACCCACCCATCTTTGGTAAGCATAACTTGTACTCTGACCATATAAATTCTTACTGCCTGTAAGAAGTGGGTCAGAAACAGGTCAGGTTGTTTTGGGCTGGGACAGGTCCAAATATCTTGAATAATTACAATAATCACAACTCTGACCAAAATTGGTAAAAATAAGCTGATTTTTCTCATTTTCAAATGTGTACATGAATTAAAGTTTTCAAGTTGATGCTGGTCAATTTTCAAAATCTAATGTCAGCAAAGCACCCATTTTCCTAAAGGCAGAGAAACCACTGCTTAGTGCTTATGATTAAATGTTTGTTCACCTTCAGGATGATGGGGACAAAGATGAGGATGTTGCAGAGAGTCAGAAGTTATCATTTGCATCAAACCATGGCAAGAACATAGAACTAACTGGGCATGGGATCACTGCACATAGGACAGATAGTTATAATCAAGGAATTGTACTTACTCATAAACCATTGCCAAGGAAACATTTATTTCAAGTAAGATTTTTAAAGTACAATTTTTAGTATATTATTGTTGTATGAAACTTATATCATGTTCATAAAGGCAATAAAAGCTAGTGAGTTCATTTGGAGACTTTTTTATATAAACATTTTATTCATGTTTGAAAATAAAATCTATACTTTTCAGAAATGTCATATTAAAGTTCACTTCACTGCCATTTGCAGAGACATCTTTCAAAATCAAATTAGATACACAAACAAAAAAACAAAGGAAGTATTTAATATTATATTTTATCATAAACATATTAGTAATTCATTATTCATTAAAGGTTACAATAGAGAAACTAGCAACAAATTGGACCGACTCAATAATGATAGGGGTGCTAGGATACAGTCCTGAGAGATTGCCCCTACCTACTTCAGCATTGAATCTAAAAAAGCATGCATGGGTCATACATAACAGTGCAGTATTTCATGCAGGTGTCAAGGTAATATGCTTTAGTGTATGATGTTGTCTTGAAGTGCTAATAGCTGTTATTTGCATCCTGGAGATCCTTGAAATACTTTTGATTCACAATGACATGTAGTTTATACAATCAGAGGGTATAGAGTACGTTCTTTTGTTATATTGGGAATATGAAAATTGAGAAAAATTGCTCATTTAAAAATTAAATTTGCTTCTCTTATATTGAGGGCGATATAACAGCCTAATCTATAAATTGATAATGAAGTTTCTCCGTTCCAATCTGTAATATGTACAGATTGGCCATTTATTGCCTTGTTGTCTGAGGTGTAAATTGACAGGACACAGCTTATTAATATACATGCCCACAGGGTGTTTCATAATGAGCGTCCCTCATCTGCCTCCAGTCTTAGATAGGTTTACCCCCCTAAGTAATATATCATATGAAAGCTCATTCAATGAAGTTTAGATTGGATATATTGAAGCAGTCTGTCTGTTTGGTCCATCTCGTGCATAACTCATATTTGGTTGAAAGATGAATTATGGTAAGTAGGAAAAAATATTCATTTAAAATAGCCACCACTCCAAATTGGCAGGAATCTTAAGTTTTCAATTCTAAGGAATGAATGTTTGATAGCTTATATGTGATATACTCCAGTGGCAACTATGGGGGAATGACATGAATGTTATACAAGATAGACATGAATTTATTTTTATTAGTTAATTTTTTATTTGAAAACACAATATATAGTAATTTAATTGAAGATTTATGTGCTCATCCCATGTGAATACTGTCAAGCTGATCTATGATGCGTTTTTTTCTTGTTTTACTCATCTTTCATTTTTTATTACAGGTTATTTCTAATGTTGTTGCATGCTTATCATCTATAGCCATTCATCTTTAGTAGTGTTACTTGAGATTTATCTCACAAATGAAGTTGTATTTAGAATAACATGCAACGTCATTCATCTTCAAAGAAAATGGACTGTAAAGGTGTATACAGTGTTCTCTTCCTTTGGAATTATCAGGTTGCCCATGGCCCCAATGAGTATATCTCATTGATGTTGTGTCAAAACAAGGTCCTCCAGCCCATTGCCATCTACCAGATATGTCATTATAGTCAGGAATATTTAGGTGAAAATATTTCAAAAATATATAGAAGCAATTTGAAGGTGGATTTCAAAACTTCATACCATTCTTTTGAAAACCTGAAGTGGCACCAAGCAATCCATTGACTTTTTCACCAAAAATTCAAGATGGCAGCCACGATGTATTGAAAAATCAGAAAAAGTGACTAAAGTTGTAATTTAATAAGTCAAAATAGTTGTATACTGATCAAACATGACTAATGATAGTACCTATTAGATGTTCATATGCAGTTAAAGTCACTGGATCATTTTTGTATGAAAACTGGAGTCCCACAAGGCTCAATTTTATGTCTGCTACTTTTTTTGTCTAATGACTTGCATTGACCATGGCATTTGCACATAGCAGTGGATACTTATCCATTTTTGAAATGTTAGCACCCAGGACCACATTTCACCTTGCACCCATACTTGACCAATGCTTGGCATGCCTTGGCTGCTTGAGGAAGGGATGTCAATAGTGGCACCAGTAGAGACATGTCATACTTCCAGCCCCATGTTGTTAACTCCTATACCAATTTTAGATGGAGATTGTACAGTTGCCCCCAAACAATACCACCTTGGTTAGCAAGTTCTTAAGATTTTCTGAGCAAGGCTTCCTTTTGTTGGTGGTATTCTGTCAATGACTGTATGGCCG
This sequence comes from Owenia fusiformis, assembly GCA_903813345.2. Lineage (NCBI taxonomy): Eukaryota > Metazoa > Annelida > Polychaeta > Sabellida > Oweniidae > Owenia > Owenia fusiformis. Next base: position 26,714,054 of record CAIIXF020000001.1, on the reverse strand, counting down.
TCACAAAATATTAGCCTTCGTGCTGTATGATATCTATCTGGTTGCTGGTTCGATCATATAATAGAACAGTAAAACAGTCTAGGGACTGAATGGTCCTAATTTACAAAACCAGGTTTGTTGTAAGCATTTGTGCCACTCTTTTGTAGAAAAGCTGGAGTAACTTCCTTGAACACATTCCATAGCTTGAAGGCAGATCCTTTGCTATGGCCAAAGAATAATGCAGTTAATATAATTTAATATCTGTAATTTTTGAGAGGTTCGAAGGCAATCCAGATTGACACTTATTGGGCCCTAATTATTATTATTATATCTTGGTTACCGCCATATTTGGCGAGCAATACCTCATTGGTATATTCCGTACTTTACATATTTTACACTCGAAGACAGAGCCAGAAACCCCTCCTTGGAGGAGCCCTGTGTTCTTTTGTGTGCACAGGTACACAGACATACAGGTACACACCACAGCCTTTTATACGAGTCGTGAACCACTCAGTCAAACACCCAGAATTACATGACGCACAAACAAACTTGTCTGAACCGGGAATCGAACCCGGGGCCAAGCGACATTGGTAACCTTGACTCTGAGGTCATCTGTTTTACATGAACAAAGAGTCTAGTGTCAACTCCTTCATGAGTACAAGGTCCAATCATTGCTGTATCTGGCAAGTGAGGAAATCACTGAACAGATTCCACAATAGTAGTTATCATTTGCTTGTCATTTACATCAACCTCACAAATAGAGTTGGCCAGGAATGCTAACAGCTCAGTCTTGTTCTGGCCATTTCTTAGAAAGCCTAGCCAATTCTTGGGCATCGGATTCTCTGCATAAACCATCCAGTGCCACGATGAATCCTTGTCAGGGACTTCCCACTGTTTTGTTGGTAGACATCCCAGATAGCATCTAATCTTGAAACACCTTCCATAAGCTGCCTTAACTTGGGATGAGACATTGGTAGCATATTCTTGGAAGTTGGTAGCCACACCAGGACGCATCACATAGACCAGAAGGGTGCCATCTATTAAAATTGCATCTGCAGGTTTTTTCCAATACTTCAGATCCATCTGGCTTAGCTTCTCAACATTTAAGTCTGCTTCTTTGTAGGTCTCATGGCTCCGTGCTTAGCTAAGGATGGCCGGAACTCATGTTTTTCATGTTTGAAAAACTCAGACATGTCAACGTGTCTTGATTGGCATCCATTCATCCCTAGCTAAGCACAGAGCCATGTGACCTACGACAGACTTACTTAAATGTCTAGAAACTGGTTCTTTCATCCCAAGTTAAGGTAGCTTATGGAAGGTGTTCCTAGATGTTGTCTGGAATGTTTACCTACAAAACAGTGAGAAGTCCCTAACAAGGATTCATTGTGGCACTGGTGCTAGAAGGATAGTTTATGCAGAGAATCCAATGCCTAAGAACTGCCCAGCTTTTCTAATAATCAACGGAACAAGACTAGGCTGTTTGCATTCCTGGCCAACTCTATGTCTGAGTTTGATGTTAATGACAAGCAAATGATAACTTCTATTGGAGAATCTATTCAGTGCTTTCCTCAATTGCCAGATACAGCAATGATTGGACCTTGTACTCATGAAGAAACTGACACGAGACTCTTTGTTCATATAAAACATGACCTCAGAGGGTAAAAGACTTCACAATCAGAAGTTGAGATACTGATGTAGTTGCTCTTGCCATGGCTGCAGCATTTAAGGGCACAATAAGTGTCAATCTGGATTGCCTTCGGACCTCTCACAAATTACAGGTATTAAATTATATTATATTAGCTTCACCATTCTTTGGCCATAGCAAAAAATATGCCTTCAAGCTATGGAATGTGCTCATTGAAGTTACTCCAGCTTTTTTACAAGTGGTACAAATGGTTACAACAAACCTTGCTTTGTCAGTTCAGGCCACTCAGTCCCTAGAACACTTTACTGTGTTCTATTATATGATCGAACCAGCAACCAGATAGATATCAATACAGCACGAATGTTCTGTGATGGCCATAGAGTAGAATACCACCAACAAAAGGAGGCCTTGCTTAAAAAATCTTAAGAACTTGCTAACCAAGGTGGTATTCTTTGAGGGCAACTGTACAATCTCCATCTAAAATTGGTATAGGAGTTCACAACATGGGGCTGGAAGTATGACATGTCTCTACTGGTGCCAATATTGACATCCTTTCCTCAAGCAGCCAAGGCATGCCAAGCATTGGTCAAGTATGGGTGCAAGGTGAAATTTGGTCCTGGGTGCACACATTACAAAAATGGATAAGTATCCACTGCTATGTGCAAATGCCATGGTCAATGCAAATCATTAGACAAAAAAAGTAGCGGACATAAAATTGAGCCTTGTGGGACTCCAGTTTTCATACAAAAATGATCCAATGAATTTAAATCCATATGAACATCTAATAGGTACTATTATTAGTCATGTTTGATCAGTATACAACTATTTTGAATTACTAAATTACAACTTTAGTTAATTTTTATGATTTTTCGATACATTGTGGTGGCCATCTTGGATTTTTGGTGAAAAAGTCAATGGATTGCTTGGTGCCACTTCAGGTTCTCAAAAGGATGGTATGAAGTTTTGAAATCCACCTTAAGATTGCTTCTATATATTTTTGAAATATTCTGTGAACTTATCTCCTATTCAAACCCGACTATTACCACCTTTTTGTGAAAAAGATAGAAGATTAGAAATAGAAAGCAGAAATAAATGAGAGAAAATACCATAAAGTAGAGAGCTTTCGATAAAAGTTGTTTTGAATACTAGTACATACATAAACTTGTACTTTAAAGGGTCTTGTGACACTAAAGTCAATTTGATTTTCATGAATTGTACCCAGTTGACATAAATAGTTTCCGAATTGTTCACTTCATTCATCAATCAGCGACTGCGAATGTAATATCTGTTGCTTTGTTGTAATCTGTATATTATCAACTCAATACCTTGCTCTTATGGCATGGTGTTCTCCGAACAAGACCCTTTAACATGGCTCATCACATGGACGAATGAATTATTTCACAGTTCTTATAAAAGTTAAAGTTGAGATAAAAGTGTACTCATGTGTCAGTCGACCAATTGAACGTGATCCCTTTTTAAAATTAATTATCTGGATATGTAAAGTATCAAACACTATGACAACTATTTTGATACACTAATCAATCCAATCTATATTAGCAATTTAAGGAGCGAGCCATTTGGTTGCATAACAAACTCTCATCCAGTATTTGTACAGAGTAAGATCTATAATGTATATATCATATAACATATTTATAATAGATCAGAAAAATTGACACATGGGATAATAAATATGGTTTAAAAGATACAAATGGTATGCATTTAAACTTTATATTAAGCCCTACATCCGGAGATTTTTGGCTAATAGCCACCTTTTTATTTACAAGTACAAGTTTACGTACAAGTTCACCAAATAACTTATATCCAAGCTCTCTGATAACTGCCTCAGTACTTGTATAGTCTACATAAATATTATTCTAATGATTTTGGCCATTTTAGAGTTTTATTACTCATTGTATTCATGATCCAATGAACGAAGTTCAGAAACGGCTCCATCCATACTTCTGTCTGTCTGTTCGTACGTTTGTCCACCTGTCTGTCTATACGTACGTTTGTCCACCTGTCTGTCTATACGTACGTTTGTCCACCTGTCTGTCTATACGTATGTTTGTCCACCTGTCTGTCCAGGCAGTACAAGTTCTGCTCGAAAGCCGGCACACTATCTTATGACACTTTGGCTTGTAGACGGCCATTTTCAAAAATGGGCTTCATTTTAACATGTTTTTCTTACATTTTTACAATAACTTGAAAAGTAGTAGAGCGATTTTGTTCATATTTGATATGTGAATACTCATAAGTATGGCACACTGTCTTATGACACTTTGGCTAGTTTTTACTTGTGTCATTTTAGACTTTTACTATAGCTCTTATAGATTTTGTTCAAATTTTATGTGTGCCTACTTAGAAGTATATAACATTTTCTTAAGACAATTTGGCTAGTGAGTGACCATTTTGAAAAGTTCTGGCCATTTTTATGTGTGTAATTTTATGATTTTGCTACAACTGAAAAGTAGTGGAGGGATTTTGTAAAATTGACAGCCATATGGCTGTTCGATGAGATTTGCTACGCCTTGGCGTTGCTGATATCTAGTTTGATTCTATACTCCCTAAGTGCTTCATCTGTAATCAGTTAGCCAATTGGACTCAAGGTAAACAAAGTACTTACCAGTCCAAACATTGTGTCCGGTTTTACCCCAAGCACGGATTCTTCCTAAAATGTAGTAATATTCTGCCGATGTTTCTATGGTGAGAAGATGTGCATTTTGGGTTGCGCAATATGCATTGGCTTCATACCATGTGGCTTCTGTGCCAGGTGCATACAAGAACAAGTAGCATGATTTAAGGTGTTTCACGGTAAAGGCAGTTGGACATTGTGTACTACATTCAGTAGCTAAAACTCCTGGACTCCCTAACAGAATTATCATAACTGCTACTTTGAATAGCATGACTTCAACTTTATGTCCCATCTGAAATGAAATTATAAATTTTTTTTTTACCGTTACTGCCAACAAGAAAAAGAACATGACAGTGGGTCCAGTAGTTCATTTTTGATTGGTATTTTTTGTGACACATTCTGTTCTGGTATAACTGAAACAATGTATTTGTGAGACTTTGTAGCATATTATTGTTCCACCGATTGTATTTAGAGAAGCCATCCATTCATTTGTGTCCAGATGATAATTGAAATACCGGTTGATGGATTTGGCTAAAATGTATAGGCTCTACTCGAGAAGGAAGTTATGATATGGTGTTTTGTCATATTATGGGTGTAGCTTTTGCCAAAAGAAGTCAATATGATGATATTGATTATTATTTCTACCACGTCTTGTTCAGAATGATGAGTGATTTGATAAAATATGTCTAATTCGGTGGGATTTTCTACTCTGGAGTTGCTGTGTTTCTTGTAATGTCTGTGTGCAAGTATACAGTTTTCCCCAAAAATAGTATAAGTGCCTTTATTTTGAAAAAAGTATCACCATATGTTACAAAATGCAAGCTGGATTGCCTGAACAAACTAGAAACCAGAAGTTTAATGTAAGGCTTTGATATAGTATTGGTATTGTTAAATATCTTTAAAATAAGCCTCTTAATGATTTCATTCTATTGCTTGTAAAAAAATGTAGAAAATTGTAGAAAATTTAAGAGATAAGACTAAAAAACTTACCATCCAGTTAGATTAATCTTGAGTACAATTGATTTCTGGCTCATTAAACCAAATCTGTTTTATCTAATGTTATTTTTGTTTACATTGAGATTTGTGTAATTTATAATGATATCTCCCTAGAAAATACCTTTTCTGAAATTAAAATGAGTTATCCAATGTATCCATGTGATAATTAAGAGATCTCCAAAAATAGAAACCTCATATTTTATGTTTCAAGTATTAAGTACCAAGTTACCAAACCATTTCAATATCTGAGATTTTCTACTTTAATCATGAAATACAAATGACAATTATGAAATCTGTTGTACGAGTAAGTGAATAAACAAATTATAAATTATTTGATCATTTTCATTATTATCTCATCGAACAAAGTTCGGAGGGATATAGGGAACGCCTCTGTATGTCCGTCCATACGTCCGTCTGGGCAATTAATCAAATACCGTTTGCTCGATTTTGTTCATATTTTGTATACACATACTCGATGGAGGTTCATATTTGGTATGTGAATACTATAAGCATGGCACACTGTCTAATGACACTTTTGGTAGAAAACGGCCATTTTGATGGCCACCATTTAAACATATTTTACTATAAATCAAAAAGTAATGGAGCAATTTTGTTCATATTTGGTATATGGCATGGCATGGCACACTGTCTAATGGTAGAAGGTGGCCATTTTGAAAAATGGCTGCCATTTGTAATGTACTATATACATTACTTTGTTCGTAAATATGCCAGCCATGGCTGTTCGATGGGATTTGCTACGCTTTGGCGTTGCTGTTGTCTAGTTAATGTGTTTGTTACATTTATTTTTACATGTCATAAATTAATACTTGTAATTTTATGCAATAAACAAATAGAAAAACTAAGACAACAAATTTACCTGTTGAGGCTTTACATTAATAGCATAAATAAACATTTACCAGTATTGTTATTTTTCTTTGTCATTGTCTATTTGTGTAAATGATATTAGAAGTCGGGATACTATGTACATGTATTTCTTGACTTAACATGGGGATATCATCATATGGTTTTGTTTTCAGAACTCAATAGGTGATAGAATCAGAACAGAACCAGAGGTCAGATTTCAATTTTGATTGCAGATTTGGATAATTTTTTCTGTTTTTTCGAATATTCATCATGGTCCGCCATTACTACGACCCACCGTGCTGACGTCACACATTAAACGTATTACCAGGGGTATTGATCGGGAATATATCCCGGGTGAAATGTTGACTTTGTTTACAGTTTATAGAAGGCGTGAATACAGTCATGTTCAAATTTTTGATAATTGACAGAATTGATTCAAAGGAAGAGGTGCGATAATTGGCAAAATGAATCATTCTTAGGTGTAACATGAAGAATAGAATGTCATATAATTCTTTAGAAAATATTAAATTGCTCGGGCACACATAGGCTGAGATAGGGGTCATTTAGTTCAGTAAGGTTGTATTGACTTGCATAGGGCTGTGCATCATTGACATGAGGATATCAGCTTATCCCAATAATTATTGGTTTTAATAGAATATCACAAAAATACCAAAAATACACTGTGACCTGAATCTATTGCAAACTTAATAATTTCACAATATGACACTAATGGTTTATCTCATCAAATGTGCAAATATGAATTGTTTGCAATCGATTCAGGTCATACTAAAAGAAATATATAAGAAACTATAGAGAATGCTTCAAACTTTTGCACTTAAATATCATACTATTATATATTTATTATTTAGTAACATATTTGGATAAGATGTAGGGATGCGTAGGATGCAAATGGATTTTGATGGACACAAAAATAATTCCTGGTTTGGAATCTATGCCTATACACTTCATGATTGAATACTCCAATACGCCATAAAGTTTTTTTAGTTCAGTTTAATTACCTCTCGTTTGAAGAGTTCAACTGTAGGGTACAACTTCGTCTACATCGTGGCTTCACTTGAAAGAAAACATATTATTTTAATGGATACTACTGTATTTATGCCCAGAAAGTACTCATGGTGAAAGATATGACTGTCTAAAATCACTTGCCATACTGCACATGGACCTTTGGTCGATTTAAGAAAAAGTATCCAAAAAATTAAAACAAAACCCCAAAAATAGAAAAAAGTAAACTTAACCTTTCATTTCATTAGCAAGATACTTTTTTTAAATCAACCAAACTTTCCTTTGTACAATTACAATATTGAGAGACCTAAACGTAAACCCATTGTGTATATGTCATCTTGTTCCAATGAGGTTCGGATAGATGTTTTGTTTCATTCCGAACATATGATACCAAGAACAAAAGAAGTGTCAACAATATAGAGAAAAGTATATATATTTCAGATTAACCTGTTACCATTCAAAAGATGATCACTAAATTGAGGATGTGTAAAATTTTCAGAATTTTTTGATGACCGGTTTAAGAGAAACATGTGTTCAAATCAGTTAGCCATATCGATACCAGTCCTTTTGATTTGTTCAATGGGATTAGCTACTCCAGGGAGAAGGTGTTTTTCTAGTTCAATTATAGACTTATTGAAACAACAGTTTTTACCATAGGTTCTGGGCCGATATAAAGATGGCAGCACCAACAGAATCCAGTATTATCTTTTTCTGAGAACTAAAGATAAATACAGATCGATTACCATGCCATCTTTATTTAAAAATGATTTCTATCACCCTTAGCCTATGGTTTTTATACCTCTAGAAAAGATTTAGCAGACAATCTGAGAGCCATATTTTCTGAACGCTGCTTACAATTATGCTAACCATGACTCAGAACACGGTTATCTATAGTAGTAATGTACAACTTATACATGTTAGGGACGCTCAGGCTATTATATCTCCATGATATTTTATAGAGAGCTCTAAAGGATAGTAATTATAAAAGCAATAATAGACTAATGGAGTATATCATGATGTGCTCAAAATCCATGATTAATGATAGTTATAAGTCAATTAAAATGTGGTACATTGTAAATGTGTATTCTTTACAGCTATCTATATTATTTTAGGTGAAGGAGAATTATGGGCCTGGTCTATCCAACCTCAGTGTTGGTCATAAGGTTGGAGTACAGATAGAGCCTGACAATACACTCCATCTATATGTAAATGGAGTTGACCAAGGGATAGCTGCTATAGATATTCCACACAAATGCTACGCCATTGTTGACCTCTATGGGAAATGTAAACAGGTACAGTGCAGAAGTCTCAGTTTTGTTTGACAGTTTAAATCTGGTATTAAACTAAACCAAAACTGTGATATTTTATCAGAAAAGAATTAATAAAGAATACAAATATTTGATGTGACACGTTTTACTGTACCTAAATAGAAAAAGTACAAGAATGTTTTATTCGTCACCCTGAATATCTGTTTATTTCCTTACATTAATCCACATCATTCATTAACTAAATTATGATATTTGTTCATGTAGGTGACTGTAGTTGATGACTCCAGTAGGCTAGAATCTCAACACAGTGACCAGAAGGAGAAAGTTTTTATAGAAGATGGTTAGTATCATCTGTGAGCAACACACATTTGCATCATTCTTGCGGCTTTGTCATAAATCAACAACACAATCATCCATTTCTCAGTTATACTCCTTTTCTGTTGGATGACATGTTTCGTATTTCATTTTTATGTCACCAACAGAAGTGCCATATATTGTTATATTGTTGTCTCCAACTTTTTTGTAGACAGCGGTCTTTGTCTGTAACAAATGGCAGGTGGTGACATTTTCCATGTTAATACCATGTCAAACTTGATGAATTATTTTCATTTAATATATAGTTACCATTTTAAGCTCTTTGATTATTTCCTGAAGTCAAATGGAAACACAAAAGCTTCCACTTGTTTTATTTTATTTTATTTTTATTTTTTATTTTAAATGCAAAAAAACAGATTCACATAAGGATTATAAAACACACAAAAGAAAAATACAAAGTCTTGTAAGCACTTGTATAGCAAGCATTAATTAGTTTATTTGGAGACAGTCCCACTTAGCATTATGTTTTCTTATTTTCGTGGTATCAGGAGTCGACTTCCCCTTGTCTATTGTCCTACAATACTTTGATAGTAAATGTTTCTTTTGTTATGCTTCTTGCAGGAATGAAAGAAAAGCTTTGGCAGAAGCTTGAGCCTGCCTGTGTAAAGAACTGTGATTACAAGAACCTGTGTACCCGACTGAAACAATCTCTCGGCCTACCTGGTACAGTGTATAACAATGGTTCTCCTTATAAGTAGCATAATTTAGACAGTATATACTATATTATACAAATATATAAATCTATTAAATTTCGCGAATTTCACTAAGTACACCTTCTTATTCTACTATGTCATCTTGGTCAATGACACGCTGCATCATAACCTCTCGTACATCATAATTTTTTAGTTTATTTTTTTTTTATTTTTTTATTTTCAATATAGTTTATTTCAATTTTTTAAAGTAAGTACAGATACAGTAGTAATAAATCACTTACAATCTTATCATATTCCATTTGTTTTTAAAAAATACATTTTTGCGTACATAAATTTCGAATTTTAGAGTTTTAACAATTCCTTCAAAATTCCGTTTTATTCCATTATTTAATTCTTGGATGTATGCTTTATAGATCACAAATGTTACAATACTAATAAAATAGTTCAAAAATGCAGTCTGGTTGTCATTTCCATTATAGCCTATTATCAACTTTCTATATGTTATTTTTAAACCTGATATATTAAAGATATATTTCCAAACATTTTGGGAGAGTGTACATGTGAAAAGCAAATGTTTTAATGTACATACTTCTCCGCACAAACTGCAATTATATGTTTCACTTTTTCCATATAAATGTAAGTCATTTAGACTAGGAAGGATGTTGTTTATAATCTTAAAGTTGAAATTAGCTATCTTCTTTTCTTTACATTTTATCTTTGTAAAAAAAAGGTTTTCCCAATTTATTTCATCGAAGGTTTCATTATTTAAGAAGCAAAATTCACGTTCCCATTTCTTTTTCATGAACCATTTTTCAGATTGCTTATTTTTCAAAATTTCATAAAAGAATTTTGATTTTTGATCTCTAATTTGGAATAAAACATTATTTGCTTTCAATCTGTAATTTGGAATGTTTGTGTATTTTGCTTTATTGACATCAATAAAACCTCTTGCAATATTCATACTTGAGTTAACTTGATAAAATTCAGAAATCCAATTTTGTTTTTCCTGTAACTTTTGAAAAATGTGGTTGATATCATTAAATGTATCCTCTATTATTAGATCCTTTACATAGACAATACCACTTTCAATCCAATTTCTAAAATACAGAGTTTTTTTGTTTACAGTAAACAAACTATTACCCCATATAGTCTCTTGCAGGATATCACATGTTTTCATATTTTCAAGATTTTTTTTGTCTTTACATTTGGCATGAGCACATAATACTTGCTGATAAAAAATTGGTATTTTCTGAAAGTATTGCAAATCAAAACTATTCATTTTCAATAATACATCAAAATCATTTACAATATTATCAAAATAGAGATATGGTATTTTATTCATCATTTGTTTTTTATCATATAACCTTGGAATCCAAGCAGCTTTTAGAGCATGCAATTGAGATTCAAAGTCTATCATGTTAAGTCCACCTTTTTCTAATGAATTTATAATAATAGTTCGCCTTATTTTATCTTTTCCATCCCAAAGGAATTTATAAATTATTGTATTAACTCTTTTTACAATTTCATTATCATATTGAAGTATTGATGCTGCATAAATCAATTTTGGAAGGGCGATTGATTTTATCACTGTTATTTTTCCAATTAATGTTAAATTCCTCTTTTTCCAAGAATCTAATACTTTCTCTAATTTTGTTATCCTGTTCAGCCAATTTAGCTCATAACATTTGTCTTTATTATGTCCAATAAAAATGCCAAGAGTTTTTACCGGCTCATTGCTAAATTTTATATTTGCAAAGTTATTTTCATTCACTTTACTTCTACCTAACCAAATTCCTTCAGTTTTGTCTATATTTAGTTCTAATCCAGAAACATAAGAGAATGATTGAATCGTTTGAATTGCTTGCAATATTGAATCTTTGTCTTTTAAAAATAAATTAGCATCATCTGCATATTGAGAGAGTTTATATTCATTATTGTTTATTTCAATGCCTTTTATGTTAATATTCTGTTTTATTTTAAGTGCAAGGACCTCTGTGCACATAATAAATGCCAAAGCAGATACTGGACAGCCTTGCCGACAGGATCTTTGCATGTGTATATTTTCAGAAAACCATCCATTTTGTTTTATAGTTACCATTGGTTTTACATAGAGTATTTTTATCCACTTAATAAACTGTTCAGGAAAATTGAATTTTTTGAATGTTTCAAAGATGAAATTCCACTCGATACTATCAAAAGATTTTTTAAAATCAATGAATAAAATAGCGCCCTCTTTTTCATAATTTTCAGCATATTCATAAATATCAAGCGTAAGTCGACAACTATTTCCAATAAAACGATTATTTATATAGGCAGTCTGCTGAGACCCAATTATTTTTGCAATTACTTTTTGCATTCGTTTTTAGTTTATTTGATCAAATAAGCCACTGTAACAGACATTGTTACTTAGCATTGCATTTATCACCTAAAAACACTAATAATTAATAGACAATTTCACGAAGATTAATTTTCACGATTTTACCACAATTGCGAAAAGCGCGAAACTAAATCGCACGCGAAAAATACAGGGAGTACAGTATGTTATCTTTTTCTTTCATCTTGATCATATATGCATATATTTTTAAAATAGTCCATGTTTTGTATTGTATTACATTGTGCTTTTATTCCAGATGAGTACTTCATAGCTGACCAGGCCATCTGCTATTGCGATACTTGCCATAAAATAAGACACGATGACCCATATATGAAGATAGGGGACCCACCTAAAGAGTTTGCTACTCCATACGGCTGGTGTAAATTCACGTTAAAGTAAGTTTGTACAATGCAATGAAATATTTGTTCGTGTTCTATTGAAGAGATGAAGTTAGCCATAGAAAATTTTGTTTTCATTGATGCCCATTTTTAATAGCTTTTCATCTGATATGATATTTAACTGGTCCCACTGGCCCAACTCATTCCATGTGATTACTCTAGGTCAACACTTCGTTCTGGCGAAAATATAAGACTGATTGGTGATACTACACAATCAGTTAAGCATTCATAAAAGTTACCGGTACCTTGTGACTGTTAGGTTCAGCATCAAAGTAACTTTGTCTCTTTTTGTATTGTAATAAATTTTGTTCAACCTTGATTTATACAATCATTATGTCATTAGAATGAATTTACATCATTCTATTATAGATTGAGGCCAAAAGCGCAAAGCTTGAATGTACAAGAGAAGTGGCACCTGGCATATCATGGGACGCACATAGATAAAGTTAGGCGTATACTTGATAGTGGAGAACTTATAATGCCAGGTAAAATACCTCCTCTTCTTGTTTAAAATTTAACATTTAACCCATCTGAAGTACTTTAATGTTAAACTCAGTTTGTTGTGTTGTGTTGCAGTTACATACTAATTATTATCCCATCGAACGAAGTTCGGAGGGATATAGGGAACGCCTCCGTCCGTACGTACATACATCCATCCAATTTTTTGCTGTAACTCCAAAAGTAGTGGATCGATTTTGTTCATATTTGGTATGTGAATATTATAAGCATGGCACACTGCCTAATGACACTTTTGGTAGAATTTTAACGTATTTTACTATAACTCGAAAAGTAGTGGAACGATTCTGTTCATATTTGGTAATTGAATACTATAAGCATGGCACCCTGTTTAATGACACTTTTGGTAGAAGTCGGCCATTTTGAAAAATGGCTGCTATTTTGTTTGTAAAAATACCAGCCATGGCTGTTCGATGGGATTTGCTATGCTTTTGCATTGCTGTTGTCTAGTTAAACTTTAGTAAACAGAACATATGTACTTATTAATATGTACATTATTATCGCACTTTGAAAAAGTGCTATATTGTCGTCGTCTTGTGCTGTTGGGCGGGCGGGCGGGCGGGACGTAAACCAAATCTTGTCATCAAATTTCCAGGATAACTGCTTACCTGTTCAACTTGAAATTTTTACAGATGCAAGAGCAGACTAGTACCAAGATCTGATTAGGTTAAGAGCATGCTGGGTAAACTACGTGGCGGCCATTTTGAATTTTTCAACAAATCTTGTCATCAAAATTCCAGGAAAACCACTTATCCGTTCAACTTGAAATTTTTACAGATGCAAGAACAGACTATTGCCAAGATCTGATTAGGTTTTGGTATGCTAGCTGAATTACATGGTGGCCAATTCGTATTTTTCAATTTGGCGGCCATTTTGAATTTTTCAACTTGCTCCAAATTGACCAAATTTTTTTTTTAAAAACATCTACAAGTTCTCAGAAGTTCAAATCTGACCTTAGATTTCAGATTTGACCTTTCGTTCACCTTCAGTGACCTTGAAAAGGTCAAAAAGTTGATTTTCTAAATTGATATTTTGGATTTAAATTTAGGTCAGCTTAATTACAAAACACCTACTGAGGTCTGAAAAAGTGAAATTTTCAAGGTCGAAGGTCATCAAATTAGGTCACAAACAATGTTATCTAAATTTTCCAAAGTTCAAGACTACAAATAAATTCTTGTCAGGAAAACCGCTAACCTTGTCAACTTGAAATGTTTACAGATGCAAGAGCAGACTAGTGCCAAGGTCTGATTAGGTTTTGGCCATGCTGGGTAAATTGCATGGTGGCCAGTTTGCTCTTCAAAGTGCGATATTTATCACTGTGTGTCTTGTTTAATATGCTAGTGAACTTGCTAGTGAATATCACATCACTCAATATGCTCTATAGTGATCATGGAGAATGCTGACAAAATGTAATGAAGATTTTGTCATAATGTCCCAAAAATGTTGTCAGAACGTAATATTTTTGTAACTAGCAACAACATATATTTGAGATAACAAAATTTTGGGTTTATTGCAGGTTTAAGTGAGCCAGAATCATTTTCACTGCTCAGTACAGTTATATATTGGTTTATTGCAGGTCTAAGTGAGCCAGAATCATTCTCACTGCTCAGTACAAGTATATATTGGTTTATTGCAGGTCTAAGTGAGCCAGAATCATTCTCACTGCTCAGTACAAGTATATATTGGTTTATTGCAGGTCTAAGTGAGCCAGAATCATTCTCACTGCTCAGTACAAGTATATATTGGTTTATTGCAGGTCTAAGTGAGCCAGAATCATTCTCACTGCTCAGTACAAGTATATATTGGTTTATTGCAGGTCTAAGTGAGCCAGAATCATTCTCACTGCTCAGTACAAGTGGCAGTAGAAAGCCAGAAGAATGTGATGTGTCACCCATCTGTCTCTCTCCCTCTGTAAGATATGGATGCTCTTCAACATTTGCACCACAATATGAGTAAGTTATTCTACAAGTTTTACAACCCAATATTTGATTAGCATTCTAAGGCCTGTATGCAGTAAACTTCAAAAAGTGTAAGTTTTGTTGTCAAACATGTTTTTCCTTTCAGAAAGCATATTAAGAGGTCATTTTTGAAAAGCTCTGTTATTTATGAGACTCCACTGCTAGCTATATACTTGACACATAATTTATAGCATTGATTGTCAGCTGAAACATTTATTAAGGGGATAGAAGTCCCCAGGGTAAAACAGACTTTTTCAAGTTGAAATAATTTTGAAATAGAAGTGTATTATGCAAAGGCTTATCACAGTTTGAGACCATAGCATTGAATCAACTCAACATACTTTTCTCCTTCCAGACATAGAGACATTTGCACAAGGAAGTCCTACTGTGCTACCCTTGCTTTTCAAGCTTATATCAAGCCTGGTTCATATAAGACAGGCCCACAGACACTAGGCTTGCACCAGCAGATAGACCCTAGATTCACAAACAATGAGGTTGAGTGGAGTACAAAGGAGGAGGGTGCCATAGCTCTACATGCTCTACTTGTCAAATTGGAATAAAATAGTATATTGGACGAGATATTGAATGGAAATTTGTTATTGAATTTTTGAGTGCATTATGAATGAAAATGTATAACATATCGGAGGGAACGAGTTATCAGTGTATGTTGATATACATACAGGACTTGAGCTAAAGGCTGTTCCACTGGTCATTTGCCAAATCACTTTTGATATGGACCATTTTGACCAGCTGCTCTCAGAACCTTAGCTCAACCCCTGTATACATATAGCAATGTGATATTACATGAAGTAGTTATTTTTTGATGATGATGTCACTTACTATACAAAAGGGTCAAGTGTTTTGGGATATGATCAGGCTTCATGTTAAGTGTTGACTGCACTTGAAAGTGTTATTGTGTGTTGTGATCTCCTCTTCAAAATCAAAAGAACACTGGTACAGTTATTGTCAATCCTGTCTTTCGAGGAGTTTTTCAAGGGGAAAGAGCATATACTTGTTGGTAATATAACAGTAACACACCGGAATAGCCTGACAACGGTTAAGTCAGATACTGTTGTCACAAATGGCGGACATAACCGTCGCTTCAACTGTTTAATCACTTGGTCCTCATTTCATGGGATTTTATCGTCGCTAATTCTTTGCGCAAATAATTGCATGTATTTTAAGCTTAAAAGCTCTTGTGATAATGTATAATATGAAATCCCATTTTCGATCAAATTGGGTTGTGAATCGCCACAATATAGCGTCTTCTATATCATCAATGATAAGGGAATCCGAATTTGAGTAATTTAGAAAGACAACGGAATATGGTAACATTATTAACTGTACAATGAGTATTAAGACACTTTGATTGATTCTTGTTCCAAAGGAATTTAGTCTAGGTGCTCAATTAAACATACAGTTCATGAAAATTTAATTGAAGCGACGGTTACGTCCGCCATTTGTGACAATGGTATCTGACTTTACTGTTGTCAGGCTATTCCGGGGTGAGTAATTGAACTATGCGATATTACACAGATCTCATGGTCTTGTTATACATACAGACTGATTAGCCATACATATATTGCAATATGTTATTTTTGGATCTCCATGCTTAGATACTGGCCATCATAATTTATTGTACTTAAACCAAATTGTTCCTAGTCACATTGTACTTAGTGCTATTGAGCAATTACAATTAGAAAAAACTCATGAAGTTAGAAGTTTAAAGTTGATTTCTTGAAGATGGATTGCTGTAGAACTATTTTGACATAAAATTTAGATGGCCTTGAACATGTTGTAGATGTGTGGATTGTGGTTTAAACTTAAAATTGAATAGGTCAACTTTTAAAGATTTTTGACTTCAGCAAGATTTCAAAGCTATATATACTAGAATATAGTAGCTATTAGTGATAAACTCCAGTAAAAAGCTATGAGTAAACACAAAAATGATAGTTACTAGATAAAATCAAATTGTTTGTACATCTGATATCAAAGTGCCATTGTTTAAAGATGCATTATGCCATAGGTTTCTCCCCCAGACAATCAATTATGTCCTATTGTTATTGCTCATATAATATCTCACATACCATGAATATATCTTGAGAATAACTTTTGGGTATATTATTGCCGAAATATCGGAAATAATCAACAGAACAACCAAACTCAGAATTGAACACAATCGATTCCTCGGCTAGCCAGGGGAATCCCCATTGAGTCACACAAGCGCCCACAAGCGCCTTGGATTAGGCAGCCAATCAGGTTTATGATAAACAAATTCAACGACCAGTCAGATAACAGGAGGACTTTCCCGGTATATTCAAACTTCAGATTGAATTAATTTCTTCGCAAAATTAACACTGATTGAGGGGGATTTGGGACTTCTTCTTTGGTAAGTAGATGGGTAGATATGTGGTGAAACTCAATATGCAAAAAAAGTCCAGGGGGGTCTTGATTGTGCTATCCTATGGCATAGAGCCTCTTTAAATATATGTATCAAATATGACCTAAGATATGGCTATTAAGTGACCTAAATAGAACTTGACAGTCAGGTTTAGCAGGTGGTTTCCTAACAATGTTTTTTAGATTTAGTGTCTAGACATGTTAAAGTCAATGAACCCTTTTCTATATATATAATTGTTGTTATATTATACTGAAGTTTAATTAGACACTGAGAGAGTGGAATTCTATGTTCTAAAATGGAGATTTTTCAGGGCAAAATGAACTCTATTTTGTCAGTGTGCAACATATATTGATATTTGGGAAGACGATGAGGAGGGAACGACTAGTCAATGTGAAACTAGTGGGTGTAATGAGTAACATGTATATGCTTTGAAAAAGTATAATACATTTATTTATTTTAA
Organism: Owenia fusiformis; assembly: GCA_903813345.2. Taxonomy (NCBI): domain Eukaryota; kingdom Metazoa; phylum Annelida; class Polychaeta; order Sabellida; family Oweniidae; genus Owenia; species Owenia fusiformis. The sequence continues at coordinate 26,696,512 of CAIIXF020000001.1, read as the reverse complement.
AAAATGAACATTTTGTTTCTTTACAATGTGTTTATATATAATATTAAGGTTGATTAGTAGCACTATTGGTGTAAAATTATTAGACTCCAGATGAAATCTAATCTATCAACTAAAAACAAATCTGTCATCTGGAGTCTGAAATTGAACTTGTTTCCAATTTCTAATTATCAATGTAACATAAAATATTGGCCCAGTCATTTATTTATGGTGGACATTTTCAATATATTCACTTGCAAGCCTTTTACTCACAATATAGTTGTGGCAAGTGTCACTTTTAGTGTGTGGGTTTGTACATTCTATGGCTGCCTAGACTTTTTTTTACAGTTTTGGCAATTCTTTCTCTCTAAAAATCTAATATAAAAGTACCACATCATATTCTTAAAACACCAAAAGTGACAGGGAGTTTGCTATTAGGGATATAGCCTGGATGATTTTGAGACGTTTTTTTTCTTTAAAAGAAAAGTGGATTGCTCCAGGAACTTTAAAGGTATTGAATATTTTGATGACTAAAATGAGCTAAAATCGATAGATAGCATGACTTATTCTTAGGGGGAACAATAATTTTAAAACATTTTCATTTCAAGAACTAAATGATGCATTTAATTTGAATGAATTTCAAATATGATATCATGCGTGTAGATCTGGCCAATATTACATCACATCCCTTTCTCAAGACGGAATGTGTACGACGTGTTGTTCTTGGTGAATATTTGGGGCAGCATTCATTAATTTAATCTTTTGAAAGCAGATGGCTCTCATAGAAACATCCACCATGCTTCACAAATGTGTCTCTTTTATTAGTTCGTGGCTACATTTCACATCAAAACGATCTAGAACTTCTCAAATCATCTTGACAGCAGGACAGTTTGTTGAAATATTGATACCGCAAAAACAGTTTTCTTCTAGACGCAACCTTTATTATTTATAAAAAAATAAAGGTTGCATATAGAAGAAAACTGTTTTGGAATAACAAAACTGAAGAACATGTTTAAGAATATTGATACCTTTTCACAAAATTCATCATATTTCCGACATTTTGAGTTATATATCATTGACTTCCAAGAGATCTTCAAACTATTGAAAATATGGCTAGTTTTATGAGAGAAAAATTATAATTTTTAAATGGACGTGCTTTCAACAACATTTGAGAAGTTCTGGATCGCTCTTGGCCTCGATAAGCAGGCCAAATCGTCAAAGCCGAAACCATCACAGTCCAAATAGTATCTTGGAACCTTGTATTCGCGAATGCAACCAATGCCTGCCGGCTACCGGATTAACCGGCTATTTCATGGCCAACTCATTTAAATATGAATGGAATAGCGGCAGGTATTAAATGAGTTACCCATAAAATAGTATGTTAATCCGGTAGCCGTCAGGCGTTAGTTGCATTCGCGAATAGCTTAGGTTTGAGTCATTTATTTTTATATGAACTTTGAACACCTCTCGTTTGCTGAGCCAACAATCTTGCTATTGTTATTGATACTATGTATAGCAAAGTTCACACCGGAATAGCCTGACAACGGTAAAGTCAGATACCGTTGTCACAAATGGCGGACATAACCGTCACTTCAATTAGATTTTCATGAAGTTTAATAGAGCACCTAGACTAAATTCCTTTGGAACAACAATCAATCAAAGTGTCTTAATACTCATTGTACAGTTAATAATGTTCTACCATCGAAATAAAGTCTTTAATTTAACCGATCAAAATGAGATACGGGACAACGGACACTGTATTACCATATGCCGTTTTTTTTTAATTACTCAAATTCAGATTCCGTTGTCATTGACGATATCGAAGACGCTATATTATAGCGATTCACGACCCTATTTGATCGAAATTGGGATTTCATATGAAACATAATCACAAGAGCTTAATACATTCATAGAATTAGCGACGATAAAATTCCATGAAATGAGGACCAAGTGATTAAATAGTTGAAGCGACGGTTATGTCCGCCATTTGTGACAACGGTATCTAACTTTACAGTTGTCAGGCTATTCCGGTGTCAGTTAGGTGTTTCTTAGTCGTGTAAACAAAACATCTGAACTCTTAAAGATAAGTTTCTACCACTTCAAGAAATGTATCAGTATTTTAATTATTTTAAGCTTATATTTTACATTTGTTATCAAATGACAATGAGAGCATTTTGGCATTTTAATGGTTTAAAATGATACCTAAAAGGTGAACACTTAATTTAAATACATATTAACTTATCTAAAGTAAACTTATTTTTATATAAGCTGGATGAGTCACTCCTCATATTTAGGCTTCCTTGTATCGGGTGTCCTCTAAACAACTTGCTAAACAGGCGATATCTGACTATTCTCTGTAGATACTGGATAGAAACTGATTTCAAGTGTATTCTTAGAATCACGACTGTATTCCGGACTACGATATATTCGTTTGATAGTAACTCGGAACATCTAAAAAGACGAACAATTTCAAAATGGATCTTTTGAAAGTACTTTGTTGTCTCAGTTTTGTTATCGTCGGAGTTTATGGACAAGAGAGTATACAGTGTTTAGACGGACCTTGGCATAAAAAGTTCTCCGGTCCCGAAGGCCCTGATTACGTGGAATGTCTCTCCTGGAAAGACAATGCATGCTGTTTAGCAAATATGACACAGGAGCTACTTACCCATAAAGCTAAGAACCTATACGACTTTCATTGGGATAGGTGTGGAAACCTATCCCAGGCATGCGAAACCTTTATAAAAGACGAAGAATGCTTCTATCAATGTGAACCAGGCTTGCGAAAATTCCGACACGATGGGCCAAAGGACGGTCGCATCACCAAAGTCCCCGTGTGTAAGTCGTACTGTGATGATTGGTTCAATGCATGCAAAGATGACATGACTTGCGTTGAAAATTGGATGGAGGACTTTGATTACACCAAAGGCGAGAACCACTGTCCAGCGGACTCTACATGCAAGACTTTTGCAGATATGTACGGAAACGCCGAGGGTCTCTGTAACAAGATGTGGGGACACGCATTCACATATTCGACGGACTCTTCCAACTGCATGGTGATGAGTTTCGATCCAACCAATGGTAATCCAAACGCTAAAGTACGTCCAACGAGTGCGTCAAAGAAGAACTCGTACAGTGCGAAATTCGTAGTTGCATTGCTGATGTCTTCGATAGTAGCATTCAAATAGAGAGTAACTCAAATCAAACAATTACAATTGTCCTCATACAGGACAGGACAGGTGACAATATTTAGTTGTTTCGTGGACTGTGCAGAGCGACAATTTTAGCAGATCAGGGGACAGATAGCCATAACATGACAATGTCATACGACATTCGATTGGCTCAGGACATGTTGACATTTATAAATAAAAAAAATGATCCTGATTTTAATCAATTTAAAAATTCACGTCATAATATCAAGCCATTCGTGATGGATTTGTATTCACGGAAGATAAGGCTAGGGATGTCCTATACCGCAGTGGTTCAAAACTTATTTTAAAAACTTTTTACACATGTTTGTACAGTGAAATTACATGATATCATAATTTGTAATTAACAATGAGCAAAATAAAATTTTCGGTCATATTTGCATATATACATATAGTTTAAATCAAATTGGCTTATATTGTAGTCTTACCCAATGTTATCAAAATATGCTATGTGAATGTGATACATTTTTTCAATATCAAAAATTAGTTTTTGAACTTTTTGTTAAAAAATCGTGATATATTTATAACTATTCTATTTTTAGAATCACATGTACCTTTTAATAAGCGATAATTAACACCAATGCATAGCATTCATCCCCATTCTCTGAAAATCGGTTCATAAATACAGTTTTTGGCTACTGATATTATTTCTATCATCAGTTTTCATTCCCACAAACGAAATATCAATTATTTTGCCAAATATTTCAGTTTCATTAATTTGAAACATTGAATACATATATTTCTAATTGAAAGCCCATGGCTTAGTAGGTCATCTGACCAATTTGATTTTGATTTGAATTGATTCTCAATTGAATTGGGACCCAGAGGGACTTTGCCCCATGTGTCTTGGTTGAGTTAAAGGCATGGCTCTAATTGGTACAAAAATTAAGCTACCCACGATTGCTGTTTTTCCTCCGGGGTCTTGCCATAACTAACGAAAACAATGGTGTGGTCATTTCTGGATTATATCTGGATTATTTCCGGTGTTTCCTTTTGTTGCTACCTCATTTCTCAAAGTATCCATCCCAATTTCTTGACTCAACTTGAAAGCCCATGGTCTAATCAACCGTACCTCCTTATCTTATGATGACCGCGCAAAATGATAGAGCGTGGGAATCGACTGTGCCAAATGCTACGGATATTGCAGCTATGTGTGTGTTGTGTTTTCAAGTCCGACAAATCGAATTATGATACTATCTAGATGTATTTAATAGTATCTAGATGTCTCGTTCATTCATTTGACCAATAAAAATTATAACTGCCTGGAAAGTAATATGAATAAAGTATGTAAATAAATGAACTAAAACGTCAAATTAAGAAGCAAAAGTCTTTTCTGGGTCACTGCGAATGGCATGATTTCCTCGAGTCTCTTCAGTTGCAAGGCAACCATACTGGGACCGATTCGCGTCGTTCCACTACTGCCCTTGGTGGGGGCCCGCTACCATACTATATGACTCCCGGAGTTTACTAAAGCACGTTAGTGGAGGAACCAACCACAGTCTCACAATCTGTCTCCGGCAAGAGCGGCCAGAGAACCAACCCATGCCAAGGGCCGGTAAACGGTTGGACCTTCGGACCGGGTGTCCGTAGTGACAATGATCATCAACTCCGTACCTGGGGCTCGAACGCGGGACCTCCGTATCCCACGACGTTCAACCGCAAAGTAGCCTCAGTCTACGCCACTAGGCTACCCTACTTAGGTGTCAAAACTGCTTAAAAATAATGTAGTTGTTACAATTATTTGCTTGGATAAACAGTGATATTACATTTCTTAATTGATTAATCGGATTTAGTTGGAATTGAAGTTCGACCAACGATCAAGGCAATGCAATCAACAACTCTTGCAAATGTGAACGGTAGTCATGGCGTAGAATAATGGAAATAGCGTCATGAATCCCGGGACAATGAATCTTGGATCCAAGTACGTCATTAATGGTCGAAAATCAAAATATTGACAAATTTATAACCTAAAAGGCCGAAAGATTATGCGGCAAATATTGAAACGGGGGTTGTCAACATATTGTATTAGCTTTGATCTCTTAGAATCCGTTGAATCCTAGGCGATTGGAGTTGTTTAGATCACTTAACGAATGATATGAAATGATGAGGATTTGGGTTTTTTTCAAAGTCTATAATGGCGGCCAATGTGGGATTTTAGCAAAATATCCCGAAAATTAAATCATTAAAAGGCCGAAAGATCTGTGGATGGATTTTGCTGTTTTATATATCAAAATGAACACTTCGTTGGGTCTAACAAGGATCTGTTGAATCCTAAGAAAATAAATTATTTGCTAAAAAGTTATTAAGATTTTAAATTTTGATGAAGACTGCTCTCCATTGAAATCTTTGGACCATGAAATGTCGATTTACGCGCATGCGTTGTGACGTTATTTCCATTATTCTACGCCATGCGTAAAGACAGAACGTACAAGAATCGTGATCAATGTAAAGTATAATATTTAAGACACATCTTTGAATATCGGGTAGGAGAAACATTCCAAAATGAAGAAGAATCATTTAGAACATTTAATTTGTTGCCAATATATTAATTGCGTCTCAAATGAATGAAATAAAAGGTATCGCGGGCCACTAAAGCCGATGAGTGAAAACAATAACTAAAAATTTCTCCATCTAAAATGTCACTCGACTTTTTGGCAATTAAAAGTCCCTGCCTGCATTTAGTAGTCATATATTGTCATGTGCATAATTTTGAAACCATATCCTAATTATTTCACAAACCCTTTGTTGATTCTGCCATAGTTTCCAATTTGTAAGCAGCATTTAGCCTTTTTAATTGGGAACTTTTTTGAAATTTCCAAAATGGCTGCCATGTGATTCCAGAATTAACATGAGTGTGACGTGACATCACAGTTGCTCGTTCCTAGGTAACAACAAGATCACAATTGCTCGTTTCTAGATAGCAACAAGATTTTTCATAAAATGGCACAGAATTACCCTGATTAACACCCTTAAAATCCGATTTTCAAAGAATATATTTGGAGAAACAATAAAAGGTAAGTGGAATAAATTAGAAGATGGTTTCAAGTTACCACAGAAGTCAATTTGAAACTCAAGAATGCTTTCTTTGACTCATAATCACAAAAAAGTCGAGTGACATTTTAGATGGAGAATTTTTTAGTATTATTGACGCATAGATCACTCAATATAACGGTGAGTGAATAGGTTTGTGTAGATACGTCGAGGAAAATAAGCTATTTCGACGCTTGAAATAATCTGATTACGCATATTAATAATTACGCGTGGCTATTAAACACAAGTGTTGTGTAGAACAAAAACAAGAAAACTGAACGACCTATTAAGGAACTGTACTTCAGTTTCAAAGTGTTCAAGATATCTCCGCATGTTCAAAAACACAAAATTTATAGGCTATCCATATTATTAAAATTTCACACAGGTCAACTTTGCATATAGCATAAGGTGAGGAGCTATTAGGAATTACAAAACCAGCTAAATATTCTTTTTCAACTTTGTATCTTATTTAGTCCTTCTGAAAATCTCTTCTTTTATTCTAAGTTGACAAGCCCTGAAAATATTTTTGCACAGAAAGTAATGATCACTTGTCTTGAAGTGATTTTGTGCTACTTTCCTATACTGTTATGGGCAAGGTTATAGAAGTTGAGAGTTGATGACATCACTTCCTGCAAGAAATCTTAAAAGATGGCAGCTCACTGGAAATAAGCACTAGATTTTTGAATGATCAATATTGACCATATTAAAACATTTCCCCATGTTTTGCTAAATATGGAAACTATATATATGATTATAGCTACCATATCAAGAGATAAAGGGTCTGGCAAGGAATATTCCTTTAAGGAATTTCAGTTTCAAAGTGTTCAAGATATTTCCGCATGTTCAAAAACACAAAATTTATATTTTAGGCTATCCATATTTTGTCAGATATCTCCATCTTTCTAATGCTATTTTAACATTTGAAGTTTCTTCTACTTTGTCCTCCTGTTCACTGTAAATCGAATCTGCTCTTCCTATTAACGTAGAAATTACCGACATTTTGTGTTCAAGGGGATGGTGTGATTGAAAGTTTAAATACTGATCTGTGTGGCTAGGTTTTATGTGTATACAGTACATCTTATTGAACCATCTGAATTCCTATAAGGTTGCGTGTCTAAGAAAGCCAGTTTTTCCTCTGATTCTTTTTCTACTGTGAACTTCACAACGTCTATATAGAATTCATATGATTTGTCCATTCATCAACGCGGTCATTGTCAACAATTACTAGTACATCATCTACATACCTTTTGTACAATGATGGGGAACAACCTGGGGGCGCTGTTGCAATGGCTTGTTCCTCTAACCACTCCATGTTAATGTTGGCTAACACAGATGAAAACAAATTCCAAAACGAAGAAACGTATTAAAACTTGGGTATATTGTCTTGCTCCGGGTCAAATTATAATCTGCAACTTGACTTCTTAGTAGGTTTAAATCGAGAAAGCAAAAAAATTCGTAACCGTTTTTTTTACATTTACGATCCGTTAAAGTAGCTAGTTGTGGAACAGTGATTATGGCATTCAGTATAGCCTTTCGGTACAATCACTTGTGATCCACTCGATTACGCTGGTTACCAAAACGAACCGTTTTGGTAACAAAATGTCGGAACGTCGAAGGTACGATTTTTCTTTTTTCCTTATATCACGCGTTGTAGGCAGAATCCCCACGACGTTTTTTCTCACAAACGTATGTCAGTATCATATGTTATAGAAAATGTACATGTTTGCGAAAAAATAGCTCAGAAGACAACAGAATCGTCGATTTAATTCGTCACTTAAGTTACATAAACGGTTTGGGTTAAAAGTGCAGATCTTAACCGTTTTTCGAAAAACCGTTTATGTAACTTAAGTGAGTAATTAAATTGACGATTCTGTTGTCTTCTGGGCTATTTTTTCGCAAACATGTACATTTTCTATAACATATGATACTGATATACGTTTGTGAAAAAAAAAGCCGTGGGGAATGCGCCTACAACGCGTGATATAAGGAAAAAAGAAAAATCGTACCTTCGACGTTCCGACATTTTGTTACCAAAACGGTTCGTTTTGGTAACCAGCGTAATCGAGTGGATCACCAGTGACAATGCGCGTCTGTATAATTGGTGTCGGTATAATGCGTCTTGGTATAATGGGTTTCGGTATAATGCGCGAACCCTGAATCGTCAATTCAATGGTGGAGTAATACCAGTTTTAAAGTGGAGTTATACCACTGTACATACGAACGTTGATGCGTTTCTAATTTGACATTTTATAATTTTTGATAATTTTGTTTGCCAGTTCTGTAACTATCTCAACTAAGACTCTAATCTTGAAAATGAAATGAAAATGTCTAATTTAATCGACTTAAACCAGTTTAGAGCTCAGTAGATTCAAACATATAAGCATGATGCAATAAATCTAGCACGTTCGTTTAAAGAGTAACACAACTTCCGGTAGAAAAATGTGCAAACACTTTTGACTAAACTTGTACCCTAACTTGTAGCCAGTGTCATTCAAACTAGTTTATTGTGAGTATAAGATATTGTCTCATTCATAGGCCAAGGGAAAAGTAATAGTAAGCTGTATATAGAAGCTACGTTAGGTTATTTTAGTTTTTGTATGAAAAGAAATTACACCCCACTTCGCTTCGTCAGTGAAACCACACCTGACACAGGATCAACACCTGGCATATATTGCCAAACCTGAAATAGAATGAGCTTCTATTCTTTAGGTCTATATAGTCTATTCTGGGTATTATTCTTCCAGGTTGGGCCACCAATCGATGTCAGGTGTTGATACAAGTGCCTGTGTAAAACCATGGATGGTAAAACCTAAAAAGTGAGAAATCAAAAGAAAAGATCATTGTCCACTAGAGTCAGTACGTCTATTTCCAAACACCCCCATCAAAAAATGTAGTTAGTTTGGCTGTACTGCACATCTATGCTATGATTCTATACATATTATGTGTATTATCCACTGTAGAATGCATTTGCAGAAAAAATTACGAAAAATTGTAAAAAATATCTGGGTTATTCCATTTTTACTACAAGGTATTTTAGGGGGGTAATTCCGAACAGGAGTTTTTTTGGGGGGTAAATCCGAACACTTGCATGGGGGTAATTCCAAACACTTAACTTAAACTTAATTGTTTTAATTATTAGATTGATGGTATATCATTATATGATACCCTTAACTTATGATACTTGATCCTGTCACCCCTGCTCATCAAGAAACCCAAATTTAAATCATTTATTACTGACATCTATTTATTTAAACGCACAGAGTTTGTGGGGGTAATTCCAAACACTAGCATGGGGGTAATTCCGAACACCTAAATCATCATAATTGATTATTTTATTGTAAGATTGTTGGTATACATCATTATATTGTATCTTTCAGGCTATAAATATTATGTAGAGGTAGTAGAGGTACTATTATTCAATTCAATGATCTGCTTGCCACTATTTGGAACCCGTTCGTGTTTACCCCCCTGTTTGGATTTGGACGTATTGACTCTAGATCTAATATGTGGAAATATATATTCCTATTGTTATTTTCTGAAATTATAACCGACTATAAATTCAAAATAAACAGTTCAAAAGATTTGAGCCAATACATGTATCTCGATCATTTCTTCTAAGTTTTGGAATTTTTTGTTAGGAAATAAGACCATTGGCTTTCTGTTGAAAGCCCATTATAAGAGCAAAATCCACGATTCAAATGTTGAAGTGAACAAAATTGCGGCTGTTTGAATTCAACTTTTGTATCACGACATGCCCATATATATATCACGACATGCCCATAGAATGTAATCCCAGGGCCGTCAGATGGGGGGGTGCGATGGGTGCGACCGCACCCCCCAAAATAAATTTGAAAAAATTTTTTTGAAAAAAATAATTTTTTTTGAAAAATTTTTTTTTTTGTAATTTTTTTTCATTGACTCGTACACTTTGAAAGTACCCAGAAAGCACCAAATAGCATCTTAAAATTGTAAAATTTTCTAGGGGCATTGGCCACCCCTCACACCCCCCACAAAACAATGGAAAAGTTCTAAATTTATTTTAGTGTTTTGTCTCAGACACTTTCAAAGTGCCCAGACATCATCAAATAGCTCCTTGATATAGTAAGTGTTTCTGGGGGACTTGCTCCCCCTCTTGCATCTTGCACTTGCATAACCCCCCCCCCCTCTGGCACCCCCCCCCCCTTGACCCCCTCCCCCCAAAAAATTGTGATTTTCTCAAATTCTTTAATTGACTCATACACTTTGAAAGTGCCCAGAAAGCACCAAATAGCGTCGTAAAATTGTAAAATCTTCTAGGGGAGTGGGCCACCCCTCACACCCCAAACAAAACAATGGAAAAGTTCTGAATTTGTTTTATGTATTGACACTTTTAAATTGCCCAGACATCATCAAATAGCTCCTTGATAAAGTTAATGATTCTGGAAGACTAACACTTACTCGCCCTCTGGCATCCCCACTCCACCTCCCCCTCTGGCAGTCCCCCCTAACACCCCCTTTGAAAGTGCCCAGAAAGCACCAAATAGCACCTTAAAATTGTAAAATTTTCTTGGGAAATAGGCACTTTTAGGCACAGACACTTTTAAAGTGCCCAAAACTTCATCGAATAGCACCTTGATATTGTAAATGTTGATATGGTGGACAAACACTTGCTCCCCTCTGGCACCCCAGCCCCACCTCCCCCTCTGGCACCCCCCCCCCCCCCCCCCATTGACAACCCCAAAATTTGATGTGCTTGTTTTTCAATGTTTTTATTGACTAATACACTTTAAAAGTGTCCAGAAGCACCAAATATCATCTTTAAATTGTAAAATTTTCTAGGAGAGTTAGCCACACCTCAGATCCCCCACAAAACAAAAGAAAATATTCCTTGCTCCCCTACTGGCCCCCACCCCACTTCACCCTCTCATCCTCATTGACACCCCCAAAAGAATTTGAAAAAAAATTCACATTTTTCTTATTGACTCATAACGCACAGGCGTACCAGATGGTTGCAAATTCGCTCCAAATACAACCAAATTTCAAAATTTTCCTGGGGAAGGACCCCAGACCCTCCTGAATGCTCGGTTTTTATTCACTCAACTCTTATTCCCGTGGTTGTGGCGTACTACTTGGAAACTTACACTTTGAAAGTGCCCAGAAAGCACCAAATAGCTCAAAACTGTAAAATTTTCTAGGGGGAGTGGACCACTCGTCACGACCCCCACAAAACAATTGGAACGTTTGGAAGTTGCATTTGTTAATTCCAAACCAATATAGAGAGTAACTGAGCCCCCCCCCCCCCCCCCCCATCTGACTTACGCGATTTGATTTACGCGGCAAAAAATTGACAATTTTATATTCTCTTTAGTAAGCTAAAAACCGCACCCCCCTTGGAGAAAAGTGTCTTACGGGCCTGAATCCTATTTTCTTTACTTTATTGCTACATTTACTGTTATTGTAAATTGTATGTCGGATGTACGTTTGGCCCTAAAAGGGCATCAGTACTAATAAAATCCTATTATTATATATGGGACAGAATATGGATGTTGCACTCTGGGAGCCAATCCTCCTTCTGTTTTACTCTTGACGAATTTCTGTGGTTATTAAGTCAGACAATAACAACATATTTTATTGTTGTCATCGATATCCTATAATATGGGCCATTCACCTCGCAGTTCATTCATACATTCATTTTCTAAGTTCTCTAGGTCACACAAATCTACAATCTCAAATTACAGGGGTGTTCAGTAGAGGGACTAGAGGATTTCATTTTTGATATGCAGATGGAAAAATAGATGGCAATAGTAAAAGTGGATGGGCTAATTAATATTGAAAATTACCTTGTAAAAGTTATTTTGTTTCTTGATTTATTAAATATTTTCAATTTGATTGATATACCTTCTTTAAGGTCAGGGTGCATGATGAGAAATTTTCTGCATGCTTCAATTGAGTCACATGTTATTTTTCAAACAAGAATCACTCATAACTTGATGACTTGAATCTACTTGATCTTGTTGACATTTAGAATTAACCTTACAATTGTGATCCTGAAGAGAGTAAGCTAGTAGCCAATATCTACCCACAACTGCGGTTCTACAGGATGGATGGCTTGAATGATGATGATAATGTGTCCAAAGGTGGAAAAAGGAAAAGAGAGGATTCTCCTGAAACATTTGCTCCAAGAGGTAAAGCAGTCTCAAGTAACATGTACTGTAAATATATCATTGACTCATTCAAATCACATACATAACTATACATGTATAGTAATCAATATTGGATATGTACACTACAGTTATCATGTAGTCTCAGGTGAGGTCACATGTACTGGGTAATGTATAGTTGGCTAATCACATGCACAGTATATTAATTGTAGTTTGAAGTCTCATTAAGTCTGAAGTCACATTTACTGTACTCCACTTCAAAACTGGTCGAAATATCTTTCATGATTTCTCAGATTCTGGTCCCTCAAATGCTTGGGAAATTACTATGATTTTGCTATATGATAGATCTTTAAGAAAATCTGAATAATTATTTTACAGCAATAAATATCCTGGAGTATGCAGAGGCCAGGGGCCAAGAAATAGAAGCAATGACAAAGGTTGTTATGGACACTAACCTGGGCAAGCGACGCATTATTCAGCAGCTACCACGACACATGAGACGTCGGGCTATGAGTCACAATATTAAGCGTATTCCAAGGAGATTGAGGAACATTGCTCAATCTCAGGTATTTTAAATAGATTTGACCTGTCATTGACATTTTCCAAGTTCTTTGGTTTTCAAGAAACTGATGGTTTTGAAGTAAAAAATTCATGTTTTGTGTAATATTGAGAGTATGCTACATGTACTGTAGATGTACTTATTTTGATCCTACTTAATTTGACAGATTTGCTCAGTTTCAAATATTGGTGGCTATTTAATTTGGCGGATTCAGGCCTGAAGTTTAATTTTTGTTAATGTCATTAGGACAGGTATTTGCTAAGATATTTTCTGCATTTCTTTTGGAATAATAATGTAGAATTGATGACATGTTGACTGGAAAAGGGGTCTCAAAAATTTAATTTCTGAAGTGCATTGGACAAAAATTCCAAACTGAAATTTGACGGATTTTTAATTTGGTGGATTTTCTGAATCCACCAATCTGTCAAATTAAAACGGGAGCCAAATTGAGTCTAACTACAGTACATAGAATGCCATCTTTTGCCTCATGATCACACAAATTTGAAATCTTCTGTACTTAGATGGGCCCGGTAAAAACTACGAAACGTCCTTCAAGGAGACACCGTAGACGTCCCCATAATCTCCTTCAGGAGTATAATAGGAGACAGCGCAGTCATGGATGGCTGGAGACGCATATATGGCATGCTAAGAGATTCCACATGACTGAGAAATGGGGATACAAAATCCCTCTAAGGCCCACTGATAAAGGGACCAGGGCTGCATATAGAGCCAGCGTGAAACATGCAATGGTTCAGGATCTATCTTACTACACATGTATAGAGGTCAAGGGAAAAGAGGAAGATATTCTAGCAGGGGTACAACAGCTTTCATCTCCAGAAACAGGTAAATATGCCACATAATGCCAGTGAAAAAAGTCATAGTTTGGAAGTCTGATGACTATAGTCTATGATAATTTAACTAGAACTACATTTTCTACCTCAAACTTTAATGATAATTATTCAATTTAGAATGCCGAATACACTTGCCTAATCACTTTTATTATTATTTTATTATTTATTCCATGTTAAATGACTGCTCAAAAGTTATGTTCAGATAATTGATACTGTTATAGACAATAATCTGAGTATGATGGGTAATATTGGTTACCATGACAACATATAAAGTTGCTAACATTAAGATCAGGTTTCACTTTTAAATACTTTGTGATTGGGACATTTTGTTATGTACCACATAAATTACTATACTCTTTATTCCACCTTTAAAAGTGCAATATTGTCATCATCTTGTTACTTTTTCAGGTTTAACATTTGCTGCTAGAGCCACACTGTATGGTCAGAGACAAGGACACTTGGTGTTATACAAACCGAACTGCTATCCGTATAGTGCTATTGGACCTGTCACATTTCTATGGAAACCCACTTGTAAACCTGATAATGAATGCAATGGTGTTACTCAGTTAAGACAACTTTGGATCACATGTCACCCAGCTATGTATAACCAGCTGTTATTAGAACTTTGGGCCATATTTGATATATCTGCAGATAGCCTTGACCAAGAGGAAGGATCTTCTAAAAACTCTGATGTGAATGAAACATCTGCAAATCAAATGGTTTCACCTGGGATCATCAAAGTTCATGAAAATCAGAAATGGACTAATAAAAATGGTGTTACAGTCACCAGTTTAAAAGATAAGTTTACTAGGCTCAGATTGACAGGTTTTCTGGCTCACTCTGTTGTTAAGGATTTATTGAAAGGAGCATCGCTTGAGAAAAATGTTACCAACAAGGAAGATAATCTAAACAAACCTGTTGTAAATAAAGAGCCAGTTTTAGGAGACTCTGATATAAACATGGAGCCTCATGTACAGAGTGAGCCTGGTGTATGGGAGAAGTGCCAAAGTGTCAACACAGCAGGGGAGCTACCCCCTAACTGTGTTCTTGGACTAGTAGCCAGAGATCCTAGGTTAACATTGCCTCAGAGACGAACGAAGGTGATGGGTGATGCTCAAGGTATGGCAGGTTCTAATCTTGTTTATATGATCCATATTCAATATAAGATTAATAACCTGATATCCTATCTAGATTTCTGTTTGAAGATGCAAGAAAATGAAGTTTTTGCTGTATCTTTTTACTCATTGATATTTTTACAATTTCTTAAGAATCTCGCTAATGAAATTATAATTTTATTAACGAGATCTTATTAAGAGTTCATATCGCATAATAACCCTTATTATCGGATTCCAGCTGTTAGTAGTATTAATTTGAATAAATTAAAACTGAGTAGTACAGCTGAGTGGACATGCATATGCACCGATAACTAGGTCTATTGCTTAGATGCCAACTTAATAATCTGAAGCCATTGAAAACTCACCTTACTATGAGTAAACTTCAGTGAATTCTTTGACAAAGAAAACAACTACATCCACTGCTTGTGAGATGTCCAATTTATCCCCAAATCTATGTGGGATGCAAAGTTAGAATAAAGTCCTTGTGTAGTATAGGATATAAATCTATCACTGTTTGTGAGATTTAAACTTTAAAAATTTTCATTACAACTTTGAGAGTGTAAAAATGCAGATACATCATATTTGACTTGATGAAGATTGTTGAATGTTAATTCTATCCTTCATACATGTAACTTAGTTGTCTGTGGTTATGTTCTGAAATAACACAAAACTGTGTTTTAGTGACAATTAACGACTGGGTGGGCGAGGAGGGAATATATGAACTCTTAATAAGATCTCGTTAATAAAATTATAATTTCATTAGCGAGATTCTTAAGAAATTGTAAAATTTCTATTACACTCATCTTATTAAGAGTTCATATCGCATGTTTAAAGTAAAATAACCTCAGAACAACTGATCTAAATCCTTTAATTTCCTTTATCAGTTTGTAAAATTGAACATTCAGTTAATTTGCATTTCCCATGACTTGGTTTGTAGGTATGTCCAATGTTCAAGTTTATGGTACTGTTACTGCATACCTGGTAAATATGTCTTTCAAATGTACTTAAATGTATTTATAAATATCTATCTATTATTATTATTCTATAAAATTAAAACCTTTCTGTATTGTTATAGAAACTGCTAATGTGTATGTACATGAGATGTTTTACTGGATATGTACACGCATGGCATCGCATGACATTTGACAAGGATAATTTAAACTTCCTTCTTATGATTCCCTTCTACTACTAGTAGTTTGTTTCAGATGTTTCTGGTATTTTCTAAATGCTAGTACAACATCATTATAAATGGATTCTCAAGAAAAAACAACAACTTGGAACCCCAATTTTATGTGTTGACATTCTGTCTTTGACAACCATCCAATGGCATATTATTTCAGAGACCCTGGGATACATGCTTGAAATAGACATTACATGACTAATTGTGTACTTTCAGTTGAGATTTCTAATCTGACCCGAATGTTCAATGTGAGATACAGTACAACCTTATTCACATCCCAAGTTTCATTTATTTTATTTAGTGGGTTTCCATTGTAAAAGTTTCCATAAAATCAACAAGAACATGGTATTGACTTACCTATGACTATCTATGGTTCCATTATATGCTGATTTTGCAGACTTTAAATATCGAGAAACGAATAGCACATTACCTGATTTGACATTTCAGTTAGGAAATTGGCTAAATTTGTATCAGAGGCTAAATAATAATGTCATGTTTATTAGAACTTGCAGCATACCCATGTTTTCCAGGGGTTCTTGGAAGTAATTTAAGTACTTTCTTTACTTGATTTAATGAGCATACATTGCCAGTTTGTCGCAGAAACCTCTAGTTTCAAACTTGAGGATGATAATTTGGACACTGTTAGTGTTATCTAGCTTTTTTTATTAAGGCTGTAAGATTAGATATGAGTAATTTCATATGGTTTGGCAATAAGATGGGCATACAGACCAACATTTCCAACAATTAAAGATACCGCAGAGCCATTTGCCACATTGGGTCTATGAGAGCTATCTGTGTATTTTTTCTGTCTAACTTTAACCAGTAATCGGCTGATTTAAGAAATTGGAGGAAAGTTATTTGACTGTTTATTCTGAATAAATATGTCAACTTCCAGAGTTTCTGGGTTTAGTTTCCACCTGAAATATTAATTTTCTACTGGTCGACAAAATCTATTTATTTGGACCTTAAAACTTTCAATTTGGAAAAATCTCGCAATCTTATTTCTAGTTTGATGCATCGAGAGATTTCTCTAGGTTTGATCTGACATTCAATTCTGGATTCCTTGGAAGATATTATACGGTAATAATGATATCTCTGGCAAAGGTATCTGAACGATCTTGCATTGCTTATAACATTTCTAGCCATTTCGTTCCCCACATTTTGTTCACATAATGTCATCGTGGTTTTGTTGTTAATTTTATATAACATTGTCTAAGTTTTTGTGAATACTTTCACTACCATATCCATGGCTTTCATTCATATGAAACAATTTTTTTTTTTTTTTTTTTTGTTTAATCTATTTCCCCTAAGCTACTGACCCGTTAGACTTGAACTTTAGCCAAACAGGCTGCTTTTTGTTGTTATTGTAATTATTGATTCGGATAACACTATTACATGTTTAGTATTCTGAATTTCGACTTCTTGGACCAATCACTATCAAATTTTATATTCATTTTTTGTGAGTTATTTTGGCAATCAATGCATACATGTATGACTGCTTTGACCTTTGCAAGTGTCAATAAATGTAGAGGTTCAATATACAGATTACAGACTAAAGTACAATTCAAAAGTGTCTCAATAGCTTGAGTAAGATTACCTGGATTACTGACTAGGGTTGATTCTATCTCTACAAAGTCTTTGCGAGAATTTTGATAGAAACTATCATTTCTATTAAGGCCTTCAAGTTCATCTCAATTGTATTGATCACAAAACTACAAAGCTCCATTTTATGATGGAAAAAAATTCAACAATAGGCTTTTCCCCATTTATCAGAAACTTCAGTTTGAAACAAATATTTCACTAACTTGAAATCATGTTCATGAGAAGCAGATAGGCGAGAGGTTAATGACATCAGAGAATCAATAAAAGATTCAAAACCAAATTAAATATTCCACAATAGCGCTTATGGTATTTTCACGAGTTTGAGGGAAGCAAGGTCCAAAGTAATGATCCCAAATGATGTTATATCATTCAACGGAGATATTTCCTGTGCCTCGAATGTATGCTTATGGTCATATAAGCATCCTTAGCATGGACTTTCACCATCGGTAATCGTTTGGCCATCTCATGTTAGAGTACCATGTCTTCCATTTTGAAATATTCATACCAACTAGGCTAAATGGTTAAGGTTTAGATTTAAAATTTAGAGTTTAGATTGAGAACGAGTCTCTGGGAACAATCCTCTTTCTCCTGTAACAATATGTGACACAGAAATTGATCTATGCTTGACTTTGCTTTATGTTGCATATTTAAGAGTTAAATTAATCTCCTGTTTTTAAAAGATGGACAAAACATCAGATTGCTTAAAATCGCAGTTTTGAGAAATATTAAAGCTGCTTTCCATTTAGAAAAACTTAAGCTAAATTGTTATCATTTCTCAGAATCTCTGGTAACCTTGACCATACTTCATATTTCTATGTAGGTGACTTTGAAACTTCAAAAATATATGTAATTTACCTAAGTTTCTGTTTTAGTGAACTTCCAGATTGTTTTTCTAGATCTGATGTTATGTCAAAACATTCATCTTTTTTAGATCCATTTTGGTGATTTTTAGAATAAAATTGATGTACCTGTCATTGGACAGGATTTTCCTACAGCGTAAGTTGTGCTGGAGCGACGTCGTCTATAATGACATTGTTTGCCGTGACTTCTAGCTGTATAGCTATTGCCAGCTGACAGTTTCTGCTTTCATTGGCCTATTCAAAAAGGCTGTCAAATACTTGTATTTATAATCTATTAAAAGATTTTGATCTAGAAAACTATATTTCCATGTCTTTGACAAAATTCAAAGTTTTTGTTGACTCATCACCAAACAATTATTTTGCCCAGCTTGGGGTATTCTTTTTTTGATTTTAGGTATGAAGACAGAAAATTCTCCAATTCACTCTTGTCAAATTGAAAATTTGAAGCATGAAGCTTGTTTCAACTACAGTAGTTGGTTATGGGAAATCCTTGTTCAGCAACAATAGCTGTTTTGATCAAAATATTGTACAATGTTAACCCGATTTCCATGGATAAGGAGCTTTATTTCAGAAAGTCCATGTGACACACATTACGAGTATTGCATATAGGCCATTTTCCCATTTTGCGATTGTAGATTTCTACCTGCTTTGGGACTAGGAACATTTTAAGTTCATTTACTTATCTAGATAGCTTACTCTAGCCTTTTCTTCATATTTTGATAACTACTAGGATAATGTTTTTGACCAAAATTTATGGACAGATTTTACATGCTTGTCTGTTATCTTCAATTCAGACTTGTTCTCCTCAAAAACTGAGTCAAACATATTGAACATATAAACCGCTGATAAACAGAACATGAATCTATAAGCACTAGATTACTAGAACTTGAATCAAAACAAAATGATTCTATTAATTTGAACCTACTATGAGGCTATGCAATTGGATATGCTCGCTGAAACTGTAATATGACCTCTAATATGACTATTATTCTGATGGCGGCTCATTTTGAACCTTGGTCAAACTTTGGTTTATAGGCCTTGAACTTTGGTCATTTGGACCTTTGGTGTGTGCATTCAGACATAAACTGTGGTCATTTAGACCTAAAATGTGGTCATTTAGAAATAACATGTGGTCATTCAGACCTAAACTGTGGTCATTAAGACCTAAACTGTGGTCATTTAGACCTAAAATGTGGTCATTTAGACCTTACCTAACATGTGGTCATTTAGACCTGGACTGTGGTCATTATAGACCATGGTCATTTAGACCTTCAGTATTCAAAATTCCATCTTGAAAAATCATAACATTTCCCTACCTGTCCAAGTACATTATTTCAGGAGCACTAAGGGCCGTAATGGTTCATAAGTCCAAACAAATGTAGTTAGACTAGACATCTAGTAAATAAAAGTTCCAAAAACTGCAAACAAATGACTGTTGAAAAAATTCAACAAATCAAGCAGATCATCTGAACTAAAATCCATGTGCTATTTACAGCTAAGTACAACTAGCCTAGTCTCTTACAAAGGTGTGTATCCGTTGGCAGCTAAGCAAAAATAGGCCTAGTTATCGGTGCATATGCATGTCCACTCAGCTGTACTACTCAGTTTTAATTTATTCAAATTAATACTACTAACAGCTGGAATCCGATAATAAGGGTTATTATGCGATATGAACTCTTAATAAGATGAGTGTAATAGAAATGATAAGTGAAATAAAAGTTTCATGAGCTAATTTTGTTATCGACTACACAGTGCATGTATGTAGTATTGTAACTGTCAGATATATGATACAGTCCTGTACTATCAATTGTAGAGATTAGTACTAAAAGCTATATAGACACTGTACCCGTTGAGTGTGCCGTATCATCACTGTGGGATGAGGATGTACGTAGACAGGTTGCTACAAATAAATTGCCTGATAGTGAGATTAATAGAAGACGTGCTGAACATCTTGTACCAGGTGAGAAGGTCTTATTAAACACAAAACATTCACATAATCCATTTTAATGTTTAAAAGTCTTTCCTTTTGATGGAATTAACTTTTTGAAGACTTTATATTATAAAGATGTACTTTAGTGTGACCAAGTGACAATGATTAAAAAACATAGTAAGCTATGCTAAATTTAAGCTCAACATTTTATGTTGATATTTAATAAAATTTCAATCTGGGATCAATTTTTCCCAGAATTAGCCATGAACCAATCCACGAGCCATTGAAAATAGAAAATTGCTCAAAAAGCTAATTAGTTTGACAGTAACTGCAAAAACAGGTTCACAAATTATGTTAATGTCAATGAACTTTAATATAATATTTAGATTATGGAGTTGTGTAATGTACAAGTTAAGGCATTTAGAGAGGGGGTAGTCATTATGAAACACCCTGCATATGGAGGTGGCCATATGGATATAACATGTAAATTCCCTGTTTTCCAGGCTCTGAGCTTAATCTTGGAGAGGATGAGCCTAAAATACCACTGCTATTAGTGAACAATCCTGGTACCCGAGCCACCCAATCACACGCCCCCTCCTCACACCATAGTGATAGTATGCAGTCTATAGGCAGTGGCTGGGACATCATCCTGCCTGCTGGATGGGCCATGCCATTCTGGTTGGCTACTGTGTTCAGAGGTGCAAGAGCGGTGGGGATGGATGCAATGGAAGCTACATCAGCTGAACACAATACGTTACACTTCCCAAATGATTACCCTGACACTCTTTCTTGTTTCACTATGAAACATGAACAGAAACAACTGGATGAGATTCAGTATGGGAGATACCCAAAAAACAAGAGGCCCAACTATTTCAAACTTGGGGTTCCGTCACCATTTGTACCCCCATGGAATGATTTGGTTTCTGGGTATTCAAAAGAAGTCATTGATGCCAACATGGGTAAGGACAATGAAAATAAATCCAAACTTGAATTTTCTGTTCTCAGACATAAGAAACAGTTACAGGCTATCAGCTTGGAAGTTGAAACGAGCCTCAAATCAGGAAAATCGGGGACTTCAGTGTTGGACACTCTGTATAAACAGAATAGTACTTCTTTAGTGTGTGTCAATTTACACATAGTACTCCGGGGCACCCCAAGTGACAATAGCGCCATCTGCATTCCTACTCTTGCTGACTTACAGTCATTGAAATCAGATTCTAAATATGGAGGCCCCTTAGAAACAGCTCATAAAGACCCCAGGGACAATCACAAAAATCCTCTGGAGTCAGTAGGTATTTTGCCCAAGGTTGAGAATGTCATAAATCATTGCAGCCGCAAATGCATTGGTTATGTCAACAAGGGAGGTTATTCATTGAGTAATGGCTCTGGAGTTGGTATGGGATTTTGCAGCATTGTAGGCTTGAGTGAACTATGTAAATTCCTCCAAGATGAAGCAAAACAAACTAAATGTATTGTACTTGTAAGATCCCCAGTGTCGCTCCAGTACAGGTTTGCTTATCTATCTATTAGGCTATAGCAGGAAAGCTTTAAAACTGCAGCCTAGTGACCTTGGCCTTTCCAATGAATTATGACCTCTTCTAATCGACCAAAGAAACTAGGGTTTTCAGTTATCAATTTATTGAGTCAAATGAAGGATGTGACATCATAATCACTAGTTATCCTAAATATGACCGGTGGCATGATTAATTGGATCTGTGTCTTTGTATTCCGCTCAATTATGAACTGCAAAAAGTGAAATAAAGATGTCATTT
This sequence comes from Owenia fusiformis, assembly GCA_903813345.2. Classification (NCBI taxonomy): domain Eukaryota; kingdom Metazoa; phylum Annelida; class Polychaeta; order Sabellida; family Oweniidae; genus Owenia; species Owenia fusiformis. Next base: position 26,674,291 of record CAIIXF020000001.1, on the reverse strand, counting down.
ATGTAAACAGACTTATTTATGTTTCCTTGATTGAAATTTTTGCCTTGGTGACAGAACAGTAAACATACTTAAATCCACAATGAAATCAAAAGTACAATCATAAGGAATATATAAAATGATAATTCCTTAAAGATTTATTTCATTTATTCATTCTTTACAAACATATTATTTTTTTCTAAAACAATTGACTGTTCATGTACTGTTAGCATGCACATACTTTCGAACCCACCGAACCCCCTGGCTTTGGGCCTGACTCAATCAACCAATGTTCTGAGATAATGATTTAATGATATCCACATGATAGCATGTATGATGAAGTCATTGGTGCAAATCCCCATTTTAAGTCAATACACCCTTGGCTAAGATCCTCATTTTCTCAGAACAAGCAGTAGAGATATGTTACAGAGTACATCTAGATCTATCCCAAATGGTTAGAATAGGAATTCTTAAGCAGGATGTTTCACTTGGTTTTCAGAGCTTTTAGTTACCACTATAGGGTTCTTGAGGTTTACATTAAGTTCAAGTAAAGGTACATGTTTGACTTATTTTGCCCTCAACAGTTTACAAAGACCTACCCCAGGTACAGGCAGCTATTCTTAAAATACACAGTAAGTTTTTTCCTCTTTTTACTTCGTCTTAAAATTCATAATAAAAATTTGGGGAGCTTCCAAACATTGCAAGATCGATTTTAAATCTGTTGTCAAAAAGTGAGTTAAGCCAGTTATGGGTAATGTACATTCAAAAATAACTTGTACCACGCCGGTCATATTCCCTGAACCTGCATATACCAAGGGTGCTATCCAGAAATAAAAGACATACAATGTAAACATTTTTTCTTATGTTTGTATTTATTTTGTATTTTATTTATACATTGTTTTGAGAAAATGATTCACTGTGTAAATGTGTACACTGTACATGTATTAATAGGATTTAATCAACCAATGTGACTAATAATGCGTATACATGTACAGTCATGTTAATTGTATTATGAATTTTTGCAATACCATTCAAAAAAATTTATGAAAATTAAATATATACACTGAATGGTATATAACCCTGTGATTGCACGTCTAAATTAGCAAAACAGTTTTCATAACTGATCAAGAAAATCAAAGAAATATTCACAAAAGTAATAAATTTTTCAACCAAGTAATTCAAGTGATACAAACAACACAGAGAAAATATCACATAGGTCTAATGATAATGATGAAATAGAGTTTACATGGAATCACGTACAGAATGAATTTAACACTTAATTACCGATAAAAATGAATTCATTTGAATTACATGTTACTATGGTAACATGCACCTTGATAGACCATGGTCACTCATTGTAAAACTTGTCACATCTTTTTTACAACAAATACAATGCAGTGTCAAGAGACAAAACTAATAGAAGACAATGATCTCACACAATTATGGTCAGGAATAAAGGAAAATGCCAAGATCTAATGCCCCCCGCCCACCCCTCATTTTCATCTCCAGCTTTTGTTTGCTTTTTTAATGGATGGTCTTGAAATATTGATGAAACTATTTTCAAAAATGAGTTCATGTAAAGTATGCTGTATGAAATGTATACATGAGGGAACATTGAGATAACATACCCGATTAACCAATTCAAAATTAGGGTTTTGCCAGAGAAGATTTACTTGCAGTCATGGCGTGTAATTGCTTTTATTACGGACAGATTATGGCCTAAACAAAAAATGCGAACATCTTTAATTTAATCAAATAAAGCAATAATAACAATGAATTCTTTTACAATTTCAATGAATTATTACAATACAGACATTAACCATATCTCTGTTGTAAATTCTATTCGATCAATATTGAGAAAAATATTAGCTAGGAGTCTAGGACTTGCAATAAACAACAAGAAATGTTCACGCATGGATGCTTCTCAAGGTAAGTGGTTGAAGGAACAAGTACAATGTAGTCATGCAATATATTACATGATTCTTCTATTAAGAACCTCACTGTGGGAGCTCATGAATGGCTCAATATTTTACATTGCTTGACAAGGGGTATGTTAAAAGACTTCAAGAGCGACACTTCCACTTGTTTTGATACAGGTACTAATTAACTTGTTATGACATAAGGTATTAATAGACTTCACATATTATTGAAATATTGCTCACCATGACAACACGATGCCAAACAAATATAAAATAGTGATAAACAAGTTATTGACATGACAAAATTTCACCACCTTGCAAGTTATTGCAAATTGTTACAAATGTCAAACTCTGAATGCCAACCATCAAACACTGAACACTATCCACAAAAAGGTTGGTGACTAGATCTATAACAATATGTCAACACTTGTTGTTCAAAGCTTAATATATATGTAACATCCAGCAAATGGATAATATTATTATGAATGAATCAATAGTAAAGTGCATATAACATATTAATGAAAAGAATCGACTAATAGATAAATGTACATGTACTTGAAATTCAAGATTTTGCTATTACAGAATTCTGTCTTCAGATGTACATGTATGCATAAAGTAACACAAAAAGTACCCTCTGTAAATTATAAAAGGTGCATGGTGTCTTTGTCTTATCAATTAATTTTCTTGTATTATCAATATATTAGTTAAGATTAAGTGGTACAATATACACCTACTTTGACGAAATAGTAAAAAAATTGTAAAATTCATATGGTTTAAAGTTAGAAGGGTTGAATACAACTTTTCTAAGTTTTTACATTTTAATCATTCCCATATATACATTATATACTCTATGAGTTTAGTATTTAAGGAATAAATAATGATAGGCCATTCAATATGGTGAAATTTAGCACGAGTTAGACAGAATGTCGTAAAAAAGCACGAACCGAAGTAAAAATCAATACACGACTATTTCATACACTTTTTTATTTGCAGAGGGTTCCTTGTTTCCTGTTCCGTGATTGGTGTGTTTATTATTTTATACTGTTAATAGAAATATTTATTAATCGAGCTTGTCTATGTTAATACTGTGATTTAATGGTCCTATATATCATCAAGATGGTATCTAGGCTTATTCAGTTTACAATTTCACAATCCATCTGTCTACTTCTTTAAGTGATATTGTCTATTTCCAACAATGTCATTTATTGTGAACTGAATATTGTACCTTAGCTATCTCTATCTTGTCTATTTTCGCACCATTATCCAATGAGGTATACTGTGAACAGAATATTGCAGATTGACTATTTCAGAACCATGATCTGATGATGCTATTTCATCATTATGGTCAAATGATGCCTTATTCTTTGTAGTTTGTCCATTTCAACATTATGATCCAATCATGCTTATTGTGTGAACAGAATATTGTAGATCTGCAGTTTGTCTATTTCAACATTATGATCCAATGATGATTATTCTGTGAACAGAATATTGTAGTTTTGTAGTTTGTCTATTTCAACATTATGATCCAATGATGCTATTGTGTGAACAGAATATTGTAGATCTGCAGTTTGTCTATTTCAACATTATGATGCTTATTGTGTGAACAGAATATTACAGTTTTGTAGTTTGTCTATTTCAACATTATGATCCAATGATGATTATTCTGTGAACAGAATATTGTAGTTTTGTAGTTTGTCTATTTCAACATTATGATCCAATGATGATTATTCTGTGAAGAGAAAATTGTAGTTTGTCCATTTCAACATTATGATCCAATCATGCTTATTGTGTGAACAGAATATTGTAGATTTGCAGTTTGTCTATTTCAACATTATGGTCCAATGATGCTTATTGTGTGAACAGAATATTGTAGATTTGTAGTTTGTCTATTTCAACATTATGATCCATTGATGATTATTCTGTGAACAGAATATTGTAGTTTTGTAGTTTGTCTATTTCAACATTATGATCCAATGATGATTATTCTGTGAAGAGAAAATTGTAGTTTGTCCATTTCAACATTATGATCCAATGATGATTATTCTGTGAACAGAATATTGTAGTTTTGTAGTTTGTCTATTTCAACATTATGATCCAATGATGCTATTGTGTGAACAGAATATTGTAGATTTGCAGTTTGTCTATTTCAACATTATGATCCAATGATCTGATGATGCTTATTCTGTGAATGGGAATATCTTCAATGACTGAGACACTGGTATGTAATCATCTAACATCATTCATGTGGTAAGACTTTGTCTATAAATACTTGGACATCCTGCATCTCCTACAAGTAAAAATACATTTTTTGTTATTTACATTGGGAATTAAATGTCTTGTGTTGCATGCAATTGCTCATTTTGAATTTATTACATCAACTTTTGAGGTTTTATACATTTTCTTTGTGCTTGATCAGTTTTATTAATTGCATACAATATAATGCATATAAGGCAACATGCTTTAAAGAAAATTTACACATATTAAGAAATTTGAAAATTGGAATTGGAAAACTTGTATTAAATTATTATTTAGGAAGGATAGACTTTATTTTTTACCAAAACACCCATCCTACCCATTGTGCTACATAAGACAATAATTACACAGATAAAATAATGGGTTCTTTGAGTAGAGGGGACCCCTTTACAGTCATTACCCCATGCAGCAGCTCTACAAGTATCACACTGAAAATTTGATTTTACCATGAGTAATCGTGAAAATCACGAAAAATGGTACAGGTATATTTTGAACAGTCTTGAATTTCTCTAAATGCGATGAAGTTGGAATTTGGTAAATTGAAAATATAGGGTAAAAATGATCCACTGGGCTGAAGAAAAAACAAGTGCCTTATACTAGCGTACCTGTTCACAAAAACTATGGCCCATATATTCATAGGATTTGAACTCATGATTTTCTAGCATGGTTTTTAATACTGCAGCAGTTAATTTCCCCTTTTCATATGAAACCATTGGATCCATAGTTCCGTGGCATTGGAGCATGGGCACTTTCAGATTAGCAATGGCTGCCTGCCGGACAAAGAGAGAGGAATATGTTAAAATAAAACATACATAGAGATCTCAATGACAGGATGTTTATCATAATAGATGAAACATCTTGACTTTTGAGATCCTTTTTTGGGCCTGTTTCAGAAAAAGTATTTGTCCACACAAATTTGGAAAAACCATGAAAAGTGGCCAAATGAAGTTTTTGAAACAGTCCCTTGTTACACTGAAGTTTACCTGTGGACTAGAACTGTGTCCTAAACCATTAAAAGATTTTAACTCATGGTTGCTAGTGAAAGACTTTAGGAGGTCAGCTGTCATGTTGCCCATTGTGAAAGGAACAACGGGATCTGATTTACCGTGGCACTGCAGTATGGGAGTAGCTTTGTTACCCTTACACCCCTACAACGTTGAAGACTTTACATCATAACTAAACCACATAAATACAGCATAATAATATAGCAAAAATTGCTAAGTTCTTTGAATTTTTATGAAAATGGGATAGAGATGAATAATCCAAGGTATGCAATTTTTATGAGAGTAGAAGTAACCAGCATGAGAGAGCGATTTTTAGTTTTTGAAATATTGTCTTATCAGTAACAAGCTTTATTTGCCTAATTTCATACAATTTCATAGGTTTATTTGTTTTTATCTATCATTTGTAGCGAAAGGTTACACATAGTCATATATGTGAAACCCAGCCCACCTTGGATACATCAACCACTTCTAATTAGCCTACATTTAATTAATTCTAAAATATAAATATCAAATAACAGCTGATTTATTTTTTATGAATCATAACATGAGATTAATGTGTTCGTACCTGAGGGAAAGACTTGTGTAGAGGCAGCCAGGTGCTCAGACCCAGAATTCCTGCTAGTGGCTTATCTGTAGTCAGCGCTGAATATAACGCCACTGCTCCTCCCTGAGAAAACCCACCAACTATAATTCTGTCACTTTTTATGTTATTTTTAGTTTCTTCTTCTGATATAATGTCTTGTACTGAAAATAAAATATTTGCGACATATTCAGTAAAACCTGTAAAGTGGAACACATCTATTAGTGGAACACTTTTCAGAGTCCCAAGACCAACTGACTTAATGTTTAATGAATCTCTACAAGTGGAACACCCCCAAAGTGAAACAGATTCCTTCTAGAGGTACCAAAGGTGTTCCCTTATCAATATTTTATCTCCTAATATCATGTATTATTACTACCTTACCAGGCCTCTTCTAGGGGTATAAGTGCTAGTTTAGAAGGCATTCATTTTAATTTATCGACCTGAGCAGTATGTGACGTCATAGTGGTGGGCCATATTGCCGGTCAATAATGCATTATCAACCGGCAATTTTCCCCGGGAAATTAGATATCGTTCAGTGCATAAAATTTTCTTGATATTTCAGCCCTGGGCATTAACGGTGGTAATAATACTAATAACGTCATTTCTGCGGGCAATATAGTGAAATATTAGGCCTTTGGTCCTCGGTCTTATATGGCAACCCAACCATTCCCCATTTGTCATCCTCCGATCACAGGGCTTCAAAATCCAGAATATCTTCTTTCCTTTTACACCCTGCTATAACCAAGTTGGACGCGCCCGATTAAACTGAATCACGTGATCTAATTATGCGCTGATGACGTATACATGATTGCTGTCGCAGTGTTGCGACAGCCAATCAAATTGCGAGTTCTCAATCGGGGAAATGTTAACTGCTTATAGCAGGGGGAAGAAGGAGGTATTGATTCTGGACACCTGCTTAGGAGGATGCCATTTGTCTGCGGGCAATATAGTGAAATATTAGGCCTTTGGTCCTCGGTCTAATATTTCACTATACCTTGGGCCTTCCGCCCTTGGTCCAATATTTCACTTTATTGCCCTTTGAAAGTACGTTATTGTACTATTAAAGGAAACCAATCATCCCCCAAGGTTAGGCCTGTGCTCACCTTATTACCTACATGTCATCTTTCATAATTAGACATGTTTTTGCAATATTACCAATGAAACCCTTAATAAATATATTATATAGTATTGATTATGATCTACTACAGTTGCATAGATATTTATCATTTTATATTATAGATTATTACTTAGCTTTTCCTATGTGCATTGCATTTGTAACTAGAAGATTGCAAGCAATCTTACGGAGGCCCTGTAGGCATTGCCAATTAGAAGGTCAACTAAAGGTTAAATATCAAATTTAAGATCATATATGAACTCCAGACAACTTGTAGATGATTTTTAAAAAAGATTTGGTCGAATTAATGCAAGTATTAATGCAAGTAAATTTGACCTTGAAAAATTCTGAAATTTGACCTTTTTTCAGTTTTTGAGCTATAATATCTCAAAACTGGAGCAAAATTTTAATAAATTGTCAATTGCTAATATGTGTAGAACTTTTAGAGGAATACATATTCTGACTTTCAGTAAAAAAATTGATTTGTAGTTTCCAATTTTGAGAAACTTAGAAAACACAGTTTGTGATTTCGTTTGATGACCTTGACCTTTGACCTTGCAAATTTTACTTTTTTAGACCTCAGAAGGTCTTTTGTGAATAAATATAGCTAAATTTGAATCCAGAAAATCGATTTGTAAAATCAACTTTTTTGACCTTTTGGAGGTCACTGAAGGTCAATCAAAGGTCGAAGGTCAAAAGTAAGGTCAGATTTGGAATCCTGAGAACTTGTAGATGAGTTTTGAAAAAAAATTTGGTCAATTTGAAGCAAGTTGAAAAAAGACCTTTTTTGACTTTTTTTTGACCTTCAATATCTCAAATTCTAGGCAAAATTTCTCTAGACGGCAAAAGGCTAAGACTAATAGAATACTAATATCTATCTGTATGCAAAAATTCAGCCAAAAATATTGAAGTGTAGTGTCAGGATTTGAGAAACTTGAAAAAAACTTAGATTTGACCTAGATTTTGACCTTTGACCTTGACCTAGATAAAAGTTCCTTTCCCGCCAAGTTCAGCCCAGGTCCCTAGTAGGACTATGTAGTACCTAGTTGAACGGTAGTTGGAAGTAGGAGAAAAAGAGGGAGGAAGAATAACTAGATTTTGGAAATTGAACGAGTTCAATTTCAGACTCCAGATCTAGACTTTTTTAGCTGAGTCATCCAGAATAAGCCAAGTCATCCAAAATAAGCTAAGTCATCCAGAAAAAGATGGATGGATGGATGGATGAAAAAGGAAGGAAGGATAGGAGAGAATAGGAAGGAACGATAGGATAGAATAGGAAAGAAGGATAGAATAGAATAGGAAGAAGGGATAGAAAAGGAAGGACAGGAAGGAGAGGATGCGAAGCAATGGTAGATAGGAAGGATAGGATAGGATCAAAAAGAAGGATGGATGGATTTTTCAATATTTTCTTCTCTACTCTTGACTTTCTATCAGGATACCATCAGATCGATTTTTCTTGAAATTTCAAAACGCCATAACTTCCGAACCGGAAGTCGGATCGAAATTTGGTTTGCAGATTTGGATTCCAGAGACAATTCTATCCTTAATTCATAGCTCATACGTTAAATTTTGAAACTTTTTATTTTGACCTACTTTTCGGACACGCCATAACTTCCAAACCGGAAGTCGGATCGAAATTTGGTTTGCAGATTCGGATTCCTGAGAAAATTCTATACTTAATTCATAACTCAAATGTTAAATTTGGAAAAAAATTATTTTGACCTACTTTTCGGACACCATATCTCAAAAGTGGGGCAAAATACTTGCTGACGGCAAAAGGCTAACACTATTAGCACACTCTTGGCTACATGCATACAAAATTTCGAAGAATATAATTAATCTGTAGTGTCAGAATAGCAAAAATAAGGAAAAACTTTGAATTTGACCTAGGTTTTGACCTAGGCATTTTGGTGTCCAAATTTTGAAGCTAGATGACTTTTGAGGTCCCATTCTTTTAAAAGCTTTCATTATATTTAGCTGAACTCAGTCTATATTTCGTATTTTTCACTTCAAAAAAATCTTTTTTCCCATTGACTTAACATGGGCACCAAATTTAGCGATTTTTGAGCTTTCAAAACGCCATAACTTCCGAACCGGAAGTCTGATTTGAATTTTCAGATTCGGAATCCTGAGAAAATTTCCTATAAGACTAATATCCTGGACATTTGATTCGGAGAACTTTTTTTTGGACCTCGTTTTCGGACACTGATATCTTGAAATCGGTTTGAGATATCAAAAAACTAAATCGACCTTAGGTTTCCTACTTTTTTATAAGGAACACAATGAAAAAAAACCGAATCGAAAATATTGAAGGACGATTGAGAAAATCGAAAAAAGTGGCAAAGTACTGGATTTGACCTAGTTCTTGACCTTTGACCTAGATAAAAATTTGACCCAATTTCCAAGGAACTAGATACTGGACCTAAATTAACTGGATAATGATCTAAATTGAATACCTTATGGTTGTCGAGAAAAGGCTTCCAGTATAATAAAAAAGAATAATAACTAAATTTGTAAATTGAACAAAGTTCAATTTAAGACTCCAGATTGATTTACTTGAGTAAAGAGCTAGTAGTAGGAAGCTGAGTAAGTAGATGATTAAGTAATTGAGTAAGTAGCTGATATGAGTAGGTAGCTGAGTAAGCAGCTGAGCAGGTAGCTGAGTAAGTAGCTGAGTAGGTAGCTGAGTAAGTAGCTGAGTAGGTAGCTGAGTAGGTAGCTAAGTAGGTAGCCGAGTAGGTAAGTAGGTAGGCAAGTAGGTAGGTAAGTAGGAATTTTTGCCCGGAAGTCGGATTGAAATTTGGTTTGCAGATTTGGATTCCTGAGAAAATTCTACCCTTAATTCATAACTCATTTTATTTTGACCTACTTTTCGGACACCATATCTCAAAAGTGGGTCAAAATACTCTCTGACGGCAAAAGGCTAACACTATTAGCACACTCTTTGCTACCTGTATACAAAATTTTGAAGCAAATCCTAAAAGTGTAGTGCCAGAATCGCAAAAATAAGGAAAAACTATGAATTTGACCTAGATTTTGACCTAGGCATTTTGGTGTCCAAATATTGAAACTAGGTAGCTTTTGAGGTCCCCTTCTTTTATAGGAATTCATTATCTTAAGCTGTACTCAATCTATATCTCGTATTTTACACTTCAAAAAAATCTTTTTTCCTTGACTTTCTATCAGGATAACATCAGATCGATTTTTCTCGAAATTTCAAATCGCCATAACTTTCAAACCGGAAGTCGGATCGAAATTTGATTTAATGATTCGGATTCCTGACAAAATTCTACCCCTTATTCATAACTCATACGTTAAATTTGGCGAATTTTTATTTTGACCTACTTTTCGGACACGCCATAACTTTGGAACCGGAAGTCAAATCGAAATTTGGTTTGCAGATTCGGATTCCTGAGAAAATTCTACTGTTAATTCATAACTCATTTGTAAAATTTGGAGAATTTTTTATTTTGACCTACTTTTCGGACTCCATATCTCAAAAGTGGGTCAAAATACTCTCTGACGGCAAAAGGCTAACACTATTAGCCCACTCTTTGCTACCTGTATACAAAATTTTGAAGCAAATCCTAAAAGTGTAGTGCCAGAATCGCAAAAATAAGGAAAAACTATGTATTTGACCTAGATTTTGACCTAGGCATTTTGGTGTCCAAATTTTAAAGCTAGATTGCCTTCGAGGTCCCCTTCTTTCATAGGCTTTCAGAATGTTAAGCTGTACTCAGTTTATATCTGTTTTTTTACACTTCAAAAAAATCTTTTTTCTCATTGACATAACATGGGGCACCAAATTTAGCGATTTTTGAGCTTTCAAAACGCCATAACTTCCGAACGGAAAGTCGGATTGAAATTTGGTTTGCAGATTCGGATTTCTGGGAAAATTCTACCTTTAATTCATAGCTCATATGTTAAATTTGGAGAACTTTTTATTTTGACCTACTTTTTGGACACCATATCTCAAAAGTGGGTCAAAATACTTTCTGACGGCAAAAGGCTTACACTATTAGCACACTCATTGCTACCTGTATACAAAATTTGGAAGTAAATTATTAAAGTGTAGTGTCAGAATCGTAAAAATAAGGAAAAACTATGAATTTGACCTAGATTTTGACCTAGGCAGTTTGGTGTCCACATTTTAAAGCTATGTAGCTTTTGAGGTCCCCTTCTTTTATAAGCATTCATTATGTTAAGCTGTACTAAGTCTATATCTTGTATTTTACACTTCGAAAAAGTCTTTTTTCCCATTGACTTAACATAGGCACCAAATTTAGCGATTTTTGAGCTTTCAAAACGCCATAACTTCCGAACCGGAAGTCGGATTGAAATTTGGTTTGCAGATTCGGATTCCTGAGAAAATTCTACACTTATTTCATAGCTCATATGTTAAATTTGGAGAACTTTTTAGTTTGACCTACTTTCCGGACGCCATATCTTAAAATCGGTAAGAGTAATCAAAAAACGGATGGCACACTCTCGATTTGTTTTTTTCTAAGCTACACAATAAGATGTACATCCAGGTGTTTCGATAAATAATGACGAAGATAATTGACAGAATGTTAAAAATGTAAGATTTGACCTAGTTCTTAACCTTTGACCTAGAAAAAAAGTTGACCTAATTTCCCAGAAACTAGGTCGATGGGCTATGTTAGCCATGTAAGTAGGTTAAAGTAAGCTCTTCTAGTTGCTGAGAAAACGTGTAAAGAAAGAAAGAAAGAATAATAACTAGACTTGGGAAATTGAACGAAGTTCAATTTCAGACTCCAGATCCAGACTTTTTTAAGCCCAGTCATCTAAAATAAGCCGAGTCATCCAGAATAAGCTGAGTCATCCAGAATAAGATGGATGGATAAAACAGGAAGGTAGGATACGATAGAATGGGAAGGAACGATAGGAAAGAATAAGAAAGAAGGATAGGATAGAACAGAATAGGAAGAAAGGATATGATAGGAGAGGATAGGAAGGAAAGGATACGAAAGGATAGGATAGGATAGGATCAGATAGGAAGGATGGATGAATTTTTCAATATTTTCTTCTCTACTCTTGACTTTCTATCAGGATACCATCAGATCGATTTTCCGAAATTTCAAAACGCCATATTTTCCGAACCGGAAGTCGGATCTAAATTTGATTTGCAGATTCTGATTCCTGACAAAATTCTACCCCTAATTCATAACTCATACATTAAATTTGGCGAATTTTTATTTTGACCTACTTTTTGGACACGCCATAACTTCGGAACCGGAAGTCGGATCGAAATTTGGTTTGCAGATTCGGATTTCTGAGAAAATTCTATTCTTAATTCATAACTCAAACGTTAAATTTGGAGAACTTTTTATTTTGACCTACTTTTCGGACACCATATCTCAAAAGTGGGTCAAAATTCTTTCTGACGGCAAAAGGCTAACGCTATAAGCACACTCTTGGCTACATGTATACACAATTTCGAAGAATATAATTAAAGTGTAGTGTCAGAATCGCAAAAATAAGAAAAAACTTTGAATTTGACCTAGATTTTGACCTAGGCATTTTGGTGTCCAAATTTTAAAGCTAGATGGCTTTTGAGGTCCCATTCTTTTAAAAGCTTTCATCATATTTAGCTGAACTTAGTTTATATTTCGTATTTTTCATTTCAAAAAAATCTTTTTTCCCATTGACTTAACATGGGCTCAAAATTTAGCGATTTTGGAGCTTTCAAAACGCCATAACTTCAGAACCGGAAGTCTGATCTAAATTTCGTTTTCAGATTCGGAATCCTGAGAAAATTTCCTATAAGACTAATATCCTGGACATTTGATTCGGAGAACTTTTTTTTGGACCTCGTTTTCGGACACTGATATCTCGAAATCGGTTTGAGATATCAAAAAACTAAATCGACCCTAGGTTTCCTACTTTTTTATAAGGAACACAATGAAAAAAAACCGGATCGAAAATATTGAAGGACAACCGAGAAAATCTAAAAAAGTGACAAAGTACTGGATTTGACCTAGTTCTTGACCTTTGACCTAGATAAAAATTTGACCCAATTTCCCACCAACTAGATACTGAACCTAAATGAACTGTATTATGGTCCTTACTGGATACCTAATAGTTATTGAAAAAACTCCCAAAGAATAATAATAATAATAATAATAATAATAAAAAGAATACTGGCAAAAACAATAGACTCCAGATTTTCAATCTGGAGTCTAATAAGAAAACTGGCAAAAGCAATAGACTCCAGATTTTCAATCTGGAGTCTAATAATAATAAAGAAAAATGGCGAAAACAATAGACTCCAGATTTCATCTGGAGTCTAAATAATAAAGAATAATAATAAAGAATAATAATATCTACAAAATTGATAGGAGGCCCCCCGATGGGGCCTCCTAATAAATACTAGTAGATAATAATTTAATAACATGTAATATTATATCTCTGCCTGTATTATAGATTTATTTGCACAAAAACAAGTTTAAACATCAATTTCTATTTGTGGCCTCATATATGTACTGAGTGACATTTATCAATAGAGGAGTTTCCATATAGCTTTGAAATCTCGCTAATGCTCATTTTTGCAAGCTTTTGACAACGACAGCCGATATATCACAAAAATTGTTTGGTTTTCACATCTCCAATTATGTCTCATTGCACTCCAATTTCCTCACTTGGGAATGAATGAATGCTACACTACTAAATCACATTTTAACCTAAACACCACGCCTTTTTTACCCAAACAATTTTTGAACACCCTGTAGACCCCGAGCCCAATGCCTTTTTACCCAAACCTTAAGCTGTATGTAGTACTTATGTCTAAGACATCTGCATATATAAGTTTGAGCAGGAAGTTGCATACATATGAAACATTCTATATATCTATGGGTGCTAATTATTTTATTTTTTGTTATTGTATTGTTGCTCATGGTGTCCTGTACAGGAATTGGAGCACAATTTAAGGAACCCATATACCAAGAGTAGCTGGGTGGTTGGGTTGTACATCTTTGCAGTTCCAAAGACTTGATTCTGGGAGACATATATGGATTTGTAGATTACAATTATCATGTAATTGACTTTCCTAATGTAATTATGTTACAGTAATCAGAATTTACGATAGTTTCTACAAATAGGCCAAATGCTTTAATGCATGAATTTATGAAACATGTTTAATCCCTGAACTTATGAAACAGGCCCCTGGTCTATACTTCAATAGATTTGTTCATGTTTGAGTATAATGAAATAGTGTCCAATGAAGTATTAGTACTGGTTTTGATGCATATCAGTGTAGATAAATACTAGAATACTATACAAAAATGGGAAAATGGCTTCAAAAAGAATTTGAGCATTTCCGAAATAAACAAAATACAATATTTGAACAATGAAACAATCATTTTTAATCAAATTATTCAGCATTTCCAAAAGATATGTATTTTTAGTATTTTTATGCAAATATTCTCTTGGATATTAATATTTACTGGCATAATATTCTAGTTGTATATCAAAAAAATTATCTCGCAACACTGATTTTAGTTACTATTGACTCAAGATTGTTGAGTGTCTCGTCAACAATAAAGGTGAAATGAATATCATTGTTTTACCCTGGTAATTGTTACTTACTAAACTGTACTTTAGCAAAACAACATGGAAATTTATATAGCCTGCACCCATATAGAAATCATCTCTACATGTCAACTCTTAATGTTATGCTCCTCAAGAAGGCCATTATAGTCATTCTCACCAGAGCAAGGTCATTGTTATTTTGAAACAGAGAGAGAGAGAATTGACTGTTCTGTTCTATAAGGAATATATTATAGGAAAACAATAGAATGCCTGTCTATTTTTAGACAAACTGCTGCTTTTTATCTAGCTTACCCTTTGCCCTAGACATTTTATTTCATCGCTAAGGATCAATAATTTGGCCTGGACAATTTCCAGATATCAGTTCGTAAAACCTGAAAATTACAAGCTTTATCGATATTGTTAGTGCATGGAATGTAATTTATAAGATTGTAACGAACCATAAAAAATAACAAATGTTCCCCATTAGTAAGTTGTCTAAGCTTACAATAAGCAGGTGATATTTTTGAAAGCTTTTTATACAATTTAGTACATGCTAACCACAATTTGTGATTGTTACTTTTTCATTATTACTAGATGTAGAGATGCAAGCTATCATCTTGGCAGTGTTTTCTCTCTATACATTAAATTGGTGAGAAGAAAGAAACATGCTTAATTATGTTAATGTTGGTTATAACACTGGTTAAACGATGACTTCAGAGAAAATGCCCATATATAGAGACATCCTTTTAAGAAGCCGAGTCAAGCAATTGCGGAGGGTCATCAGTCTCATTCTCTCTGTTGATAGCTGTGTTATAAATTATCTGGTTTCATGAATCAATTGGCTATGAAAGTATAGTTGATACGGAACTGTTGATAGCTGTGTTATAAATTATCTGGTTTCATGAATCAATTGGCTATGAAAGTATAGTTGATACGGAACTGTTGATAGCTGTGTTATAAATTATCTAGTTTTATGAATCATTTGGCTATGAAAATATAGTTGATACGGAACTGTTGATAGCTGTGTTATAAATTATATGGTTTCATGAATCAATTGGCTATGAAAGTATAGTTGATACGGAACTGTTGATAGCTGTGTTATAAATTATCTAGTTTCATGAATCAATTGGCTATGAAAGTATAGTTGATACGAAACTGTTGATAGCTGTGTTATAAATTATTTGGTTTCATGAATCAATTGGCTATGAAAGTATAGTTGATACTGAACTGTTGATAGCTGTGTTATAAATTATCTAGTTTCATGAATCAATTGGCTATGAAAGTATAGTTGATACGGAACTGTTGATAGCTGTGTTATAAATTATCTGGTTTCATGAATCAATTGGCTATGAAAGTATAGTTGATACGGAACTGTTGATAGCTGTGTTATAAATTATCTAGTTTTATGAATCATTTGGCTATGAAAATATAGTTGATACGGAACTGTTGATAGCTGTGTTATAAATTATATGGTTTCATGAATCAATTGGCTATGAAAGTATAGTTGATACGGAACTGTTGATAGCTGTGTTATAAATTATCTAGTTTCATGAATCAATTGGCTATGAAAGTATAGTTGATACAGAACTGTTGATAGCTGTTATAAATTATTTAGTTTCATGAATCAATTGGCTATGAAAGTATAGTTGATACTGAACTGTTGATAGCTGTGTTATAAATTATCTAGTTTCATGAATCAATTGGCTATGAAAGTATAGTTGATACGGAACTGTTGATAGCTGTGTTATAAATTATCTGGTTTCATGAATCAATTGGCTATGAAAGTATAGTTGATACGGAACTGTTGATAGCTGTGTTATAAATTATCTAGTTTTATGAATCATTTGGCTATGAAAATATAGTTGATACGGAACTGTTGATAGCTGTGTTATAAATTATCTGGTTTCATGAATCAATTGGCTATGAAAGTATAGTTGATACGGAACTGTTGATAGCTGTATTATAAATTATCTAGTTTTATGAATCAATTGGCTATGAAAATATAGTTGATACGGATCTGTTGATAGCTGTGTTATAAATTATCTAGTTTCATGAATCAATTGGCTATGAAAGTATAGTTGATACAGAACTGTTGATAGCTGTGTTATAAATTATCTAGTTTCATGAATCAATTGGCTATGAAAGTATAGTTGACACGGAACTGTTGATAGCTGTGTTATAAATTATCTAGTTTCATGAATCAATTGGCTATGAAAGTATAGTTGATACGGAACTGTTGATAGCTGTGTTATAAATTATCTAGTTTCATGAATCAATTGGCTATGAAAATATAGTTGATACGGAACTGTTGATTTTGAGTGACACAATTATTAATTTATAACCAATGTAGGAATTTGGCATGACATTCTTGTCCAATAAATCTGATTAAGTCACAAGAATATAGAATGTGGGTGAGGTGAAGGAATATTATATTGTTAGTGAATAAATAGGCTAGCAGGTGTTCTTTTATTACGTAATAGCATAATGGACAAATGTAAACTTTAAGTATAACAGTTTTGCTAAAAACTCACAAGATTTAGCTGCCTTCTTTATTCCATCTTCATCCTCAGGAGATTTGGGGTCAAGACCCTTGATATCAAACCTTTTAGACAAAACACAAAAAATAAATCAAACTTAATAATACTTAACTGATAATCAAGAGGACAAAGGACATCATCATCAAGATAATAATAACAATAGAGAAATTGATAATTATGGAAGAAAAAAGGTAATAAATAATTCTTAGTTGTTAATTCAAAGAGAAATGTTCTTTTTAATGCTGTTTTGATGTTAAATTGAAAACAAAGAGATGAGTCTTACATTCATAACTGGTGTCCAATGACTTAATGACTGGGCTTTTACTTGAAGATGGATGAGCGAAAGTAACGATAAAGATATATGCTAAAAGGCTTACTCACCAAGATGGCATTTCAAACCCACCATTCAGGGAGACTGGCATGGTTGGCCTGAAAGAAAAAGCACTTTAATTGTATATAGGGTTTAAAATATATTACTAAATGGTAGATACGTATGCTGCAAGGACAAGTTCATGTTCTTCAGCCCATAATGTATCATTAATAACCACACAAACTACAGTAACACCTGTCTAATTTGGGACCAGCTATTATTTACCATATTTGAGAAATACCATAAACTAATAACACAAAATCTTCATACGAGATACAAGCATTTTGAATTTAAACAGCATATTAGATATTGGAAACTTCCCATTATATGCAGTGCCTGCTGTTATTGTTAATGAGCTTAGCATTCCAAACAACACTCCAAACCTTCAAAAAGAAACCAAAATTGTTCTTACATTGCAGTATTAATACAAGTCATCTAATGGTCGGAAGCCATGAAATTATTGTAAATTAGGGGGTAATTAACAGAAAAGTTAAAAACTATTAAGTCAACAGTTAACCATAGATATGATGATGTTAGAGTTGATGCTAGAACAATGAACTTGAAGAGCAATTTACACTCGGAAATCTCTTTATAATTTCTCTTTTATTGACACAGTATAACAGATTTCCTCAAACTTTGGAGCATAATTTCTTACATTGTCTACGATTACAAAAGGATCAATCATATCAAAAATGAAGCAGTAAAAGCATTTTCTAGCATAATAATCTGGACATTTTCTAAAGTTAAAATTTTGGGGTGTAAACTGTCACTTCAAAATTGTAAAGGGTCAATAGCTGTAACCTCATCCTTAATAACCCTCATCTGAGATGGAAAAGTTCTAGTCTTTCGTCAGGCAAACATTTCCAAGCTTCAATATTTCAAAACTTAACCATTTGATGTCATGGATCTAAGATATTTTAATATTTGGAACACATTGGTTAGTTAATAGAAGTATTTCCTGAAATTCATTCACCCAATTTTTGTCAGGTCCTATCTGTTAGAGTAAATTGCCTTTCCGTCTAAAAATATCGTCCTGTTCACACGTATGACTAAGATATAAGACCTAAGCCTTTTTATCTTCTATATGCTGCAAAATTAATGCTATGACATGATGATGGAAATATAAATTGGCAGTATATCCAGCAATTTGTCGACAACTCTCAATAAAACATTACACAGTCACGATATCCCTGAGGCAATACTTCAAGGAATTAAGACCTCTTGCCATCATGCTATTTGCAAATCAATTATGGCTATAATGAAAAAACATCCTTCTAAATATAATGATATCTACCCTGGGATATTTTCTCATATGATCTCTAATTTGCAGGCTTAAGGTTACCATTGACCAATTTGCTCATTGATCAGTGTGCTTATGATCTGTTACAAATCATCTTAAAGCCACTTAGCAGAGGGGCATAACAGTTATATAATAATCATGTACTAACAAGTATTTCTGAAGTGCTTACTTATACTTTTACAACAGGCTTTATAGAGAAGACTCTTGCTTTACTCTTGCTTTTAATAAAAAAAAACTGTTTTTCTCATTTCCATTAGCACATTGAGTAAGGTGTCAAAAACAACAGCACCTATCCTCTACTATGAAAATATCAAATGGTACCCTGATTGCGTCTTCCTATGTCTACTTGCCCCTTTAACATTAAGATGCTTCTTCTATCAAATAAATACTGAATTAGGTACAAGTATTACAACAGCTAAAGATATAAATCTTCAGTAAGTGCTTTTGTATCTTCTCAAAATACTGTTTCATGCATTAGTATAAATATAATGTTACTAATCTAGGATGAAACAAATATGTGAACAGTAAAACATGTGTATCACAAGAACACAAATGTGTACAATATGTCCCCACCTATGGGTAATCCTGTCAAATGATTATCCTAAAAATGAGTACACAAGACTTTACCGACACAAAATGGCCATCTTAAAATTTACCAAGAATGACAAAAAATTAGTCAGTTCTAGATTTTCATACTAAGAATCACCCCTGAAAATTTGAAATTGATCCCTCACACAGTTAACCAGAAAACATGTAAACAAGACGTTACAGACAAGATTTGAGGACAGAAAATCCAAAATGGCTGCCTTGACATTTATCCAGAATGCCAAAAACTAATCTGTTCTAGATTTTCATACTAAGAATCATCCCTGAAAATTTAAAATTGATGTACCAAACAGTTCACCTGGAAATGTGTAGACAAGACTTTACAGACAAGATTTTAGGACAGAAAATCCAAAATGGCTGCCTTGACATTTACCCAGAATGCCCAAAAACTAATCAGTTCTAGATTTTCATACTAAGAATCATCCCTGAAAATTTGAAATTGATCTACCAAACGGTTCACCTAAAAACGCGTAGACAAGACTTTACGGGCAAGATTTTAAGACGGAAAATCCAAAATGGCTGCCTTGACATTTATCCAGAATGCCCTAAAAATTATCAGATCTAGATTTTCATACTGAGAATCATCCCTGAAAATTTGAAATTGATCTACCAAACGGTTCACCTGAAAATGCGTAGACAAGACTTTACAGACAAGATTTTAGGACGGAAAATCCAAAATGGCTGCCTTGACATTTACCCAGAATGCCCAAAAACTAATCAGATCTAGATTCTCATACTAAGAATCATCCCTGAAAATTTGAAATTGATCTACCAAACGGTTCACCTGAAAACGCGTAGACAAGACTTTACAGACAAGATTTTAGGACGGAAAAATCCAAAATGGCCGACAATAAAAAAGTGATTATGAGTTTTTGCTGAAATCTTTTTACAAAATTATCACATATACCTACTGTTAACAATAACATAAGCTTTTACAACAAAGTACACCTGAAATTATTTATAAAGCTACTAAAAAGTTAAAGCATGAAAACTGAAAAACACCATTCAATATGATAGAAAGTATTATCGTGCGCTAACTTTTCTTAAAACATTCAAAATGGCTGACATGACTGAGCTAACAGGTCCAAAACCTAATCAGATCTAGAATGAAGTGAGCTGAACAAGATGTTAAAGTTTTAAAAGCAACTGTGAAGCCGTTTTTCTTAAAGTTTGCAGACAAGGATTTTAGCATTTGACTTCAAAATGGCCGACAGGAAGTAGGTATCGAGTTAATTTTTTTTCATCCACATCTGTATGCACTCATAAATTATCCCTGAAAATTTGAAGGTGATATCTGCAGCGGTTTTGGAGAAAACTCCCGGACGTACGGACAGACAGACGGACAGACAGACGGACGGACAGACAGACGGACAGACGGACGCGCCTAGGCCGACAATATGGCCCCACACTATGTGGTGGGGACATAAAAACACCTGTATAACTGAAAAGTGAATTTTCAATGTCTTAACTAACAGTTTTTAGCAAACATTTAAGTCAGAATTAGAGTTTCAAAGACATTCGCCACCAACAGGTAAAATAATGCTTCAATAGATATGAATAAAATTGATATTACAGTATTTGTATCAGAAAAAATCCCCGGCACCCAGTATACCAGGAAGTCAGCCATAATTGCAGCCAGCACAAATGTGACTGAGGCATTATCTCTTCCTCTTGTAAGCTTTTGAGACCTAATAATTTTATGTGGCACTGTGGAATTATTTACCTCTTTGGTACTTAGCTCTCATAGAAATAAAAGCAGCCATTTTGAAATTCTTGCTGAAATGATATATTATTATACCTATCCAATAAACTTGAGTTTGCCGAAAAATGTTGATGCAAATCAATGCAACAGTGTTGGACAGTTGGATAGTCGGACAAAAAGACAAGGCGTTAACATTACAAAATGTCACCTAGTTGCTCACAATATTATTAGTTCAATCTTAAGTCAGATTTTAATTTCTGAGAACTTGTAGATGATTTTGAATGATTGATCAATTTGAAGCAAGTTGAAAAAATGACTTTTTGACCTTTTTTCACCTTGAGAAGCTCATTGAAGGTCAAATCTAAAATTTAAAGTCAGATTTGAACTCAGATTCGAACTTCTGATAACTTGTCGACGATTTTGAAAAAAAAATTGGTCAATTTGACATAAGTTGAAAAAAGACCTTTTGACTGTTTTTAACTTGTTTGACCTTGGATAGATCATTGAAGGCCAAATCTTAAATGTTAAGTCAGATTTGAACTTCTGAAAACTTTTTTACAGACGCAAACTGCCACCTGCCAATCGCCAACCACCCACCGATCACCAACCACCAACACAAAAATCAAAGACCATAACAATATGTCACCGCTTTTTGGTGGTGACATAATAATAACAATCTCTACTGTGAGGTAAAAGGGAAAGAAATTCATAGTCTTGTTTAAGCTCATTGGAAATTACCAAATCCTGATCTATATTCAGATTTATGCATTAACATGAACATGATTCTATAAACTATTCATGGTTGACCAATATACTCCCTCGAGTCATCTAATCAATATTGATCTCACGCTTGAACCAATTCAAAACAAGCAACTCATACTGAGACATTTACATATGTCAAGATGTACCAAATAAAACCAATTTGATGAGAAACAATGTCAGAATTTGTTATCTTTCCAATTATCACTTTCCCAATGAGGCTTATTCATATTGTATTGTTTATGAAGCAGTTTTTAATAGAATTGTTCTTTTTTGCCATAACAGAGGCAGTCAATCGGATTTTTACACTTTGCGACGGTAAAATATTTACCAGCTGTGTTAAGATTTCTGCCTTTTGTCTCCCATCGTGCAATGGATGCAAAGAGCATACAGTAAAACTGCCTCATTTAAATGCCATGAGATATGCAGGTGTCAACATTTTGAAGTATTTTAATGGAAGTCTATGGGGCCAAAAATGTGTTCACATTGAGGGATTAAAGAAGTGTTTGGATATACAGGTTTTACTGTACCTAGAAATTGATGTAGCAATTTATAAGCATGTTCTGACTACATACCAATGGTGCTCTATAGCACCTTTGGGACATACTCCAATTGAAATATATGGCAGAACATATTATAGGTTGAGACACTGAGATAATCATCCCAAGCAAGTGAAGAAAATGAACATTGAAGCAAAACCAAATAATTGATCGTTTTCTATTTCAATATTATGAATAGATTATCAGTTCAGAAAATGACATTTGCAAAGATAAAAATGTTTGATCATAAAAAAATGATGACAGCAGCTTTGAATGAAGCTTTCCATCTTATAAGATTGTTTCATAAAGACAAGTTAGTTGCATTCAGCTCGTGTCTTTTTCACAGGTTTTCTATGTAATATTAACCAACAACTGTCTTTATTATAAAGTCAGCAAATTCTTCACAATTTAGCTACTTGTACATGTAAATTGTTAAAATACAATGTTTGTCAGAGAGTGGTTAAAAATTACAATAAACTGTAACCAATATGTTCCTTAGCAACCGACATCCTGTCAAAACATCCATATCTAGTTCTAATTCTTTAGAAAAGCCAATTTTAATAGAAAAGTAAGATTAGAGCCTTAATGTCTAATTAATAATATGATATGACATGGGACATTTCTACTCATCTTTATTTAATTCACTTATTCTGTTGAATTGTTCTGAATTCCCTATAGTAAATAATGTCTTCATAAAATACAACTCTGTCCTGATAATTAAATGATATATATTTTCCTTTTGTTGTTTGCCCTGTGGGTTATTTTAAGGATTACAGTAAATCATAAATACAGATGTACATTTGAATTGAATACCACTAGTAATCAATATTAATAATTAAATACTATATTGCAAATTGCTAGCATTGTCAAATAATAGCCAGATTCAGGTAATAAACTTACGCATTTGGACAAATGTATTTGATATGCGGCTTTGCTATCTGGGTAAATGCCTCAAGCCAACCATGTCTGAAAAACAATATCAAACAAATATTTATGATTGAGAATTTCATAATCGATATAGTAAATCTATGATCAGCATTTTACTCTACTTTATTAGTCCCAAAAAAATATTAAATAATAAAACAACAATGTTCTTTTAAACTTTCAAAATAATTATTTTTCGTACATGTACCATTAGAAAGCTAACTTACCCTGTGTCGCCGAGCCCATGTAAGAATATTACCTGGAAGTACAAAAAAAATATGAGAGGTACAGCAAAATGTAATTTTACATGCATTTTGTCTTTGAGCAGTAGCTGCTGAGCCTAGCCAATAGCCATGCAGCTGGGTCTTTAAATACATCATGGACTTTCAATTAGAGTTGAGCCCATGAATACACGGAGAACACTGACTTGGTTTCAAAAGTCTGACATTGTTTCAAAAGTCAGGTGACAAT
This sequence comes from Owenia fusiformis, assembly GCA_903813345.2. Taxonomy (NCBI): domain Eukaryota; kingdom Metazoa; phylum Annelida; class Polychaeta; order Sabellida; family Oweniidae; genus Owenia; species Owenia fusiformis. The sequence goes on along the minus strand of CAIIXF020000001.1, from coordinate 26,650,686 downwards.
CATAGAACAACAATAAATCTTTATGAACTCGCCTAGAATTCTGAATGCAGAATCCATTCTCATGGGGACGTTTACAGAGTGTAATTACTTATGGAAACTGTCAAAAATAGTAATTACATAAGATGTCAGTTTAACCCAGATGATATGACGAATCACCCATGTGAATTCATCTTCATTTATTCACTGTCAAGTACTAGATATAGTGGTTTTAGTGGCAAACTCAAGCCTGTTGAAACATAGACTTCTAAATGCAATACACCTTCAATTTAAAAAGAACAATACATGGCGAAATATTGATTAGAGATACTGACAAATCTGAGCTATCGACTAGAATTAACTAGAAAAACAGCAACTCCACGGAGTAGCACATCCCACCAAACAAAACATGTTTTGGTAAATAGCGGCCATATAAAATTTGAGCCGAATCTATCCACTAGTATTTGAGTTGTCAAAGATTATATTTTTGCCTTTAAAATTTGAATGAAATCCGTCAACAGGTTTTTGATTTGAGTTATCAAAGATAACGTTTTTTTACGAAAATCCAAACCAAATCCATCCACTAGTATTTGAGTTATATTTTTTCAGAAAATTAAGCCACCATTTTGAATTTAGTGGCCATATTGAAAATTCCTTCTCGAGCAGAGGTCCCACACCCACAAGGCATAAGCCTTATACAATTTGAATGAAATCCATCAACTGGTATTTGAGTTATTGTCCAGACATATGAACGGACCGACCAATGGACGGACGGATGAACGGATGGCTTTTCTATATCCCCTTGAACTTCGTTCGTTGGGATAATAATGCGTAGCGTCCTAACATTTTTGAATATTATAATATAAGGCAAATATTCCCTTATAACATCTTTTTATATTCAACTAGCAATATTTTCTGATTCAGTTGAATATATTATGCAGTTTGATTTCATCAGAAGGGCGGTGTACATGTACATTATTTTGAATGCCACCTAGAACATAATTTGAATGCTACTTTAATGGAGCATATTTTTTAAATGCTACTGAGTTACTCACTTCGAGAGCCATGTTAGATTTTGAAACTTATGACTCTTAAACGGGGAAGTGGACAGCTGATTAATAGTGACCTTTGAAATCGAATTAAGTGGATCAGCGGCCTACTTTTGTTCTCTAACTATGTTATACATCATTATCATCCTTCTGTGCAAGTATTGGAGCGCTGAAGTACTTCCTTTTTGATCAAGACTTGTAATTGTTAGTCGAGTGAATGTTTTTACTGCCAAATTCCAATATGGTGTTTTCTGCTCGGACATTTTCGTAAATCTCCGGAGGTTGTCCAAACCTAATTAATTCTCAAAATTCATTTCCTTCGTTGCGTATCTCTCTCCTAGCAAACCGCCATATTGGAAATAGCTCTAAAAAACATTCACTCGATGAACAATTTATAAGTCTTGATCGAAAAAGTACTTCAGCGCTCTAATACTTACACGGATTGATGATACTGATGTAATACACAGTTAGAGACCAAAAGTAAGCCGCTGATCGACTTAATTCGATTTCAAAGGTCACAATCATTCAGCTGTCCAAATGCTCCGTGGGAAAGCAATTATATCAAAATCCAAATAGCTTTCGCAGGAAGTCACTACTGAGAACATATTTTGAATGCTACATAGAACATACTGGTAAGTATAAGTAATTCATGTTCGCAAAATATTTCAAAGGATTTATTTGAATGCAGAATGAACAGTAGCCCAGTCAATAATGGCTCGATAGTTCGCGATCATATATATTCTTAGATTTTTGGCACACAGACTAATATGGACATTCTAAAAATTTTGATCCGCATTGCCAAGCGCGGTTTGCACTCCTTCTTGGTGAAAATCCAAGATGGCCGCCAAAATTGCCGACAATTACATAATATTCATTTGATAATTTTTTTCATTTCTTTTTTTCTATAAAATGTGGTCAATTAGTATTTTTCAACATCAATTTATAATATTTCTACCCTGAAAAATATTTAAATTATCAAAAAAGAAGATTTTGGTTGTTCATTCCCCCCATTTTTAAGATTTCGTCCAAATTTTCGATAAATCATTAAAATACCGTATTCTCTGTAATTAGCGCCCAGGGCGTTTAGAAAATTGAAAATACATTATTTAGACCATTCTAATAAGCGCCCATGTATGAAAGAAATCAGAAATCCCGAGGAATTTCATGTATGGCAATTTTTCTTGACAAGAATGCATTTTCTTCAACATATTTTTATAATAATATGACAAGTGCTGTTATTGGAGAGAATACGGTAAAGATCGCTTAGACAATATTGACAGTGGTTGAAGACCCGTCTATGTCTAATTTATTTCCGGCACGCCCACTTTGTCATTATCGCCGATTACCTTCAATATTTCCACTAGAGACTGCTGGATATCGATCTTAAGTTATACATTATTTCTAATTTGATGAGAGATCATCATTATTCGTGCAAAAGTCGTGTAAAAGTCGAGAAACATTAAAAAGAAACCAGAAAGTTCACGACCTTGACATGCGCAGAACATCTGCGCAGTAGCTTTTGAAATTTCTGAATGCCGATAAAGAACAATTCCTTCATTCAATATGGATTATTATGATTCCTCGATGTTTCTTGAACTTTGTGAAGCGGGGTGGGCGCTTATTAGAGAGTGGGCGGTAATTACAGAGAATACGGTATGTACATTTCATATATACTGTAGTACTGTACCTATCATATCTCTATCCTTTTTTCATCAGAATATATTAGGTTTGTATGTTTTAGTAGAAACTGATTCCTTTCCAAACAATATTTAAATAAACACATAATGAAGAATGTCTCTCATAGCGCCACCTATTGGTGAAATTGTTCAAAATCAAAACTGTGCTTTATAATATATTGAACTGTTGAAGGAAGATTTGATCTGTATCATGTACCATGCATAATAAAAAACTATTCTTTAGTATTATTTTATAGTAGAATGCCAACTCTAAGATGTAAACCATATAAATTTGGGGGGGGGGGGGTAAATAGGGGGTATCTTGCATCTTATATGGGCCTAGTATTACCATATTTAAACCCTTAGTTATTCTAATGAATACTCTCCATTGCAGGCACACAATGATGTGCATACTAGACTAGCCTTCAAGCTGGTACATGGTACATCTTCATGGGAAACACTGCTTCTGACAACCACACTAATGGTTGACTAGCATCAGCCATCTGCTTTAAGGTAGTCCTGTATGGCTTCTGAGAGTTGTCTCTTGGCTCTGTTCTCCAGCCCCAGTTCTTTGGAGATGGAATGATACCCGGGGAATGATAGGACTTGGTTTGTTAAACTGACCCCAGATATGCACACCTTGGTACAATGCTCCCTTGCAGTGTTGCATTAAGGCGTCAGCTGTTGGAGGAATTTGGTCAATAATGAAGTAGTCTTCTGTAAAAATGTATTCTTCCTTGCAGTGTTGATTGAGGTGTCATTGCTGAATTTATCATACAGCAACATAACTTTAATAAAGGATCATCTATTAGACTGAGGATTGCATTCATCAGTTGTAAAAATGAGTTTCATCTGTCCCATGCTATAATTCTGCCCCTGCTTCCATGAAATCCAGGTGTAACTTGTCAATGAGTGGAATAATGGCAGACATAGACTTTTTGAGGCCCAATGGAATTCGCCATTTCATGTGCTGCCAAGTACCTGAACTGTCTCCCCTTTGTCAAATCCAACTCATATTGGTGCCTTCAGAAAAAATGTGTTGATTGTGTGCAAGGTTATTTGTCTTTGGTGGATTGTTTTTGTGGATTGACACATGACATCCTGATCAAAGGTTGCTAGAAGTCTTTTTCGTTCATGAATAATTATATTGCTCACATTTGCAGTAAGGATTTGAAACAGTTCTCTCTTGTTTTACTCCAAGCACAAACAATCTTGCCAGTTTCTAGGTAGGGAATTTTCAGGATAAATATGCCTCCTTTTACTGTTTCCTCTCTTAATTCTTATACCAGACTCTAAACTGTTACATGTAGTTTCATAACTGTCCAAAACAATGTCTAGATGGTATGATTTCGTTCATGTCATGTGCCTTGTTGTTTTAATCAATGTTTAGTTTCCCTTATTGAATTCACCAAGCACTGATTGGTGTGTTGCATTAAATTGGTTCATGTCACGGATAAAACTGGTAGCCACCTTGACTAGTTTGTGTGATTGAGTATAAAAAGGCATGGCAACAACTCAGAAAGGGTGTCTTTGTATAGGCTGAAGTTGCCCTCTCAAAAGTTTAAGATCCATTACCATCGACCAGAACTTAAATTGGGAAGAGCCATTCAGCTGGGACTGTTTTTCACCCAGTCATCCAACTCAAACTGAGGTTATTCATCGATATCACAGCACAAACAATGTGTCTCACAGGCTTTTTTGTCAAGAATATAAAGACTACAGGCAGAAATATGATGTTCTCTGCAAGTTAGTGCGAGTTGGTTAACTTTGATAAAGGAATCAGCTGTACCAGATGTGGCTATGCCAGCTTGAGAGAGGGAGATTATCCATCCAAGTATTCTCTCATAGATTGCCCAAGATGTGAAATGCTCCCATCTCAGTGTGTATTCCACCAAGTATCCTTATCAGCTTCGTTTTTTCTCCCATCTCTTGCCATTGTCCACTATTACTGCTTGAACAGTGCAAAGAGGGGCTGTTCAGCAGCAAGTACAGGTGTTTGGTCTGGGTTGATATAATTTGTTGACTTTATACACGTCAACATGAGAGACAATGAATATTAGACTTTAAACTGACTTCAATATAACTAAAATGAAGAAAATTGTAATACAGTTCTGTTATACTTCAGAGTGCAGAAACACTCAGAAAATCAAGATGGGTGACATGCTTCAATATATACCCACAAACCTTATCCCCACTTACATACCCCCTCCCCCTTCATATAACTCTCATTTCTACTTTCTACAACTTACATGTTGTTGAATCTAGAAACACTAACATTTTTATTCCAGATAACAGTTACTTAAGAATAAGCAAATTCGGTCAGCATGAATAAAATAATAATAATCATTAATTTATGTTTCAGTTTGATGCATATACCTATAGGTGGGGCTGCACAACACTCTTCTTTATTGATTATAATGAAATATTTTGACAGATATATGTTGAATGTTATCACTAAGCATTGATAAAATATAAACTTGTCAAATTTTATTGAAAAGAAGAAGTGAATAAGGGAATTGTTTATTATTTTGACGTTAATTTTGGTATAATTTTATCAAAAGGTGGCGCTGTAAAAGCAATTTCTTATATTTATACTTAATAAAGAACTGTTTGGTGGGAATATTATTAAATAATAACTGAAGACACTAATTTATCACATTTTATTGAAATAAAAGCAGAAAAAAAAATTATCAAAAAAATATTCTTATTTGACGATTATTTTGGCGGCCATCTTGAATTTTAACCTCGAAGGAGTGAGAATCGTGCTTGGCAATGCGTATTGAGATCTTTAAAATATCCATATTAGTCTGTGTGCCGAAAATCTAACATTTTCATTACAGATAACAGTAAATTTAAGAATAAGCAAATTGGGTCAGCATGAATAAAATAATAATCATTAATTTATGTTTCAGAGCAGTTCAATGCATATATACCTATAGGTGGGGCTACCCAGCACTCTTCTTTATTGATTATAATGAAGTATTTTGACGGATATATGTTGAATATTATCAGTAAGCCTTGGTAAAATATAAACTTGTCAAATTTTATTGAAAAGAAGTAGTGAATAAGGGAAATGTTTGTTATTTTGACGTCAATTTTGGTATAATTTTATCAAAAGATGGCGCTATTAAAGCAATTTCTTATGTTTATACTTAATAAAAAATTCATTTGGTAGGAATATTATTAGATAATACTTGAAGACACTAATTTATCACATTTTATTGAAATAAAGGCAGTAAAAAAAATTATCAAAAAAATATACATATTTGACGATATTTTTGGCGGCCATCTTGAATTTTCACCATGAAGGAGTGCGATTCGCGCTTGGCAATGCGGATCAAAATTTTTAGAATGTCCATATTAGTCTGTGTGCCGAAAATCTAAGAATATATATGATCGCGAACTATCACCATGTTAGAAACCCATTAGTGATTTGACTACAGGTAAAATCACTTCAAAAATTGTGCACTCTATCCTTGAGATAAAAGTCTGAGGTGGTCTCATCTCTAGTTTGAAAACCCACCGTTTATTATTATTCGCACTGTATATCAAAGCAAATGCAAATTCAACTGTATCAAACTCAGTGAGAAATAATGCATGACAAGGAGACTGAGACTGATAGAGCCCATGATCAGACAAAAAACTAAAAAGTTCTGTGTAAATCTTACCGTGGCAGTATGTTTGCTAGAAGCTAACTTAGTCGGTGAACTCATTTTTTTCCTAGAAGAATTGGCACCCATGCACCACGAGATTGCAACTATTATACATATAAATGGTAATCCCACTAAAAGATATGACTTTAAGCCCGAAATGATGAGAGCAAAGCTTTATTTCTGCAGATGATCGACTTCCGGTTAAATATGCGCGCATGACTGGTATCACTCCACTATTGATTTGCCGATTCACTTCCCCAACAACTCCCACAACTACTTGAAGTATTGACATTTTGCGTTTCGAAAGGTTGTCAGTAGTTTATAAAAAGCTGAATTTTATCTAAAAAAACACTGATCCAGCTTAATTTCAACCCCAAGATTTCAATACACAAGTACTTATGGGGTTGATAATTGAAAAATTAACCCCACATTTATTGGGGTACCACAATCAAACCCACTGTTAGCATATTCAATGCTAGTTCAACAAGTTAAACCCAATATCTGGTTTATTTATTCATTTGAATTATCTTGAGGCTAGATATTTGGCTTCCATGTTATACATTCATCGGCGGGAACTTTGGATCAGTTTAAACCAATTTCCCTCAGTAATATGTGACAGATACTTGAGAGTATATCAAAGGATATCAACATGCTGGACCAGGTACAAAGGAGAGCAGCCAGATTTGTTACCAAATGTCACCCTAGGGAACCAGGCTGTGTCACCCAAGCTCTCCAACACCTGCAGTGGGATCACTACAATCCTGTAGGTAGGCTTCTAGACTTTCCCTCTTCTACAAAGGAACTCACAACTTAGCAGCCATCACTATACCCACATACTTCAGCCCTCAAATAAACACAAATACTAGACAGTTCCATCCATCCAATTTCATTCAACCAGCTGTCAGAACGGATGCATACAAGTTTAGTTACTTTCCAAGGACAATAGTAAAATGGAACACTCTACCCAGTGATATTTTAGACAGTAATAGCCTATCCAGTTTTAAATCTGTCAGCAAGCAGCTTAACAATTAAGCTCAGTTGTATTTTAGCAATAGGTCTATGGTACATTCTTAAAATTTGTTTTTGTTTTATACAAATGATTTTTGAATATGGCCTACTTTTCTACGAACGGGAGCATCCACCTTGGGGAAGATGCCTCCTTAAGTGGAGAAGTGTTGCATGATTTCAATGTACATTTTAAAATGAGCTGTAAACCATAGATCTATTTTTTAAATGTTAAGGTTCAAATTGTATTCTATTCAAATTATATCACTGTTAAACTATATATCTGCTTTAAATGGGCTTATAAGCCTTTTGCGGATTATTGATGTAGATGTAGTATAATAATATTAACCATCAAACCATCAATCGATGCCACTTAACAACATCAATGGGTTAAATGTTCATTCACAAGTGTAAATATGGCTATTCTGATCCGTTTATGGAGTGTATTTTCAAATCAGCAATTTATGTCGTGGTTGCAAAATAAACTGTTATTGAATAAATTCCAATAAATAGTGAATACCCATATAACTAACCCACAGAGAACTATTGACATGTGATTTGTATTGGTTTTACTGTTTTTACCTTCACTAAAACCATGGGCTCTATCACCATTTACAAACAGTTCTGTGTAAATTACCCTGGTATTTAAATTGGGCGTAAGTGACTCAATAGAATATTAGAGAGGGGGGGGTGACTTACTCCCCATGGGTATCTAGTACTATTTACTTCGTGAATCGGCAAATTAATAGTAGAGTAGTACCACGTTCCTGCCTACCTGATAACACTGAACGAAACGGGAGATTTGTAAATAGGAAGTTGCAAAAAGTTGAGTTTATGGATTTTGTCCTATATTAACCATGACTATACACGCCTGATTAAGTTGCATCATAAAAAAATAAACTAAAACATATTTTATACATTTAATACAGACGTACTTGGTGATTTGGAGATAATTGCAGAAGGTAAACTGGAGTTGATCTGATTTCAACATTTTTTTCATTTTTTCTTTTGACTCACTGTTTCACTGGTCATTTTTTTGATACTGAGAGGCTAGGCCAATTGCCACGACTCAGTGGTTTCCTGTGTGGGGGTCCTACAAACACATAACACTGTCTTATGTAGAAATCAGCAACTAAGTTTCAGAATAACACAATTTGAGCTTCTCACCATCGAAGGGAATTCCTGTCATGTGACACAAGTGTCGTCATATAACTAAACCAAGGCAGCACCAAATCATATTCAGAGCGTTCTTTAATTGCTTTTGGAATTCCCAACTGTCCAGTTGATCATTTATTTGTTCCTGAGATTGACACTGTATGTAGGAGTCGGTATCTGACAGTTGCATAGATGAACATGGCCATTCAACTAGAGTTGAGTCAGTTGAGTTGAGATGAATAAATCTGATTCACGTCTCTAATGCAAAAATATAAAGAGGTTCTCTTTTTGTGCTCCTATCAGACACTGCCTCTAAGGAATGCAACTGTGCGGGTCTTTATGTATCAATAAGCAGACAACATGGATTAAACTTACCATATTCTATGGCCACTTAGTGTGGCCACTTATATAAATAAGACTCGCATGATATTTATTCTTTTTTATAGCGAAATAGAATTTCTCTGAGTTCCACCATTTTCCCGTCGACTAGGCTGCCATATATATGTAAGCTTATTGAGAACAGACAAAAATGGGACGACTTCTATTCTAAATGAAAAAGTTTCAATATCTCATCAACAAGACAATCCTTTACCATTTCAATTCATGAAATATTAACTTGACGATTTTAGATTATACTTAAATTTATTGAACCCAGGCTAGAAATTTTACAATAGTTCACAGTGTTCCAGATGGAAATACTTCTAGCCAAGAATTGGCTAGAGACTCGAGTAAGGTTAAACGGACAAATGGGAGTTTGGGAAACGTAATTATGATTATATTATTTTTGCCATTTGGACAAAACCAGGCAGAAAAGTAACTTAGATCACACCAAACTTCGAGTTGGGGTGACGGGTGCATGTATATTTTATTTGCAGTCACTCTTCATTTCATGAAATACATTGAAAGACCTAAAAATCCCCTGTAGATTAACGACATGTATTTGACCATCAATTCAGCACTATCAATTAGATGTATCTTTCAGACCAAGAAAACTATGAGAATTTTTAGTACCCATCAAATCAGTTTAATTTCCAAGCAGTATTTACCATTCTTAATTGAAACCCACAGTTGTCTATTTGGTCAATTAAATAATAAAAGGTCTGATTGGACATGTTTATTTGGTTATTTGGTCACAATAGAATTAAAGTTAAACCTGTCTTAGTGAACACCTCTCTCTAGTGAACACCTTTGTCTAATGAACACCCCATCTATGTACATACTCCACTGACGTCTGTATTTTTTTGTCTTTCTGTAGTGAACTTCTGCCTAAAGTTGTGGCTCCATAGGTGTTCACTGTACACAGGTTTTACTGTATTTAAATGTGTATTTCCATATTTACAGCAATCTTATATGACAACTATTGTATTCTATTTAGACAAAGGTGTCAGGTGCAATGGGGAACCAACTGACAGGTATAGCACCATCCCAGATTCAACCAACAGACTTTTACCTCACTGATGTAGTGGACTATGAGTTTGACACTAGGTAAGAAAACCATTGCATTCATTTGTACTAAGTTATCTACATGCATCTGTTCATGATGCAGTCCTCTTTGGAACTGAAATGAAGCTTATCCATTTGACCTGGATGTAGTCGGCTCAAATAGTAACCAAAGGCATTAAGTCTTGGTAGTACAAGGCCTAGTATGTTGAGAAATGAATAACTGTTACTTTAGGAGCCTAAAGTTAGATATAATTTAATCACATGTTTTGATATATTTTAGCCTTGGTAGCACAAGGTTCTTCAAGGTGGCTCGTGCCCGTTACAAGGAAGGCCTCGCTGTTGTGAAAGTATTTGTCATACACGACCCATCTCTTCCTCTCAAGTCACACAGAGAAAAGCTAGAAGGTATGTAAATATTGTATGTATTGATGTTTTACGCGTTTTCTGATGGAAGAAACAAGAGCTCTGGTCAAAAACAAGATATTTTTGATTAACATTATGATCTATAAGCTAACATATTTCTCTCCCTAAGTGTTTCATCTCATTTTTTGTAACACTGTCACTGCATCTTATTCCTTGGTAAGGGGCAAATTTAAAGATCTTGGAGACTTTGCCTTTCAGACTATTTAACATATGGTAATGGAATTATTCTATGGCTGAATATCAGGAAAATAAGCAAGAGTATGACAAAGATAATCTTCGGAGGCCATATAAATATATTTAATTTAACAGAAAATGTTTTAGATTCAGTTCTTTCCTCATTTACCAGGCTCATATATCAAGTTTAACTATTAAAAAACTTTATCTGAAGATCAAACCATACTCTCTTTTACTCTTTATTTGAAAACTATTTGCAGAATTACGGGCAAGACTCGAGAAAGCATCAAACTGCCTGCCATTTCAGAGAGTAACGGTATGTTCTACATGTAGTAGTATTTCTCTTTCGCTGTAAGATTTTATTTAGGTTGATTGTTCAAAGTTACTTTGTATCATTGCCTTTTGTTTATTTACATATGCAATCTTCGATTTAATTCAGTCATTTGATATATTTCTATATTATTCCATATAATTTTGGAAATAAAATGGTTAGGACTAATTTTTTGGAGGCTTGATCATTGTAAAGCAACTACAATCATTGGAACATTGTTATTATGTCACCGCTACCACCAACTTTTTTGTGGACAATGTTCAGCTATCTGTGTTTTGCATTCTGCGTTCAGCAGTGTGCATCTATGAAAAATGGCTGGTGGTGACATTTTCATGTTAATGTCTTGTTGTTTATTGTAGTTGTCTGACAAGGCTAGTTTGCTGTTCAGACAGTATGTCAAGGACAGTCTTTATGACAGGATCAGCACTCGCCCCTTTTTCAATAATGGAGAGAAACAGTGGATAGCCTTCCAGTTACTGTGTGCTCTCAATCAATGCCACAAACTTGGAGTAAGTATGTAGATTCAAACAAGAGATTAACTTTAAAAGCGTTTCCTTCAAGATTTACGATGAGGTCTAATTTGAGTATATTATAACACCCTCAGCTATCTGAGGGAAATTTGAAACATTAAAATGTATTCTAGGTTGACTAATGTATATCTTTAATGTAATAATAATGCAATGTAATGTATATCTCTTAGAACTACGGTAGTTTACATACAGTAAGACCTGTGAAAAAGAACATCTTTGGTACCTTAAAAAGGGAATCACCAGGGAGGTTAACCACCAACAGTGTATATTAGATATACTTAGTAGTGTAAAATGCAAGTAAACGTTGTTACTGATGCAATACTTAATTTCTGCCTGTATGTTTTAAAGGTTTGTCATGGTGATATCAAATCTGAGAATGTCATGGTTACGGGATGGAGTTGGGTTCTGTTGACTGACTTTGCCAGTTTTAAGCCCACCTACCTACCTGAAGACAACCCATCAGATTTCTCCTACTTCTTTGACACATCTAGAAGGAGAACCTGCTACATTGCCCCTGAAAGGTAAGGCCAAGCTATAAATGTTTAATTAAGGAAGGTGGAGTAGAAGGAGTAATTTGGTTCATTAACTTATTTCAAAAGTTGTCTTACTTTGCCTTCCTTAATTGCCATCACTTTAACATTATATGAGGATGTATCTATAAATGGTCATAAAATGTCTCTAAAACAATACTTTTGAAATATTTAATTGATATGAAATATGTTTCATTTTATTTATTTGCCTAATGATGGAGATTTCTGTTACATTATAACTAGTTGAGTTATGGTTGCTACGGTAACATAGACAATTGCAATGTAGTTATTGTATTTTATTGTTGTATATCAGGTTTATAGAGAGTAGTTGGAGGACTGATTCAGGTGATCAAGGCGGAAACATAGACCTAACTACCAGTGTAGTTAAGAAAGGGGACCTCACTCCCTCCATGGATATTTTCTCTGCAGGGTTAGTACATGTTTGGTCCATTTTGTGTACTGTATGCTATTATACTAATTATTTTCCAAGCTTACACAATGAAACTCTGTATAATTCTGAGCTTTTAAGTCATTATCATGTCACCGCCAAGGATTTTTTGTGATTTGTGATCTGTGTTTGGGATTTGACAATTGTTACACTGTTTACACTGTTGTGTTGCCATTTTTCATGTAAATGCCTTATGTCAAGAAATGTCAACAATAACTTACAATTATTTGAGAAAAGGTTCCACTTAAAGTATAGCATTATGTGTCTCTGGCTGAACATCATTCAAAGCCTTATGTATTACATAGTATGTTTTCTTCTGCTTCTTTAGGTGTGCTATAATTGAACTATTCACAGATGGGACAGCTCCATTTGACCTTGCACAGCTACTGTCATATAGGAGTGGGGAATACAGCCCTTGGAAGATACTGGAGAAGATAGAAGACTCTAACATAAGGGTATTTGCTTGCTATGTATATTTGTACATATGATACACTTGTTCTGACATCAAAGATAGAAAGATTCAAATAAATTGATTACACATTTAGGAAAACCAATTTTTTCCTTTACAATTAATGTAATATGGCATTGTTCCTATATCAATCAATTGACTTAAAAAGGAATAAGAAAAATGTATGAAACAACTTTTCGAAAAATCATGTCAATCTTAACCTGAACTGTTGGACTGTGGAATGATGAGAGCAAAATATTTAAAAATTTTGACAATTTAATCTAAACTTATCTCTACCCCTTCTACTCTTTAAAGGAACTGGCGAGGCACATGATACAGAAAGATCCGAACCACCGCCTCTCAGCTGAGGAATATCTCATACAACAGAGAGGCAAAGCCTTTCCTGATACATTCTACACATTCCTGAAGTTATACATCCAGAGATTCGCTAGTACGCCAATAATGAGTCCAGATGCTCGCATCATGAGGTGACCAGATTTGTTGTTGATATATGTATAATAATAATGAACAATTTTTGCAATAGTTCAGTTCCATTCATTAAGTTAGTTTTGATTTGTTTTCACAAAAATAAGCAGTTAATGGACCACAAGAATAATATTACATAGAAAATACATTTATATTTTAGAAACTTAACTTTTAGTGAATTTCAGATAGTTTGTATAATGTACAGTAAAGCTGTAATTCTGAGAGTATCTGTCATGTTGTTTTTTATATCAATTGTTCAAAACAAGTGTGACAGAAATGCATAAAAGCACAAGAGCCTACACAGTTATTAGCAAACAGCAAACAATCTAAATTATACAAAAGTTAGCTCTCAAACATATGTTTGAATTTTTTAATACAATATTGTATCCCAATCCTTTGATTGTTTGTTTTTGCAGAAACAAGCACACACTCTCTTAATAAATTACATTTTTCTTACTTACAGAGTTAAGAAAGACTTGGACCTGATTAAAAAAGAATTGAAGTTGGTATCATCATCTGGAGAAACAGAGAACACAAGTCTTGTTATTCTTGTGTCTTTGCTAACATCAAATCTTAGAGACTTAAATGTAAGTACATTTTTACATCTAAAACAAATCCAGGTTTAAATTAAGTATAAAGAAATGCCAAAACCTGCTTATAAATAGCAGTACTAGGAATAAAACTGATAAATGTTTTAAAGATTTTACTTGGAGTTGAAATCTAAAATTTACAATTTGTGCAGTTTTCCTTTGCAATTTTGTTTTTCCCTGCCAGTTCTCACCTCTGAAGGTGTTAGTTTGTTGCTAAAGCAACCAGACCTGACATAACACAAATTTGCTTTCAGTACTGCAGCTCATAAAATATATTCTCATCAGAACTGGATAAACTTTTTTAGATTTTACTGGGAGTTGAAATCTAGAATATGCAATTATTGCAATTTGTGCAGCTTTTCTTCGCTATTTTTCCCTGCCAGTTCTCAACTTTAAAAGTGTTAATTTGTTGCTAAGGCAACCAGACCTGACTTTACCCCAAATTTGTTTTCAGTACTGCAGCTCCAAGTTGGATGCCCTTGATGTGTTGAAACAGTTGTCTGAGTATCTACCTCCTGTCATCATCATGGACAGATTAGTGCCATATATGGTAAATATAAAAAAATCCACCTTAAAAAATATCCTCATCACAGTTACAGTTGAATTTAGTTTGTTTGACAACAAGAGTTCATTTTTCTGGGTTTCCCTGGTTTTCAAGATTCCTATAATTGCTTTGTATTAGAATTCTGATTGATTTCTGAGTTCTCAAGGTAATGTATACTACATGTATGTACACGTTTTAAGTACAAAATGTGAATAAACTAAAAAACTTTTATAAACTAAAAATATACTTTATAAAATCTTGAATTTATTAAAAAGAAAGAGAGGTTCAGATGCAATATTAACATACAATCCATTCTTTTTTATTTAAATTGAGGGCCTGCTTATATTGCATTTACCGTGGTTCCCTTTCAGTTGCATCTGATCCAAGAGCAGTACCCCAGAGTTGCATTGCATTTATTGTGGTTCCCTTTCAGTTGCATCTCATCCAGGACCAGTACCCCAGAGTTGCATTGCATTTATTTGGTTCCCTTTCAGTTGCATCTGATCCAGGACCAGTACCCCAGAGTTATATTGCGTTTGTTGTGGTTCCCTTTCAGTTGCATCTCATCTAGGACCAGTACCCCAGAGTTGCATTGCATTTGTTGTGGTTCCCTTTCAGTTGCATCTGATCCAAGATCAGTACCCCAGAGTTGCATTGCATTTATTGTGGTTCCCTTTCAGTTGCATCTCATCCAAGATCAGTACCCCAGAGTTGCATTGCATTTATTGTGGTTCCCTTTCAGTTGCATCTGATCCAGGACCAGTACTCCAGAGTTGCATTGCATTTATTGTGGTTCCATTTCAGTTGCATCTCATCCAAGATCAGTACCCCAGAGTGAGAGCTGCAGCACTGAGGACCATAACACAGTGCCTGGCTAATATCAAAACTCTGCCTGTAAATGATGCCAATATATTCCCCGAGTATATTCTTCCTAACTTGGTAAGCTATATTTTTCCCCATATTAATGGCCAAATCTTCAGTTGAATATTTGACGATAGTTGCGCTGTAAGAAAAATGGCAACTTTATGTTATATGTACATGTATAGTACATACATAATATAGTACTATTTCCAGTATGTTTTGATCTCAGATTTTATCTAGGCTGCATGATATTGTGGCATTTGTTATCACTGGGCACTTAAGTGAAAGAATTGTATTATCTATCAATTCTTTTCAAGCAACATTTGAGTCTTAATTGTTAATAATTTGTAAGTTGAATTATAAATAGGCAATTCATTTTTCGATTATTATTTCTTAAGAATGTCACATGATATTTCTTTACGCAGAGTAACTTGGTGCAGGACCCAGTGGTGATGGTGCGTGTGGCTTATGCTGAGAATATTGCCCTCTTGGCTGAAACTGCCCTAAGGTAAGCACTTTGTCATAGTTTTTATCTCTTGGTTGAAATTGCCTTAAGATACTAGTAAACATTAGTTAATAGTTTCTTGGCTGAAAGTTCCCTCAAGTAAACATTCATTTATTCTTTGCTCTCTTGGCTAAACAACCATCAGATAAAGATTTGTTAATTATTGCTCACTTGACTGAAGTTGCTATAAGATAAACACCCCCATAAACACCAGTTTATAGATTGCTCTCTTGGCTGAAATCACCATCAGATGAACACTTTATGCATTGCTCTCCTGACTGAAATTGCCCTCATAATTTAATGTTATGTTTTACCAGATTCCTTGAAATAATCCAGTTAGAGATGCCAAGCAAATCTACCCATGAGAGTAATGGCATGTTGTCTCAACAACAGATTAGCTATGATATTGAACTTCAAGCTCTACATGAACAGGTTTGTCTCTGAACATAGTGATACTTTCCCTCTCTTTATATTTCGCTCATACATTGTCTTTCTGTTATGCTTTCCTATTTATTAGTAGTATATATTAGAGGTGTCAAATATTAACCGGTTAACCACCGATAATGCCTTGACCGGTCTGTGTTTTTATGGGTGGTTAGTTGACCGTGTATAATTCTGTTATTTCCCGCGCTTATATTGCATGCTAATCTGTTTGGTTTTAAAGTGTCTGTTTCACATAAGCTACTCATACATGTCATAAGTCCGATAACTCCTTACAAACATCCAATCAGCAACTTTAGTCCCTGCCACATTGCTTTCCCGCGCTTACTTTGCATTTTAATCTGTTTGTTTTTCAAGCGTCAGTTTCATGTGAGCTACTCATACATGGGATAGGTCCTATACCTCCTTACAAACATCCAATCAGCAACTTTAATCCCTACCACATTGCTTTCCCGCGCTTACTTTGCATGTTAATCTGTTTGTTTTTCAATTTCATAAACAAATTACATGCATTTTTTAATTCGTCAGTTTTTTATTATTGTTGTCTATCAACTTCGCCAAAATGTCAAAGGTCAAAGCCTCGCTTTGGTAGTGAGAAAATTAAAATTAAAATAAACACTAATCAGCTGCAATTCTCGTTGTTATGGTGCGTCCGTGGAGATGCCAAGGGTAAACCAGTGTGGTAAGTAATTTAGAGGTACGGTAGTCAGGTAGTGTATGAATAGAATAGAGTAAAGCTTGACGAACGTAAAAAATAAACGCTGATATATCATTTTTCCGAACATGAAGATTTCATTTGAAATTATCAGTTCAAATTTCCCGCCGGTTAACTGATTTTAACTGGTAAAAACACCCGGTTAACCGGTTAATGCTTAAGCAGTTAATTGACACCACTAGTATATATGTACTGACTTGTGCATACACACAAATTAAGATCCACAACAACCAACACAAATATAACAAATGACCCAATCCATTAATGTCCTCGATTGTTTTCATGATTTTTAATACATTTTTGTCACAACTCCTAATTTGCAGGTTCAGCAAAAGGTCGTCCAGCTACTCAGTGACCCTGACAATATTGTGAAAGAAACACTGCTGCAGAATGGTATAACTCAGCTATGTGTCTTCTTTGGAAGGCAGAAAGGTGTGTGAACAGTTCTAAAGTGTATGTTGTACAGTGTATTCCCTTTATTCTGCCCAACTTTCAATGCATTTATAAAGAACTTCACTTTTTAGCTCACATGGTGACACTTGGTTTATTTTTGGCTTAGCATGGAATTTCAAAAGATCTCTTTGGTTTAGTTATTAGAAAGTCATACAGTACTAACTATAATAGTTAAACAAATACAAGTACTTCATGATGTCTCTTTTATGTTTGTTACTGTGTTACTTTAAATTATTAGTTTTAATGATAATCGTTAAATTATACCTTTGAAACATAGTTTAGAAGATGAAGATTGTTGACTTCTATTCAATATCATTTTATCAATATTTTATGTTGATGTTTTTTTTCAGCCAATGATGTGCTTCTGTCCCATATGATAACATTCCTCAATGATAAGGTATGCTCTAATTTCATTTTCTTTTTTAATTGTATTTAAATTTTTTTGTTAAAATAACAATAGTAACTGGGTTTTTTTATATCCGGTTGTTTACTTTAATGAGTTTCCACATTTTTTATTCCAGTTTGATTGGCACATACGAGGAGTCTTCTTTGACAGTATAGTAGGAGTGGCAGCATATGTTGGCTGGCACAGCTCAGGCATCTTAAAACCCCTTCTTCAACAGGGCCTCAGCGATACAGAGGAGTTTGTCATCCAGAAGGCTCTCTCTGCTATGACGTCACTTACAGAACTAGGACTGTTACAGAAACCAATCTTGCATGAGTTCATCGTGGAAGTTGTGCCATTTTTATGTCATCCTGTGAGTTTATTTCATAAATTGCTAAGGAATTTTATTGTTGGATTGTCTCAAAATGTTACAGTTTTGGTTGTTATGGTAACAGTTATCAGGGGTACAGAACAGTCCTGAATATCCATTGTCCAAACTGGGATGGTGTATGTTAATTCACATTGATTTGTGGTTCATATGACGATGCTAAAGATCACTTGATTAATAGTGTATTATGTATTTACCTCTTACATGTAATAACTATTTTGCAGGACACATGGGTGCGCTATGCTGCTGTGGGCTTTATTTCTGCGACTGCGAGATCATTGAACATTGCAGACATGCACTGCAATCTACTTCCACTAGTGAAGCCATTCCTGAAGCAGCAGGTTCTGCAAGTTGGGAAAGAGGTAATATTTAACATGACGACCTTACAATTATAAAAATATAGATTTATTTCTGATAACACATCAAGTAGGTATGTCTGTTGCATATCTTTACAATACCACATGTATTTGTATATCCCATAATTTGATTGTTCACAAGAAAACATTTTATTAGAGTGACAAGGCTTGGGTCATGGGAATTGAACCTGAAATATTTAAGTGCCAGCTGCTTTCTTGAAAGTATACAAAGTGACAAGGACTACCAAGAACATCTTAAAACATTTATTGAGAATATGAGAGAGTAGGTATTGAGAAAGCTAAGAAAACGATATTCTAGTAAGATATATACTAAATTTCCCTTATAATATTTTCTGTTAGGTTGTGTTAATGAATGCATTGAAAGAGCCACTGTCCAGAACAATATATGACTACATACTGAGGAGTCCCCATATAGAGAAATTGTTTGACATACTACAGGAGCGGAAAGTAATGCGACAGATCAGTCGTCAAGGTCATAAGCCAAACTACTCAGATGTTGATGAGGCTGTGGGACAGTTGCTACGGAAGCTCATGTCACAAGGTTTAACTGAACAGGGGGAGGATAAATTATTGGTGAGTTAGAGATGTGTCAAAATATCAGTATCACCAAAGTAGTTTTATTTTGAGAGTTTTATTGATTACAGTAGTTGATGTATTTGATTGATTGTGTTATTTCATAACGTTAAAAATAACATTATAAAATAAATAAAAATAAATAAAAGATAAAATAAATAACGTTATAACATACTTTTTTGTGACTCATGGAACAGCCCCATTTTTACTTATCAATCTAACCATTTACTGTATAACAAGGTGCAAGATATTCTTACATATACAGGGTTTCAAATAACTGATCATTCCAATGATATATAACACTTGGTGTGCCAACACATCGACTACTGGGTTAGATCTCAAAGTGTTCAATGTTTGAGCTCTTTCAAGGTCAAATCGCATTGTATTGCAGGCTTTGAAAGACTTCATGGTGAAACTAAACAGAGCAAGAGCTGGGTAAGTACATCTAGATTGTATATATTTGATGATGTAATTGTTTACTCTCCAACCACCACCAAGTGGCAACAATGTGGAGAAAATTAATTTCATTGTACAAAAGTCATGCAGAATAGTAGGGCCAATTCCTCAAAGTCCATCAAAAATGCAACAAATTATAGATATATCATGCTATTTGCTTTCTTTCATTTTAATGTCACCATCAAGAAGTGGTGACACATTGTGATTTGTAACCATCTCAGAGAGCGTGTCATGTTGTTGGCTTTTCGACTCTGTGCATTGGAAGGGTGTGAGGACATATGTGTTTGTATCTTGTGACTTGTTTTGATCCTATCTTATATCCAGCTCATCTGAAAAGTCAAGCTTTGATGAGGAAGTTGGGGAAGGTAGAGTGAACCTGGCATCAGCAATGATGAAGTCTGTCACCAGAAGACATGCTGAACTCTTCAGACCCAAGGATTATAAAGGAGAAGGAGGTCCAAATGCACAAGTCAGGTTAGAATAATAAACTACTGTTGACCATTTTGGTGAGGTGTTCATGTATCAAATTATAAGCCAATTAGTCATTGAGTTGCCCACTAATGCCTGGGTCACATTTGCTCAGATTCATCGGCCAGCGCCTGGGCGCTTGAGTATTCTGGTCAAAACTGTATACAATTTTGAACAAAATACTCATCAGCCAGACGCTGGCCGATGAATCTGAGCAAATGTGACCCAGGCATGACTCTTTACTTTTGGTTTACACGTGCTCTTATAAAAGCAAATAACGGGTAAGACCATTGCATCATGCACAGGTTTAAAGCTGACATTATCATCCCATTCTCATTTCAGGCTCCACAATGAGCTGACCTTACTGCTAAGCTGCATGATTTCAGGCTACTAACTTGTACCTGTACATAATTAGCTTTTTGTATATACAATTTTTGGTCAATTGAAACTATGAAAGTGGAAGTCATATTTTCTCATTTTCCTTATAAATCCCATCACCAATTATAGTATGCCTTGCCAATTTTATATCCAGGCTATATAATTATGTTCACTTCCATTTCAGAAAATCTGGTAAGAAAAGAGGAACAGTGTCTGAGTTTCAGTCAACAGTTATGGTATGTTCATTTCTTTTTATTGAAATATAAAATATAGTTTTACTCATAAATGAAATCCTTCTAAACCCAGCACTGTTGCTTACAACCCACATCAAAAAATAGTATTTGTTGATGTTAATTCTGGAGGACATTGAAACCCCCATAGTAATACAGTTATTCATGGTACTACAATGAAAGAATTCATTTTGTTTAGCTTGTCCCCTGGCCTTTTTTGAAACAAGTACAATGTATATACATGGTCCATGATATTTGACTTTCATATAACCAAAAATTAATTGTGTCATGCAACTAAAAAGCCACCAAGGTGACATCTATCTATGAAGAGTGTGTTGCATCTCATCTATTTGTTGTATTCCTTTTACTTTCCAGAATGAAGAATGGAAGCACATGTTTGGCTCTACAAGTGCAACAACAGAAAAACCTACTGAGAAACATCCCAAATTAAAAGATGTTGCCTCTCATAAGGAGCCTACATCTCCCACTAAAAAGGATTCTGTGACAAGTGGTAGCCCAAAGGAACATGTTGAAACCACAATTAGTATGTCAAACTTAGAATCAAGTTTGAATGGGACTCCCAAGAAGGATACCAAAGCTACAACCCAAACACATCCAGAAAAATCCATTCAAGGTATTATGTGAACTAAACTATTTAGTATGTGACTTCCCAATTGATGTTTTATTGATCACATAACACATTCACGCAATTACATAAAAGTAGACAATGCATGTTATAAAAAATGAGTTAATATAACTTGCTTTGAATTCCAGTGCAATATTCCCAGTGTAAGATGGAGCTACACAATGTTGTTTATAAAAAACGTGATCAGTATGCAAATGGTATGTCTTGCCGCGATATCCTTGATGTTGCATCATGGGAAAAGCGACCCCCACCCTCTAACTGGAAACCGAAAGGACTTCTAGTTGCACATTTACACGAACACAGACTTGCAGTAAACAGGTATATATAGCCTTCATTTGTTCTTGTTACTGGCTCAAAACTCACATGACACAGAACTTTTTCCTAAATCATTTTCATGAACTATAGTATACATTATATAGATTTGGGACCAGTTGACCAGTTATCTTTATATGAACATTAAAATTTGTTTATGTGGAACACATTTAACTCAAAATAGTGTTCAACTACAAGAAGGTTTTCTGCTCACATCAGGTACCTCAAAACTTTTTTATACTTTAAAGAAAGTGTTCCGCATGTGGAGGCGTTCCTCTTAACAGGTTTCACTGTACATGATCTGTAAACATGAAGCACAAACCAGAAACATTGGTGACCAGATATAAGAGATTAAAATTATTTGACAACACAACATTGTATTCATATTTACAGGATGGAAGTGAGCGATGACCATAACTATTTCACGACATGCTCAAATGATGGCACTGTGAAGATCTGGGAGTGCAGTAGGATGGAAGGCAAGAGTGTCACAAACAGATCAAGGCAGACTTACAGTAAACAAGGTATGCTCCGTACTATAACATTGAAGGCCTCCTTTTTCCAGATAATGCAAAATATTTATATTTAAAAAAACTTTGGGATTTGTTTTATTTACACCTAGTTTCAAAATATTAATTGAATAATTTAAAACATAATAACTGAATAAATAAAACTTATCCCTATGTGTAAATTGGATATTTACCAGAATAGCAAAACTTATTTTCCTTTACAAGGCAGATTAATTACATAGCAGGGTACAAGGTGCAAGGTTCTTTTGTATAATTTGTATATACAGTAAAATTGTTAAATAGAACACCTCTAGAAATGGAACACCTCTGGAAATGAAACACTTTTCAGAGTCCTAAAGACCAATTGACTTAATGTTAAATAAACCTCTATAAGTGGAACATCTTACAAGTGGAACACTTTTTAGAGGTACCAGATGTGTTCCACTTTGACAGGTTTCTGTAATGAGTTTTCCTGCTTCAGGTGGCCAAATAAAATGTGTTCTGTTCTGTGAAAATTCTAATTCCTTGGCGAGCTGTTCCGACAATGGATCTATACACATACTCAAGTAAGTGTTATATTTAATTGATGATATGATGTCATGATGAGATGGTGTCATGATGAGATGCACTACTATGATATCATGATATCATACATTATTGCAACAACCAAAAAACATTTAAGATTCTATTGCAGTTTTATATTTAGGAAAAGATTAAATCAAACCAAATATTCTAATTTTAAAAACTAGGGATATTATACCTTAGACTGGTACCATTGCAATCTAACTGTCAAACCCAGCCAAGTAAATAGCCTGCCCATAAATGGCTCTATACCCTACAATTTTACAGCATTGAGTCAGGCTCTACAAAGATCACAGCCCCACACACCCGCAATGTTGACATCTCAGAGGTTGGCCAAGTGGTAGATATGAACTATGCTGACACTGGCTCCCAGTCTATCTTAGTCTATGCCACAGTACATGGTCATCTCATTGGCTGGGACCTCAGGTCTAATGAAGTGGCATGGAACTTGTGTAATGATCCAAAGAAAGGTTATTATTTAAAATCTAACTTTTAAGTATTAACCAATATAAGCTAGACAGTCCAGGCTTTTTTAAGTCCCATTCTTAACCTGAAAAATTACTGTCTAGAATGCAACAGGAATCTACAATCTACGATCCAACCATCTCAATCCACCAATAAAAGTAATAGATATTATGTGCAATTACATGTGAACACGGTAACATAATGTATGGTAATAGTTGGTAGATATTAATGATTTACTTGTCCCCTCTTACATATTTGTATTTAGTAGCTTTAATAAAGAAGCTTAATTTCAGGATTGATAACCTCATTTAGTGTACATCGCCAACAGAATTGGTTGGCTGTTGGAACGAGTAGCGGCACCTTCACTTGTTGGGACATGCGCTTCCAGCTGCCAATCACATCACTTAATCATCCCACTGGTGCACGAGTACGTAAACTCCTAGCACACCCTAGTCAGCCATCTTGGGTCGTTGCTTCCGTTCAAGGAAACAATGAGGTATCCATGTGGGATCTTGAGACTGATGCCAGGTACAAGACTTTATGGGCCAGTACTGCTCCAGCTTTGTCCCGAACACAGGTTTGCATTGTTAATCATCTAATTTAATAATTGTTGTTTGATTATGATAGGATATTTAAAACTTGGTCTATATTTGAAAGTAGCCCATCTATGAGCACCCCTCTTCTTGCCAACTCCATTTTGAATACCTTTGAAAACTATTATAATGGTATTGTATTCACATAAAAATGTTCAGTGTCACATTGTCATTACTTACATGTATAAAATTATGAATGAAACAATTAACTAAACATTTAACTAAAAAATAAACAAAATACAGTGAAACCTGTAAAGTGAAACACCTCTAGAAGTGGAACACCTCTGCTAGTGAAACACCTTTCAGAGTCCCAAGACCAAGTGATTAAATGTTAAATAAACCTCTATAAGTGGAACACCTCCCAAGTGGAACACTGTTTACAGGTACCAAATATGTTCCATTTAGACAGGTTTTACTGCATTTCAGGCCTCTAGTCACTCAGTGAATGGGATGCACCTTGGTAAGACAGACACCCACCAGTTCCTGCTAACAGCTGGCTCTGACATGAGAATACGCTACTGGGACTTGGACTACCCCAAGAACTCACACATTGTTGCAACAGCAGCCAGTGATCCAGTCAACAACACTGTCGTCAGTTATAGGTTAGTAGCTACTGTTGAAATGGAAAGCGAAGATGAAGCACCAAGTATTTCAATCAAAATTGAAGTTGACGTCATAAATATTACCTACATGTAAACCCATGAGCTGGTTTAGTTAATAATTATTTTTTATTTATAATTAATAGTTAATTATTATTTAATTTAGTTATTACTTCTTGTTACTTCTGATAGCAGCAAAGATCTTTTTATCAATCTTGGCATTTGAGCCTGGCCGTAGTCTTATCACAAAAATTAAAATTGTGCTTCAGAGCCAAAAATGTGCCCAAGATTAAGAGGAAAATGTGCTAAATTCAAGTCCGACTTTTTGGTCTATATATGCAAGGAAAAATTGTTAAGACACAACTCATGACTCATTTGAAAGGTCTCTGTGCTTTTAAAGATAAAAAAAAATCAGAATATTGAAAAAATTGGGAATATGTTTCTTTATTATAGTTTTGATATTGGATTGTTTTCAGGTCTGGTCTAATTGAAGGCACAGATGTTATACAAGAGGTTTACAGTAAACAGAAGGGTATTGGAAATGATGAGATTCCACGTCGTGAGCCAGACACGCCACCACAAGGACACCATGATGTCATAACAGATATCAAACTCTGTCAAACAATGCAATGCTTAATATTAACTAGCTCCAGAGATGGAGTGGTGAAAGTGTGGAAATAAATTACTGTAAAACCTGTCATATCTGAACGCTACTCTGACTGGCCAAGTGTTTGAATAGACTAGACGCGAGTAGAAATAATCTTGATTTACGACATCAGTCAATGTGATGTCATTTGAAATCTACATGTAAAAGTACATCTAGAAGTATGGTTTCGAAAATTGTTTATCAACTTTGAAAATTTAATTTTTTTGAAAATGTGACTTTTAGTTCGAGTTGATTCCCCATAGATCCCATGTTACAAAATCACAAAAAGTGAAATATCAATCTTTTCTTTTATTAGACAGATAACATTTTCTTTTACTGGACATATTTTAATTTGCATAACTATTAGATACATAAGGGTTATATAAAAATTGAACCACTAAAACAGATGTTATTTAAGTTAAAGGGAAATTTCTGCTATACCCACCATGCTATCTGACCCGAATGAGCCA
The DNA here is from genome assembly GCA_903813345.2 of Owenia fusiformis. Taxonomy (NCBI): domain Eukaryota; kingdom Metazoa; phylum Annelida; class Polychaeta; order Sabellida; family Oweniidae; genus Owenia; species Owenia fusiformis. The sequence goes on along the minus strand of CAIIXF020000001.1, from coordinate 26,625,173 downwards.
CCTGGTGATGAAACTGGTAACTCTCTACTCGCATCTGCATTATTGGCAAGCACTCACGTTTCAAGGTTCTTAACAAGCTGGCTGTGACCTTAATATGTGTACACATTGTGAGGTGTTCATACAAGAGACGTGTTCGGATATACAGGTTCTACTGACTGTAATATTCTGAATATATTTGCTAGTCCTTAATCGATTCTTTAGGACTCTTCACACTGTCATTGGGTCTATTAAACTAATTTTTCCTTTCAAGGAACTGATAGAGACTAAATAAAAATTAAAAACTCATATGGCTCTTATAAATGGACCTTCCTCTATATTGCTAGATTGGGACAAATAAATACTAGTACACAGTTTTGATGCTGACAAGATCTTCCTGGCCCCAAATGTAGCCATCATGGCCATAGAGTTAATTTGAAAATTAATCAGATATGAAATAAATGTCAGATACAACTTAAAGCATAACATTCTGTTTTGATTGCTTGTTTTGATTGGCCTTTGCTTGGATTGCTTGAACAAAGGATTATAGAGTGGATGAATCTACAAACTATTGGAAAGGGTTTCAAGTAAAAGAGGTCATTGTTTAATTAATATAAGTCAGAGAAGATGGCAACAATAGATGGGATGACTTTCACTAGATTGCATCCTTGATCTATGTTATAGCAATTTTCTTTGTAATTTATAGCTTCTGTAAATTCCATCCAAACACAACAATACGCCTGTGGTCCATTTGTGTTCGACTAGCATATACATCCATGTATTTGTCGGACATTACTTAGTTTCTTGGAATGTCTCCCTGGGCGCTTTACCTCAAAACTAATGCTCATTGTTCGTCTAGCTACAAGCCCTTGTAACCCCCCCCCCCACCACTTCAACAACTTCAACTTTTGTGTGAGAAGGTGTTTAGTCGAGTAAAATGTCATGTCATTTTCCTCCCATTGACTCCCATGTTAAAAAAAACTTGAAATCTGAACACCTCCTAATCTGAACAGTGAACAAGTAGATTTGAAAAATTGACCTGTCTAATCTGAACATTTTTATCAGAAATCAAATGTCTGGATATGTCTGGACATTTCAATAATGCTTTATACATGAAAAGAGTCACACATTCATAGTCAATGTTGTAGTTATTTATCCTTACTGTTCTTTCTCATGTTGATAACACTACCAGTAAAATATATTTACAAACAGCTCCTTCTTTATCGAGCTATGGAATTTCAATACAATGAGAATGTCTGTGCTGCGTCTCCACTTAATACAATGTGGAATGCTTTAAGGTCTCATGGTACTTAACAGGAAATGACAAAACAGGAAGTGAAAAACCATGCTGGATTTTAAACAGTTTTTTGAACCAAGATAACATACGAGATAGTTCTGTTTTGACCTCCAGTCAGTTAAGCTAGTTCCACATATCATTTACATGCCCAGGATAACAATGTACATGGTCAGAATGACCCTAACATGATGAAATAACTTTTTCAAAAAATAGCTAAAAGTAGGACCTAAGGAAAGGTCACAGGACAGAATCCTTTCATTTTTTCAGAAAATGTGCCCAATTTACGAGGGGTGATCAATAAGCAATGGACGCTTTTTACACGGATGCTTTTTATGGACCAATCTCATTGATTTTTTCACCAGTGATACATCATTCAATTACCTATCAACTCTGAAGATATGAGGACAAAATATGTAATGCATGTTGATATATCTTTATTTCCGTGAAGGGAGTACAGTACCCCGGGACCGACATTTACGTCACATATTCTAAAGTAATGCCAATTTGGCATATCAGTTAGATTTGAACTTTTTGATATGCCACAAGAGTTGTGTTGTTTGAATATCATGCTGCCTGTAGTAACACATAAAAGATCAGTATTGTAAGGCTAAAGTGTTGTATCGTCAGGGTTTGCAGGTTGATTTGAGAATACAATGTGGAAGAAGAGGTTAGTGAGAGGAGGTAACACCCTACTCCATGTGGACAATGCCCCTGCCCAAGTATCTCAAAATGTCCAGGATACAATATCCCTGGACCTGAACATGAAGCCCTTGGCGCATGCACCCTTTAGTCCAGATCTGGCCACACATGACTTTTATTTCTATACTACTTTTTCTATAGAAAAAATGATGCAGGTTAAATGACATCGATGAAATAAAACGAGCTGTGCAACTTCAGTTTGCTACCATGTCAGAGCATGGAATCGCCCATGTCTTTCAATCTTGAGTAAGGGGATAATGAGGAAGTGTGTAGCACTTAATGGAAATCATGTAGAGGGCCCCGAAGAATGAATGTGACATGAATGCTACAAAGTGAAGGCACAATATTCATAATCGATTATGGCGTATCGAAATGGTGTAATTCATAACCATCATGGTTCGTTTTGTTCAACCTGCATTATGGCCTAGTCACATAGCCCGGCCGATGAGGTTACGATGAGCCAGCGATGCAATTTTCACCGAACTCGGCCGAACACCGGCCGGACACCGGCCGGACATCCGTGGCGTTTGTTGCTTAAAACCGCATCGATGGTAGCTCGGTGAAATTTTAACTTCGGAGTTAAATTTCACCGGGCTCTCACCGAGCTCCCTCATCATGTCATCGCAGCCCCATCGTAACCACATCGGAAAACACGTCGGCCGGTGCACGGCCGAGTATCGGCCGGTGTCCCGTGCATCTGAGACAACCAGAGGACGAGGTATTTTAACGGACAGCGGCCGAGCTCCGACCGAGCTCCGGCCGATGTGGGACAGAGCATCGGCCGGTCACAGTTCAAAGCCCGTTAACAACCCGGCCGGCGATCGCACGGTGTCCTGTTACCTGCTCGGGTACCGGCCGTATTCCTTCCGATGTCCGGCCGACTTCCGGCCGGTAGTTGCTGCCACATCGGCAGAAAAAAACTACCATTTTGAGACAGACTCCGTACGGTCACCGGCCGGTATTCGGTCGGTCGCCTGAAGATGTCCGGACGGAGTCCGTTCACGTCACCGAGCTCTGCTTCCGATGAGGAGAGCTCGGTGGCACCAAAAAAATCCACCGAGCTCTACCGATGCCGGACATCGGCCGGGCTATGTGACTAGGCCATTAAACTGCAGAATGTGTGACGCTAGGTCGGTCCCATACATCCTTCACAGAAATAAAGATATATCAAAATATATTTCATGTTTTGTCTCCAAATCTTCAGAGTTGATAGAAAATTGAATGATGTATCACTGGTGAAAAAACTCCTACTATATAAAACTAGTTTTAGGTAGGCTTCGTCAAAGCCAAAATGTAACTTTTGTAATTAAATGTGCAACACATTTTTACGTTTCTGCAATTCCGTAGATGCGGAAAGAGTTGCACTTCTTAATTTGTTAAGAAGTTGTGACGACGACATCATATTTCAAACTTTTAAATTATGATGATGATGATGAAGCAATGGTTTTGGAAGCCAAGACTGTAGGCCTAGCGTAATACATGATTGTATGCTTATACGAATGTGACATGTAAATTAACCTAAAAACATTGTAAATGCACTCACAATGTATTTGTGGTTATAAAGGATACAATGCAATACAATTTACATATACAAGGTTATCAAAGAATCAATATTCACTGGGGGGTATCGTGATGCAACAACACCGTGTTGTTGCATCAAGATGGCCAGACTTCCGGTGGTAGATTTTCGTACGATGTTTTGTTTTCCCAATTTACAACCATTTCTAGGACGAGTTGCTCAATAATCATACACATGCAGTTAGCGCATGATCTATATTTTAAAAAACTGTCATTGGTATACATGTAGCATCATCAAGAAGCGATAAATTCGTGGTTTTAATTCCTCACTATTGATGCAACAACACCACTCTGTTTCTTATCGATGATGCAACAACACCAACGTGCTGATGCAAAAACGCCAATATAATGTATCATTGAACAACAAGAGAAACTGTTTTATGTTCTGTTTACAGGTGTAGGTCGGGACATGAATAAAACGCGCGAGTCAGTGGTCCATGAACGAAACGTATTTTGTTTGGTTTCTTTGTCTATATCAAAGTTAAAAGGATATACAAGGCAAACTAAATAAAGTACAGAATCCCCGGGAGGCAATCTCATTGATATTGTATCTGAAAAATAAAGGTTATACATTTTCTAAATTAAATGCTCTTGATTTACCGTATGGAAATTGCTTACAAATAACTAAATATATAATTTTGGAAAGACAACAGATATCAGTCATTTTGTGTTGTTAGTACCTCAATTGAAATACTCAATTCAGATTGGTTGATGAGCGGTCAACAAAATGTATTGTTAGTACCTCAACTGAAATACTGAGTACTGTTGACCTCGACCTCCGAACTTTCAAGGATTACAGTATCGGTATACAATTTTGCCAGTTGACCTCAAGAGAGGTCTACAATTGTATATTGTATATCCTTTGTTATCCCACCCAAAGTATGATGTCATATATCAAGTTGAAGAGTTGTATACGCTGCTCAGGAGTTTACGCTATCCAGGAGTTGTACATCGTTCTCAAGAGTTGTATAGGATGAGTGTTGGTTTAATGATATTGCAGTTATACAATGCTATTATATAAAGGTTATTTACTGAGAGGGATTCAATATTGGTTTTATTCCGAGAGACAATATGATATTTCCCGAGGGCCCGGGGTATCTGGGATAACTGTACCCCTATCACTTTACCTTTTTGGGCCCTTAATCTTATCACTTTTGTTTACCTTTTTACTCTATCGGAGAGAAGGAATCCAATGAGAGCAATAATTCTACACATGCGTCGTGCAAGATTTCCATTAAACGTGTAACTAAACGGCCTCTCTAATAAAGTCAATTAGACGTTTTTACACGTTGGCTCTCCAAATTGGAGGAAATAAAGAATCATATCATATTATATCATAGATGAAGCAATCATCCCATCAACATAAGCTCACGAATGTCACAGTTAAACTGTTTTAGTTATAATTTGATAAACAGTGGTAACGTACACATCTACTAGTTTATCACTGTTCCACAGATGGATGACAGATAATTTCCAATAGCTCATCATGTTTACCGAGAACGAAAGATGTTTGTCCACCATTTTGAATGATACTTACTGGAGTCAGGGTCATCAAGCTATGGAACAGTGGTTTATGAAAATAGATTGGGTTACTAAAGCTTGCCATGTTAAAGGCGATTGAACTATGTTATAGAACAACGTCCAGTACATTATTTTTGAAAATACATATAAAGAATCTTCGCCCGCAGGACGTGTATTTTGAATGCCTTGAGAAGAACGCAAATGGGTAATGGGTAACGGTGTTGCAATAGTAGCATTTAAAAATCTGTTCCTCTCGAGATTTATGGTCTTCTGAAATTATACTATTAATTGGTGTTGCTGCATCATTGCTCAAATCTAGAGGAGTGTTGTTGCATCTTCGGTTTGGTGTTGTTGCATCAATAGTGAGGAACTAAAACCGTGAACTTATTGCTTCTTGGTGATGGTATATGTATACTAATGACAGTATCTTTAAATATAGATCGTGTGCTAACTGCACGTGTATGGTTATTGAGCAACTCGTCCTAGAAATGGGTTTAATTGGGGAAACAAAATATCGTACGAAAATCTATCACCGGAAGTCTGGCCATCTTGATGCAACAACACGGTGTTGTTGCATCACGATACCCCCCAGTGAATATTGTCCTAATCAACTCTCAGTGACATCATTATAAACAGGATGTTTTAGAAAGGTAGGAACACTGGAGCTAATTTGTTTAGCCTATTGGAAAAAACTGAATGTTTTATGTTTGGACTAGGAGAAAGGTGTGATTCCAGGAGATAATTGATTTTTACTTATTGGGAATTAACTGGATGTTTTTGATTTTGGATTAAGAAAAAGGTGTGAAAAATATGGTAACATGTGGTAACTGTTTTATATCCCATGGGTCTGGTATAAATAAGATTCAATTATTAATCTTTATTATCACAATAACAAGGCACATTTGTAGACAAGATCATATCCTAAGAAGAAGAAACAATTCAACGTGGTATTATCCCATCACTAAAATGCATCCTAAAAAGGTATACGAGGGTTGTCCCAGAAGTAAAGAACTACAGTGCATTGCGTCTAGGATGCTTCATCCTAGATTGCGTTTAGCAGATAGTTAGACTCTTTAATTACAATCAGCTTGTGGGAAATCTCAGTGTAGACTAGCCATTGACTTTAGTGTATCACTTTGTCATTTAATAAGCAGAAGATTTTCTTCTAGACTATCGCCTATCATACACTCCCGGGCATACACTTAACTTTTACAGTTGAGTATATTACAGTTTTTGCCAAAATTGTTCAAAATATAAATAAAACAAAGTATAATACAAAGTATATTACACAGGGTGTAAACCAAATCAAGCGTGACAGTACAACACGAGGGTGGTGAAATAGTGTTTCCGTCGTTTCAGAAAGGTCTGATCTAGTTTCTAGATATTTTTATATGAAAATGTCTGTAACAACATCCCAGACAGTGAAATTGATAGTGGATTTCTACAAAAACAATGTAATATACGGTATAACGCGCGGTAACGGTAAGGTACAACGCAAGAATTCGAATTTGCGTAATTTAACCGTGTGTTTCCGTATATTATATTCGCAGTTTGTGTAGTTTTTTTTATGAAATTCACTGTAAAGTTCTCTGACTAGGATATTGTTACAGACATAAAAAATATCAAAAAACTAGATCAGATCAGAAATAATGAAAACATCAGTTTGCTCAAATGTCACCATCCTCGTGTTGCACCTTACTTATCCCGCGCGTTTAACGGCCACGCTTAATTTTGAAGACTATAAACGTCATGGAGTATCTGTCAGGTCGTGATTTTTTGTTTATTTAAGTTTGAGAGTATTTTTCTCCATATTGTGCAAGTTTGGTCGAATTTTGAATAAGGATCTTGTAGAAAATCTACTTTTGATTTCGCCTATTTTTTCAGCGCGAATTTGGAGGGAATCCTTGAGGAATACATCTGTTCTGAGTGTGGCGAAGGGCAAAAAGTTCTGGTAGGCCCAAAAAGGACTAGATACAATTTCCTGAGAGAAATGGTACTAAGAGAGAAACCCAAAATGTTTCGTAATGGGTCTTATTGAAACTTTATTGGAGGCAGTGTAAGCAAAGTTAAATCTGGAAATTTCTTTTTTTGTCTGGAAACGTCAAGGAATTTTATTTTGAAAACAGAATTTACAAAATAACCTGAAAAAAGATTGGTGTTTTGTGTTTTGCAAAATCTCCAATTATAAACTTTAAACTCAGTTCATTTATATTCGCCCCGGAACAGCCTGACAACCGTAAAATAAGATACCGTTGTCACAAATGGCGGACATAACCGTCGCTTCAATAAGATTTTCATGAACTGTATGTTTAATAGAGCACCTTGCAATTGACTAAATTACTTTGGAACAACAATCAATCAAAGTGTCTGAATACTCATTGTACATTTAATAATGTTCAACCATCGAAATAAAGTCTTTAATTTAACCGTTCAAAATGAGATACGGGACAACGGACACGGTAATTACCATATGCCGCTGTCTTTCTAAATTACTCTATTTCAGATTCCGTTGTCATTGACGATATGGAAGACGCTATATTGTGGCGATTCACGACCCAATTTGATCGAAAATGGGATTTCATATGATACATGATCACAAGAGCTTAATGCATGCACAGAATTAGCGACGATAAAATCCCATGAAATGAGGACCAAATGATTAAACAGTTGAAGCTACGGTTACGTCCGCCATTTGTGACAACGGTATCTGACTTTACCGTAGTCAGGCTATTCCGGTGTGATATTAGTATTCTACCCGTTCGAGTTGGTCACCATCATTGAGATGACCTTGACTCATAAATATTGACTTTGACCTCAGGTCACCTTACTATGAGTCGCCGAGGGTCACAGTATTCTTCAAGTGCCTTAAAACGCCAAATACTTAGATATTGAACTTTCACCTGGCTTTGTATAAAAAACCTCCTACCTCATACCCACATACCCACGTACGTTGGACATGATACAGTCTTTGAAGGGTTCAATTTAAAGATCTTAGTTTATTGAATCTTAGTTTATGATGAATTATAGATGCATCTGTAACGACCCTTGATAGCAAGTTGCTACTACAGCCCAGTTGGGTTCGCTTCCCACTTGGGGCATCGAATTTAGCACACTTTCTTTCAATTTCTTTATCTGGCTTGTTGGACCTATGCTCGCGGTCATTAGTTAGATATTCCCCTGGGGTGCCCTCTGGTCATTACACATTACATTGCACCCATATGCCTTTATTTATGGATCTGTCATCCGTCTAGTCATAAAATAAAGCCGGAATTGTAGAAATGTTTATAATTAGAGCTATTTTAAGATTTAAAAATCTTTAAAATTGAACCCTTCAATGACTGTATCATGCCCCACGTAGGTGGGTTGGAGGTAGGAGGTATTTTATACAAAGCCCTTTCACCTTGAGATGACCTTGGCCTATAAACATTGACCTTGACCTCAGGTCACTTAATCATGGGTTGCCAAATGTCACAGCAGCCCAAAGGGTTTTAAAACGCCAAATACCTTGAAAATTGACCCTTTGAATTGAATGACCTTGACTTCAGGTCACTAAGGGTCATAGCATCCCCCAACAAGGTCCTTTAAACGGAAAATACTTAGATATTTACATTTGACCTTGAGAAGACCTTGGCCCATAAACATTGACTTGGAGATCAAGTCACCTTATTCTGGATCGCCAAGGGTCACAGCAGCTCCCTAAATCCTTCAAACGCCAAATACTTAGATATTGACTTTTGACTTTGAGATGACCTTGACCCATAAACATTGAACTTGACTTCAGGTCACCTTGTCATGGTCGACAAAAGGGTCTTAAAACGACAAATACCTAGATATTTACCTTTGACCTAAGAATGACCTGACCTAAGCGCCGGGTATGCAGGCAGACCACCGCGCTATTACAGTATATATAATCAATGTAATATGTCAAAATATTGTTGTAGAACGGCATGCAATGTTGGGGTGTAATTGTCTTTCACCTGTTGTGGTATTTGCTTGAATCAATTACGGGAAAGGATGCACCATCGTATTGCCGGAAATCAGAAAAATCCGAGCATTCATCATCATATTCTTATAATCATCATCTTGATCTACGGCGTATCAGTTGATCTAACCTTTGAAACATAAGATGGTTAATTATGATTCTTTGAAATATACTCGAGCCGTGTAGTTTAGTAGGAAGGTAGGATTCCCATGCAATCGAAATGTATGACAATATAACATTGTCATCTCACGTCCCATGAAATCCTGAAATCGTAGCAATCGGTAATTTATGAAAAATTTACCTACACTCCCCTCCATAAGTTTGGCAACCGGAGGTTAAGTAGAATAGTTTTTATGCCGATGTTGATGAATTGTTGAAAAAACAAGTCCTGAGATTTCGTTTTGTAAGTGATTGACTAGAAAGTGATAATGTATGGGTGGAAACTTGGGGGACTACATTGCGCTTTATTGAACAAATTAAAACAAAAAGACGGAGTGAAAAGACTACTCCATGATGATCCCCGTCTTCAAAGTCAAATCTTCAGAAAATATTTGATATGATAAAGCGGCAAGTTTTCATTATTATGTTCTATTACCCTTACCCTTTGCATTCGTTCGACTTCACTTCTTAATAGAGAGCCTCGTCTTCAGAAGTTTACAACTAGACTCTTGATCTGCGCGCTGGGTGTGAATGACTATGAATGGGTAGAATTGTCTTGCATCCTTTGATTGACTAATGAATTGTCTAATCATTATCATTTGAATCAATATTTCATCAATAAATCAATATTATCAGCGCCTCTCCTCTAGTAACATAAGTAATGCATTTAGTCAAATCGTATAATGTATCGAATACGAAGATATAAAAATGACTACTAATGTATGCAAAGAAACACCACGATTAACAATACCTCAACTCCTCTCGGCCAAGAGATGTTTCTTGAGAGGCCTGGATAATTTGATAAGTGATCACAATGACCTTGTTACGTGTGATCAATTTTTTAGTCTATTTATATTTATTATGTTTGCTCATGAATTAAAGGGAAAAATTTATGAAGAAAATAGTATTATATATTGCAAAGCATTATAAATATAATGTACTGTTATATGTAATATGTTAACGTAGAGGCAATAGAAAAAGCTTTTTAATCCCATGTGTTCGCTGTTTTATCATAAATGTATTTCTTTGCACTTTCGTGGCTTACTCTATTTATGGTAATGTCAACGGATTGGTGAAGATTGCGTCTTCGGGAACTATTCGCATTTTATTTCAGATGTTTTCGGGGATTCCTATATACAGGGTGGGCCAAAGAAACGTCCACATTTCTGTTTTGCTACAACATTTTTAATATTACAGAAATATGTTTAAATTATACAACATTGTAAAGACAATTCAATTTCAAAGAAAATGATATATAATTTATTTCACCTAGATGAGTATTTGTCTTGAAATAACATTTTGATTACCACAGTGGTCAAGATTATGATTTACCAATTGCTGAATACAGAAAACTGGCTAAGAACTGACCAGACAGATAAAACCCCCATGTCAGCTTTTAGGGGATATAATTCTAATAATAGTTAAAAATTGTTGATCAAATGAAACCAAATTGTTTACAAATACATTATTATTTAGTTCCTTTACTATTTTGATAGGTATTGGTAATATACAATAGCCTAAATAATGAAGTGAAATAATCGAATATTTTCTTATTTGCTAGACATTTTGTAGATAATGCCTATTTAAGGCTAAAATTATCATAAACAGGTCAACAATGATGTTGTTCTTTTATAACTTTTATTAACTTACATTTTTGATGGCAGGTAATGGAATCATAGACACCAAAAGAGGAAATAATTGAAATTAATTCCACATAATGGGTTATAGCAATGACAGAATTTCTACTGAGTTTCTTTGCAAAACGTGGTTGAAGCAAATTTCAATGCATCTAACAATCTTACATTATAACAAACTACAATACATAAAAATAAGTTCCATGATTATTTTAGAGCTCCAAAATGATTTACAAACAATCAAATTCAACTCCAATATTTTTTTCCTATGTCAATGTCTAATAAAAGTGTTGATTCAGCAATGCAATTATTATTCAATAAGCTCAAAACTACTGTTATTACTTCATGATGCGGAAATTATCGTGGAGTCACCAACAGCCATTCATATTTTATGAATCATACATCATTTTGTTGGGATTTGAATTATCATTCTAATGATATATAATTTTGGGATATTTCTAACATATCAGGAAAGATATTTCAAAAATAAAAATGTGAACGTTTTTGGCCCACCCTGTACTTAGTGCCACATTCTAGATCATCAGAGGTCCCTAATCTTTTACTCTAAGGGATAGTACATGCTGTTGGTCTAACAATGGTAGTACCATACACAGAGTAAATGTCATTCGACATTGGATCAATCCGCGTGTACTCTTAATTCGTAGTTGTTTACTAAAAGTAATGACAACATTTTGGTCAAACCAACGAAGTTCCAATCGCGTGTATCGCTTTTTATCCAGGATAGATGTTTCATCAATGAAGTTCTCATTTGTAAACATATTGGCATTAGTTAATCATTGGTTTTTGACTCGTGCGCAGCAAACAGTGCTTTATATTGGTATCTGCTGGTAGTCTTCATCACAATTAAGTTCACTCGCAGATTCAGCGCTAACAGGTACGAGGCGTAGCGTAACCATATAGCAGAGGAACACTGGGGTTGGTGAACCGGGTAGAGTTTGCAAGTCGTCTCTAAGCAATAGGATACAAGGCTATTGAGAATCTGGATGTATATAATTGAAAATAAAGTGAACTCACGCATCATTTTATGAAACTGAATGGAACGTTAACTAAAAAAGTTCCTCACAAATCGCAATTGCTAATTGCTCTAGTTGAAGGAGTTTACCATTGCGAAGATGAAATTTACGTGGACGTGATAAAAAGGTATTTGTTTTGATTAGTGTTCTACAATTAATTCATAATTCTTTTTTCTTGTTTATCAATATAAAGATATTATAATTTACATAAAGTTATCGCTGTGTCACTTAATATATATTGTATTGTGTTGTATTTTAATTGTATTGTATTGTCTTTTTGTATCTTCCTTTTAAAGAAGATTTACAGGAACAGGGTAGCAATTTACATTTAAACATTTGTTCTGCTTTTTAGCGCAGTCACACCAAGTAATCAAATAAGCAGGATTATTTACATGTGCCTTTTAGTGAAATAAAATTAATTTATTGAGATAGTATTGCTTTAAAGACAAACCTATTAGCACATGAAATAAATTCTCGACAAATTCAACAAAACTGATTATCATCTAAATGAAAATCGACGGTATTGCCATGTATTGTTTCCAATACTATATATTCATCCATGCCTAGCAGACACAAATTCTCTATAGACATAAAGTAAGTGAAATGCGTTCAAGGTATTCATTTTTCTCATTTATAAGCCCACAACATGTAATATTGTGAACCACCCATATGTTACAACGTGATTGCTCTATTTCCAGAGTCTATTACGTTGGTCTGACATTGGATTTTCTGGTAATTAACAAGAAACATAGGACACGTTAATTAATTACGCCACTCTCGTTCATATCAATTCACTGCCAAAAAACGGATAACACTACTAACTAGAGTATGGAGAATATTACCGAACAGACACCAATGGAATACACGTTGGTGTATAACGCAACGGATGACTACGTCCATAAAGCAACAGAAGGTACCGGTGGCAAATTTGATACATTAGACACAGATGGTTACGAATACTATGAAGACTATGAGTATGACTATAACGCCTCCGTCAATACATTCCCACTTGATGCAATCCCTGTTGCTGTCGTCTACGGACTAACGCTCATCCTCGGAATAGTGGGCAACTCACTAGTGATTTTCTGTATCGCTAGATACAGACGTCTGCAGAATGTGACAAATATATTCCTGACCAGCTTAGCTATCGCTGATCTTTTATTAGTTCTTCTATGTATCCCAACAAAGGTAGGGGCGCTTTAATTTTACATAGTTTGGAAAACATAACCAATCTTCTCTTACTCAAATCAAAAAAATGTTTAGCCTTGATAATTGGGGATTCCAGAATAATAGGGAGTTTAAGCTTACATTAGAGAGGTTTCGCAAAACGTTTTTTAGCTCCACGGATCCGTATCCGTAACTTATTTACCAGATTTATGCGTAGTCAGTTCAATTTATACGTGAAACAATACGGAAAACACGAAAAATGAGGCTTTTGTACGTTGGTCATTTACGTATCCGATTTTACCCTTCGATTATATTGTTTTTAGTTCTAAAGGTATCACTATATGAACAAGCACAGTGTGCTGTGTATAAGTTGACTAAAATTTGGTGAATGAATTTGTTTATTGTTTGAAATAAATCGAGTTTTTCAAATGGTATGTTCAATTCATTTTACACTGTATTGAATGGTATTGCAATAATTACAGTGTACATGTTTCGCACAACGTTTTAGCTATACGTATCAAAATCCGTAACGCATCGATGGAGCAAAAGTGTACTCAATACGTTTATGATACCAACAGCAACACCGAAAGTACGTAAACTAACACTTTCTGTGCGTTTTGTCTCCGTATCTATTTTGTCCTTCAAATCTTGATAAAATTTTCCCTAAATGTATAATTTTAGTAACCAACATATGTTATCATGTGTTTCGTGCTAATTTTGATGAAGTAATAGCCTTATCTGCCAATAAATTTGATTTTAAGCGAGCTAGGGGCCTGCAATTTTTACGAATAAAGCTTTAGTCACATTTGCTAATAGGCAGATGTAAGGTCTATCACCTGAATATTTACTTTGTGCCTTAGTCACGCTGCGAATTCATATAGAGTAGGGTCTTGGGCTTAGTTTGAGTAAAGTAGCTTGGTCCTGACCTCGACAATGAATATGATATTGATTCTAAAGATGGCGCCCTGCATCACTCTTGCCCGTATCCAGCTTGTGGCAAGGGGGAGCTTTTTGGCTTAAAATTCACGAAAAGTGCTCAGTATGATGAAAAACTGAATGATTTTGAGAAAATTTCTAGCCAGGTAGCTTCTTCCCGTGGTAAGACTTGAACACGCATCGAGTCATGCGATCTATGTCAAATAGTAAGCGGCCTCGTTTGGGGGTCCAGGGAGACTAGTGCCCTAAAGCTGAGTGCCCAAGCTTCCCCGAACCAACGTCAGTGATTATATAACAGGTAGAGTATATTTCTTTAATCCTAGGGTGATTATATTGGCGTATCATTTCCTATTTTCATTTTTGTAAAGACAGGGCTGACATCCAGATCCTGTATCAGATCTTCTCTCTTACACAGTCACGGTAGGGAACCCAGATGTTCCTAACTCTTTGGTAGTGGTCCATGATGTGTTCTTCATTAGCAGCCTTGTGATGATAGGGAAGGGAGACGGGTTGTTATTCAAGTACAAATCAGTAGATATCGGGTTGTCCCCGATTGTTTTGTGCGATTGTCTCCAGTTGGAATAACTTAGTTGAGTAAATCGGTATCAACGTTTCGTTGTGGTTTATTGGTTGTGCCTGATTGTGTTTTGATGGGCTATGTAACTCGATTGAGTATTTTGTTAAGCCTGGTTGTGTAATGGTGGGTTAGTGTCAAGTAGGTATAGGTTTTGCCGAATTGTGTTGTGTACGTTTGAGACTCGGTTTTCTTTTGATGGTTGTTAGTCTGGTGATTTAGTATCGAGTTGTGTCCCATTGTGTTATGTTAATCTTATCATGGGTTGTTTTCTCTTGTGAATATGTTATGTTGGTTGTCTAGCTGGTTGTGGCTAGTCGGGTGTTGTGTCTGATTGTGTTGTGTGATTTGCGTTGTCTCCAATTGGGTTAAGTTAGTTGTGTATCTCGGTATTACAATTTTAATGTGTTTTTTGCCCGTGCCTGATTTTGTTTTGATTGTTTGGTTTTTGGTTTTGAAAAATTGTGTTGTGTTACTTGAACAATGGGCTGTGTTTGCTTTTGTTGGTTTACCATTGGGTTGTGCCAAATTGTGTGGTGATAATTTCACAGTTCGATGTGTTTTCATGGTTGTTAGTTTAGTTGTATTTTATTGGTTGTGCCTGATTGTGTTTTTATTCTTTAGTGTTGGATTGTGCACAATTGTGTTGAGTTAATTCAACAATTGGTGAATGTGTTTGTCTTTGTTGTCTTATTATTTGGGATGTGACATATTGTGTTAATCTGACAGTTGGTTGTGTTTTTGGTGGTTGTAAGTCGATTGCGTTATGCTGGCTTTGGTGCTGGGTTATGCTATATTGCGTTCTGCGTATTTTGACACTGGGTAATGGTATGAGGTTCCATATCCATCCGCCAAAAGGTATAGTCCATTTCTATATAGTCCATTTAAAAACTTGTGGTTTTGTTCTAAATCACGCCATAGTTGGCTTCTAGGGTACCTAGTATGCCATTATTGGGTATCAAAATAAAGAGGAGGAGTTCAGTTTCATTTGAATTACGAAAATAGCGATGTAGGTCAAAAATAGTTCTGACGTGAGCATGTTTACTACGCGTTTGCCCTTCATGTCAGAATTGAGGAAATGGTAGCAAATGCGAGTTACAATAAATGGACGCTGATATCTCAAAAAGTAACCTGACTCCCTATAATTTGATGTAGATCAATCGAACCCCTATATGAACAGGTACATTTCGATATATAACACTATTGGGGGTAAGCGTTTTATAGTTGATCAGGAACGCCATATGTGCAAAGTATTGTTCTGAATTTTCGAATTTGGTGTTGGATTACGGTACTCATACCTTATGTTCTATTGTAATGTTGCATGATTGGTGATTAAGATTGTGTTTGGTTGTAATAGGTTATATATGTCGAGATGTGGGCTGTGTCCGATCAGGTTGTGGTGTTTATTGGGTTAAGAAACAAAGGGCGGTGTAAAAGGGTAGGAGGTCCTCTCAAATTATGGTCCTACTCTCCATTGATTTATATGGTGACCTAAATACAACCATTTCCCTTATTATCGCATACACAATCAGGGCCAATAAGGGCCGTTTAGAAAGGGGACCATAATCCCTAGGGGACCATCATTTCTTTCACACCTGTTTAGGGTATTATGTTGTTGGTTTATCAGTTGATTCTGTGTAGACCCCAAAGGGGAAATAGGGTATTATGATGGTGAGATATTCAACTGGTATGATATGCGTTAGCTTCGCGTCGTTCTCTGATGAGCTGGTCCCCTGTTGTTCAATGAATTCAAGAAAAACAATGCTAATTTATCGTTTTACATAATATATTTTTTGTTGATTTCTCATACAAAACATACTTTTATTGCATAAATGATATATATATGAGGCATGGGTTTTCAACTAAAGCCCATGTATGAGGAAAGGGGGGTGGCTTGTGTGAAAACGTATGGTTTCCGAATGCCCTGGCCTTGCCCAAGTCGCTATTTTTTTACTTATTTGATCTTGAATTATTACCAAAATATACAGCTGCAAAAACTTGAAATTAAAGGTCCATGTGCAGTATGGCAAGTGGTTTTAGAAATGTTTACGCATTTTGTGGCATTATGCAGTCACTGCACTTCACGTAATGACCACTAAATCTGTTTTCAAACCTTTGAATATTCCCAAAGGTACAATTTGACACTGAATTGGTTATTGTAAACCTAGAAATAATCTTTTCTGGTCTAAAGGATGTTCTTGATGTCATGAAATTAATAAATGACACCTTTAGGGATGAAAGGGTTAAGATGTATTTTTGCACTCATCAAAAATACTTTTGGAGTTGTGATTCTGAAAGCTGACACTCCCAATGATGTTTTGAAATCTTAGTGCAGATGAAGCCTTTTATTTGACCCTAGTTTTCACTACTATTAAACGCGGATTGAGATGCGTTTATAATTACGTACTTCAAAAAACGAACTGCGAAACGAAAATTATCGAAATACGTATCCGTAAACGTAACGAGATACGAATGCGGATACGTTTTAGCTAATTCGTTTTGCGAAACCTCTCTATTGTTTTTCACAACCTAAACGTGAACGGAAAATATATAAGCGATGCATTTGTTTGGGCGATTGGTCATACGTATAGGTTGGCGTTGCGATTTTATATGCAAGCTTAAACTCCCTAATGAATCATGTACGGTAAAACAGCTGCCAATAGCACAATCTATATTAAAGGATTTTATCACTTTGTTATCACATTGATACAAGGATTGCTGTAATTTTCTCAAAATTGTGCTTTCATTGCCATTCAAAGTTAATAACAGGTGCCAATATTATCTCATATCGAAGCAGATTTTTCTATTTCTTCAGATTTAGAATTTGAAATCTCTCCACTTTTTATTTATTTTTCCCAGCATAAAAGAGTGCACGAATGCATTCCAATGACCTTATGGAGATTACAATGTGGTTATATAAGGTATTTCCAAGTCATAAATAAGTGATAGATATTTGGGCACGCAACGGTTTAATTATATCATAAATTAAGTGGAAAATGGCAATTAATTAGAAAATCTGAAACTCCTTGTTCGCCTCTTACTAAACTCGACCCTTTCCTATATTAACAGGTATTACGCTGCAGTAAAACCTGTTAATCCGAACGCCATTGGGACCGGCTAAAAGTGTTCGGATTAAGAGGTGCTCACATTTCGAGGTCATATCTTGAGCTACAGAAAACTCGTATTTCTGAATTAAAAAGGTGCATCTCTTTAGGAATGATTCCAGAATAAATTTGGATTACCTCCCTCT
The DNA here is from genome assembly GCA_903813345.2 of Owenia fusiformis. Lineage (NCBI taxonomy): Eukaryota > Metazoa > Annelida > Polychaeta > Sabellida > Oweniidae > Owenia > Owenia fusiformis. The sequence goes on along the minus strand of CAIIXF020000001.1, from coordinate 26,607,366 downwards.
TTGTCGATAATTGTGTAAATCATATGTCTACTAATATTTAACGTTATTGTGAAGACGTGAGAGCGACGACATACAAATCCAATTGACATTTCTCGTATATGGATTTTGCAAGACAATTTTACTAAATGAATGACAAGCAGCCATGCCATGAAGAAAACAAGATAACATTTCTATCTTGGTCTTCTAAAAGGATGGTAACAGGATAAAGGGAAGTTGCAAATTGGGCACTTCTGTGTCTTAATTCATCAATAACTTCCGTAGGCCAATTTGATCAGAAATTGAAATTGCTATTGTCACTGTAACATTAGCATGTTTTTTCATGAAATATTACTTCCCTCATTTTACCCTCTCTATCCTTTAAAATTTCTCTTTAAACGTGGTAAAATTCTGACTGTTAAAACATTTTAAAAATACAAAGCAATTTGATTGTCTCCCATTGTATTCCCAATCTTTTTAAAAGTGAGAAAAGGTGTCAATGCTCGATTCCTACAGATAAGACTTAAGGTGATCATCGATTTCCGATTATATCACGGAAATATGATTTTACAATTTACGTTTTCAACAATTTACTTAGCGGAAGAGTTATGTCAAGGAACACCATGCCACGATAATTTGGATTTTTCTACGATGAAATGGCTAAACCAATAAAATGATTTTTCAAAGTTTACTTGAAAATTCCTATTCCTGCATTTATTTAGCTCATTTTGAGAATAGTAAATGACACAATGACATGTCAAACGAGGGTCTTTATTTCTAAACATACCTGAGAGTGTATGTAACCTTTATAAACGCATTCAAGAGAAGTCCCACCGGGCCAGTCGAGAGAAATTGATTATTGAACTCCTTTGTTTTTACTTTGACACAGTTCAGACCGGGGGTACATCATGTACATTATTTTCACCTTTATTCATAACTATTGCAGTATACTTATATCCACAACTTCCATACTTCATATGCAACGACTATTAAACATGTCATGCCCCATTCCTGCGCCTCTGGTCCAGACTGGACTGACATCTTCAATTAGAGGTTCACCAGTCATGTAATTGCCGTAAGCTATTGTTTAACATTGTAGTATTCTTGAGTTATCGATGAGTAAGTTCAATGTCATTGTTTTGCCTTTATTTTAGTGTTATAGTGAGTCCGTTAAGAACAATCGAAAACATTGAAACGTCACGATGTTAATATATGTTTCTATCGGAGATAAATCTTCAATTCTTCAGAAATAGCATGAACGAACAGTACATTTTTATAGATGAGAAAACAACAACGCAATCCACGATATGCTTTTTATGTATCAATTGAATATAGTTTATTGCCAATATCGCGAAATTGACCACTCGTTTTCTTCAAGTGTGAGACTCGTCTCGGTAAATCAGAGCGATAACGATCTAAAACATGATTAAATCCGAATAACTGCTGATATAATGTGCTTCTATGCTATTGTATTTTCCAACTCATATTTATCAAAGTTCTCATTTGAAATGGTTTAAGACAATAGACGTATTCGAGCCTGAAGTACAAACTTTGATTGACTTTCCAGTTGATGACCAAGATGGCTTCCATTGGTCAACAGTAGTTCAAGTAGGGTGTTTCCAGGTTCTCGGATTTGCATTCAAGGGAAATGATTTGAGAAACTTGTTTACCATGAATCATGAACCCCGAGGATTATTGTCTCACGTCAATGGTGCTTACTAGTCTCAATCTTAAATATGCTACTGTATAAATACTAACGTGGAGAAGACATTTACAACAAGGCTAATAGGCCTTTGTCCTTTCCACAGTGCTTTGAACATTTTTTGTCATATCCAAGTGATTTGGCCTGGCCTTTCGCTTTATCTACTGACTACGCTCTGACATTAAGGATAAAGTATGAACCCGTCTCCATTGATTTATTTAATACAAAACGAATCAAGTAAGGAGGAGACATTACTGATAAGGGAACCCTCTGAAGAAATAACCAAAATATCCGTATGCGTTTCTGTTTCTTTTGACATTTACAATAATTGCAGTCACCAAAATTAGGGTATATGAATTGAATCTTCTTGTAACCGATGATACGATTTGGAGGAGATACGTGATGTTGCAATTAATGATAGTAGTGATTGATAAACTTGATTGAATACGTCGGATTAATTCTTTAAATTAAACTTTCCATTAAAGCCTCCCATTAGCCAGCTCTCATCTGCATTTCTTTGCGCATCAACAGGAAGGGCCAAGTCAATACTTCGTAATTACAATTGAAACAATCCGGAAACATCAGCCAAGATAAGCCCATGGCTAAGAATTAAGCAATCATAGATGTTATAAAAATGATAGCATCCATATTTCCTCGCTGGTTCTTACCATACAGCTAATTGAGAATGATTTAGACGAGATACGGGCGCTATCATTAATGGAAAACGTCAGAATTCATTGCCGATGTGCCAAGATAATGAAAATATGGACTATTTCCATAAGCTCAACCACCCCATCCATATTGGTACGATCTCCGTTGTTGTATCATTTATTTTGCATTTAGGCTACTGTTGAATTCATTGCGAAAAGGCTACGTACACTACATACACTTCAGGTTTAAATGATCATAAAATATTATGAATTTTAAGTGTTTGTAATGAATTATAGCTGCTTCTGGAGCGAATAATTACATACTATACCGACCACATCATACATTTTTATCAGAACTTTTGGATCGGCCCTTGTAGATCATGGTTGAGTTTCTTACTTACTTATGTGAAGGCAATAATAGGAGGGAGAGTTGGAGTAGCGGTAGTAACTCATCATCTCATTTGGAATTCATTATTAGATAAGAATCTTGCACCATTATCTCAGATCTGTGTTATCAAACATTTGAAAGAATTTTCAAAAACATTTAGGCGACCATTATGAATTTCACATGGCATATAGCTGAAAACTGAAAGATCCCGGATCCCGGATCGGCCAAATGTTTGTTGGTTCCGGACTCTTTAATTTCTCGCATTTGAGCGGCCAATTTGAATTTATGGACCACCAATAGTATAGTTTCCATATAGCTTTTGAAATCTCGCTAAATCTCGTTTTTCGTGAGATTTTAAGAGACTTGCATATTAGACCTCTAATGACTTACATTACCTTCTTTTAAATGGTATATTTGAATTCAGTGGAATGTTTTCTCCTAAAATAGCTTTGATTTACACAGTTATGTAATTTGAATAATTTTCTATGACAATTTAAAAAAAGTTGGGCCAAATGTCCATAGATGCAATGCTAAAATTCTTTAAAACCGTGGATTATTTGTATGTTAATCAACATTAGCATGTTTAATCACAACATGTTCATAAACAGGGTCATCATGTGGTATATCATTCAAGTTTTATACAGATTCAACAAACACACTTTGATAAATCATGAAATTAAGCCACTTTTCCAAGATTTTAGCATGTAAGTGAATGGAGCTCTAGCCAGAGTTAAAAGCTGAATAAAAGATGGCAGCACGAGATTTCATTGATTTTTCTGCTATTTAGAAACTATCCTATTAGAAGATAATTTTTTAACTTAGTTCGTTGGGATACTAGTAAATGCTTACGGAAAGGTTAGCACCAGGCTTTGAATAATACGTACGAGAATATAAAACGAACAGCTTGAATTCATAAATTCTAAATATCAATTTCAATATTTCACGAAAAAATGGAAAAATAAGATTGAAATAATTGGTCTTCCCATTCATCAAGTTTTATCGGTCTTATTAAATGATAAGCAAAATCCTCATGATCTTTTATTGGATCCATACGTTTCTTACTGTAGTTTCTATCATAGAAAATTGCGTGAGATCATAATGAGGTCCGTCGTGCTAACCTTAGGGTAATTGATGTAGGGCAGCAACCAAACCTTAATTTGCTTTTTGCTCAGCAATATTGCCAAGGATCTGCGTTTACAACTTGTTTAGATTTTACGTTTACGAATGCCATTCTACAATTCAAAATCAAGCTTGATATCGAGTACCATTTACTATTGTTCTGTCTCATTATATCAAAAAAGGGCAAATAAATATGTAATGTTTTTGTAATGTTTCTTCCTCCTTCCCCTCCTCTCTTCCTCCTCCTAGCTCCTCCTCTTCTTCTTCTTCTTCTTCTTCTTCTTCTTCTTCTTCTTCTTCTTCTGCTCCTCCTCCCTCTTCTATGGTTTCCACACCGGAGGAGGATCGTTATGGGTATTTTTTAATTTGTGCAAACATTGATTTCATAATTTTGACGGTGTGCATCATATCATCTTGGACTTTGCAATAGAGTAAACATTTTAATTTCTTTTTCACATGGGCCACGTCCCAGGACCATGCAATAGTATTCTTTATAACCCCTATTTTGCACCATAACTTCCACATTTTTCAATAAAGATGTAATACTGTTCACTGTTCATGAATTTCGAGTTTCTCTTTTTAGAACTGTAATGATAGAACTTCAACGGATTCTGTTAAAACTATAAAATGTCATTTTCCATATGATGGGATCGCATGCTATAACATATTTTGTATATCCAAGGATACTATTTCCTTGATCACTCGACCTTATCAAGAACCACGGTTCGCTAATTGAAGTTCTAAGAGCATCCCGTGCCTCAAGATACCTCATGCAACCCTTAATGACGATTCAACTCGAACGCCTTAATGTTAGCTTGAAGGAGGTCTAAAAACCTGTCTCGAATGTGTGAGGGACTGAAGGGCAGAATCGGAGCTATTTGGGGTTGACAAAATTGTCACTTATTCGTCTATACCACACTATATCCTTATTTCTTATTTTAAAGTGTCATCACACCAAAATTAATCAAACCAAATCTTATAAAGCGCTCGCTTTCACATTTAATTCTAAAAGTCTGTCATTTCGATAGCTTTAAAATAACATTACTAGGTACTGGGTATTAGTAGAATAATATGAAAACACATACTTAAGAAGGATATGATTTCAGAACAAAAAGAAAATATTTAATACCAATATTTTGTCAATATTTGAAATAGAATTACTATTCATCGATATTCCAATCGATGCTAAATTGTTATGAAGCGTGTCAATGGTGTTTAATTGTTTAATTTATGAATATTTAACCTGCAGAGCTCTCATTCTTTTTACTGTTTACTACGCAAAACCATTTGACGTCAACTTGTTCAACTGAATTGTTTTATATGTCTCTGACTGAATATAACAAACGGTCGGAATACAATATCTCAAGCTAGTTTACGAAGATTATTGAGCCAGTTTTTTAATTCTTGACATTTAATCCCGATGGTGGTCATTTCCGCATCCTCCGAACGCAGAGTTCCAGACATCATCCACTAAGTTCCTTCCTTCTTCCAAAGAAGAACGAGGTACGAGTTATGGAGGCCTGTGTTAGGAGAATGTCATTTCCGAAACCTCTTTGATTAAATTTAACGCATCCTCCTTGATCCGCTTGTGACACAGTAGAATGGTACACATGACACACGGAAGCGAAGGTTCGGCGATGGTATGTGTATACTAGTCCATGTTATGACATTCCTGGGACATCTCATATGCTGGTAGCATACCTACCTATATACATAAACAATACTTTTTTGTTTGACCCCTGGCGATGACAGAGATTTAATATAGTAATTAAATGTTTTAAATAGTAAAACACGAAATATGTTCGCTCACAATCATGGTAATTTTGTTGAATCTGCTTGGCCCGTATTTGAAAAATTAAACAAAGGAAGAAAACCGTACTAGTGTAATTAGCCTAATCAAAGGCTGACATTTACATTAGAATAAATTTTTACATTATGGTAGTCCAAATTAGATTCACCGTTTGTGTCTTATAAAATGCATAAATATTCGAATGAAAATGTTTAATAAACGTTTTTCGACCCCTTGTGATGATAAACATATTTCGACCCAAAGCCATACTCCCCTCCTAAAATTTTTGATGTTGTTGGGCTATTGTGCTATGGATTCTTCACATTTCGGAGTCATGCCATGAAATATTCTGACGTTCTGATTCGTTTAAGGTTGTTTGGGTGTCAATAGGGAGTTTAAGCTTAAACTCCCTACTGACGACAAATCAAGACGTACACCCGACTATCTGTGTCATGAAGGTGGATCTAAACCGGCGGTGGGTGTACTGCCGAATGCTTCCAAGATCAAGTTGTGTTGTTCATAATAACAGGTGGCTTGCCTTTCAACTTGTTTATTTGTGTACGGTGCGATAGAAAGGGTTTTATTTTAGATTCGCTCTTAGATCCATCAAATAATTTTGCATAGCACCCCGATGATTCGACCAATATCAACCTGAATCGGTTTAGAAAAAGACCACGATGAATACGGCTAGACCAAAAACAAAATATTAACACTATTGTAAAAGTGGTCTTTCTGTAGAAAGATGTATATAATCCATTGCATATATAATCCATTAAGCATATATAATCCATTGCATATATAGTATCGTGCTTTTCATTCTCTGACAAAGGAAAATAGATATTAATTATGAAGTGCAGGAAATATTATACTAGTTACTATACCACCTATTCAGAATGAGGGTGAGGATATATGTCTTTTTATATACACTATATATAATAGGCATATTTATTTAGGGTGTAAAAGAACCTGTGCAACTTTCACAAGTAATATTTCCTTTAAGGATTTTCATTTTGTAAGAGAAACTAATCAAAGAATGAGAAACATGACAATTGGATAATAATAAAAGAAATGTTCATAAAAAATCACTTTTATTTTTTTAATACCATGGCAATATTCTGAAGTGCTTTCGCGGCTAATTTACAGATATTTGTTTACCAAAATAAATATGTCTTCACTTAAGAAGTGTTGTACTTGTAGGAGACATAAGTGAATCGGATTATCTGGAGAATGTTCTCAAGAAACCTAAAGTCAATGTGATCTTTGGTAATGGAATAACAGTCCTTAGTAATGCTAACTTAATATCCCATTGCCTTTTGATTGCGAATAGGGAAGGAGGCTTACAAAGTAATTCCATCATCAAGTAAAAATTGAGTTAGGGATCAATCAAATAGCATCATTACTTTATTGCCTATGAGATAGATTGAGATTATCCTATTTGAGGTTCAGAATATTGGGATTATCCAGAGGTATGTTTATTTAGATTTAAATCCAAAAAATCAAAGCGACTATTTTCATAGTACGAGTATATAAGGGTTATACTTGTATACTGGGAGGTTTTGGTTATAGGTTATATCCTGAGGAATATATTTATATCACCCCGAGGGACCGAAGGGACTAAGGGGAGATATAAATAGTTCCCGAGGGATATACCCTATATCCAAAACCGATCGTACATAACTGGTGTATCTCATACTTAAGTGGGTTTGGGGTTCCACCTTTGTCAAATGACAAGATAGGTCTATACTGTAAAAGCACAATTTATATTTAATTCGTAACATTCCTTCAGTTCAATACAATGAAATTGTAACATTTAAACTTTTTAACAAATTTTAAACTTTCAAATGTTAATTTTTTTTAAATTTTTAAAACTTTTGAAAAATTCCCGGGAGCGGGATGGATGCCCGCATTTGCCCTGGAGCGGGACATATATAATATATCCTGCCCGCTCCTCAGATATGATATATATTCCTGGGTGACATCTACCCCAAACATACTCAAGTATGAGATACATAGGGGTTATGCACTGGGAGGTTTTGGATACAGGGAATATCCCGAGGGATATTTCCTGTATCCAAACCGACCGTGCATAACTGTTGTATTCCATACCTGATGAGGTTTGAAATAACTAGCATGTATCCCATATGCTCTGGTGTGTTTACTTGCAAAATATGTTATCATTTTCAAAAAAAAATTCTTTCCAAATTTGTTTTCAATTTTTTTCAAAAATGAAAAAAAAAATTCCGACATTTTTTTCAAATTTTTTTCACATTTTTTGCATATTAGTAATTTTTTTTCAGAATTTCTTTTCAAATTTTTTTTCAAAAATTTATTTTCAACATTTTTCCAAAATTTTTTTACATAATTTTTTTTTCACAATTTTTTTTTTAAATTTTGATTTTCACATTTTTTCCCGAATTTATTTTTAAAATTTAAAAAATAAATTTTCAAAAATTTTTTTTGAGCGGGACATACGATTTATATGTCCCGGAGCTCCGTTGGAGCGGGACATACGAAAAATATTTGCCCGGATATGGAATATATTCCCGGTTGATATGTCCCTGAAACCTCATTAGGTATGGAATACAAAGTTGTATCTCTTTTGAAAACAACTTTTTACTTACAAACCTATGCTTTCACTTCAACATGTATGAGATACTTATCGGAAGTTTATCGATGTTGTTCTGTAATAGATCACTGAAAAGAAAAGGGCACAAATGTCTCTCCAAGTAGTTGGAAAAGTTCAGACTTATAGGCGGAGGTAGTGTACCGACCGTGGATAGCAAGTTGCTATGCTGTAGTGGCTTAGCCCTTTAGCTCAGTTGGTAGAGCATCAGTCTTAAGTCACTCCCCCGGGGCGCCCTTCGGTCATTACAGTAGTAACCTCCGAATGTCAAGGTTATGTCACATGTCATTTCTGATTGCTGATCTTCTGTTTTTAGAATTTTTTTTTTCTTAATCCTAGATTCTACTCCCAACCATGGACTTTTTCTTGAGGTCCATGCCCCCCCCCTCTCCCACCCTCATTTCGTCTTCATATTTTGATATATATCATCTTTCCGTCCTTGACAAGAAAACAATCTCTCCTACAACCAGTCCATACATTTATCAATGTCATATTTCTCATTCTTTTCCTGCAGTATCAGTTCATCTCATACTTTATCATTTGGCCAACTGTTACCATATTTCTTAGTATACAACGTGATTACTCATTCAACATACACTGACACTGTTATACGTGAAAATGACCCTTTCAGGTTAGATTGGAGCCATTCCTGTTATCATTTATAAAGATCCTTTTATCCTTTCATGCACTCTTAGATACAGCTATTCTTGTCTACCCATATTCACTCAAATTCAACTCAAAGCTAGGTGAAGGTTTTTTACTCCGTTACACATTACTGTTGACGTCCCATATCATATTAGAACTAAGAAATATAGACTGAAGAGCAGGTGTTATATCGACAGATATACCCCACATGGCTTGGCACAAACGTTTTATGTACGACCGAAAGAAGTGAGGGGTTCGAAAGCTTTTGTGCCTAGTCGTAAGGGATGTATTCGACGATATTACACGTGCTTGAGGTCTATATTACGATTCGAACATGAAAACTCACCAACATTTTTCGATTATTCATTCAATGGTCCGCCATTACTACAACCCACCGTAATGACGTCACACATTATTGTGTTGCCCCGGGTGAAATTTTGAGTTTGTTAACAATTTATAGAAGGCGTGAATACAGTCATGTTCGAATTATCAATATAACAACAAAAGTTCGAAGTTTGCTTATATCCTTTAAATTCAATATCTAAGCTTGTATTCGCGAATGCAACACTTTGAAAATAAATGACCATGTAATTTGCACCGCATGGGCTTATTTATCTTTTTCGTGATACCTAGGGGGAAATCGTATTAAATATTATGCAATTGACTTGCACCGCGGGCAGTTCAAAAACGCAGCCTTAGATGTGAATGGAAAAGTGGTAGGTACTACTCATATTTAAATGAGTTGCCCATAAAATACTAGGTTAACCCGATGGCCGACAGCCGAAAGTTGCACTCGCAAATACAAGCTTAATCATCGATCATAGCTTTGTTTTGTATACATCTGTGCAGATAGATTTTGCAATAGAACATCACTTACGTCAGTTGAATTCATTCAGACATGTCTTATGATAACATCTTTACTATTTCTTTCTTTGAAAAGTACATTATTAATTCATATTTGCATATGCTTTTGAGCCCGTATATCGTTTAATGTAGAAGTACCTAGCCAAAAGCCTTTTTAGATTACCAATTTCAAAATAATGATAAATCAATTTGTTTTCTAACGTTCCCATCGGTGCCAGATGTGTCGCATGCGACACCGTTTCATTTAATTCAGGTAATTAGACTGTCTAAAGTTTCGGAAGTTGATCTAGTCGAGGGATCCACGTTCGGTTCATCTAAGTTAGCTGATGAGATAGAGAATGATAAATGTTGGTAAGCAATCTTTTCTATAGCGTGCCAATGTTTCGCTTCTGGATACTTGTTTCAGTTTTTGAAAAATGAATTGAAATATCTAAAAGTCATTGAAGATGTAAACTACAGAGATTTCTAAATTCATTAGAATTGAAAAGAGGTGCCCCTTTGTTAAAATTATTGTTGCTTGATTATTGAAATTCAAAAGATTAGCCTGAAATACAGTCGGATCTGTTGGACCTGTTTGATTTACGATTTATGCATGACAAGGAATCTTGAGTTTTTCAAGATGGCGCTTGGATCATTTAGGAATCCCCAGTGCAGATCTTTCACCATCGGGCTTTGGTGCTAGAACAGCAAAGGAATGAGTTGAAATGGCCTTGGATTAAGAATGCCCGGTGCATGTCATGAGCCTGATTACTTTATCTGGTTAAATATAATTAAGTTGAAATAGATACTTATATGGGATTAATGACTTATTTTATGAGATGAGAAAACACTGCCTGGTTAACCACATTATACATTCAACGCTACAATGCATTTGTCTCTATATGTTGATTTACCATGTTTATAACCTGTAGTAAACTTAATCTGAAAATAAAAACGATAAACCATAAAGCATTGTTGAGCATAATAAACCAAAATGAATTATAAGCAGCAAGTATTGCCATATTTCACAGTTGATGAGCATATTATCGCAATAATTCTTCACGGCGATGGTAAATAAAGTTGGATTAATTATATTTTCATACCTTTTTTATATCAGATTATGAGAAGTTTGATATGAGATTTTTTATTTGCTTTGAGGCACTGGTGATGACCTTGATAAATGGTATCACAGCTAAATGAATAAATTATAATTAAACACATTCTAGCTAGTTTATAACTTCAATTCCAATGGAGAATCGTTTCGTGTTCGTGTTATTAAAAGTTCAGCTGAAACTATTTTTAAATTGCAAATCAACCATCACAATTGCAAGCTGGATGACATTTATTTCATGAATTTTATAACAATAGTATCAGTTTTATAGCATCAGAAATGTTGTCACATTTTATGTCCCCATCAGCTATTTTCGAAGACATGTAACAAAAGTGATCTGATCCGTAACTATGGCAACGAATTATGGGACTTATAAACGCTTGTAGCATTTTTGTTAGGCGATTACTTGAGAAGCCGTTTCCAAAGTTTTCTGGATTACCGTAGCATTGCATCATCATCAACTCTATTTTTCTCAATAATGTGTGCAACCTCGTCTTCCAGTTCCAATGTGGTAATATAACCAATGATATAACCAATAATATAATATATAACCATGGCTGTGAAGAATTGGAGCAACTGAAAGCTTGTGAATCATGGTGCAACCTGATGGTTAAATCAATTTATGATAGCCTTGCATTAGACGGTCAATCTTTAAACAAATAGAGAATTTTAGATACCTTAAATGTACATTTTGGGAAAACAAGATGGAAAGATTGTTCACCATAACTCGGATTGAAAATATAACTAAAAAGCAATTAAAAATTATTTTCAGAACAGCATTTCAGTCGAACTGTCACGACCAGAATGTTAATTTTATTGCATTAAATGTTGCAATTATTTGTGTGTTTTTTGTTTTTCAGTTCACAAAACACGTGACATTTGTATGGCATTTTGGAGCAGTGATGTGCAAACTGGTCCACTATTTCCAGAATGTCTCCGTCATTTGCTCAGTGTTAACGCTCACATTCATGAGCGTTGAGAGGTGAGTTACCAAGTGAAATTTTTAGATCTTTATTAGAAAACTCCTTCATCATCATGCTCCGAATTAGTTCATGTTTGTCTTGGTCCAATTTATTTAGGGACACCCTGTACTCGATTTTGATTGGTCAACGAGCAGTTAGTAGTTGATTATTGACGGCCGCTCGAATGTGTGCTTGTGAAAAGGTACTTAATCTACATCTGATTATTGTAAGACAGCGGTGATAGCTATAGAAAGACGATAAAATTAAATAACATATTTTATGTCTGTCTTACTATCTAGTTTGTGACAAAACTTGTAAATGTAAGTATGATTTAAAATAGGTTCTTCATTCTCGGCCTGGTTAGAGCTCGTAAACCACAGACTCGCTCTTTCATACGCTTCTCTATACGCGAAGTCTCAACAAAGTTCTGGTAATCTGGCTGAGTGAAACATATCCCAGTGTCTAGCAGTCTAGTTTACAATATCGCCATGGGATGTTCACCTGAATATTGAGATAGATGAACTTGAAAACAACAATATCCTTTAATTTACGTGATTTGGAAAACAAATGGAAATGTTCTACTATAGCTTATCGTTTTAAATCCCTCCGCTGTCCTATAAAAATGATCCTATCCTATCAAACACTAAATACCACTATGATGGGTGCAAGAGAAAGTGGGAAAAGAGACATCTGGGCAAAACCAAATATCACATTACACTTAGTTATTGTTTATTTTATAATAGTGAAATCTTCGAAAAACATGAATTTGCACATAGGCGCAAGTATAATACAAAAAGGGTGGTCAAAAAAACGGAAACCCTGCATTTTCCTCATATCTTTGTCATTTTAAGAAATTACTCCCTGATATTTCACACATTTGTAAATCATTCAATTTCCTACTACCGTACCATATGTCATGACCATCAGACAGATAGTCACAATTTTACAGCACTTTGAACAACATGCTCCAGGTTTGGCCATCATGGCGCTGTAGGCAAACCTGCACAGTTGTCAATGATCCAAATGCATTCCTCAGCAGGTATGGCCTGAATGATGCAGATGATCTCACTTTTGAGGTCTGCCATTGTCCAGAGGTCATTCTTATACACTTTATCTCTGCCATTTTCCCATAGATAGGGACATTTTGGATGACATGTCCAGGTTGACCTTCAGCGCAATAGTGGCCACCGGGGATGTTCTTTAAAGTGCTGTAGCACTGTGACTATCAATCAGATGGTCATGAAATATGGTAGGCTGGTAGGAAATTGAGTGATGTATAAATGTGCAAAGTTATTTCTTAAAATAATAAAGATATTAGGAAAATGGTGTAAGGGTTTCCAGTTTTTTTGACCACCCTGTATTTACTCAGTGACTATCTTTTTGGGGGAATGGAAGCACAAAACACTTCAACTTTTAATGCTGGACACACTTTTTTGCTGAGGAATAATACAGCAAAATACATGTGCAAAAACTCAAAATGTATGTAGATGTTTAAGGTTCGATTTTCTTTGAAAAATTCCATGCATCCAATATTGTGTGAACATAAATCTTATACAACTCTTGTAGTGTCTTTCGTGAATCCGGAGAGAATAATATTCTTTACTTGATTGGATAAGTAAGTAAAAGTCAAGATGTGTGCCTACTTATACTGTCCACTACCACGATTGCCTTTAATTGTCATCCTCCAGACAAAGAATTTTATTGATTCTAACGACTAGCTGTACGAGGGGAATTTATGTACTTTGATTAATGAAGTGCTCTCCTTTATGTCTGTCATATCACTCGATGTAGACAGATCGCATGGATCTGAGTGATTCGAAGACATTACCAGGATCACTGTTGTAAGGATTTGGATGTACTTGTACAAAAATCTTATACCATCATCCACTCTGTTTTCTTCCCGTGGGTGATGTTTGGAGCCCTGCGTTCGGAGGTTGGGATTTATTTTACAAAGCACCATTTCGGAGAAAGAAAATCAATTTTGCGATTGTACGATTTCATGGCCTCAGATGAGGGGTATTGTTCTGTATCCTCTGTCTGTACATTCCAAGGCGCACATACTTTATTTCGTGACTCTTTATTTAAACTGAAGATAATCGCCCACAGAGTTTGGTAAACAACGTGATTCCCACCGATTTATATCAATTTGATTGAAGCAGTACAGAATAAATTTCACATTCATCTCTTTTAAAGGTTGCTACACTAGAATTTCTATCCAAGGAATAATTTCAGTAATTATGTTTCAACACGATCATAGTCATACACAACTTAGAAACTGAGAAAGATTTCCAATATAATTTATATGGTAAAATAGTTATGAATAATGCAAGTATTCAAAGGTAAGTTGATTAGATAATCATTAATAATACCTTAATGAATGCGACGAAAAAGGGACAACAAATCCTTAATAATCCAACCTTGACTGTATTTGATGCTTTGTATCTTATACATTTTTCAACATTAAAAAATACATCATATTCTCGTTCCAAAGTCCACTAAGGTTGCTGGGGATTAATCTGCCGATGGAAATGGCTGATTTATGTAAAATGCTTGATTAACTGTAACACATGGGTAGTAGATTGCAGATTGCGAATTAGTTCGACCTATTCAAAAAAGCAAATTACAAAACATAAATAAAAGAAATAGCCTGGAGATCAAACAGATATTATATGACATGTTATTTCTTGAAATCTTGAGTTATGTGCGTAATACAATTATCTTATCTCAAAGTTATCAAAATGTTAATGATATTCACATTATTCAGGTTTATACATCAAGTCTATAAGATGCCATTTCATATTTCGCCATCCAATGAGATCACGTACATTTTACTTCCTGTGATCATAAAGAATATGCAGAATAAAGTATAAGGACATGGACAGGGTGGGCACATAAAAATGGGACCCTCACATATATTTTATTTGTGGATAATTTTAGTAATTTTAATACTTAGCATGATAAATGGGGAATATAAAAAGCATTTTTGTTTCAAATTCAAGGTTAAATCCGCAACATCATTTTGCAGCGCTGTAAACAGTACTGAACAGTGCATTATCACGGGGTACCATCGAATAATTTTGGCAACGTACCGGAGAACGACATTTTACTAAGAAATGGCAATAATTTAGCACAATATATTTTTTAACTAGAGTTCTACTTTGATTTTGACAAAAGTAAGTATTCCATGCAATGGCTATTTCATTCATGAGTTTGTAGGAATTCTGTTGGAACCCAGTTCTGATCAAGTACGAAGTTATTGAAATCGGCGCAGACGGACTTTACTCCGAAAGATGGTTTTTCGATTATAACTTTTCACAACATTTAAGTATAGACTTTTGAAAAAAGTACAGAATAGTCCTTATACTTTTGAATAATTCTGTTATTTCTGATTCACACGACTCTGATTTGTTTAATTAAAAAAAAAGTTTTAAAAATATTACTTAGGAACATTTGAGTACTGTGTTATACAGCGATGTACAGTGCTATTCTAGCATCACCTGCATGCCCGTAAGACACTTTTCTCCAAGGGGGGTGCGGTTTTTAGCTTACTAAAGGGAACATAAAATTGTCAATTTTTTTGCCGCGTAAATCAAATCACGTAAGACAGAGGGGGGGGGGGGGTGGGGGTCAGTTACTCCCTATATTGGTTTGGAATTAACAAATGCAACTTCCAAACGTTCCAATTGTTTTGTGGGGGGTGTGAGGAGTGGTCCACTCCCCCTAGAAAATTTTACAGTTTTGAGATGCTATTTGGTGCTTTCTTGGCACTTTCAAAGTGTAAGTTTCTAAGTTAGTAGTACGCCATCACCACAAGAAAGAGTTGAGTGAATAAATAAAAACCGAGCATTCAGGGGGGTCTGGGGGTTCTCCCCCAGGAAAATTTTGAAATTTGCTTGTATTTGGAGCGAATTTGGAACCATCTGGAACGCCTGTGCGTTATGAGTTAATAAGAAAAATGTGATTTTTTTCAAATTCTTTTGGGGGTGTCAAAGAGGATGAGAGGGTGAAGTTGGGTGGGGTGCCAGTAGGGGAGCAAGGGGTTGTCCCCCAGAAACATTGACCATATCAAGGTGCTATTTGATGATGTCTGGGCAATACATGAAATTCAGAATATTTATTTTGTTTTGAGGGGGATGTGAGGGGTAGCTAACTCTCCTAGAAAATTTTACAATTGAAAGATGATATTTGGTGCTTCTGGGCACTTTTAAAGGTATTAATCAATAAAAACATTGAAAAACAATCACAATTTTTTTCAAATTTTGGGGGTGTCAAAGAGGGGGGGGAGAGGGGTGCCAGAGGGAGAGGTGGGGCTGGGGTGCCAGAGGGGGAGCAAGTGTTTGTCCCCCATATCAAAACTTACAATATCAAGGTGCTATTCCATTAGAAGTTTGGGCACTTAAAAGTGTCTGTGCCTAAAAGCGCATATTTCCCAAGAAAATTTTACAATTTTAAGATGCTATTTGGTGCTTTCTGGGCACTTTCAAAATGTATGAGTCAATAAAAAAATATGACAAAGTTCTTGATCAAGACACATACTCTAGGAGAGACAGCATTCACTTTTACAATATAGAGGAATCAGAAGATGAAGATTGTGAATTAAAAGTGAGGAAGATGATTAATGAACAACTCAAAATAGATGCGAAAGATATAAAATTCGAAAGAGTCCATCGTCTGGGGAAAAGAAACCAAAATGATAGATCAGCAAATAAAAGCAGACCAATTACAGCAAAATTCCATTGGTTCAAAGATAAAAAGCTGGTATGGGACGCTCGACGAAACTGCAAAGACTCCCCATACAGAATGGATGAAAGCTTTTGTAAAGAGATCAACATGAGGAGAAAGGCACTCTACCCGTATATGAAAGAAGCGCGGAATCAGGGAAAACGAGCATTTATGATAGCAGACACACTACATTTGGACAATAGAACATACAAGAGCACAGATGTATCCAGAATACCAATAACCTTGAGGAAAGACTAATATCTTTCGATGGAGGAGCCCACAGAGACTTAAATGGAAAATAGTTCATCAACTGGTTATTGAAGGACTATTGTTAAGAATATAATGAATGTGTATGTGAGAATGGAATGTCTGAACTTGATAGGAGTGAATGAATATTTAGTAATGTTGTACAAATATGTTATTTTTGTGATACGATACTGTTGTAAACTAATCATATGCCTAAAAGTATATATTGGATATAAATTATTTAATACTACATATTTTTATAGTTTAAATCACAAAATGAACAGGCGCTAGATCGATGATGAATTTTAATATGCTATCTTTTAATGTTAGGGGCTTGGTGAATCAAAATAAACGGGATACGGTTATGAATTGGGTAAAAAGTAAAAACAAAGACATTACCTTTTTACAAGAAACCCACAGTACACATGAAATCGAAAATACATATAATAATAACTGGAAAGGTGATATATATTTTTCACACGGGTCCTCTAAAAGTAGAGGAGTAATGATATTAATAAAAGACTCTCTTGACATTAAGGTCAAACGACAAATTTCTGATAAAAATGGGCGGTTTCTTATTTTAGACACTGAGATTCAAAATGAACGCTTTCTTTTGATAAATGTTTATGGGCCAACCATCGAACAAGAAAAACTTCCATTTTGGACAGAATTCGCGCGTAAAATAGAAGATTTCACAAACGATGACACTAATTTAATAATAGGCGGCGATTTCAACATCATATTCAGTGCAGATCTTGATAGAAGTGGTGGAAATCATAAAGTTAATAAACAGATTATCGATTTTTTTGACACATTCATGCTTAATTTAGACTTGGTTGATTTATGGCGTCTTAGAAACCCCAACAGAAAAAGATACACTTGGCGTCAGAAAAATCCTACAATAATGAGTAGGTTAGATTTGTGGCTGTGTTCAGATAACCTCCAACATAATGTTGAGAAGATTGATATAGATACAGGTATTAAGTCGGATCATTCTCCTATAGTCATTTATTTTAACAATATAAATAAAAAACCAGGCCCAAACCACTGGCGGTATAATAATAGCCTTTCGAATGACATTGATTTTAAACATGAACTTGAGCAAAATATTCCCAAATGGTTAAATGAAGTTACAGAAATTGAAGACCAAAGAGTTGTCTGGGATTTTATTAAATACAAAATACGACATTTTACCATTGCTTATTCAAAGAAGAGGGCAAAGGCTAGAAAGAAAAACAAATGTGACCTAGAAAATAAACTTAATACGATACAGAGCAATTTAGATAAAAATCCAAATGACATAGAAATTAAAAATGCATACTACGAATGCCAATTACAGCTTGAGACTCATATTGACTATGTAACACAAGGTGAGAAAATTCGATCAAGATCTCAAGATTTTGTTGAAGGGGAGAAAGGCTCAAAATATTTTCTTCGATTAGAGAAACAAAATGCTGCAAAAAGTAACATAACACAATTAAAAAATGCAAATGGAGTAATTTCTAAAGATTTTAAAACAATTCAAAATAAAATCAAGGAATTTTATAAACAGCTTTATTCAAAATCAAAAGCAAATGTATATAATAAAAATGCAAATGTATTCTTAGAAAATAAAAATATTCCTAAGCTAACCGAGGAGGAAAAATTGTCTATGGAATGCCAAATCACAGAGCAAGAATGTTATAAAATTCTTCAAACTTTTAAAAATAATAAGTCCCCCGGAAGTGATGGTCTTACTATTGAATTTTATTCTACATTTTGGGAAAAAATAAAAACAACTTTTATGAATTCTATAGGTTTCACATTTAATAAAAAGGAAATGTCAGTTTCTCAGAGAGAAATCATTATGAAACTCATTCCGAAAAAAGGAAGAGATGTCATGTTTTTAAAAAATCAACGTCCGATTTCATTAATAAATGTGGATGCAAAAATTATTTCCAAAGTTATGTGCAAGCGCATTGAATCTGTATTAGGCAAATTAATTAAATCAGATCAAGCAGCATTCATAAAAGAAAGACAAATGGCTGAAATTATAAGATTAATAGATGACATGATGTTTTATACAGAAGATGAGAATATAGGGGGCGCTTTCGTAGCTGTTGACTTTCTCAAGGCCTTTGATTCTCTAAGCCACGATTTTTTAATAAAAGCTTTAGAAAAACTAAATTTCGGAGAATATGTTATTTCATGGGTTAAAATATTGTATTGTAATATAACTGCCCAAGTTATGAATTTGGGGTTCTGCGGGGAAAAATTTAAAATAGAAAAGGGAATTAAACAAGGTGATCCATTATCACCAGTACTCTTCATCATTGCAGTGGAGTTTCTAGCCCAAAATATAAGAGATGATGTATTAATAAAAGGAATTCAAATTGGTAATAAAGAAATAAAACTGAGCATATATGCAGATGATATGACGTTGTTTGTTAGGGATAAAAACTCCATACTGCAGTCAATGAAAGTACTTGATAGCTTTGAAAAATGCAGTGGCCTTAAAACAAACTTAGACAAAACTGAACTCTTTACAATAGGAAGATTTAAAGATCAAATTTGGGACATTGAACATTTGAAACAAGTTCAAGAAATTAGAATTCTTGGAGTGTATTTTAATTATGATAGAAAGCTCAAAGCAGAGAAAAATTTTAGGTCGACAATTAATCACCTTAAGCAGGTATTGAGCCTATGGCAAAGTAGAAATTTGACAATTTTAGGTAAAATACAGATCGTAAAAACTTTTGGGCTGTCAAAATTTAGCTTTATTAGTTCAGTTATTGAAACAGATGATTGTTATGTAAAGGAAATAAACGGAATTGTTTTTAAATTTATTTGGAACGGAAATGACAAGATTAAAAGAAAAGCACTTATTTCAACAATTAAAAAAGGTGGACTCAACATGAGCGACCTCAAAACCAAAATTCAAACCTCTCAATTAAGATGGGCCCAAAAGCTTTTAAAGGATACTAAAAAGGAATCACAATGGACAATTATTCCAAATCATTATCTCCATAAATATGGCGGGCTTCTACTTTTACTAAACTGCAATTTTGACATAAATAAACTAAATGCAATTAGCCCAAGATTTTATCATAATATTTTAAAGGCATATAAGCTTTTAAGGAGACCAAAGAAAAATACATTGGATGAAATAATTTGGAATAATGAGAACATTGTCATCAGAAATAAATCAATATTTTGGAAGGAATTTTATGATAAAGGTTTTCTAAGAATCAAAGATGTTATGCTTAATGGAATGGTTAAATCATGGAATCAGGTCAAAATGCAAACTGGACTCTCACACAATTATATGCTAAAATGGTTTGGCCTCATTCAGGCAATACCATCAGATTGGTTAAGAGTACCGAATGGAAATATGAATGACCAGGTATCTCTAGAAAATATAATGGTAATAAAAAACGATACAGAAGTCAACTTTTTAGAATGTACATCTAGAGAATTTTATAAAATATTGCTGGAAGCTATTGCAGAATATCCAACAGCAAAACACACTTTATCAGATAAATATCATATTAAAGAAGAAGATTGGTCATTTTACTATGAACACTTTCATAAAACCCTGACATATTCAAAACATAAGGCATTTCAATATAAGCTCATAAACAATATTTTGTATACAAACAGTGAACTATTTCAATACAAAATAACACCTTCACCAATGTGTGAGTTTTACCATGTGAACATAGAAACTTGTGACCACATCCTCTTTAATTGTGATTATACGAAACAGTTTTGGAAATCAATAATAGATAATACATTAAAAGATCTCGAAAATTTTTCTCTGCTTACAGTAGTATTTGGTAGCCCAAAATGGAGTGATTTTGAAAATATGGTAATTATTATAGGAAAGTACTACTTATATAATAAGAAAATGCAACAAGAGCCTCCAAATTATTACAACTTTAAGGCATATTTAGATTATTGTTTAAAAATGAAAATGGATTTTAACAGTATGATGGTATGAGTGGAGAATGTGAATGAATGGGTAATGGAGTGACTTGTATAATATTTCACCTATATGTATACATTTTATGTTTGATTAATAAAAAAAAAAAAAAAAAAAAAAAAAAAAATATGAAAAATCTCAATTTTATTTTTTTTGGGGGAGGGGTGTTAAGGGGGGGGGCTGCCAGAGGGGGAGGTGGAGTGGGGATGCCAGAGGGCGAGTAAGTGTTAGTCTTCTAGAATCATTAACTTTATCAAGGAGCTATTTGATGATGTCTGGGGAATTTTAAAAGTGTCTGAGACAATACATAAAACAAATTCAGAACTTTTCCATTGTTTTGTTTGGGGTGTGAGGGGTGGCCCACTCCCCCTAGAAAATTTTACAATTTTACGACGCTATTTGGTGCTTTCTGGGCATTTTCAAATTGTATGAGTCAATTAAAGAATTTGAGAAAATCACAATTTTTTTTTGGGGGGGGGTCAAGAGGGGGGCGCCAGAGGGGGGAGGTCAAGGGGGGCGCCAGGGGGGGGGGGGTTATGCAAGTGCAAGATGCAAGAGGGGGAGCAAGTCCCCCAGAAACACTAACTATATCAAGGAGCTATTTGATGATGTCTGGGCACTTTAAAAGTGTCTGAGACAAAACACTAAAATAAATTTAGAACTTTTCCATTGTTTTGTGGGGGTGTGAGGGGTGGCCAATACCCCTAGAAAATTTTACAATTTTAAGATGCTATTTGGTGCTTTCTGGGTACTTTCAAAGTGTATGAGTCAATGAAAAAAAATTACAAAAAAATATTTGTCAAAATTTTTTTTCAAAATTTCAAATTTATTTTGGGGGGTAACAAAGGGGGGTGCGGTCGCACCCATCGCACCCCCCCATCTGACGGCCCTGACCTGTTTTGAATAGCTTAGTACACAGCGATGTACAGTACTGTTTTTACAGCGCTGTCCAGCACTGTTTCATAAACAGCGCTGTTTGATGCTGTTTGAGATTGGCAGTGTAAAGTGCAAGATATATCATAAGAAATGATATATCCTCTAAAAATTATCTTCTAATATGTGGTAAAAGAATTAATATAGTAAGTCTCCAAAGATTTGGGGTAGGGCACCAACAGTATTCATAATGAACATTTCCCTGCCATTTAGGTATTGTAAGGAATTTAACCAATATGGCTGATTTGGTTATCTAACCTATAGTTTTTACATGGAAAATACTTAGGATCATGATTAGGGCTAAGGGCAAAAAATTAATAAAAATACTGAATCCTCCGCAAACGGCCATTTACATCTTCATCTCATATAAAATATGATCAATGGTTTTATATTGTTTTCGAAGTCAAACTCCTGGTTTCTGGTTGAATATATGGATCTTAGCGTCGGGGGAAATTAAAGGTCGCATGTCTGTAAGAAATCCTTGTCACATCATAGATTCTGTTAATTTAGATAACACTACTCAAAACGCCACAAAAGCTCAAAATGGCACAGTCATTTTGAACTGATCTGAACATTTCCATCAAATCCACTTCGCTGATGTCATTATCTCGAGAGCTTTCAATTTCAATTTAGTACCTTATTTCCCTAAATGCCTTGTAAATACTATTCACCAACGCTCTCATCGTCATTCACCTTCGGGCTAACTGCAACTGGAAAGAAGAAAGATACCCTATGACAAAGTAAGGATGTCTGATACTACACGGTGATCTGATTTGTTGTGATATGCCAGGCTTGTCAGTCCGTAAGTTCAAATCATTTTCATATCAATTTAGTTGAATGCCCATGGTTACACGTATGAAATCAACAAACAAAGGATTGGCAAAAAATAGAGCAGAAACGGATAGCAAGAATAGATAAATACAGTGCGTCCCAAAAAACGCAACAAACAGCAAAAACATTGTAAAATCACAAAACCAGTCATGATTACATTAATTTCATTAAGTTTACCATGGGACCACATGTCTCCCCGTTCTAATGATATGTCATTTGTTCATATCTGATCATGGACCACTGAAAAATTATTGTTTTTTTCACACATGGGTGAAAAGGCCTTTGTGCCAATCAACTAATCCTTTAATTGTGCAATCAGGTAATTGTACAATTATGTAATTGGTACTGGGGATAAAATTCTTGTCACAAGATTTACATAACACAAGTTTCTGATTTAGATTTACTAAGAAAAAGGAAAAGAAAATTTAACTTTAAGTGGTCATCAGTATCGTTGATGGTTCAGTTAACGAAACATATGGAAAAAGAAGTGGCATAAACAGTCATTGTCTGTCATCTTATGAAAGATTACTCATGAAAGATTACATTCCATGCCCTTTCACATGACCACTATTTCTCTACACACTGAGACTGGCCTGTGTGTCCATGTTGCAAACCTCTTTGAATCATCTGGGGTTCTGGCGGAGAGCAGCAACCTCATTGGTGACTCTTTACTGTTGCAATGTCTAAAACTTTGTGCAGAGCAGATTTTGGCCCGTTGTGCAAAAGGAATGATAATCCAGTGGTATATGAATAACTGACATACCATTGGAAAGAGGAGACATATGGCTTCCTGGTAAATTAAATCAAATTGATATGATCATCACTGGTTTTGTGATTTTACAATGTCTTTGTTTGTTGCGTTTTTTTTGGGACGCACTCTATAGATTATCCTATATGAGGTTCGGGATATTGAGATTATTCCGAGGCAAATATATATGGGCAAAACGCTATATATCCAATCAATGTTTGAGAATATAAGGTCATTAATAGGCTCATTACTCATCTGTTTTCAAATTAGCAATATCCTGTATAGATAGGAACTGAAACAAGACAGAACTGATATCTCAGGATGCATGAATCCACAAGAAAATGAGTTTATCTCCTTTCTTCTCACTCCAGAAATATTGATAGTTGCAAAACAGTGACAATATACTGTATTATGAGTATCAGAATGAGTTTGCAAAAGTGTGTAGCTTTATGATAAAAAAAATACTTACAAAGTTTTGAATTTTGTCCCACACAAGGTTTGGCCAATCTTGTCTTTTTCAAATGTTGATTAAAATTTAAAAAGTTTGACCAATCGGATTCATTATGGACTATCAAGATACCTTGAAATCTCATGGTTTGATAAATGGACTGTGGGTAAAGAAATGTAGATGCTGACAATATTAATCCGCGCCAATGAATTTGTAAATCTGTCTTTGCAACATGTCAGTGCCCATTTTGACACAACTAATCCGAATCGATGTGTCTAAATCATTGGATACATTTATCACTTTCATCTCTTACTTGCTGAACTGATGTATAGTTTTAGGCGACATTCGATCCAAGGCCATCTAGCTTTATTAACAAAGTATACAAATAAAAGCATCAAAACGGTAAGCTTTTCCATAAAGAATGACTATTTCAGGGGGAGAGTAAAACATAGTTTTATTGTACGTTAGATAACAGTTAAGAGTATTGGGGATTTGCTGTCCTTATGACTTGTTAATCTATTTTGCATTGTTTTATGTATTCTCAGACTTGCCAACCTAAAATGAAAAAATTGCGGTATTTTAACGGGAGATTTTTCTAAAATTCGGGAGTTTTTACAGGAGTTTTTTTTTAATGGGTAATTTATGCGTTAGTCTTTTATAAAAAACGATAGTTTTTACGGTAGATTCTGAAAACTGGAGTTTTTACGATAGATTTTGAAAAGAACGGGAGTTTTTACGGTAGATTTGAAATAAAACGGTAGTTTTTATGGAAGATTTTGCGGATTATGTCTAGTTTCTTTTTCCCCAAAAAATTGTCCGAAAAAGAAACAGTTTTTTCCGGTAAATTTTATAAGGTTTTGAAAAAACTGTAATTTTTGCGGGAGTTTTAGCGGGAGCTTTTTGAAAAAAACTAGTTTTTGCGGGATTTTTTTTAAAAAGCTGGAGTTTAGCGGGAGCTTTTTGAAAAAACGGGAGTTTTGCGAGAGTTTATTATAAAAAGATAGTAGTTCAGTGGTAGATTTGTGAAAAACTGTATTTTCTGAGTTTTGATGATGAATATTTTGATTCTTACCTTACTAAACGAGGTGATCTTTTTATACCCGCCATTGCTGAGCAAGCAACTGAAACTGAATCAAGATGATTGCTGAGTAAGAACTATCAAATTGTCCGTGTGTACTATGGAACCGCCACAAAAAAATTGATTCACATAATCAATTCAACAGATAAAGTGTAATTTGTCACATTATGAAATGATTTATACCTCCGAATGTCAATACTTTTTAGTATACAATGTTTTTGTAAAAAATGAGCAGGTTTTATTAAGAAATCGATTAAACATACGTAAAATGTGTTTGAGGCGTCCTATCACCGATCAGACTCTAAAAAGTACTTTTTATAATTTTCACCACGCTTTGAACGATGTCGCCGATTTTTACGTGAATCTTTAACATTAAGAATGGTTTATTTAAATGTAATTGGAAAACAAAACAATATGACAAAAATTATTGAGTCATAGGGCTGATGATATATTTTTACGGAAGAACAAACATTTTACGGGAGATTCCCATAAAAAACGGGAGGTTTGCAGGTCTGTACTGTTACCCTAACCTGTACTCTGTTTTGAAATACCTATTGGCCTTTTCTTTTTTCGCATCTACGCGTTCATACCTATTACATCATGACAATTACATATCATCAATGATCATCAACATGTACACAATCATGTCACATCCTGAATAAACCGCTAACCATTTCCAGCAGAGAAAAAGAAACGATGTCCTCATAACTGGCCATGGAGAACAATCAGGCCGCATTAGTGATAAGAGGATACTAATGGAGCTGTGATTCGAGAAGATAGATCATGATTCAAAACATTAACTCTTGCATAAATCTCAACACCCATTTCCACTTCCTAGTCACCATGGGATCAATAAATTCTGAAATTGGTCATCGTTTACTACACCACCGACTCGTCATCAGGAAATGTGGATCTTTGTCAGGATTTATTAAGGAAAGTGACAGTATGTGACAAGACTTATCGTCTCTTATTAAATGAATGGAATAGAGGGTATATAAGATGCGGAAATGTCCAAATTTATCTTAGCCCCCCTTTTCTGTTTTGCAACCTTATAATTTAAAGGATCGTCCGGAAATAGAATACTAGTAATTACTGTAATGACCCTAGATAACAAGTTGCTATGAGTCTCAGCTTGAGTGGCTAGCCCTTATTGCTTAATTAGGGGTAGAGCTCTGGTAGAGCTTCGGAAGGTCCTGGATATGATTTCCGCACGGGGCGTTAAATTTAGCACATTCCCTTTCGTGTCCAGTATCTGGCTCAGTTGCTACACTACGATCCCCGGATGAGTGGCCATAGGTCGTTCCAGAACTTTTATTAGAAAGAGGATATGACATTGAAATATGAGAGTACGCTTAAGACATAAAATTGTCAACTTCTAACATTTTTTCGAAACGTGCTCTCAGCGAACGGAAAATATTTAATCGATGCATTTATGGGCGATTGGTCATACCATGGGCTTTCAATAGATTGGCGTTTCGATTTTATATGCAAGCTTAAACTCTTTAATGTCAATGTCATCAAATCAAGACCACCTAATTTTAATCACGCTATTTCTATCACATTTGGCTTCTGACCAATGCATTACCCCATTATCGTCATGAGCGTCTGACACAAGTCTGTCCTTGTTTTCCACTTCAGCGATGCAATCATCACCGATCCAGGACTAATCGTCCTTCGGGAGTTGTGAAAAATTACATTTTGAAGACGTATCCTTATCCGGCTAAAGAAATCTCAATGCAGTCATTCATAATCACAGATTTAATTTGAAGATGCTTTACCAAATTGGGCCCACGAATATTGAAGAAGCATTTAATGAAGGTTTTGAACAACCAAAAGCAATCTCATCATTACAATATTATGACTAATGAAGGAATTAAATCAGTAGTGATTGTGTAGGGAACACTTCCTATCATTGGCTTCAATTGTATTTTCAGCACTAACTACTATCCATTAGAAAACCAGAATCGTAAAGTACATCCTGCAATCAATGTTACAATGCCCAAAGTGGATTACTTACTCGCTTACATAACATCTCATTTGCTCATACTTAATCAATACATGGAGAAACATAATTGAATACATATCTGGGGAAAACATCGAAACTTTTTCACATGCCACAGAAGGATGTCAACCCGAGTACCCTAGAGGGACTTTTTTGTTTTGCGTCTAACCCTAGATTAGGTCCTATGCTAATGAAGTGTTAATCGACACTTTATCGATATTTGATTTTGTGAATATTTGAGACAAAAAATTGTCTTTTTGAGCCCAAAAAATAAGTTCGCCTTCTTCTGGCGATCCATTTTATTTACTATAATGTGAAATGCCAAAAGCTTTTGAAATATGTGAGTGCTGTCCATCTTCCTTTGTTAATGGATGTATTGGTGGAGGGAAGGGGTGTGGTTTAGTCATACCCGAATTCTGCTTTGGAATAAAGTCCCATGGATCATTCTCAGAATCACATAGCAACTTTATCAATTATAGGTTCCCTCATAGATTAAAGCCAAGGTGTATTTCAAGTAAACCTTAATATATTATCCAACATCCTTTTCTAATGAATGAAATGGGACAGGAACGTAAATCCGTATCAGAATTCCTCTTCCCTACTGTAAATGCCTACAGGATTTCATCGTGGTTCAAGAGATGTTCGATCGGTTATAGAATAAAGTGTTGTACGTGTATCGCTAGGGGCATAGTCGAACTTGATTAACTAAATGATTCATTCCTGTTCACAGTCTGGTGTACCTTTAAATAATCGTTTTCTTTAAGATTTCCATAGAGAATATAAATGATTACAATTACGGTGAAAAATGAAGTATGACAATCAATTTGTTTACGGAATTACGTCGTTATAAACAGTAACAGTTTTGGAATAACGATTGCTGTTCATTGCCTTTTGTTGATTAGAGAAGAGTGAGTATAGGGGAGTTGTGTAATCGTATTAGACATTACTTTGGGTTACAGTAATGGTTTTCAACACATTAGAGACACGTGCCCGTGTTCACCATATTGAACGAAGGATCCCATCATGGATAAAGGGTGCATAAGGTGCATTGAGCGATGAAAGCGGCTGGGTAACAGTTATTTCCCCCATATTGAGTTACCTTAACAATCATTGGTAAATAAATACATCTGCAACAATTCTAAATGAAATACTTGTTTCTTTCCTGAACAATTAACTTTTGGTTTTAGGTGCCCAATTTTTTTTTTTAATCTAAAAAATCACTCAAATTGAGAATTCTTCGACGATCCTTTGGGTTAGGGGACATACATGTAGCCCATTCTGATACTCATCATATCTTTCTTTAACTAGAAATATGCATACTCTAGTGAAGCTAAGAGAAGGCCATGATTTATCATGATGCATGTAGCCTGCCTTCCTGGAAAGCTGAGACGATTCCCTTCATTTTGAGAATTGTGTTAAAAATCGTAATGAGAACTATTCAAGGTTGAAACGTTTGGACGTTTCAATACTGCTAAGTTTATAAGTAGCCGTCCTTGTGAATGAGTTCTCCTAATTCTGAGGACTGCAATAAACAACAAGAAGAAGATATCTAATCAAACAGGCTACACTGCTTGATTAATTTCAGGTAAAAAAGGAAGGCATTGTACAAACATATAAAACCAAGGGGTGCATAACAATTCTTCATATGTGCAAAACATCATGCTGTTCCATTAGTGTATTCCTTTCAAACATATGAAATGCCTTGATTAATGGAGATAGAAACTATAGGAATTATAACGATTGGATTGATTTTTGCGATTCGTATAGCTACTATCTCACTACACCTTATCAATGGGTGTCTAATTGGGGTTTCTTTCATCTTGACTTAATATTTCCTTTCGTGTTATATATAGTCTGATTGTTGAATGGAGTACTCTCACAAATGAACATACATTTTCCATTATCAAGGAGGATTGGCTCCCAGGATCGAAACTCGATATTTTCCAACAATGAAAACGTCGAAATGTCGTTATTTTCTGAAATTAAAACCGACTATAAATTCAAAATAAACAGTTCAAAAGATTCGAACCAATATCTCGATCATTTCTTGTGAGTTTTGGAATTTTTCGTTTGGAAATAAGACCAAAATTCACGATTTAAATGTTGAAGTGAACAAAATGGCGGCTGTTTGAATTCGAATTTTGTATTACGACATACCCATATATGGGACAGAATATCGGTGGTGCACTCTGGGAGCCAATCCTCCTTGTTCCATTATATTGTTGATTTCTAGAGCATCGGGTTTGGCTGTGCGAACATAAAATGAATTGTCGGAATTGCGCTAATGAAATGATATAGCGCCGCTCAACAAATAGGCAACCACAAAATGAATTCTTAGACACTGCGTTTCAAGCTTATCATCAATTTTTTCAGGAGGAATCAAAATGCAAAATGCAGTTTTAGGGACGGCCTTTAGGATCATCTGCTGAAGGGCAAATACGATATATACAATTTAATACAAATTAAGTTATTTGATGCTTTCAGGTACTATGCCATTAGACATCTGCTGAAAGGCAAATACGATATATACAATTTAATACAAATTGAGTTATTTGATGCTTTCAGGTACTATGCCATTAGACATCTGCTGAAAGGCAAATACGATATATACAATTTAATACAAATTGAGTTATTTGATGCTTTCAGGTACTATGCCATTAGACATCTGCTGAAAGGCAAATACGATATATACAATTTAATACAAATTGAGTTATTTGATGCTTTCAGGTACTATGCCATAAGACATCCGATGAAGGCCAAATACATGTGTACAGTGCAAAGGTCCAGGAGAGTGATAATAGGGATCTGGTTTCTAGCTTTTGTCCTCGCCTTCCCCATACTCATAGGACGGGTAAGGGTATGACTGTGATATATTGTTTATCAATAATTCCCATTTGAATGATCCTCATTGTTTCTTGTATAGCGCCGTTGGCATTACTTTGTAAAATGATATATTACCATAACTTTTTATTTTACGCTTCTACACCTATGGTGTCATTGACTCGGAGCTCTGCATGCTTTAATAAGTTTATTCAAGAAACCTATTTTATAGTAGATTGTGGATAATAAGTTGGCCTTTCAGGCAAAATGCAAAGAAAGTTATGCAATAATGACGCAATCGTAGTTATAAGTTAAGTCTACTGAGACTGGGATGCTGATTTATCTTTTTCTCATGGTTAATGGACTGAGGAGAGTTTCAGTTTGGATTCTTTATTATTCTCTCCACACACCTAACCATATAAATTGTTTATTGCTTTGCGTTTACGCACGTAGATAGCATTCTTGATAAACGTAATTATTTGTAAATGACTGGTTATGCCTCAGTCACATTTGATCTACGGTAACCGTATCGCGTCGAGATCGTAGCTTACCAAAATCGAGAAAAATATGATAAAAAAAACCTTTAAACTTAATCGTAGATTTCCAACATCGACTACCGTACGGCCGCCGTAGAGCAAATCTGATCGAGACTTAAATGATCTGCATTGTAACCATGAATAAATGGCACTAAGCTGTCATGGACATTTCTTTCGATTAAAAAATAAAAAACACATTTGGCAACTTTCTTGAAATACAGTTCTAATTTAGCGGCAGTTCCGAGTATCAAGTGCTAACAAGTCACTGTGATATATATCAACATTAAATTGACATTCTGAGTATAACATAAAAATTATTTTGAAGACATCAGTTGGGATGGTAAATCATATTCCCATTTAATTTGTAATGTGACTACTATTGGAATGAATAATGAACAATGTGCAAAGATCTTCTATTTCCATAGCAACCAACCTTTACAACACAGGGCTCAATCAAATAATTTATAGTTGTTAAGCTTTTTAATTTAGAAAGTGTGTAAGAATCCGCTTGTAAGTATTTCAATACTGTGACATGACCATATAGGCTAAGTTGGAATAAACTTAAAAGTATGTTTTTATACTTCGACAGCAAGATTTAATAGGGAAATTTCAGGATCATTTATTTCAAATACCAACATACATATTTTGCCCTCGTATCTTGAAACTGGTGCTTTGCTCAATTCTATATCATATTTCTCATATTTCTTGTAATATTCTGCGGACATTTATTAATGTAAAAGAACCAGAGACTTAATAATGTTGCTTAACATTTGCTTATCATTTCTCATGTCATACATCCAAAAACCTTGAGAATAGAATTATTCATCGAATGACGTCAATAAGTACTAGTCAACATCAAGAAATACAATAACAAGAAACAAAGAAGATAAAATGAAACAAAACTAATTACATTACACCACACGAGGGCTTCATAAGTTTTACAAAATATAAAAGTTGTTCAAAAATAAGATAATTTTCTGAAATTTTACACGAACTTAACAGTATAAGACAGAAACTTTTTTATGGACCTACAGACTACTGCAATACAAGAATAAATATGAGATATTAGTCCATATGGGGAAAATGTTTCATTCAAATGTTTTTATGTATGAAATGTATGAAAATGTTCTTGTATGAAAATCCGTAAGGTTCATAATCATTATTCACAGTAGGGGAGCAATGCTAAATATAGTGATTTTAGATTAAAGTGATAAAAAGTAACTTGAAATTAATTACAAAAATGTATTATTTAATTAGCGTGTCGCATATTACATACTTTACTAAGTCAACAGGGAAAGGACATAACTTGCAATTATTGGCAAATACCCCCATGGTCAGAATGAATCATTTTTAGGTGTAACATGAAGAATACAGTCCCCTGGAATACAGTCAAATAACACTTACGAAAATATTTCAGCTTTTGGACTCACATGGGCTGAGGTCATTAGTTCAGCAAGGGTTATTGACTTGACATGGGATGTCCTTCATTGACTTAACATGATGGAGGGTATCATCATATCCCAATAGATGCCATTGGTTCCCATTAATTATCACAAATATACCAAAAATACACTATGACCTAAATCGATTGCAAATTAAATAATTTCACAAGATGACACAATTGGTATATCTCCTCGAGACTGGATTTTATCTATCCCACATCATTTGAAACTGAATACTCTATCTTTTATGAGTACTAGTATCTACAACTATTTTTGATGTTATGAGTATTGGCTATTAATATTTTCAATTTTTCCTCAACATGTATTGTAATGACTTCAGTATGAATGAAATGTCCCTTGGTGTACTGGTCCTGGATTGTGATATTGGTTCTCGAATGGAGGGGGAGGGGGATTTTAGACATTGTTTCTTTTCACGTTAGATCATGGTTTTGGGATATATAGGGTCTACTTTTCTTATGTTTCCCTTTGGCATTTGCGCTTATATATTCATCAAATGTGCAAATATGAAGTTTGTAATCGATCCAGGTCATTAAAAGATTATACATTTACGAGATAATACATTTTTCCAATAAAATATATTGACCCTAATAAGTGGTATATTTATTTTGAAAAATCAGATGAATCATTTTTTCATAGGGAAATCATAATGGAGAGTGCACTTCATCCTTTTGAGGATACTTACTAGGATACGAACCCGGGATACGAAATAATCCATAGCAAATAAGAATGAATCGTATTTCACAGTGTGCTTCTAATATCTCACAAGAGCTTATAAACTGTTCTAAGCTTTAGATCATGAGGGGTCGCATACCCCCCCCCCCCTCCATAATTTCCGAAGCCTAAGAGGAGGGAAACCCCAGAGCCCAGAGATTACCTCAAAATTACCTCTCTTGATTGCCACCTTCGTTTTACCGAATTTCCACCATCTAGTTTCTGGATATCACACGTCGATGTGATTATTAATACCCTTCGCGCAGAGTCTAGTTAAAAACTACTATGAAGACGAAGCTCTCTTTTAACAAGTGAAGTCGAGCGAATGCAAAGGGTAGATTATTAATTGATCTAAACATACTATATCTAGTATTCCTTACATCATCTTGACATGGCTACAATACCTGTAAACATGCCTGAAACATGAGAAATTAACATCCTATTATTCAAAGCGTTTTTACAAAAATTAGAATCCGCCATTTTGTTTACGTCAGCAACGATGGTCATCTCTATATCAAGTTATATTGAAGTCAGAGGGGAATAACCCGAGAGTTCAAAGATGACATGTTCTTATAAAGTACACCTGTATTGATATGACAATTTCTGATATGTCAAAAATCGGCAATCAAAATGGTGGCCTCAAAGTTTTCGGAATACGCTTCCAATTATTCATTTATGGCGTGTTAACCAGTTCCATAGCTTTTTATTTCACAGCAAGATAAAGAAAGGTGTAAGGAATATACCTACATCAATCAAAACATCACATCGAAGTGTAGTATTTGGAAACTAGCCGGTGAAAATTCGAACGAAGGTGGTAAGCACGAGACGTACAGTAATTATGCCTGTTATTTCTAAAGCTCTGGGCTTTCCCTCCTCTTGATTAAATTTAAGGTCATCTCTGAACCCTTGGGTATTCCGCCTGTTGATATGTTGCCATATTTATGGATTGTTTTTGTTGTTTTTGTGTGTTTTTTATTATTGTCTTGAATTTTTAGATGTGTTTTTGTGTCGTTGTTTTTGGTTAATTTTCACTGTTGTGTTAAATGTTCAATATGTTTGTACTCCGTGCTAAATGGGAAATAAAGATATATATATATATATAAGCTTGGTGGATGGTGTGAGACATATACAGTAAAGAGAAACCACAAGAAGTATGAAAAACAACAAGTCACCAGCCCCCAATATCCCAAAAAATCTAATGTACAGAAACAGTATAGAGGTTTTAAAAATGTAATAATATACGTAATAAATGTTTTTGGAATCTTTTTTAATCACAATTTGGATCGAAAATTTGATCTAATTTAGGTTTTTAATTAATACATGAAAAACTTTGAAATTTTTATTCCTACAAGAAAAAACATTACGTAAGAGACAAATAATATAATACATCAATTAATAACTGACATTTTATATAAAACAAATAACTGAATTTACTCTGATCTATTAGTCTTTATTAACCATTTACAAAAAGGCTAATAAGTTATATCCGAGATAAGGTCAGTCTGTCTTATAACGTTAACCCATCTATTTGTGTTTCATTAAGTTAACAATTATTTGTCTAGACAATTTGTTGTTTTTTACGGTCGATTCGTGTGTTTCGCTTGAGCCGATAATTATCTTTTTTTGTAGGATCTTGTCGTGACCGTTTTGAATTGAAATCACAAGGGATTAGATAGAAAACCATTGATTATATTACAAGGTGGGCCAAAAAGGTAACCCAAACAATTGCATGTTTATAGCTCAGTCATTCAGCTTGGACTTGTAATACCAATTAAACTTGGTAGAATGAAGGATAACCAAGTACTATTTAATTTGGTGACCGTTTTGTGGCTCATCGTGTATAAGAGACAACAGAACAAAAATCACCCACAATCTGTTCAGTCTCGTGCTTCAATTTTCTTTCGCATACGTCAAAAGATTTGAAGTGTTACAAAAGGAAAGCTTTTTTGCAAGGTTCTTGCAAAACTTGACCTACATACTGTAAGCATTGGTAATAGATAATTGTTGTCAGATGGTCAATTAAATTGATTAAAGATTCTCATTAAGAATAGATAATAATCGAAAATGACGAATGAAGCTACGTGTTGAATTAAAGATCGATGGAGATGGTTAGGGATAAATTACAAATACCTTTTTTTCAGTTTTAACCCGAGGGAGCATACTCGTTTACCAGCTTGATTTTCAATGAAAACGTCATACCTTGGTTATCAAAGATGACTAGGAGGTTGAGCTACACGTTTTTAATAGAACTTGTACAATACATGAACGTGTAGAATAATGGTCCCCAGGGGATTAGTTCTCCCAGACCCTGGAAGATGAATTTTATCCTAGATTCGCCCCATTCTAGTGTTTACTTACCCAATTGAGTATAAAGAGGGATAAAGTCCCTGGAAAAATCAATGCTAGTGTATAGAAATCTCTGGGGGTCATGATCTAGTACATGTTTACGTACACGTTTTCTTAAAAACGTTTAGCCTAACCTTGTTATTGTCGCCGCCTAACACATGTAGAAAACGTGTACTGGGTTAGCCAAAAAACAATACACAAGTTTGAAGATGAAAATTATATGATCCTATGTTATGTATAAGATGTCATTTTAAAGATAAGTCATTTCCAAACAACATGACATAATTCAATTGAAAAAAAATCTTTTTTTTGTGAACCTAGAGGCTAAAATTGACACTAGGGCTGTCATAGCGACGACAATCATAAAATGGAAATTCCCAAATCCCTCTGCTTTTGGCTCTGATAATAAAGTCAATAAATAAACAATAAGAAATTCAGATTAATATCCAGTCTTGTTTTCCTGAGGAAATTCCCATCTGTTTTCATCAGATTTTCACACTACACCTTTATGTCTGATTGACTCCTTTGACAGAGGGTGATTCTCCTAGAGGCTCGTTAACCCTTTCCAACATAACGTACTAATGTACTTATGTAATACCCCAGGGCAGACATTGACAAGTGTCAGTTGCAGTTAGAATATCGGGGTAACAATTAAATATGGTGATCTTGCTGAAACTGGCTCATATTGTCCTCTTTATGCAAAACTGAAAATAAAAATAAACAAGTTTACTAATCAAAGGTTCTCATACTCGTCACACGTCTGGTCTCAAAACCGCAAGATGTTCTGATGAAAATAACGACCTGGAATTACCAAGAATGTGTTTTCCAAATGCACTTCCAACGATTTTATAAGCACTTTGTTCAAGCGATCAATGTGGTAATGGGCCTTTCTTTTTGTTTTAAGGTGCACAAAATTATGATTGGAGAAAATCGAACCGGCTACTGGTGCGTGAAAGAATGGAGTGCCCCAATATATGGTCAGCTCTATGAACTCTACATGCTTATCACGATATTCATTATTCCTCTAGGAATCATGTCATTCGCCTACTTTGGTATATGTCATGAACTTTGGAGGGTGACCTCAAAAAGAGCTAGTATTCGAGCACCAATGACGTAAGTAAAAGTATTTTATCTCGTGTATAATGGGTCTTAAAGGACAATCTAGGGTGATGGGTGATCGAAGTCAAGTCTTATCGGTGTTATCATCACGAGTGACTTGTTAAAATCAGAATTCATTGACGATCTCTCACCTTATTTTTAAAATGGCGGGCGGGAATCTACAATTCCGGCCATATCAAGCGAGTATTTTGGTAACAATTAATTGGGAGTAAACTGTTATCAGTTGAACTTGAAAATAGTCCGGGAAATAGGCAACTTACAAACGTGACCAACTACATTTGAGGACCTTGATAATTGGATAATGGTTCATCCCATTAAACTCAATTCAATGAGATTATTGTTCTCTTCAAGAATATAATACATCCTATACTTTATCCTAGCCTTTGTCTCTGTAATGACGACTGGGACATTATCATTAGCGTCCTTTTCAGCTGCAGGATATTCTGACTTAAAGCCAAGTAATAGACCCTCTCTTACCTGACCGATGCAATCGTGGGGTGGTTACTACAATTTCGTGATCACGGTTATTATGTTGTATCTTAAACGGTTCAACTGATTACCATTTCATCCATTTCTAAAAAGTAGTTATCAGCTATTAGTAAAGTAGAAGGATAGACAAAAAAATTATAAACAAAAATTAGTAGATGATGGTGGCAAGCACTGAACAAAATCTTTTTAATTTTTCAGAATATGTGCCCAATATATTGGTCTAAATGATAAAATCTTTGAAAATTTGATATCATTCGTAAAAAAAGAAAAACATAAAAAACTGAAATGAAAAGCGATCTATTTTCCTTTTTATGACCGCCATTTTTGTTTCAGACAATTTTCTAAAATATCAAAGATTGGATCATTTAGAGCAACATATTTGGCACATTTTCTAAAAAATTATGACCATGTACAGTGTGATCCTGGTCATGTAAATGATATTTGGAACTAGTTGAATTGACTGGAAGTCAAAACAGAACTCTGTTAATCAGAGTTAAAAATGTTTGAAATCCAGCATGGTTTTGTCACTTCCTGTTTTGTAATTTACGAGACCTAAGGTCAAAAGAGAAAATTATCTGGAGTTAATGGCAAATAATTCTGACGCAGTGGATTCTTAGTTTTGTCCCGGCTACTATCAATCCCATAATTTATCCAAGATATTTTAATCAAGAATAAATTATTGGTGAATTTGTACAATCCTTATATAAAATGATGTTCTAAATTATCAAGTTACAGCCCCTCAAAAAGTTTGGTAAACGGAGATTTCCCAATTGGATAGCATGAAAAGTCTGTTTATGTTTTGGTTTGCACCATTGGTATTGTAGGGTATCTTGACCCAGTTGCGTTATGAGATTTTTAAATTTGTTGTGAAAAACAATTTTGAATTTCAAATAGTTTACAACGATAGTAGAGGACCTATAAACAGGTCAGGTCATGGGCTTTCTCTTGAAAGCCCATGGTAAACTCAACATTGTTAAAGGTCAAAATCTAGGTCACTCGTCCCTTTAAAAAACTAAAACCAAAAACACCAATCCTTTAAATTTAATTCGCTATACTGGTTGGTGAAAATATATGTTTCAGGTTCTGCCGTCTGTAGAAATCGTCTTCAAACGCAAAATCCAAATTGCAATGTGCACTCAGTTTATATCTTACATAACAGTAAGATTATTTAATCACCTAAGAGCTTTTAACAATGTATTGAGCTATGCCACATCGCTGACTTTGACGATTTTAAGTCGCATTCTTCATGATAAGATGGCAGCTACAATGATAATAAAGTGACTTTTAATGCAAACATCAAAGCTTAATAAAACAAGCCATCCTCGTCTGTGACAGGATAACTCCAATATTTCAAATAAAGTATCTTAACTTAATAAATGTGAGTAATCAACGGGAAACTTCAGGGTGCGAGCAAAATAAAAGTGTTCCGAAAAGTAGACTGAAAAAATGCTGTTTAGTCTACACGCATGGTTGAGAAATTGATATATTGTCAACTTAACAAATAAGGGCGCCTTGATTCCAAAGAAAGCTCTTAATGATGTATCAATGGAAAAATTCAATATAGTGAAAATAGCTAGAAAACTGATAGAATTTTAACTTCTCTAATTTTGATTTTTAATTTTCCACGTCAGTACCCTGCTAATTGCAAAACTAGAAATGGCGTGGAGATTCTTCCCACATCTCGTAAAATAAGGAAAAAACGCAGTTTCATTTTGTTACCGAAACTTCCGTTTCGGTAACTAGTTTGAAGAGTGCAGTGAGTGTACTATCCTTACTCGGTTTGTTTATTTCGTGGTATGACGAAAGTAGTTCTATTAAAAACCTGTTTGGGGACTCCAATGCCGGTGTAAAAGGGTAGGCGGTCCTATCAAATTTTGGTCCTACTCTCTATTGATTTATATGGTGACATAATTACAATTATTTTCCTTATTATTTATATACAGTAATGGATTAGCTTGGTAGTGGTGACTTGGTCAATGTACATAAATATGATGACGTTTTGGTACTCCAACTATAAAAGAGAGCAGAACCTTTGATTTTCGTGGGATATTTTTGTTGAAATTTTTTTGACATGAAGGTGGTATATTTCTCTGAAATACTTTGAAATTCGGTGGGCTGTGTTTCGAGAAATTCTAATTTGAACTTTGTGAATTTAGCATGCATCTCGTACAAAAAGTAATGAGATTTCTACCAGTACCAGTGAAACTGAGGATTTCAGACTCGTTTTCGTTTTCAAAAATCTAGATTTTGACCTTTGTCCTTCAGTTTTATCAACTTTTATCAACAAGTATGTTATCAAGTTCAATGAAAGATTAAAAGAAGGTTTTGAAAACGTAACTTCTCACTTCTAAAAACAATGATTCTCATATCGCATCCACTATACCAAAACGGACCGCTCTTGTCTTCAGCTTAG
Source organism: Owenia fusiformis (assembly GCA_903813345.2). Classification (NCBI taxonomy): domain Eukaryota; kingdom Metazoa; phylum Annelida; class Polychaeta; order Sabellida; family Oweniidae; genus Owenia; species Owenia fusiformis. Next base: position 26,568,692 of record CAIIXF020000001.1, on the reverse strand, counting down.
AACTAGTAAAGTTAGGTTACGAAAAATGAACATAGTAACGCCTTTTAATTTCATAATTTTCTATTTCTTAATATTCCAGTTCCAATACGAATGGTGGCACGAAAGCACCGGAAGTGACGCCATTCATGGTCCGTCACCAATTAAGCGTGGTGCGAAGAAGTGATAGTGGGGCACCATGCCTTTCCAACCAGGGTAACCAGCGGGTCCCGGATGACATCAGACAACGCAGACAAGTAAGACAAGTAGGCAGGCTTTTAAACTGTTCTTGCACCTCATACTTTGGCTATGGGCACCCCCTTGCTATCGCACTAAAAACTTGTAAAGGGAACATCCCCTTTTGATACCCCGCATGTAGATCAGTTCTCTATGCTCGCATACAACCTCATTATGCTCTGGTAAATGGGAAGTTTCATGCAAATGATTCAACTCTTTATTCTTATTGGTTAATTGCTGCTGTTATGCATTTTGCTATAATTATGTATTCTCTGTTGAAATTCAGTGACAGCCAATGTTTATTTCTGTCGCTGAATAATGCTCGCATCCAATTAAATTCTGTATTCTGATTATATTAGCTTGATTAGCTTATAGTTATTTTTTCAATAGATATGAATTATATTTACATTTCACATACACGTGGTTTCCACAAAACCGTTTTGTGTTACGGAAACTAACGTTATCGTAAACAAGCGTCATCAAATTGTTTTTGTTTTGATGTTGATACGGGAATGTATAAAATGTACATTAGCAGTGGTCCAATAATCAAATTGTCCGAACAATAAGAAAATTGATTAAAATTGCGAGTGAAAGTATCCGAATTTTGATTCCGTGTATAACATTGAACGGATATTTGACATTACCATATTGGCAGAATGTGTCTGTTCTATTGCCCTTGGAGGAGGCAACGAAGCAATTGAATGACCATGTTTTAATAACCACTCTCTAGGGAAAAGAACAATCTGTTCAGGAAATTACACAGGTTGTCAGTGTCTGACATATTTTAAAATAGTCAAGCAAATTAAGGTGAAATAGTATACAATCCTACTTTTGAACTCAATCTCTACTGTCTGATTAGAAAACAGAATATTTTCTAAAATCGTTGGCAAGGCGATGAAATATACTTGGTATTATTTCATACAATTAATCACGCCTAGATCTCATCGCATATCAAGTAACTTGCGGATAATATTTTATCACCACGTGGTTAAAAGTGACGCAGTTCAACGACGCGTGCCTATGTAAGTATCGCGTATCTTGACGTCGTCGCATTCCTCAAAAAAAATTATATAAACTAAAGGGCAAACGGTAGATACTGGAGAGTTTAAGCTAGTATATAAAATCGAAAGGGCACGGCAACGTATACGCATAAATTTATGCAAATACATGTAGCTTCCTCACTTTTGAATAAAAATAGCCAATCTGGCTGCAGTGTTTGTTTAGACTACACCGCAGTAAGCTTATGTGTAGCATGTAATACGCCATTGGTAGTTCTGTAGTTCTATAGTTGGTTTTCTGATCAAACTCGTTTGATAAGAAAGTCAGAATTAAACATTCATGACATTCATCATCTACTTCAGAAAGAATTCTACTTTGTTCTGAAATCAAAATTACCAGCCTAGTATGGCAAAGACTATCCTTCGCATACGTTCGACTTCACTTCTTAAAAGAGAGTTTCGTCTTCGTAGTTTATAACTAGACTCTGCGCGCAGGGTAGCAATAGACACGAGTATATAATGATTCCCGTTGAGAACAATAATTCTAAATCCGAGATCATTTCAAAATATGTATCAATTACCATATGCATTGTATGAAAATGAACCTACACGTATGTCTATAATTTATCAGCATGATCGACAGGTATATTAAGGTAATATTTGATGGTGCCAGAACCTTTTTACGATTCATTTATCGTATTTTTCAGTTGAAGGAAAGTGATATACATTTTCACCGTGGTTTCACTCATGCAAAGTTAGTTATCATCAAATCATTATGTAGAGATAAAGTAACAGATTTGATTATATCAATAAATATAGGTTACCATCTTGATTTTATCTAGAATTGGTAGTTTGAAAGCAGAAAGACGTGATAAGTATAAGAATAGGGCGTTAGCATCGTGATGAGAGTTACATTTAAAAATCAGATAATTAAAGTATTAAACCATACATTACTTTGGTCTGAGGCAGATAATGATATGCGATGCTAACTAATGATACATGATGCTAATAAATGACATTCAAACTCATATCTGCACAACATCTGTTACGTAATTATGAAGTATAACGTAAATCTATAGAAACCTCTCCCGTCTTCGATCCTCCTTCTCCCTACTTCAATATCAAATCTTCCAACATCATTTCTTACAGAATCACAATTATGGTCTGCTAAGGACGTTGAAATGTATCAGTCTATATTGTAATTAAAGTACATTTCTCAACACTCTTACCACAAGTTTCACTAAAATTGGATTATGGGCCATTTGCCTTTCTTAAAGTCCCCGTCTAAAGTTTGAAAATATTTTTTTATCATTCATTTACTATTTGTCAGGACTTTAAAAGTGATTTTAGAGATTTTTGAACAAAAAAAAATTTTGGAAAAAAAATTTGTGAGCATTTCATTTCTCAAATATTCAAATTTCCCGCCATTTTTCAAAAAAAGTTGAAATTTCTTAATCATCAAATATTTCTTAACGCATTTCAAAAAAGATTATCTTTTTAACACCAATGCAAAGGTTGAACAAAGGACACACTATTTCAATAATAAAATGCCATATTTAATGGGCCACTTCAATGTTTTAACATATCAAAAATATTTTGAAACATTAGTGATGTCACTAAGGTACCAAAAACTTTTTGAAAAAAATTGAAATTTTTTTTTCGATGTCAATCTTTTCTAAATATGTTACACTTTCATAAAAAAACAATGTTGATTGTCTAACCAGGTTAAAAGGAAGAATAAATTGTGTTTTAGATATCATTGTACCATTGGTTTCTATGAGAACTAAAATTTTGAAATGCATTTTTCTCAGAACCATTTTCATGCACTGATAAGTTTATTTCTCGCTTATTTATGAACCGATTTTCTTAATTCTTTCGGCAAAAAACATGGGAGGATGTATGCTATGCATTGGTTTGAATTGTGGCTAATTTGAAGATATGAGTGACCTCTAAAAGTTGGTTTTAAATAAATTCACAAATTTTGGAACAAAAAGTCTATCAAAAACCACTTTTTGAAATTTTAAAAAAAAGTTTCACATATCACACTTTGATAACATTGGGTAAGACTACAATATAAGCCAAAGTGGATTAAACTTTATATGGGGCCTTTAAGAGTTTGTGTGGGGTTTAAGTAAGATAAACCATTCGTATTAGGTCTTTGGAGAATTAATAGCCTCCGCCCTCGGCCTATTATTCCTCTTAAAACCCAATACTCAAAATTTATCCTTAACTTACACTATACTTAATATTCCAATTTCCCATTTCTCTTGCGTTCCTGGCCAAATAGTCCATATCTCTGTAAAAATCCCCCCTCCTATAGGACACTTTCGAATACACAAAAATTAATTAAGGGGAGATGTTCAAGTGATAAGTGAATATGTATCAAGATCTGATCTTAAAGTTCATTATCCATTACATTCAAAAGAATCCACCAGATCGCTTTTACGGGAAAGGGCGGTGTGTCCAGTCAGTGAAAAGGTTAAGAAATAAAATATATTTTTAAAATATACTTTTCGGTTAATATGTGTTTTCAGGTTAAATAAGATCAATATGTAGCATCTTCAATCTTTGGTTTCAATTAATGACCAACCGAGACCTGTACTTACTGTTGAATCATTTTTGACTGACAGCTAATTCCGGACGATTGCACAGAAATGAAATTACTACACAGATAATCCTTTCAGCTGGGGAGATTAACCGAATTTCAGTATGCAGTAATCAAGCACATTTATTCTAATTCACAACTTGAATGAAATATGTGCTATTTTTGAATCTCAAATGACGTCTGTTGTGGTCATTAATTTGCTGGCCCGTGTTGATAACTGTCACCCCTCAGTGTGCCCTCTAACTGGACTTTATTGGACATGAACGTGCACCTTCTACAGGTTTACCAGACTTGTCAAAAAATGGTCCGTCCACACGGACAAAGGCACAATTTCCCGACACTATCACCATGACTAGACACTAGCACTATGTCTAGACGATAGCACCGTGTCCCGAAGGTAGCGCCATTTTTTAGAACAATAGCACCATGTCCAGATAGTAACACAATGACCAGACAACAGCACCATGACTGGACAATGCCAATTACAATACAATTATTTTCCGTATTCCTTTATACTCAATCCGCCAAGTAAACAGCACAAATGGGAGCTAATTCACAGATGACCATAATTCTACACGTTCAAGTACAAGTTTCTGAAAAACGTGCATCTTAACCTCTCAAATGTCTCACAGTAGTCAGGTTCTCGGACATCCTTTATTCAAAGAACTTCATTTATTGCTCAATTCATGGAAAGAAGTGAAATACCCTTGGACCAAGGATGCAGGCCCGTAGCCAGGATTTGCCAAGGGGAGTTCACTTTTTGAAAAATTCCAATTTTGAAAAGTTCGCTCGAACCCATCGAACATCGAACACCCCCCCCCCACCCTGGCTACGGGCCTGGGATGGTTCTCGGATGGCGGGGGTGTAACACAATCCCTCTCATTATTCGGAAAACTGGAAGTGTCTTGAATATGGCCACGCACATTGACTCAGAATCTATGAAACTGCTCAATGGCTCGAAAAGGACTTATTTTGAATGTGTTTAATTAACTACACGCCTTCTGCTTTTCAGGTGATCAAGATGCTGGTGACGGTCATCGTTATCTTCGCCCTTTGTTGGGGCCCGTTCCTAATAGACAATGTCCTCGTCTCCTTCGATAAACGTTTTGAGCTGAACTATTTTGAGTTAAAGCCAATGCGACTCGCTTTCTCTCTGATGGCTTATTGTAATAGCTGTGTCAATCCCATAGTTTACGCATTTATGTCCAAGAACTTTAGAGAGAGCTTCAAACAGGCATTAAAGTCGTGCTGCAAGAGGAACTACCAAAACGAGAGAATACGATCCACTAGACTTTCTCAGCATCAAATGTCTTTCCATAGTAAATCAACGTCTCTCACAAGGGGACTTTCGTTAAAGACTGAGATTGAGAATAACGAAATGCGGGAACGTGGTGGTCGAGCTGGGAGGACTAAGGTACCATGTGTGCACCATGGTGTACAGCAAAAGCCCCATTATGTCAGACATGCAGAGCTCAAACAACAGTTTATGTGAAATACGATTAATGAAAACATGTAAAATCAAAATGGAATGTATGTATTTTCCTATAATAACAGAAGATAGCATGATCATGATCATTTTTACAATCCATGGAGTTGTTTGGAGTCTTCCCTCTGGTAGATCTAGAGCAAGGAAGTATGGGCGCGACCATGGTGGAAAAATGCGGCGAGGCATTATGCCGTTCAATGTATGGATATTGTTCATGAATTGTGTGATATATTTGATATGTACCAGGATATCTTGGCTGACGATTTATCAAATGAATCGTTCGAATTGCATATATGGACATACTTTGTGATGATTAATGATTCTATTGTATTAAAATATATTCAGATTATAACAACATACAGCTCTCTGATTTATGAAGGAATTGATGAAATGGATCAAATGAAAGATATAACTTATTGTAGACATAGGCAAAAACAATCTTTATGAGATTGTGGCCTTAATCCACTTTATATTGCAGTATTCTTGTATAAAGTAATAAACATTATTGACTTGTCGACCTGTGAAGTCTTACCCTCTGCCAGTAGTAATTTGCAGTCCATTTGATGTAAACATAAGCCAATTTCATAGCCTGACCTTTATTTATGTGGAAGTCGGAACATGTCTTTTTCTGAAGCCCTTGTAGTAGTTCCTCATTTGTAAAGGGTAAACTGGATATAGCTTGCCATAACTGCCATAAATTTATTTTGTAGTTCTCTATCTATATCTGTCTACGTTTAAAACCGTTAGACTAAGGGTTTTCACCGGTGATCCACTAGATTACGCTAGTTACCGAAACTGTTCGTTTATACGTAAACCGAATGGGGTATATGTAGGAGTGCAGCTCTTAATCGTTTTTGAAGTTTCGAGGTTCCGACATTTTGTTACCGAAACCTTGTAATCGAGTGGATCACAAGTGGTTTTGACAGAGACGGGTCGAATTGAATTCTCTTACCTTTCCAGGAAGGTAGACCATGTCCAATATCCCGATGGATCAATGGAATATTCTCGGTTGAGTGGTCAACTACAAGGTGGGCCAAAAAACGTCCATATCTTTATTTGGCGATAATAGTTTCAATAATGATGCAGGAATAGATGCAGGAATCAATTATGCAATTGAAATAAAGAATTACTCTTTGCGGTTAACAGACACTAGGGGTCTAATTGAAAATATACAGTTGCCAGGATAATATTCAAAGAAACGGTTTCACATAGACACTGGTGATCCGCTCGATTACGCTGGTTACCGAAACGGTTCGTTTTGGTAACAAAATGTCGGAACGTCGAAGGTACGATTTTACTTTTTTCCTTATATCACACTTTGTACCTGCAGAATCCCCACGACGTTTTTTCTCACAAACGTATATCAGTATCATATGTTTTAGAAAATGTACATGTTTGCGAAAAATTAAAATAGTTCAGAAGACAACAGAATCGTCGATTTAATTCCTCACTTAAGTTACATAAACGGTTTGGGTTAAAAGTGCAGATCTTAACTGTTTTTCGAAAAACCGTTTATGTAACTTAAGTGAGGAATTAAATCGACGATTCTGTCGTCTTCTGAACTATTTGTTCGCAAATATGTACATTTTCTTAAACATATGATACTGATACACATTTGTGTTAAAAATGTTGTGGGAATTCTGCCTACAACGTGTGAAATAAGGAAAAAGAAAAGTCGTACCTTCGATGTTCCGACATTTTGTTACCAAAACGAACCGTTTCGGTAACCAGCGTAATCGAGTGGATCACCAGTGATAGATATTGTTTATGCGTCAAATAATAGAACCAGATTGACACTTGTTACACAGTCAGTCAGAGAGACGTGTTATGTACAGGGCGTATCAAATAAACGCAACAAGTAGTTATCTCGTAAAATCACAAAACTAGTGATGACTACATCAATTTCATTCAATGTACCATAAAGCCACGTCTCTACTCTTGGCAATGATATATATGTCATTCATTCACATGTGGTAATGGTTGGGTGAGAAATCCTTCCATTTGCACAGTGGGCTAAAATCGGCTCTGGAACAAGTTTTAGATATTGAAAAAATCAGTGCAAGGGCTAAGTGCCAATGGAAGTTCCCCTGACTTGAATTGTTGTGACTTTTTCTTTTGGAGCTATCTCAGGAGCATCTGTGCTCACAATTACTCAGATGCGAGTAGGTAGTTACCAGTTTCGCCACCAGGTGGCTGATTCAGTCGGGGGAAATAACATGGCAGGGTATTACAAAATTCCCTAAACCTGAATATTCATCAGTTTTAATGGTTTACTTTTCATATTACCCGTATGTATGTGATAGATATACAAATTAAAATATGTCCAGTAAAAGAAAATATTATCTGCCCAACAAAAGAAAAGATATTTCACTTTTTGTGGTTTTACAAAATGGGGTCTATGGGGAATCTCCCCGACCTAGAAGTCACATTTTCAAAGAAAATTAAATTTTCAAAGTTGATAAACTCTTTTCAAAACCACATATCTAGATGTAATTTTACATGTAGATTCAAGATATGACATCAGTTTGACTAAATTGTGAATTTTTAATGACGTAAATCAAGATTATTTCTACTCGCATCTGGGATATTCCTCCACCAGCAGCTGGGCGGCCAAACCAAAATATGACGTCACGATTATCACTACGCGCCGGTGATTAAAAATTCTCGGCATACGTCCAGAATCTCCACTTCCCGAATAGATATTCTAATCCTGTAAAAACTACAGAATATTTACACTTTATACTTGGCAGAGACATAATGTATAGTTTCTTTTTACGATTTAAATAGGTTTCGATCACGCAACTTCAATATAAGTAGGGTAATTTGAACTTTCATTTCGAGCATTTTGAAGACCCCTTGAAACAATCGAATAAAAACCACTAGTTCGGTAGGCAGTTTGACTGTTGTTTTCGACTTGTAACATGTATTTTCAGATTTCAAGGTGTAACTTTATAAGTTATGACGTGAGTGGTCTATGTCCCTTCATATAAGTGTGTCTGGATCTATACTAGACAGATTCGCTGGACATTAAGTTGAAATGAGCTGTCCTTATCGGGGCTGACTCGATTTGGAATCAGCTGAATGGCGATTTTCCTTCTGACATTCGACGAGTTTAGTGAGCTCTTCAACCGATTTGTTCTTGGTAAATCGCTTGACCAACGAGATTAAAAGAAAGTCTATATCATATAGGAACTGCACATACCTTAAAACTGCATAACACGCGCGATTATTTGTATTTAATCGGCTCTTTACCGTCTCCTGATGTCTATTCTAGAGTGAGCAACTACATGTACTTGTCAAATACATTCCACAGGAGGTCAATGATACCGGTCACTGAGTACAGTGACCCAAAAGGCAAATTATAACAAACCGATTACTAGTAGTACCCGGTTACCATAGAAAATATAAATTCTATTGGTAAATGTAACTAAATCAGAAAACTCAGAAAATATAAAATAATAACGTTAATTTTGATTTTCAACTGAATATTATATTGAAATTGGAATCTGAGAATGTTCAATGCTGGGGCATAAATAAGGAATGGCAATAATATATGGAAAAGTATATTCATAATGTACATGAATGACATTTGTATATCATTGCAAGAGGTTACATTTCTTCATTTATCACTGAAGGGGCTTAACTTGAGGCAACCATTGTCTAATTCATAAAATTGATCCAATCACTCCATTGTAGGCCTAAGTTTTTAATTGGTTGCTAATGGTAAAAATAGTAGCTTGAGAATGAGAATATAATTAAGAAATATAGACCGAAAAGCAGGGGTAATATTGTCGAATACACCCCGCGTGAAATGTTGACTTTGTTTACATTTTATAGAAGGCGTGAATACATTCGTGTTCGAATATAAAATTTAGCATAGAATTTATGCCTGGACTGGAATAAAAGGAGACGTCGCCGTACGGAGAACAGTCTCTTGGGCTCATAATTTTTTAATGAAAAATTTAGAAATATCACCCAAATTAAATCTTGAATATTCAAAAGAACACACTTAATTCTGCAAGATGTAAAAATATCACAATTGTTCGAAGCAGGGGTAACGTGCAGTAGACCGATTCAATAAAATACAATTAGTCTAGATTTGGAGAAAGAAGTTCATCAGTTTACTGCACTCATAATTTATTTTTTTATGAAAAAATTTGAAATATCACCCAAATTAAATCTTTTCAAAAGAAGACATTCAAATCTAGCCTAAATAATGTAAAAGAATTGTGCAAAGCAGGGTAACGCTAGAGTGATGAACTTCGTTCTTCAAATCGAGAATACTCATTTGTTGAAAATGTTATACCTAGCATTTGTAACAGAATTATGCCTGGTACATACTTTTGCTCTAATAATGCAATATTTAATGTTTTCATGCTGGGGATATAATTGCAAATTTTGTAAAAATTATGCTAACAACAAATATGACACAGACAGATGTTATAATTATTTTAAATATTATCAATAATTCACTTTATTTTCATGATATTCAATACAATTTATATAATATTGCATGTGTTCAATATAGCAGAACTTGATTGATACCTTCTAAACCATACTATAAGGGAACAAATTCATCATCATTCATAGGGAAGTGATTTTAAAGTGTGCCCCAATTTCAGACACAGATAGACATGATAGAAACCAGAACAACGGCAATGCCAAAGCGTAGCGAATCCCATCGAACAGAAATGGCTGGCATTTTTACAAACGAATGCAAATATCATAAAACAACACACCAGAAAGGCCACCATTTTCAAAATGGTTGCTCACTAGCCAAGTTGTCATCAGGAGAAATAATATGCTTTTAAGTAGCCATCTCTAAAATTTTCGAAAAATCGCACACATACTTGTAAAATAACACACATAAAAATGGTGGCCATTTTTCAAAATGGCCGACTACTCCCCAAAGTTTAATTAGACAATGTGCCATGCTTAAAGTATTCACATATCAAATATGAACAAAATCGCTCCAATACTTTTCGAGTTATAGTAAAATACGTTAAAATGGCGGCCATTTTTCAAAATGGCCACCTTCTACCAAAAGTGTCATTAGAAATAGACAGTGTGCCATGCTTATAATATTCACATACCAAATATGAACAAAATTGCTCCACTACTTTTCGAGTTATAGTAAAATACATTAAAATGGGGGCCATTTTTCAAAATGGCCGCCTTCTACCAAAAGTGTCATAGGACAGTGTGCCATGCTTATAGTTTTCACATACCAAATATGAACAAAATCGCTCCACTACTTTTCGAGTTATAGTAAAATACGTTAAAATTGCGGCCATTTTTCAAAATGGCCGCCTTCTACCAAAAGTGTCTTTAGACAGTGTGCAATGCTTATAGTATTCACATACCAAATATGAACAAAATCGCTCCACTATATTTTGAGTTACAGCAAAAATCGTAAAATGAACTTCGTTCGATGGGATAATAAATGTAGATCTAGACAGACAGGAAGTGTGTAATTGAAAAATTGACCAAATGACATTAAAACTTGATACATTTGACCAAGTTTTTGGAATGAGGATATTCTCAAAATTTCAGTTTTCATGAATCTCGTTCTAGCTTTTTAACAGAAAATAATAGGACAAGACAAAAACTAATAAATATCACTCTCAATGAGCATAGCACCAGTCGATTTGTATGAAGTTCTATCCTCCAGAGTTCCGAAAGTTCGTCAGCTATAGACTTTGAAGTTGTACATCAAAGTTGTACAAATTCAAATTAAATACCATGAGTGGAAGACATTTTGATGACAAAATATATTTAAAAATTCAAAATGGAGGCCATGTGAAATAACTGATAGGTTGTTTTCTTGGTATTTTAATGACAAGATATATGTGGCATCCATCCACCAGGTTGCATGCTGATTGAGCAGAAAATGAGAATAAAAACATGTAAAAATTACAGTTAACATTTTTTTAAAAATCATAATTTCATAATTCCAGCGACATATTTCTAACCCTTTTTCTCAACACAGCCCCTGTGAGGAGGGGGGGTCATGCCAAAAACTCACAGATTCAATGGATAGACAACCAAAATTTTAGATAAGCAGAAATAATCATTAATTTGGTTAAAATGAAAAACTAAGATTTTAAAAACTATTTACCAATGTACCATTGTACAGGGTGTCCAGAAAGTATGGGACCCCCTAGGCAGACATATGCCAATGCCTTCACAGTATGTATTATATAACATTTTGAAGGTTATCAAGAATTACATTGACTTGTCCAGTATCATGATTCAACTCTCAAATAGTGTTTGGCCAAGGTGAGGGTAGATACTCCATGGAAACTCTTTATTTCCTTAAAAATGTTTTAAGAGGATTTAAAATGCAACATGGCCAAGGAAAGACACACTACTACTAATTTAGTGTAAAACTGAACTTCAACTGTAGCCAGAAACTAAATTTTGAAAAATCTGTAACCTTTTTCCAATTTGGGAATTGACACATGATACTTTGCAAATCAATGTAACTTTGGATAAGCTTTAAAATCACATATGACACATACTATGGGGGCATTGGTACATTCTGCCTATGGAGGTCCCATACTTTTGGGACAGCCTATAAATCTTTCCAGCAAATAGTATTTTCCAGAATATTTCCAATATTAGTATTTTCCAATATATCCTTATCTAATTTTGAATCATAAATCATTACCTCAAAGAGTTGGAAGACAGGAGAATCAAATTGTCCCTGCTAACTGACTCTCTTTATAGTTCAATTTTCATGTCAACATCAAAGTCGTGTTATCATTCATTGTTATCATTTTGAGTATATAGTTCTTGGCATCTCGTTAACATTGCACAGTATCATTTTGTTTTCACCTTATCAATACTCTGCTGTTATGGACATGGTCTGGTCTTATAATCTCCATTGTGTTTCATCAGGAACGGAGTTTTTCAGATCAGACAAAGTTGATTTAACTGTACCATTAATAGGTGATGGTGAATGGTGTAACGTTACGCCTTCATTTTTGTTGATTGATTCATGTGAAGTTGTAAATCTGAGCTTGATATTGTTGATAAGTATCTAGTAACCTTTGAAGCCAGTCATTTTTGCACCTATGGCAGGGAAAATCTTCAGCCAACACAAAAAAATCTGAAAAATTAGAAAAATACATGAATATTAATGTTATATTATAAGAAACTTGATAGGAAAAACTCATGTTTTCTGTAATCAATATGACAATATAACAATGGACTAGTTATTAGAAATAATCTTGATTTACACAATTCAAAGTTTTCAAAATTCAGTCAATGTGATATCATACTTGAAATCTACATATTACTTGTAAATAATATCTCTTCAAATGTTGCATTGTGGGTAATAATTCAAGAAGACATTCCAGTAAAAATATAATTTGTGGGAGAATGTTCACATTTATTATTGCCATAATTGTGATGAATTCCATTTTATATTAAATTATCAACATGTATGCAGATGAGATAATCATGTTTTTATTTTTGAGTTAAATCATTCATGAAAAGTACAAAATAAGATTTTTCTTGGAATGTGTACAAGAAGCATTTTCTCCAATTTTTAAAACCCAAGGCAATACTTCCCTGTTGAAAGCCCATGACTAAAACTGATGAAAATTCAAGTTTATGGGGATCACTTTAGATTTTTTCAAAATTTTCAAAATCAAGCATAATCGATTCCTCGGCTAGCGAGGGGAAATGGGAATCCCCGTTGAGTCACGCAAATGCCCACATGTGCCTTAAACCAGGCAGCCAATCAGGTTCATGATCAACAAATTCAACAACCAATCAGGTAACTTTTTCTTTTGGACCTATCTCAGGAGCATCTGTGCTCACAATTCCTCCACCAGATATTGCAAAACCTCGAGAAAGAATTGCCCATGGGCTGTTTTTCTCTGCTTTAACCCACAGATGACTCGGGGCTAAACCATGCATGACGTGGACAGAGCGCATCTTTATGTGCAAGGAAGTGGTGGCAATTTGGAGAGGTATAGGATGTATTCTTGCAAGAGTATGAGTATGAACACTTTACTGTCTATGCCACACCTGTCACACCTTCTTCCAATAGCCCCTATGCCCCTTGTACTGACTTTTGCAATGTTTAAAACTTGGGTCCGAGCTGAATTTTGCCCCACTTAGCAAAATTAATTATGATGAAAAACGGAACTAGTGGGCCGATTTCTGGGTGATAAATAATGTTCCCTTTTTGGCCAGAAAGATCAGCAAAGTATTAATCTGAGTTTAAAGGACATTAAAAAAATTTAATATGTGGCCTTAATTATAAGCACCTTACTGATCTTTTTTTAGTAGTAATCGGAATAACCTTCCCTGAATATGCAGAATTTCCCAAATCATCTTTTTCTTGATGCTTATCAAATATGCTTTTCTTCATCTCTCTTATTTGTCTTCTAATATCCCATTTTTGTCTGGGTCATTTATTTAATCCCACCATATTACTAAGTAATTTATTTTATATCAAATGCAAATAATGATCATGTCAACTATATTTAGATACCCCAACATTTTAAAATGTGCTCATTAGATTCCCCATTAAATAAAGAAATAAAAAACATTTCACAACAACAAAAACAATTTCGACCAATTATTATTTACGAAAATACGGGACATATAACCATGCTACCCAAAGCAAGAGGTATGAAAAGGAGGAGCAAAAGCGCTGCTGATCCAGCACTACAAGAAGTTCACATGATCATATCTTTGAACTTCCGTTTTAATTGTTTTAGCCAGGTAAGATGTGGGTGCCTTATCCTAGAATTTCGCTTCCTATTTACCTTGCACAAACACAGGTTTTGCTGCAGATGCATTTATTTACCCAGTAATTGATCCAGTAACTCAATTTAGTGCTTGTGAGGAAAAACTCTAAATAACTATTACCAAGCGGCTTTATTTAACACATTGAAATTTTCTGTTTTATGAAGGCAAAGACCCAAGTTCTGTACGATATATCACACGTTTTCTCTGAACAGTTTATCCACTCATTTTTCACGCATGTGTGCCAATTGATATAGACAGTCATTCGTCTTTTCGTGCAATGTGTTTTACGAATGTCACATAGCTGATGATTAGAAAAAAGCAAATATAGTAAAACCTGTCTTAGTGAACACAGATAGTGAACACATGTCTCCAGTGGACACCCTTCCTCTTAGGCTAATGTCCAATATACACAGGTTTTACGTACTTCCCGTGTTTAGCAAAATACGGAATAATGTTTTGATATGATCAATATTGATCACTTAAAGATGTAATGCTCAATTCCAGAAGGCTGTCATATTTAGTTAGGTCATCGACTCTCAACTTTTTATATGTTATGTTATGTTATGTTATATTTTATTTATGTCTCACGCCATTTAAAATACATACAATTATAAAACAATAATATTAAAATCGTCTGGCCCGGCCGGTGTCGACCTATGAGAGACTAGATTCAGTATGACTATATAAAAGGTTAAATTATCACAGTAGAGTACGTCTTTTTAAAATCATTTTTATAAGTGTTTTGGATAGTGTCCTTTGTAGGCTCTGTGTTGACATAATATTGCAAAATTGTTGAATATGGTTAAGCTGATGAAAGTCAGGAATTTCCTTAACACAATCTAAAAACAATGGAGTTCTCAGTTCTTCATAACTATTGCACTGTAAAAGAAAATGAAACTCGTCCTCAACAGTTAAATTATCACAGTGACATCGGCGATCCTGGAGTGGGGTATTGTTATATCGTCCAGTTTCGATCTTCAATGGGAGTGTTCCACTTCTAAGTTGGGCAATAGCTCTGCGTTCACTCCTTGACATGTTGATACAAGTATAATGGGCGGGCTGCATGGAATGTGTTTTAAACAGTCGATATGTCCGTAATTTGTTGCCATTTGGGTTACGACTATCGTCCCAAAGACTGTTGTGCCATTCGACGTGATCTACTCTGATACATGCTTCTTTGACCTCGTTAAGATGGCATTTAACTCGAGATATAGTATCATTGAGTTTGGACAAAAAATATTAAGAATTACAAAACCAGCTGAATATTCTTTTTCAATTTTTGTTTACGATTTAATCCTTTTAAAAATCTCATCTTTTAATTCTAAGTTGACAAGCCCTGAAAATATCTTTGCACAAACAATAAAGACCACTAAGTACTTTTGTGCTTCTTCCCTATATTGTTACAGGCAATGTAATAGAAGTTCAGTGTCGATGACATCACTTACTGTCTAAAATCTTAAAAGATGGCAGCATGCTGGACATGAGCACTACATTTTTAAATGATCAATATTGATCATATTAAAACATATTCCAATGTTTTTGCTAAATATGGAAAGTACATATATGATTATTGCTACCATATCAGGAGAGAAATGGTCTGGCAAGGAATACCCCTTTAAATGTAACAATACTCATATGTACATAAGATCTTAGCCTTGCCCAAGTCGGTAATTATCTTTTATTTATCTTCATTTTCACTTAATATGTGCAAACAGAAAATTTATAAAAATGACACCGACTTAGACAAGGCTAAGTACCAGATTAGAATATTTAGACTGAACCATGGACTAAAGCATTAGAATATTGGCAACCGGTGTTTTATTGCAAAAATATGACCATACATCCTGAAGTTTTTTACGGATTTTTATTGCTCATTTACTCAATTGCCCATGGTTGAAGAGATCACCCTATACCAATTAATAACTGAGTATACATGCCTCGTTGCATTGGCCATGTTCAATATAATTAATATGTATAGTAAACGTAATCATTTACTCCCCTTTCTCGACCCTGAGAGTAATCACATGGTCTCAAATGTATATGACGCATGTAGTAGCCAGTGCAATGAATAAATTGCAAACTCCTCGTCAGATTTCGATGTATACTAGTTGCTATGTATGCCTTTTAAATTCCTCGCCACGTTCAACTCAGTTTTGTTTGAAAAATTTGAAAATATGATAAAGTCATATGATACTAACATTATTTTGCATCAGTACTTAGAACTTGCAATATTGTAGATTTTTGATTCGCAAATTATTTGTTTCTCCATCACGTCCGATCACGAGAAATAGAACAAATCTCATCAAGAATAGACGATCAAGCAAATTCATGATTATCCATCTCTCATATGACTTATTTCGTTCTACATAACTACAACTATAACTGTAAACTCATGTTTAAGTATCTTTACCCAATAATAAGATCAGATTCACCATTCTTGATCTGCTTTGGTAATGATTCTAAGCGCGTCTTCGACTCGATAAAGAATTCTCAAAATGTATCTAAAATGAACAGAGTTTTGGGAGTGGTGACTTAGACCATGTCTTGAGACATCACACGTTGTGAACACGCATCAAGTCATGCAATCTGTGTCAAATGGTGAGCGGTCTGGAGGACCTTGGAGACATAGTCTAGTGTCTAAGCTTCCCCGAACCACCGTCAGTGATTATGTGACAGGTAGAGTATATTTAGTTGATCCTAGGATGATGACATTGGTGGTGTCACTCCTATTGTCATTTTTGTAGAGAAAGGTCTTTCTAGCATTTGCACGTGATTAAAAACAAGAACCTTTCCATCTCGATATTGTTTTCAAAATGAAATAGAATGCAGCACAAGTTCATCTATGAGTTCCTCTCTACAAGAGGATGTGGTCTTTTTACGATTGGTGCTTATTCGATCCCCTCTTCATTTATTCACATTCCAAGACGTGTTATATTGCCCAAGATTACCATTTACTTTCAAATACTTTCATAAAAGTAATTAAAATGAGTCAAAAGTTCAAATTAAAGAAGTTTTATTCACAGTAACCTATTTATAACTCAATTTAATGCATAAATGTAGATTTTTGGATTACTTTTGTCAGAATCATGGGATTCAACCCCGGTTTATAACTTTTATTCCAGTTTATGAGCTACAAATTATGGGAGCTCTGGGAATTTTAATTATCTTCATTTATCCCTGAATTGACGTAACTTAAAGCTCTTAATAGGATCATCATAACTTTTTATTCGCCTTAAGCATGGAAACGGACTGCGATTGAATCATGAAAATGAATTATTCTGTTACGATCTTAAACTAATCTGAAACGTCCCCTCTTTAAGTTAAGGAGCATTGATGGTTTCATTAATGTACTGTAGTAGAAATGGAGTGTAAGTTAAGACTAAATCCTCGATAGGCCTAGTATACTGTACGTAGCTGTAAATATTTATTTCCCATCCATCTGAATCATTGCACAGTGTTGGTAAAAATATGCACAATTGTTATAATTTCTTTTATTAAATCATTGTTTTCGAAAATTTTATACAAATGTTTTCGAAACAGCAAACAGGCATGATGATATGGTTTAAATGGACTGGGGGTTACAGTGTCATAATCTATTTAATGGGAAAATTAGATTACTTACAATATTTTGAAAGGTTCGGGTAGGTTATCACAAATAATTTCAAACATTTATATCTTGGATTATGACTATTTTCTGACCACGAAGACAGTTACTGTATATCTTTTAGATCCATTCATTATCTCAAAGAAAATTATATACAATAATAGTCAAACGGACTCGGAGATATCTTACAAGCAATCAACACACCTTTTGCAAAATGATGACTTAATTTTCACCAAAGATGCAATCATATTTTACAATGTTTAATGGTACTATTCTTTATTTTGATGTATCAAATTGTTCTTGAAAGAAATACTAAATTGCTCTAAGATTAGTGTTCCCCATATATTTCTCCATTGAAAAATGTAATGCAATCCATTGGTTTCAGTTCATTTTGGTCATCCAAATTCAGTATCTTTAAAGTCCGTGGAGCAATCCACATGTCACAAAGCACATTATAATTATGCATTCAAAAATAAAATAAAATGTTGCATTTTTGGTGAAAATTAGGTCAACAAGTTTGAAAAAGTATGTCCATTGTCCCTTTAA
Organism: Owenia fusiformis; assembly: GCA_903813345.2. NCBI lineage: Eukaryota > Metazoa > Annelida > Polychaeta > Sabellida > Oweniidae > Owenia > Owenia fusiformis. The sequence goes on along the minus strand of CAIIXF020000001.1, from coordinate 26,550,474 downwards.
CATCATTTAGGCCTGATTACCTAAATCGTCTGAAATTGTTTGCGATAACCTACGCGCCTTTGTTATTCCCAAAATGGAACTATTAGAGGCTGACTATTCGAAGTACCACAAGACTATAGGATGATGAAGAAAGAAATTTACAACCCTTGTTTGTGCCTAGTTAACCTTCTTATTGAATTAAGCCCAAAAATATTAAAGATATTTTCCATGGATTATTATATTTTTGCCTACCCTGGATATGAAACTTTAAAATGAGAATTGTGAACAAAATCAAAATGGTCACCTATCATTGTATCAATTTCGTATAACCATCTAGCATCTATAAGATTGGTTATTAATATAATACCAAAATAACACAATCGAGAATAAAGGTTAAAATAAGATTAGAGGTAGTTCATTTTTCTCTCGAGGATTTTGATTTAATCAAGCACACGCGTGAGGCAACTGACGCATTTTTTCAGAAAGAGAAGATCAAGCAATGACAATCTGTCCCTGTACCAAACGAAACGAAGAATAGGGACCACATCTACAATTAGTATGAATGTTGAGGGAAATAAACAGAAAACATATCACCAACTAGGGAGAGCAGGCCAACAACCCCATTTCCTGAAGTCCGTTGTGAAACAAAAATGTATCGTACATAATAAAACATCAACTTCATTGTTGCTGTGACCGCGTTGCCAGTTTTGTCAAATATGTATGATGTCTGGACCCGCGTTGGCATAGTGTCTGTACTGCGTTTCCAAAATATGCCTGGTTTTCGACCCAGAATCGGTTAACAGAAGGCAAACAGTGACCACACTTTGAAGAACTATAGATTGGCGTGGTGATTACGCGATTTTATAGACATGTGTCCAGTTACAAAGTCAAAAACACAGAATTGAAGCTAGAAAAATGCCCTGATTGTCAAACAGCAAGTGACTGACTTTGTGCACACAGAATATTTTTCCCCGATTGACTAAATTTAACCCTACTATCACACCAAACTAGTTCTCACTACGTTCTCGAAAACGGGCTTAAACTCTGAATTTTATTAGGAATGAACAAGGATAAAGCATTTTATTTTTAGGTAGATTAAACTTGACACACTTGACTCTTCTTAGACATTACTGCTGGTTATCATCACAGTTTTGGTGAAACTTATTTTTTGTCAAAGCTTCATGAATTCGACTAGTTCTTGGTGGTTGTTTTATAAACAACTGAGCAATATCTAATAACTTTAAAGCAAAATAATTTTGCCGTAGCCACGTACAGTCAGTCAAGGAAAGGCAATTCGCTGATTCTGACGATGACAGCCCATATCTCAAAACGTGTTAAGACCCATTTTTCACTCTAAAAAATAACGTCAAATTTATAGTTGAGAAACCTAAAACATTCACTCAAAATGTATTGCAGATCATTTTCTGTATCAGCCTGTACTCCAAATGTAAAAAGGGATTTCGTTTTTTACTAATATTTTTGACCCCTGCCAAGTACACGCATAATTCAGCCCAAAAGCACGAGAAGAATATTGAACGGCTATATAATAAAAAAAAACTGGACATGTCATGCATTGTGTAGGTATGTGAATATTAGGTCAAATATTGCTGCGCTATATCATGCGCTGTATATTGTGTTACCAGTTCCTTTATAGGCGTCCTCGGAATTTCATACCATGGACTAAAGTGGCATATAAGTCCAGTCGGTCTAATTATCAATTGAATTAAGAACGCTTTGGGGTTATCCCACTGCACTCGTATGGGATGGACTTCAATATAAAATAATGCATTCGGGAAACTGGCTCCTCATACGAGCGATGCATTTTTAAACTAAACTAATTTGTGGCTCGTCTTAGTTTGATGATACAGGTGTTTGTGCGTAAGTTATTAGTTCTGAGAACTGAGTATTAGATTTGTTCTAGAACTATGGTAATGTGTTGCACATTGACCACTGGAGACTCGCGTGTTACAAGGACAAAACTTGCTTGTGTTTGAAACATTCAACATAATAATTCTAAATTATTATTTCCTCAAATCATTTTAAATTGAAAGAATTGAAAGTGAATTTTATAATTGCCTTTTAAAATTGAAAAACAATGCAAGTGTTTTTTTCAAAATGAAACGCGTCGTACTGCTTACCGTGTTGGGATCTGTTTTAAGCTGAGATATTTTCTGAAAAACCACTTTATGTCCAAATCTATATATTAATTGTGTAAATTTAAGATTGGAATGAGATTTACAGCTATTTTGCCGTTAATACTAGTTCTCTTGATTTCAGTGAAATAATTTTCGTAGACGGTGAAAGTATGTCAAGCTGCAGTTCCATATTCCAAACAACAGCGCGCCGATAGGTGTTTCCAATTTGAGGTCATTTATTTTTCATTTGTCTTGATTATTTCTAAATGGCGGGATTATTTTTGAGATAGCTAAAACATGAGGGTGATTTCCCTATGGGCGATAATGCCCTGGTTTATGCCAGTTCTAATCTGTGTGTCACCCAAACTGATCGAACCATTAGTTCAGGATTTATTCTTACCCATTATCATTTGCATCGATTTCTTAAGAATTCTTCCTTCGTCATTAACACTGAAATAATCTCATTATTGTTTTTAAATTGATTTCAGCCACGGTTTTCAACGAAAATTAAAGTGACATACAATTTCATCATGTCCTACGGGTGTTCTCGACAAACACATTAGGGAGGTTTAGCAACACGTTTTTCGGAGAACTCTGTGTGTGAATGTGTAATATTATGTGAACGTGTAGAATTCTCTTGGGGTATGTTCTCTCCTCCTTGGTATTTACTTACACGATTGAGTATAATGGAAGTTTAAAGGAAAATACTTTGGCTGTAATAAGGCCCCTGGAAAACACAATTACGAGATGGAGGGGCAGTAATTCCTTACCAGGTTCATAAAAACCGTTCACGTACAAGTTATCTTAAAATGTGTAGCTTTACCTCCCAGATGTAAACGTTGTCCCACTTTGCTCGTGCTTATTACAATTCCCATTTCAACCTTGGATAAATGTTTTTACTTTTGAGATGATCACCGAAGTTCCTCGGACCAAAGAAGTAATTAATTTGCTGATATTTCTAGATGAATAGATATCCGACATTTTAATTTACAAAAGTGATGAATATCATGAATCGACCTCGAAAGGAAGACGCGCCAAATAAAACATCAACCTGTGTACCCTTTGAATATATCGATATTCTCTTTACTTAAAATACGAGTTTACGATACTTGTGGTTTTACGGGGCTTTTACGTTTGATGTTTGGACTAAATTGACTCTGCATCTTTATGGGGTTGATATACGTATTCCAAATGAGGGGTTCAAAAAGATATGAGTGATGGTAAATCAGTTGTTGGCTTCATAGGAACATCCGGTTAGTTAGAGATCACCTTGGTGATGTGTTCAGATGTTATATGCTGAAAGGTTGGCGTATTATTCAAGCCTATACTTCTTATCTTTGATTGTTAATTTTTAGGAATTATGCAATTAGAAAAACGCTAGCCTCTAGGTGTAGCAAATCCGAACGAAAACCTATGTTTCCATTAAAGGGCTATTTTTCATTTCCAATATTTTAGATAGAAATATTTTCGATTGAATAATGAAGATATACTTTTGGAAAAATCCCCAAATTCATAAGAATTTCACATTTGGATCGTTTTTTAAGATCATCAAAGGGCACCAATCTAAATAAGATTAAACCGAATCAAAAGGATTATATTAGTGATCTTTTCTTCGATTTGAGATTTCAAAATAAAAGAAATTTAGGTAGAGTGAGAGTAAGCAAAATATAATCCCCATTTTGAACTGGTGTAACAAGGGCAGTGGAATCATCGTCCGTATTCCTGACAGTATAACATACGCGTACATGAAAAATGATCGGACTACGGACGTATTTTCCTGACGGACTACCATGCCTGCTACAAATCCTCGGACTTATTTTCCGAGGTAAATACGTCCATCGGAATTAATTTTGGAGGGACGTATACATTGATCATACTGGCGTTCATTTAAAAATATAATAAAAACAATATTACTGGTGTTCAGGAATATTTGATCATGAGTTATTGTATACAGGCACGGACTGGCAGACGAATGGAGGGCTTCACCATGACTATATCCCTTGCAACTTTGTGCGGAGGAGACGTTAACCATAATCAAGGATTCATATTTACAATTGATAAGTTGAGACTCCAGTATGCCATGATTGTAATAGACTATTTTTGGGCTACTGTGTTGGGGCTTTGTTTTCTTATTATACTTAATAAATAGTTCTAGTTAATCGAAATGATCTCATTTTCTCGACTTATTTATAATTACTTTTTGGACTGATAAGTAAATGTAGCTCAGTGACTCATGCCAAAAGTTGAAGATCGTGAAAAAACAGTTTCTTCAGGCATAGTGTATCCATGTTAACTAAGGATATAGAATAATAGATAAATAATAATGTTGATAAGTTGAAAGGGAATTGCTTCAATTTGGTTTCGTTTACCCTTCTATCATAATAGAAAATAGGAAGAAATCAACTAAAAGACACGAAACTTTTTCCAAGTGTGAAATTCTGAAGTTGGCAAAGCATCAATCTCTATTCTGTAGTCTAGTTGTCACCTTAACAACCATTCAATGTATGACCTTGGGTGCGGTGATTGGTTATATAATGCACTATAGTTATATGAAATACTATGTTCGGATTGGCTGGAATCAGACACGCCTTGCCTAGCTATGTGTGACTATCTTGTCTTGTATCGTTATAACTATGATAAATCAGAATGGCGTTTAGCATAGCATAACTTGCTTTGGACAACAAGTACAACAGCTTAAGGCTAACAAGGCTTTCCTGGTTGATTACATTCAGTGTATGTAAACATGACAAATGATATAATGGATGGATATTCAGAATGAAATCCATGCACGAAAAAAAACAAATATATTATATTGCTACTGTTCAAACGTAATAACTTATTGAAGATACAAGTTATAACTTATTGAAGATACAAGTTAAAACAGCCATAACTCAATATCAACAACAAGCCTTCCAACATAACAACAATAAAATTCTGATTCATTGTAAGGCTTTAAAATGCTACAGCATGGGTTGATGATAAATATCATCGTTTAACCTTTTAGATGGCCTAAGATTCCACCACATTCAAAGAGCTAATAATCTCTTCCTTTGCAGTTTGGTTTATCCAGTGGCCTGATAAGGTACAACAACATGTTTTATTTTATGTCCATCAAGTGCAATTATCCGTAGGGACTGTAAGATCTGCTACCGCAAATACCAAATAAGAATTCAATATTTTTATTTTGCAATTGATACATAGCCTGCGTGTATAAATCACTGGTGATCCACTCGATTACGAACCGTTTCGGTAACAAAATGTCGGGACATCGAAGCTACGATTTTTCTTTTTTTCTTATTTCACATGTTGTAGGCAGAATTCCCACGTGTATCAGTGTCATATGTTTAAGAAAATGTACATATTTGCGAACAAATAGTTCAGAAGACAACAGGATCGTCGATTTAATTCCTCACTTAAGTTACAAAAACGGTTAAAAACAGTTAAGATCTGCACTTTTAACCCAAACCGTTAATGTAACTGAAGTGAGGAATTAACTCGACGATTCTGTTGTCTTCTGAGCTATTTTTTCGCAAACATGTACATTTTCTAAAACAAATGATACTGATATACTGGATACTGGATGCAAAATGTTCTAGGTCAAAGGTCATCAAACTAGGTCACACAACTGTGCTATCTAAATTTCTCAAAGTTCGAGACTACAAATCCAAATCAAATTTGTTTGAAAGTCAGGATATACATTCCTCTGAAGGTTCCAAACTAGTGAGCACAGGACCGTGGGTCCTTTATTAATTTTTATAAGGGAAGCTATTGGAACACTTTATTCTTTAAACCATGAACACCAATTTTGTTTGAAATTAAAGTTGATATGGAACATGAACTAGAACATGAAATTCACTTTTTGTTGTTAATAATGTCTATGGTTAATGTCAAAGGTTCTGTTATTTAACACATTTATGTAGATATTAAATATGAATAAGGAACTTGTATTTAGTAAACATTGTTATTGACCATTGCAACCAATTATATTTTGACATGTATTGTAGTCTTACAAACTGATAATTGATCATATATGACACTCAGGAAACTGATAATTGGTCAATATTCCAGCCATTTGAATAAAACCAATGCCAAGTTCTCTGGTACATAACAGTTTATGTAATTTTTATTTCCAATGCCTTAGATTAAGCAGATCATCTAAGTTAACTAAGTGTGTGCTAACATACTCTCCAAAGGGCATGACATATTAGAAGATTCAATTGTGCATTCATGATATATGGCCTGGGGACCCCTGAAGTAGAGATAACAATCTATGTCTTGGAAGGAAATTGTATTTGACAGTAACATATTCAGACAGATAGGTCAACAAACGGTAACCACAACCTCTCAAAGTGAATTACAATTCTTCATTGTTGAGTGATACCTGGAGTATCAGTCATACAGTCATAAGAGATTCGTCTAATTACCAAATGACATTTCATTCCTCAACACAAAAGAATAGTACCGTTTCATCTTGATTAACGACAGATTATACATGCTTAAATAAATGTTAAACAACAGATGATGAACTCCGCGAGAGTGCACTAGGGGTGAATTGGGAACATTTTTCAGTTAATATTATGCTTGATAAATTAGAAACATGGAGAGTGAACCTCCTGTTTAATCTAACTAAGTCCCTGGATTTCCATTCATTCAATTGTCCATTTATAATCAGATCTGTGAAATTATATATTCCCAACTCTAAATCTGATCCTGTAGAAATTAAACACATCAATTTTATTGTTATCTTTTTATTGATTCAAGTAATATCTCTATAATACAATGTGTCTGCCGTTATCTAAGAATTTCCATAAATATGATTAATGTACAAGGAAAGGCGATGTAACTCAGCTTGGACATTTTATCTGGAAACTACAATAAGAGAATGTTGCAGTAAGTGTCTGTATCTCTTTCTCAACATGAACTGAGGCTAGTTTGCAATAACGGTTCACATATTGGCAATGTCTATATTATTAATGATGTTTACATGTGAGCTACTTCTGTAAAAACAGACAAACACATTTTCTGTTTTGTTGTATCTTTGATGTGTTACAGTTGGTCAGGTATTGATATCTTTTACTAACCAGCTGATTGCCATAAATATATCAGCACTGAAACAGAACAACTCTACCATAACAATCATAGTCTATTAAGTCCAGATCTCATTTATTTATTATCCTTCAAAGAATTTTGGTAGTTCATTTCCTAGGATAACTTGACGTTCTACTCCATCTTTTGTGATGATTGCTAATCGTATGATGCCACCACTGCTCCCATCACGGAACATAGCCAAGGCCAATGCTGAAATACAACAATTTGAGTATATATATATATATATATTTAGCATTAAAGGGGATAGGGGTCAATCTATTAAATATTCATTACTTAATTTTCAAAATGAAAATAAAATGTAATTGGATTCATAACATTTCTCAAAATTGTGAAAAGTATAGCATCAATTTTACCACCTGAAATTAACACATTATTTTCTCAAAAGTTTATATTTGAAGGATATTTAAATATATCAATCTATGAGGAGATTCTCCCAGTCTGGGACCATATGCCAAGTTCATTGTCCCTATATATTTTATTTATGAGAAAAATTGTAATTATCGAGGGGCTTACACTGTATTATTAATCAAATGTCTTCCTTAATGAGTGGTAATTATCATATTCATAAGAAAATTCCATACTTCAAGAAACAACAAGTAATGCACTAAAGAGCACTAACTATATTTGCATAGAGAAAATGGAAATAGGTGACATCTATTTGACATGAAATCATGAATATGTTTGCATGTACAGCAGTTTTCAAATATGCACATTACTACTCCTCATATGCAAAACAAGTTATTCTTCATGTATACTTCAAAAATGCATTTCAATTTCCAGTAAAAACATATTTTCGTAAAATCTCAGTGTTATGTTGACCATATAATATTGGTTTAGTCTAAAAGATGCAAGAATATCATAATACCCAAAATAGATTTAAATTTTTACATAGCTTTATAAGATATTGTTTCTCAGATATTACATATATTGTAGTGGTATAGAACATTCAGTCCTTTTCATTGTAATATGTAATAATAATTAATATAAACACATATATCATAAAATACAACAACAATAAGAAGTGAACAATATACAAAGTTCATCCTCTAAATGCAGTGATCCAGAATAGCATGGGAAGGAAAGTGAAAGAATATGCTGATGTACCGGACCTTTGAGCAAAACATTTAGAAGTTGTATAGCATACTCCAGTCAACAGAATCCATACACTGACAGTCTGACATAACTTAAATATAGGATTGCTGTACTTACTATTTGATACAAATTTGATGCATTCGTCTCTTGTCATGCCCTCTTTGAATGTTGCGTCCACATGTCCATAGACGTATGTACTACCTGAACCTCCGATGGAGAATGGTTGGCGCACTAACATACCGCCAATAGGAATGGAATAGACCTACAAAAAAATGTTGATGGACAGTTAAAATGCATGACAGAACACCATAATCTTCATCGCCTATCTGTGATATACTCTTCAAAAAGATAAGACTATTCTTGAAGGATAAGCTATAAATAATGTATTTTATAGGGACAAGCTATAATTAATGTATTTTAGAATTCTGATAAAAGGTATGCAAAGTAAATTTTGCACTGTGTGAAGTATTTCAGAACTTCCAAGTGTGCAATGACTGCATTAAGATCATCAATTGACCCAAGCATTTCAATTTGTCTGCAAGTTCCCATTAAATGCTGGCTAGAATGATTATATATAATATTTGTATGCATATTAAACTCATGGGTTATATCAAATGCAATAATATCTTCAGTACTTTGATGTTCAAAATCACATTATTCATTGAATTTTATAAATCCTAACTTTCCATTTCAGCACTTAACTCAACTGGAAAACAACAAAACTGTGAAGGATCAAATAATGACTAAAAAAATATGAATCGCTAAACCCAATGTTGATGAATCTGAAATATGTCATGATGGATGCAAAGATGAAGGGTATACTAAATCCCTCTTTAACTTTTTTCATTTTAAAAATTACGCTTCACAGAAAATGAGATTCCACTATACTACTTTTAAAGTAGAGTATATGATAACTTTTCCTCACCTGTCCTCCTAGCTTTTTATCCCAGCCAGCACATATAATACCTGCACTGAGACTGTCTCTATAACTGTAGCAGAGTTCTTTAAATGTAGTGGCTGCAGTCTTTACAAGGGGCTCTTCACCAAGCTCCATTCTACAACATTTCAAAATGTTTGAGTTTGAGATAAGTTATTCTTTAAAACAAGAACTAATGTTTCTTTGAATCTGAAATTGAGGTGACAAGAGAGAAAGTGTTACAATTAAATAAAAATAAACTTCATGATCTCACTAGTCCCCACCTGGTTATAAAGACGTAATGTCTTTCTAACATAATGGATGAACTTCCATCGGAGAAATTCAAGTATTTTCATCATTTTCACCAGGAAGGACAAAAAATACTTTACATTAACACAGGGTCATCTCCAGTTGAGAATCTGAGTTACTTTACACACAGCTAAAAACATTTCGCACCAAGTCTAAATGACTGAGACATAAACCTTACTTGTGAAAGTTTAGATGATATGAAACAATGTCAGCAATGGCTTGTGTATCTGCAGCAGACCCTGACCTACAGCAATAGATTGTATCTGTCACCTTTGTCAGCTTGTCTGTGACACGGTTGGCAATATATGACCTAAAACAGAATAAAAATGGACATTGAACATTTCATTCATGAAGTGTATTCAGTGGGGTGTGGAAATACATGTTTTTCCCCCAATCATTGCACCCAAGATGAAGTGAGGTTCATCTTAAGTTAGTTGTTATGTAAGTTACACTAACTACCCTGCATTCTTATATTATGCCTTCTGGTGACTTAAGAATTGTCAAACTTGTACAATTGTAATATGTGTTGAACTGAAATAAATAAAAGATTATTTAAAAAAAACATATGGTATTTAAAATAAAAATAACTTTTTACCCTGTTGTGGTCCTGGAGTCAGCTCCAATAATAACACCATCAGCAAACTCCACAGCCATGATAGATGTCTGAAATAAAAAATAATGTCAAAGCATTTTGTTTGAAATTCTGACAATAGAGATCAAAAATGCCAGTCAGGTCTAGACTAGTTTGCGAGTCAAAAATTTGGTTGTGGCCACCACTTCATACCATTTCATTGCATTTCCCCTTATTTTTTAACATTTGATGTAACAATTCTACTCAAACTCCCATGCAGTGGTAGGCAGATGAAAAAATAACCCAAATTTTGTAAAATAGTTCCTTTTTTCATCATAGATTTACTCAAAGCTTATATAAGAAGAAATATTCGCATAAGGATCTTAAGTTAAAGTTGTGTTGATAATTGTTAACCGCACATGTGTTTTCAGTTAATATGCGCAAATCCAACCAATTTTTTTAGCCCTCTGAAATTATGACTGAAAAAAATTAAAAGTTAGCATTTCCGGAAGGTCACTGAAAAGAATATTTTGAATTTTTCAGAGAATGTGCCCAATGTATTGCTTTAAATGATAGGAGCTTTGAAAATTAGAAAAATTGTCTGACACAAAAATTGTGGTCATGAAAAGGATATGAGATAGCTTTTCAAATCAGTTTTTTTCATTTATTCTTAATTTCTAGAAATGAATTCAAATTTTCAAAGCTCATATCATTTAAAGTAATATGTTGGGCACATTTTCTGAAAAATTCAAAATATTCTGACCTTTCCAAAATGATAACGTTTAACTTTAACTAGCTATTTCAGCATGATAATGGTCATTTTGACCATGACCATTGTGATCCTGGCCATGTAAATGATACATGGGAGTAGTACAACTGACTGAAGAGTTCAAAAAATTCTAAAATCCATACTAATGACTACTGAGACCATAAGAGGTAAGGAAATTCCTGATATAGTTTGGATTTTCATCTTCAATTCATATAAGTTTTCGACCTCACAATTTGACAACTAAGTTCTGAGGAACTGATCAAGAGGTCATGAGGGTAATTTCATAATAATATGCATCTTTATCATGATTACAGTAACCAGTTTTGGCAGTCATACAAGCCCCAGATAACACCCTGAATGATATAGGAAGAAATAATTCAAACCTCAAACGTTTTATTCTGGCAGATAATACTGCACAAATAAGACCATCATAAAATTCAGTTTCTAGATCTAGATCTGTGTATCGCTTTATTTTGCGACTGGACCAATCAATTTGTGTGATGCATGCGCAATAGCCACAAAGATATGAAAGGGGAATTTCACTTCCATAACCTGGTAAATATGATTAGTTATAGCAGGACTTCCCACAATGGTGTTCTGAGGGGTAGATTTGTTATGTCAAAATGGGGGTGCAAATTCAATACCAATCAAATTGCTACAATTGACCAATTACATTTGACGGTAATTCGGCCCAGTAGTATTAGAATGACTGTGTCACCCATTCTACCATGAACGTTAACCAATTGTGTTGCTCAAAATCTAGTCCATTAGATGAATTTTTTAAAAAAAAGTGGGCGATAATATGTTTGTCAATGACTTGGCTGAAATATACTCGGCTATAATAGAGCATGTATAGCTTATTGAAACCGAATGTCATTATTTTCTATAAGAACAATATATAATTATTTACCCCTGTAAGATGTTCAGCCGATAGCCAATCGGGTCTTGTCGAATCACCCATTGTTTGTCCGAAATTTTGACTTGCAACTTTCGCCATGTTAATTTACAGCGCCCTCTATACAAAACTACTTTCTGACCCTAAAATTACTACACTGACAATGATTTATACATTTCTTCCATATTTTCACAATCGTAAAGTATAGAAATTAAATTATTGTGTTGTTTTGTATCTTATAGAGGTGTGACTATGTACAGAATTAGCTAGATTCACAATCAGTTAACATTTTGTAGAATTATATGACTACGCGCCAGAACCTGAAGCACCGACTGAGTAAAGTTGTAAACAACTGAATTTTAACCAAGAAGATCTCTCCTAATTTTGATGAAATCTACATAGGAAGACATGTTCGAATTAACTACCAGTATGCATGCGTTTGTATTATATGCGTGTTTAGTGCCTGGCTGAGATTTTAATCCAGAAATAAGTCGGTTGTCTAGTAAATCAGGGTAAGAAGGTTTTATTTTTTCAAAAATAAAAATCCCCAAAACCATCACCATCATGATCTCTCGTGCCACCAAATGACCATGCATCATGATCTGTAGTCTATGTGTTTATGTCTTTCTGATCAGAATTCGTCATCAGAGTCCCACTCTCAAAGTGTTAAGAAAAAGCATGTATTAGATGAAAGGGAGAATGCTAAATTCAATTCCCCATATGCAGGAATCAAACCCAGGACCTGCACGAAGTGATGCTACTGCTCTATCATTACACTGTCCCCCCTTGAAAGAAGACGTCCCATTGTAACTGATTAACAAGGGCAGATCCCACATCTGTCATCAATGTAACAATCCTGAGAACCTTAATCCGGAAGCTGTACAGTGCGGACAGTAATAAATAAATGGTGTGTTTTCAAACTCAAACAGAGTGCTCCTACCAAAATGGATTTGCCTAAATACCCCTAAGACTCTTATCTCAAGGATACAATGCACGAATAAAGCAAAAATTTGGCTATTTTAGGCAATAAATCTCTAAAATTTTGAAGTGATTTTACCTGTTACCATTTTTGTTGACGTTACATTGAAACAATGTATTTTTCAGATCATGGGGGACCTACGTGACATTGATCGCAAGCTGAAAGAGCATGGAGTGGTTTCTAGTGGCACAATAGAACAGAAGCTCCAGCATGTGTGGTCTCTTTACTTAGAGTCAGAGGTAGGTTGTATCAAAAAATTATTAAAATGAAATAATCTATACCAACCTGTAGGCCAACCTTAAATGTGCTTCAGATAATATGAGTCCATTGATACTGAAATCTGAAGGTTTCATGATAAATGGTGCCATTTTATTTCTAGGCCAACCTTAAAGTCTATATATAACCATGGTTTTAACATATATAACACGGTTATATTTAGACTGAAGCCTGACTCCATCATTAATTGCATCCTCTATTTCTAAATTCTAGGTCAACCTTAAAGGTGCCTTAGACAACATGGGTATATTGAGACTGAAGCAGGCTGATGAGATGAAAGAGGTGGAAAACTATGTTGAACATATCAGGAGTCTCTCAGAAGAAAGGGAGACACTAACAGCAGAGTTTGAGGAGGAAAATGATCAACTAAAGGCAGAGGTCCAGTTACTTAAGGCAGACCTTGCAGGAGGTGAGTACATTAAGTCTCAATGTATCCCTAGACAAAGGTTATTGAATGCAAATACTGAGTGTAGTTCAGTGTAAAAGGAGAGAAAGCCCAAGAGCTTTAGAGATAACAGACATATTTATGTACTCGCATACCACCTTCGTTTGTTCGAATCTTTTTGTTTGAAGTGTATTTCAAAAATTTTGAGGCCACCATTCTGTCAATTTTGACCAATCAGAGACATATGTCATCTCAATACTTTTAACTCTGGGGTTATTCCCCCCTGGATCAATGTGGAGAATGCTCAGTCATTTGTCAATGTATAGTAGGTGAGTCACATAATGGTATCAGAGGTGTTAAGACAGTTTTTTCGTCAATCATGTATATTGTTGGTCACATGATGATATCTGAGAGAGACATTTATTCAGTTGCTTATATATTGTAGGTGGGTCAAATGATGATATCCGAGAGATGTCATTCAGTTGCTAATATATTGTAGGTGGGTCACATGATGATATCAGAGAGATATGTCATTCAGTTGCTTATATATTATAGGTGGGTCACATGATGATATCTGAGAGAGACATTTATTCAGTTGCTTATATATTGAAGGTGGGTCACATGATGATATCAGAGAGATATGTCATTCATTTGCTTATATATTATAGGTGGGTCACATGATGATATCTGAGAGAGACATTTATTCAGTTGCTTATATATTGTAGGTGGGTCAAATGATGATATCCGAGAGATGTCATTCAGTTGCTAATATATTGTAGGTGGGTCACATGATGATATCAGAGAGATATGTCATTCAGTTGCTTATATATTATAGGTGGGTCACATGATGATATCAGAGAGACATTTATTCAGTTGCTTATATATTGTTGGTGGGTCACATGATGATATCCGAGTGATGTCATTCAGTTGCTTATATATTGTAGGTGGGTCACATGATGATATCAGAGATATGTCATTCAGTTGCTTATATATTGTAGGTGGGTCACATGATAATATCAGAGAGATATGTCATTCAGTTGCTTATATATTGTAGGTGGGTCACATGGTGATATCAAAGAGATGTCATTCAGTTGCTTATATATTGTAGGTGGGTCACATGATGATATCAGAGAGACATTTATTCAGTTGCTTATACTGTATATTGTAGGTTGGTCACATGATGATATCAGAGAGATATGCCATTCAGTTGCTTATATATTGTAAGTGGGTCACATGATGATATCAGAGAGACATTTATTCAGTTGCTTATATATTGTAGGTGGGTCACATGATGAAATCAGAGAGATATGTCATTCAGTTGCTTATATATTATAGGTGGGTCACATGATTATATCAGAGAGACATTTATTCAGTTGCTTATATATTGTAGGTGGGTCACATGATGATATCAGAGATATGTCATTCAGTTGCTTATATATTGTAGGTGGGTCACATGATGAAATCAGAGAGATATGTCATTCAGTTGCTTATATATTATAGGTGGGTCACATGATGATATCAGAGAGACATTTATTCAGTTACTTATATATTGTAGGTGGGTCACATGATGATATCCGAGTGATGTCATTCAGTTGCTTATATATTGTAGGTGGGTCACATGATGATATCAAAGAGATGTGTCATTCAGTTGCTTATATATTGTAGGTGGGTCACATGATATCAGAGAGATATGTCATTCAGTTGCTTATATATTGTAGGTGGGTCACATGATGATATCAGAGAGACATTTATTCAGTTGCTTATATATTGTAGGTGGGTCACATGATGAAATCAAAGAGATATGTCATTCAGTTGCTTATATATTGTAGGTGGGTCACATGATGATATCAGAGAGACATTTATTCAGTTGCTTATATATTGTAGGTGGGTCACATGATGATATCAAAGAGATGTGTCATTTAGTTGCTTATATATTGTAGGTGGGTCACATGATGATATCAGAGAGATATGTAATTCAGTTGCTTATATATTGTAGGTGGAACACATGATGATATCAAAGAGATGCTCAGTCAACAGGGGTTGGAGCAGATAGCTAGCTCAACAGTGACAGAACAGATAGCGTACCTTTTGGTAGAGAGGGCTAAACTCATGGATGATCTGGAGAATGAGCAGAATAGAAACACACATTCAAGCAATGAGAGCAGTTTAGACACTAATGAGATTAAAAAGTTGTTACAGGTTAGTTGTTTTGTTGACATATTGTTATAGTCTTTTTTTGTGGATAGTGTTTGGCATTCGGTGTCTGTAACATGGTGTCTGTAATTATGGCCTTGTCTATAGTTGCAGACCCAGGAAAAACCATTAAGTTTTGAAACACGTAAATAAAAAACCTAAATATACTTCAAATAAGGGCTATTATTGGAGGTGAGTGTGAGAGTCGTATTTAGTTTAGCATTCACAGGCTATTTTAGATTGTACATACCTGAAATCTTGAAATAAGGAGAACATTAAAAACAGATTAAATGATTCCAGCAAGAGAGGGTTGACTTTGAAGAGGAAATCACTCAACAAAGGGAGAGTACACGTCTCGTCAAAGAGCAAATGCAGGCTACACATAATCAAGAACTTGCTGTGATTAGTGGAGATAATGAGAGGCTCAGTCGAGAATTGAGCCGATCTCTGAACATGGTATTCAAACTCATACTATTACTAATATCTTATATTATAGTGATATATCGTGGATTTGATGTATAGAGAAGCTTTGATCAAAGTTGTGAATATTAAAAAACCTTGATTTAATATGTACCAGATGAAGAACAGAATTGCTAATATTGTACGAGGTGTATAACTTTTAAATGCCAATTTATATTGTACCGTATTAGGTGAAGGACCTAGAGACAGCACTAGAGGAGTTACAGAATGATCAAGATAGACAGAAATCAGAATATGATGTGGTCATATCAGATCTACAACAACAACTGCAAGGTATGTAATGTAACTTCACAATTGAAGCGTGGCAAGGATTTTATGTAAAACAAAATTACATTAAGATGCCAGTATCTCCGTAAATGTAGTCAGTGGAAACTAGCTACCATCTCTATTTCTATTGTTTATATCATACTGTAGATACTTAATATGAATTGCCTAGGATTCATTTTTATTATATTTAATGAAATACCCTGTACGGTTTATCAATTTACAACAGATTGGATAGTTAACAATGGCTCAGATATAAAATAGGTCAAAATAACTAGTGCTAAATTATTGATGTCATGTAGTCATATTATCTACGTTTTCCTTCATCCCCAGAAACCTGAATATGACATTAAAAATGGAGAATTTTAAAATCGATTTCTGTTTTAATTGATGTGTTTTGTGTTTTTGTTTCAATACAATACCGTTACATTATTTTCCTAATTTTATACAGATTCTCAGCAGCAAGATCTATCCAGTTCATCTGATACAATTGAGAAACTGAAATCAGAGAAATCTAAATTGAATGTTGAAGTGATGACCTTGAAGGGAAAGCTCAAGGTCATTGAACAGGAGAAAAAATGCTTAAGTGATACGGTAAGATAATATTATTAAAATATCACCCACCTCTGTTCAATTGCAAAATCAACTAGCACAACAATAATAATCAAGATAAAATTTCTCTCTGTAAAATTAAAGAGCTTGATTGAAGAATTTACTTTATATATCATTCAAATAGGGATACAAGGTAAATCAGGAGAAAGTCTGAGGCAAGATTTATGGATCAGTGGATCATATGAATTTTACAATCTACAACTTTTTGCCAGTATTTTTAACTAATGTATTGTACAGGTGTTACATATTTTTTTTTGATTTAGGTTCGGACTTTGACATTTGACTTCCAAAAGCTCAAGGACACCAACAAAGGTCTGCAAGAACAATTTGATACTTCATTTGTTAAACACAATGGAGAGACAGATGACCTCAAAATAAAACTCCACTCATTGGAGGTAAGTTGCAATTTCACTTGTATTTCTTATGATATGTATGACCTATTTGAGCCACGGTTTCAGAAGCTATTAATGAAGGATATGATGATTATTAATGTTAACATTAATTTAACTTCTATGGTGATCATTAAAATTGGTGTAAAATAAGACATTCCTATTTATGTATACACAAACTGTGCAATTACAGTGGGAACTGTATTTTTTCCCTTTTAATATATGATTTAAATATTCAGAAATGTATTTTAAATTACATGAACTTTTAAAGGCAAAGAATCAAGAGAATCTAGAGGGGAGACGCTCCCTAGAGATGAAACTGGAGTTTGCAGAGAAGGATATAGCTGAACTAAAAGCCAGGGAAATTGAATATAACAGTAAAAATGTGAGTTCACAGTTTTGATCAACCCGCTTCACAGAATTTGGACTGCATTCCAGTTTTTATGTCACCACCACATATAGTGACATATTGTTATTGGCTCTTTCGTGGAGGGTGTTAAACAGTTGGTGGTTGGTGTTTTGCAGTTGGTGTTCAGCATTTGTAACAAATGGTAGGTTGTGACATTTCGCATGTTGTTCATTTGTATCCTTTTGAGGTTTACAAATGTGATATGTTCATACTGGCTTCATGTGGGTTTTGAAATATGGAAGCAAGCCAGAGGTGGTTTTAAAACTAGTGATGTCACTGTGCTTGATACATTTTGATTCATAGAGGCCTAAGATCAAAAGATTAATCTGCATCTAAATGTCAGGTCTTTGGCGATATAAGAGCTTTCAATGTTTTATTCAATTTGGCTAATAGACAGTCTTTGTATTTTTTCTTGGGTTATTCAAGATATTTTAGTTTATGAATTTATGATACAACATTGATCAAAGAGAATACATGCACATTGATTATAGCAATGAATATTATATGTTAGATATTCTGTGATTTTTAGATCAATACAGGAAATACTGTTCCCAACAATTATGTATTTAGGTATCAAAGTAAAAACATCTAAACACCTAAATTTAGCCCTTTATCCATGTATGTACTTTTCACTATTAAATGTCCACTCATATATTCCTGATTCTTAAGATATGGTGTAAGGTCATTAAATTACATATCTTATATGATATTATGTACCTACTTATAACCTACTGCCAACGATATTTATGATCCAACCTAGGCGGTATAACATATATAACTTACCATAAACTTACCATAAACTTAATTTATGAAATAAATGATTTAAAAAAAAAATTCCAGAAAAAGCAGAACAAGTTTGAGCAAGACCTTGAATCCCATTACAAGCAAGAGCTCAGTGAACTGCGATCTCAGCACCAGTCTTCCCAAGTTGATCTCATCTCTCTAAGAGAGACACTAGACAGAGAGACCTCAAATAAGACTCTTCTAGAATCAAAGCTCCATGCAATAGAATCAGACTTTAGAATAGAGAAGCAAAAGTTCAACAGTTTAGAGACTGAATATAAGGACAAGATTCAACAGCTGGATGTGATACAGTCAAAGAATGCTGATGATTATAATAATGCAAAAAGCACATGGTCGGCTCTGGAAGAAGATTACAAACAGGTAATGTACCATCTGTAAATAAATAGTCTAAGATGATTAAACTTACTTGTTTGTTTTTATAACTAGACTTCATTTTAACATCTTTATATTTTTATCATCATAAAAAGTATATGAAAATTAAACATACTGCATTTGTATTTTTCACTATTGATCAAATATTGCATGAGTTGAATGATGTTTGATATGGTGTCTATTCACTATTTCCCTTAAAGTTACTCTGGTATCAAAATACAGCTAAAAGTCAATTAATTTGATTTCATGCCACCCTAAAAAAATATGGCCCGTTTTTGTTATTGCTGCCGTCTGTGTGGTGGGAGTCTGGTGGTTTGTAGTAAGCACTGGCATTCTTTGTTCGTTACAAACTGTAAAACCTTTGTAACCACTTACAACGACTTACAGGACAGGTGATGACAGTTTTTCATGTTAATGCCTTGTTCCTACTCTATTTGTGTATCAATTATATTTTGCAGCAATTAGAGGAAGTTAGGTCTGAGTGTAAAACTATAGCAGCGGCCCTTACCAATGAAAGACTTGCCAAAAAACATAACGAAGACCACACAAACCAAATAACTACTTACACAGATGAAATTAAAGAGCTTAAGGGGTCTGTGGACTCCTTAGAAAAAGCATTAAAAAGTGCAAATGACTCATTACAGGAACTATGCAATGATAAAACTGACACTGAAAAAGAACTTGAAAAAGTGATAGGTGAAAATAGGGTGCTAGCCAAAGAATTCAGTGAAAACAGTACACAATTGGATGAATATGCAGATAGGATTGAAATGCTAGAAAAGGTGTCAGGCCAACTTGAGGCTGATAATACTGAATTAGCCTCAAAACTCTCAGAAACTTTAGAACAGCTGGCTAAAACTGAAGATGAAATGCATAAAGAAAGCCAAAAGTTATTGGCAGGTAAGAATTGTATGGGTGTAGGAATGTTTGTTGGCTGACCTTGTAAATCCATAGATTTGTATAATCAGCACATTAAATTCTCATGATGACAATTACATAATAATGAGATGAACAATTTTACATTCTTATGTGGATATTTTTAAAGTCAGAATAAATACTGACATTGCCCCAGCCATTTTATGTGAAAGTGTGCAACTATCCTTAAAAAACCTAACTATTTTTCTCATCACAAATATCTGTAAGGAGACAACTTAACCTTTCCAAGACTAACCTATAAGCCCCCAACCAGAATTGACTCTGTCTTATCAAAGTCCAAATTATTTTTCCAACCTATTATGTTTCAGTCTACAAGAACTACACACTTCAGTACCACAGAAAGTCTACTCTTACTTAATATATCAAACAACTTGACAAATGATTAATGAAATTGCATTTGTATAGTTTGAAAATGCTGTTACATTTACCCTGTTATTTACTCCAGCTCAAACCAACACATTAGAGACAAAACTACAGGGTGCTACAGAAGATCTGCAGATTGCAGAAAAAGAAATATCACGGTTGAAGGAACAGCTACTTTCAAGTACTTCAAAGAGCAGCTTGCTACAGGAGGAAATACATACTGTAAAGGTAAAATCGTCATACTTCATGTATCGGTTGTACTGATTCAGTACTCTTATGCTTTCATAATATAAACAAAATAAACATAATATTCCATTTATTTAGGTCAGTCTTCTTAATTTTTTCATCATACGAAAAGTTCAGTGAAATGTGACATGTTACTACAGTAAAATTCCAGCCAATCAGAACAGAGTATTCACATAATGAACTGTGTGTGAAATATCAATAATACATGCAAGGTCACCAGTTAAACAGTTGTCATGGTGATGAATGGACTTGTTACATTGGATTTGATGACTTGCCAACTTGATCAATGCAAAAAATATTATTGAAAATGTGTTCTTTTAGTGATTTTGTTCCTTTTAGATGATTTTGGAGAAAATATCTTGCAATGTGTGAAAAGAATTTAATCCCAAGACTCACTCAGGCGTTGTTTCCTAAACTTTGCATTCCCGCTGCGTGGTCATGTAAAGATTTGGAAACAACACCTTGGTATGATTCAACAAACAATGCACTGAGTCCAGGGCTTAAATCCTTAAATTTAGTTTCTTTAACTGATTAAAGATTCAAGGTTATATTAATGCTATAAAATTGGGTTTGATGAAACATGAGTATCATTTTTAAGATGCAGTATAACATGGGTTTCTCGCCCAGACAATTAATGATGTCCTACTATTATTGCTCATATAATATCTCACATACCATGGATATATCTTGAGGATAACTTATGGGTATATTATTGCCGAAATATTGAAATAATCAACAGAACAACCAACCCTCAAAATTAAACACAATCAATTCCTCAGCTAGCGAGGGGAATCCCCGTTGAGTCATAGAAGTGCCCACACGCGTCTTGAACCAGGCAGCGAATAAGGTTCATGATAAACAAATTCAACAACCAATCAGATAACAGGGGCATTTGGATTTTCCCAGTATATTCAAATTTCAAATTGAATTAATTTCCAAGAAAATAATCAGATCAATCAGCACAATTGCAAAAAACACTGAAACTGTGAAAGCGGGGGATTTGGGACTTCTTCGTTAGTAAGTAGATAGGTGAATATATGGTGAAACTCAATGTGCACAAACGTCTAGAGGGGTCTTGATTGTGCTATTCTGTGGTTCAGATTCTCTTTAACAGATCTTGGAATTTCACATCAGCTATTCAACATATAAACAGAGACCAACGGAGAAACAATACAGTAAATATATTCATACTTAACAATATTTTTAGTTGCCACAAAACACAAGCCCTTTTTATAGAAACACCAATGAATGAATTATCAAATGTCACCACCAAAAGTGGTGACATATTGTTATAGTCTCCAACTTTTTGTGGATGGTGTTACTGGTTGGTGTTCGGTATCTGTAACAGTGTCTGTAACAGCAGTCAGTGTCTAACAAATGTGAGGTGGTTAATGCCTTGTTGATACCTATTATTCCGTGGGTTGATTTATTACGGGATGCAAACAAAAGCTTAGATATTAGATCACTCACAAATCATTGAGACCTAAGTCGAAATTCTTTGAACCATGACATTGAAGAGCTGCTTCTTGCTGTACTTCTTCAAGTTAAAGGTGCAACAAGTAGTGCAGAGGGGCCATTCAACGATCATGAACCAGTGTCAAAATATATTTAAGTTTGGGTATTTCATCAAGACTAACATCTATTTTTATTTTCTACAAAGAAACCCCTTAGATAATCATTATTTCAGCTTATATTCCTCTTGAAACATGGTGGATCTTAAAAATATAAAAGTGGACGTCCCCTTTTTGAAGCTTTGAACTGAATTTACACTTTTTAATGCTGCTTTTTAATGCTGTTTATCCATACATTTTAAGAAAATAGGTATGTCGAAGAAGATGTTAAGCCAACTGTTGCCTTGATAACTCAGAAAAAGTTAAAATTTTCCTATTTTCTCTAGAGCCTTATTGCCCATTTAAAGGAATATTTTTCTTTGTATGCATGTCAATAGAGTGTTGCATACTTCTATTATAACCATGTTGTTTAAGTTATATCTGGAAGGTTCTCTTCATCATATTGTCTACACTTTTCAATCAATGATGTAACATAATCTCATACTACAACATTGATTCCCCTTTAAGCATATTAACAGACTTAAAGATAAAAACATCCAATGGGTCAGAGTTGACAGTGTAACTCCATAAATTGATTGCTTGCTTCCCATAGGATCTTTATTGTTTGTTTGTGCCATTGATTTAGATTAAAGTATAATAGATGATGTCATGGCAACATGAGAACGACATCACAATTGCTTTAAAGGCTCATCAATAGCTCTACCCATGGCCTTAGACCAGGAAAAATATTGCGTCGCTCTTTAGGGTTTAAATGTTAGGTCCATGTGTCCACTTTTTGAATATGTCTTTCTCTGAAATACCCCAAAATTTACCTGAGTTGTGGAAAAAGAATTGAGTTGTCTGATTGTATTGTATTGAAGATTTTTGATGCAGAATTGTCCAAATTCATTAGAATTGAAACGAGTGACATTCACTTTTCAAATCTTTTGACAGAATACCTTCAAAAATTGAAGGATCATCCAAAAATGAATTAGAACTGGAAATGGAATTTTGCGAAAATAGATATGAAATTGAATGATGCGACAATTTTTTCATAACTTTCATCATGTCTCTTCTTCTAGTCCCTTTAAAGGATTTTTATTCTATCTGTTTGTTTGCAGTGCTTTCATGATAGATCAATATTTGACAATAATTAACTGATGAAGTGCAAAATTTCAGGGTTTTCATTGTTTTACCTCTTTGTAAGCTCTGCTAGCATGTTAGGATAGATCAGTAAGTCCGATCTGACTGGGTAAATCACTTTAGATATCCACAGAAGTGCAGTAGTGTACTATTCACTATCTGGTTTGTGTGTTGACCTATTGTGAAGTTACGACTGTAAGGGATCCTTAAAGATATGATGTATAAAATATAGATATTTATTGGAGATCAATCAAGTTTTGCCTGGGGTAACGAAACACTGACTACATCATTAACTGATATCTAATACAAAGGCAGATCAGTCTGTATCACTTATTCATCACAATATAGTGTACAAATACATATAATCATTCAGCTTAGTTTGATGGGATTTGAATATTAATTTCCAGATTAACGAATATGTCAATATCCTTAATATGATATGATTAATTGCAACAACAGTAATCTCTTAATCCACGGATAATTTCTGATCTATGATAGATATGTCTCGAAACAAAAAGAAAGGAACTATTTCTCCTGCACTTACAAACAGTAGTGAAGAAGATGTTAATGAAAGTGAGGATGATGCCACAAGTGAAGTAGATGATACTCATTGTGAACATGTTGAAGATATCAATCAAGATGAACCTACAAGAAGAGAGTCTAAACTGATCAATAGTATCTCAAGTGTGGATAATGACAGTGTTTCTCTAAATGACAAGAGTCCAACTAAGGAGGGAGAAGATATGAATGATGCAAAACTTGTTGTAAAGAAACAGAGGAAAGGTCATAAAAGGTCTACAGAAAAAAATAAGCTGAAAGACATTCATTTGTCATTGACTAAAAGTGACACAAAAGAAATGATCACGGAAAATGCAAATAAAATCGAATGCAGTACTGATGGTGATGCTACAGAATATGATGTATGTAGGCATGGTAACACAATGCTTCTGCACTTGTTCCTTTCTGTTTATTGTATTTTATTTCTATATGTTTTACTGTATGAGTACTGTGTTATAAATGGAATGTGTTTTCAAGTCCAATTAATTGTTAAGGAATAAAGACTGAGATTCTATGATTTCTGACACAATAAACGACCTAAAATTTTATTCTGTTCATTGTTAAAAGATCGAAATCGCACAGCGATTGAGGTCTTTGGCAATAGCCAGAATAAAATCTGAGGTCATATATTTGTCATAAATCATAGAATCAAGGTCTTTGTTATGATTCTAATATGAAAAACAGCTTATTAAAAAAGTGGTCATATAAACCTCAATATAGACCAATAAATCAATTGTTCTAGTCATTGTGACGTCACATTTCATATTAGAATTAAGAAATATAGACCGAAGAGCAGGGCTTGAGTTTATGCACCAAACAATACACTTCGTACAGAGCCGGGGCATTGATCTCGAATATGCCCCGGGTGAAACATTGACTTTGTTCACAGTTTATAGAAGGCGTGAATACAGTCATGTTCGAATTGAAGTTATATACCTTATTATGATCTAAGGTACTTCTGAATGTTCAGTAATGATAATGGCTTCCTAATTGGAGTATTTCAGTTTTTTCCACATTTCAGTTTTATACAAGTTCCATACCATGTACATGTAGTTCTGTTCTATAAGTTTCAGTATTTCTCATGATCTGAATCTGTATAACCAGCAAAAGAGGAAACAAAAACTGTTTTCAATAAAAAATAATGTTGCAGATAAAGTGTCTCCTTAAGAGTACTGCTCCATCAATCGTCTTGATATATATTCCCACAACATCATATTGCTTTCTTTCACTTGAGGATTGTGATTCATCTAATGCGAGGAATGATTATTGTTCAATAAAAGAAATAATAAAAATTGCCACTTTTGGCATGTGTATTAATCAATATTTTGTTTTCAGAATGTTTTCTAGAGTTGTTTAATACAGCATTTGTGCATTATACTGAAAGGCTGTGTACCAAAAAAGCATTATCACTATTTTGATTGGTTTAATTCCTTTTGGTGCAATCTCCTTAAATTGGTATAACACAGTTATCCCCTTTATAGACATGTTCTGTGCATGGCCAATGTAATTGAGTGTTTAATAAGCATACAGTAAAGTAAAACCTATATATCCAAACACCTCATTTATCTGAACACCTCTCAATATGAACACTTTTTCTTTGTCCTAATTTTGTTATCTCCCATTGACTTGCATATAAATACCACAAAATATGAACACCTGCCTATATTATAAGTTATTCAATGATTCGAGTGAAATACAGAAAATATTCTTCCCGAGAAGGTTGTATTTCAGGATGCGCTAGCAGAGTGAAATACAGACGTTCAAGGGAAGAATATTTTCTGTATTTCACGAGAAATCATTGAATAATGTTTTTATTCCATGATTACTCAGATAAAACTCCCCTAAATCAAGTCCATTTCCTTGTCTTGGGACCGGAGAAACAGATCAACCTTCTCTCATTTTACATCGATATTCCTTCAAAATCTTTTCGGCCTTGTTGTTTTGCTTTTATTGTATTATACGATACGTTTGATTTTCTTCAACATTTTTCTTCAATTTCATCAGCTGGAACAGTGTAACGAAACGTTTTTTCGACTTTCGTCTGCCATATTGGATTTTTACTAGTTCATGAAAACAATGTGCATGCTTCATATTGATTTTTTTATAATTACAGATGAGTGTTTTTTATCCTAAAATAATAAATTGTGGTGATCACCGTATCATTTCCTGATATTCAAATCAGATATTTCTAGCAAAATGCAAATATTAGCATGCGCTGGTGTAAACAGATCGCCATTGATTTTTTCAGTAATAGTCATATCCTGGATGGAAATCTGGGGCGTTGGGATACTGGACCGTATCCCAACGCTGACGTCATTTTCACTCTGTATTCAATGCTAAGTGGAAAGTGCGTATAAATACAGGATATATTTAAGTCACATGGACCAATCAGATTGCAGGGAATTTCACCATCATGGAATAAATAGTCACATTCCAATGGTGTTTAAAGTTGATCAAAATGAAATCACTTCTAAATCAAGAAATTAAGTGACTCTGGCAATACATTTAGTCTAGCCCTACCATAGCCCTACCAATACCCATGATGCCATCAATTTTCCATTTATATTGAAAAGGGCAATTTAAACACGTTTGCTCTGTCCAAGTGGTGTTCAGATTAGACATGTTTTATTGTACAGGTAATAATAATGACTGTATTCTTTATTAATATGCTGATATCATATTATTATACAGAGTCAGGCAGAGGAAGCACTGCAGCTGGAGAGTAGGACACATAAAAAGGAGTTAAAATCCATCAAACGAAAAAGTAGAAAAGAGATCGAAGCTTTCAAGCTAGAGCATTCAAAAATTGTACAAGCTATGTCAAATACCAAGGAAAAACTTAAGGAACAGAATAAGCTTTTGAAAGAAGAAATTAGTAATGTTAAAGAGAAGGTATTTTTAGGTGTGAGAATGCACAGAGTGATTACATTTTTGATTTTAGCATCATTAATGCCATGGTTACATTTGTTTCGATTTACATTACCGGCGCCTGGTCAATGAGTATTTTGTTCACAATTGCATTCAGTTTTGAACAAAATACTCATTGGCCTGGCGCCAGTGTTGAAGATCGGAGCAAGTGTGCCAAGGAATAAGATAAATTCTGTAATAACAATTGCACATTCTAGCGTTTATCAGGCGATCACCTAACCACCACTGCTTCGTATTTGCAACAAATATTTTGCGTTTTGCCATGGATGCATAGAGTTATCAACAGAGATTGCGAGACTTCTAAAAAATACCACTTTTATTTGTTCATATTGATTGTGCTAATGATACACGATTGATTTTTGCCACTCAGTGCACTGTAATTATTATCGCAAGGGTATCGGGCTATAAATTACATATATTGAATAAACATGCTGTTATTTTAATATTGTGGAGTGAAAGCAGCTAAAATCACTGCACAAATTGGTTATCTGAAAGCAATGGTAAATGTTTAATGACTTAATAGCATGATGCTATGATATTAATTTGATTTTGTTATTATTATATACTTGTATAGCGTTTGAGGGGATATAGAATTTTAGATATATGGTTAGTGGATGACTTATCTACAGATTTATCCTTGAAACATGAACCAAATCTAAATTCAAGAAAATCATAAATCAGTTCTTTTTATTCGAGATATTAATGAATGTGCTGTAAGTGGTTGTTAAAATACCACAATGGCATTTAAGCACTCTAGCTGTGGTGAAAAAAGATATGAGTATTTAAAATGTTGTACCTTGTTTAAATATATTGATCAGTTATTTTTACTCTCCTTTATATTCCAGGAGCTAAGTAGACTAAAGGAGGTATCTCAGTCCCAGCAGGCTGACAGTAGGCTGCAGGTCCAGCTTCAAAATGAGATACAAACAAAGAAGGAATATGAAGAGAAAAATATTTTGCTTGAACAAGAACTTAGTAAGGTATGGGAATTTTGAATTTTTATGGGTTTATGAAGATAATTTATTCAATTCATGTTGTTCTTGTGATTGTGTACAAAATAGAAATTTTGATAATGAGTGCAACAATTCAGTATTTTGACTAACAGTATTTTATGATCTAAGGGCAATATAAAAAGATTCAGTTTGATATTACTCCCTAATGCTTCATGTAAGCTGCTAAGAGACTCACTGCTAGACTGGAGTGACCACGTGATCTGATGAATTTGTCACATAGCCATCAGTGCATTAGCATAAGTAAATAAACAAGCTCAGATGTCGGCATTATTTAAATGAAGATACTGACATATCTCAGAATTAAATAATATAAAGAAGTAAACAAGAATGTTTGGAGTCGTAGAAATGTATTGCATCATAAAAATATACCATTACATAACATTACATTACATTACACAACATTACATAACCCTACATAATTAAATAACCTGAAAACAACACCCTCCAAGAAACTCCACTGGGGATAATATAAGCATTGTGTGTATATAGGTGTGGGCCCAGATGAAAGACCTACTTGAAAAGATCTCCCGTTTAGAGACTGACAACAACCAGCTGCAATCTGATATTGCAAGGGTAAGTCTTGAATTCCTATTTGATTTTAAGGGAATCCACCACTGGTAGGGGAAAATTAGTCCTGCATATAGATTAACCGATGCTAAAAAATGATTGAAACTTAAGAGTTGTAGGTCGTGCTTATCTAAATCTCTAAAACCTATATGTGTAAGCCTTGAACTCCTTCAAAAGAGGGACTTTGCGTTAATCCAGTTTGAAACAACCCAGTTTAACTTTGTTTTGTTGAATTTTCATTTAATGTTTTCAGAATAGTGGTGTGTCACCAGACAGGACGTCATCCTTTAATGCAATACAGCGACGAGCAGATTTAGCAGAGAAAAGAGTAAGTATGCGTTATGTCACTTTTACAGTTGATTTTCTAAATGAAACAGTGTAAGCTTTTGTTAGTTTGAATTCTGTGTTTAATATTTCCTGTGAATTAAATGTTTTTTACTTTCAGTTTTATAGATTTGTCACTTAACATGCATGATGCATTATGAATGAATTGGACCTAACACTCAATATGCAATTTAGAATTTGTATTTGATGCTTTTGTGTCTTTCTCTTTAGATTCGACTGCCTTATAAGGTAACAATTTTGCACTGTTGTTTTACATGTTCTATTAATTCCTCTGTGTATGTAAATGTCCAGCATTTGAACACACAACTCTAAACATTTGGGGTATGAAGTTGCCTGATCACATGATCTACAAAGTAGTTATTGTTTATCTTGAGGGACCACATATTTTGTATTATCCCACGGTCAATTCAATGTTTTATTATCTTGCATGATCACATGGTCAGTGTTTATTATCTTGCATGATCACATGGTCAAAACCTATTATCTTGCATGGTCAATGTTTTATTATCTTGCATGATCATATGGTCAATGTTTATTATCTTGCATGGTCATGTGGTCAGTGTTAATCATCTTGCATGATCACGATCAATGTTTATTATCTTGCATAATCACATGGTCAATGTTTATTATCTTGCATGATCACGATCAATGTTTATTATCTTGCATAATCACATGGTCAAAGTTTATTATCTTGTAGGATCACATGGTCAACAGACTATCTTAAGTGTGGACCATGTTTATGGTTTTAAGTCATTTGAGAAAAACTTCGATGCATTCATGATTTAAGATTGTCCATTATTGAGTAGCTTTATCAGAGCTCAAGAAAGGGCAGTATCGTTAGGTACTCATACAAGACCCGCTTTATCTTGAATGATCAATGTTTGTTGAATGATCACAATGTTATTTTGAATAGTTACATGATCAGTGTTTATCTTGAATGATCACATGATCATGTCTAAAACAATCACTTGGTCAATGTTTATCTTAAATGATCACATTGTCATTGTCTATTTTGAAGGATCAAATCATCAATATTTATTTTGTGTATTTTGCAGAATCATACCTGTCAATGAATATCTTTCTTCCTAAAATTTCAAAATGATTCATTTAGGTTTGCTTTCTTATGATAAGAATTACACCAAGCTTATGTGGTGACTGATGGGGAAAGGGTGCTTGCTAATTCTTAATCTTTCTGAACCAATGTTAACAATAATTTATTGAGAAGTTATATTCCTCTAACAATGTAACAGGATTAATGGTTTAGACAAACACATATTGTTCTTGTATGTATGGGACTAACACATATAACACTAACACATATATAAAACAGTAGCTCATTTTGATTTTTCATATTCAGTATCATTTCATTGCATGATAAATGTATCATTAGGTTTGTAAAGATTCAACTCTAAAGTAATGTCAATAAGATCATCATGCTCTCAAAATATCTGATAAATAAAAATACATACTGAAAAAATGTTGGAAATTATAGACAGTGTTTTACTTCAAAACCAATTAATTGACAGGATTATTGTTTCTAATGGCACCTCCCTCCCCTACGAAATGTATCAAATTGATCATTTTTTACTTTTTCATACTAAAATGTTGCATGATTATAAAATCTTATGATTCAATTTTTTGTGGACAATTTTTTATGTCACCACCAAGAAGTGGTCATTTGTGGTGACATTCTGTCATGCTCATAAGTTAGGGACAATGTTAATAGACAGAATCTCTATTGTGTATACCAACAAACTATTTTTGATATTTAATTATTTTTTAGACTAGGTATAACAAGTCTCATATGTTTCGTTAGCTAACACCAATTTTTTAAATGGTTAAACAATGTCATTTTGAGGAGGGATGGTGTCAATCTGAAATGTTAGAACTTATGATTCACATCCTCCAATAACAGGGCTTCGAAATCCAGATTATATCCTTTCTTTTTACCCCCTGCGATAAGCAGTTAGCATTTTCCCGATTAATAACTCGCAATCTGATTGGCTGTCGCAACACTGCGACAGAAATCAGGTATAAGTCATTGCGCATAATTAGATCACATGATTCAGTTTAATCGGGTGCTTCCAAGTTGGTTTTAGCAGGGGGAATAAGGAGGTATGGATTCTGGATACCTGCTTAGGAGGATGATGATTCAGGGCAACATTGAATGACTTTGACTCATTTTTACAGGTTTCTGAACTTCAGTTTGAACTTGAAGATGCCATGTCACGCCTGACTACAGCTGAGGCACAGCTACGTGATGGGGCTCTCTTACGATTAGACCTTCAAGCTAAGGTTGATGAGTCACTCAGATTGAAGAACAAACTAAATGAAGAGAGGTTAAACAAGTAGGTCACTATAACATAGTTTACTTTCAATATGTCTGGCCTGTTGTGGCCAAATTATATATTGAGATGTATCCAAGAAGGATTACCTCTCAGCGTTCCATCTCAATTATCTGATATCATAGAGGTCATGACCTTATCTGCCATGATACCAAAATTCACAATTAAACTGCCACCATTTTTCACTTCAGAATTTAAAATGGTGAGTTTTGGTCTTATTTCTCAATAAAATATTTCAAAACAACCAAGAAGTAGTCAAAGCATTAGTTGAAATCTTTTGGATTGCTTTTATGAATTTATAGCCAGTCAGACAATAACTCCAACCATTTCTTGGTCATCATTTTGAACACACTGAATGAACTATCGCAGGATCGGGAAGTTCTTCAGACATTTGAGATGGAATGATTGGGATAAATATATTTTTCTTTACATAAACATATTTTCAGGTCACTGGAGATACAAACCTCTGATGAGTTGAAGCTTCAGCTGGAGAGTTCTCGTAAGAAGGAGGCTGAACTACAAGAGAAAATGCATAAGCTGCAACATGATATACTGGATAAAGACTCTGAAATAGCTACTGTTAAAGAAGACACAAAACAAATCAAAGACAAGGTAGGTGTATAGGTTGTTTTTAATGAATTTTTAAAAATCATTGAAAAAGTACCCAAGAGCCATTGTGTTTACTTGTAGGCCTAGTGTATGAGTGGATTCCACATTTTATCAATTTTCAGTATGATTGTTTAACTTATTGCATATTCTACCACAACAATTTTGAATTATCTTCTCTAATTTATCTTTTTTCGAGGTCTCCACTGTGCAAATGAAGTTTATAAAATAATTTGTTCAGTACAACTTTCATTTTAATACTTTTCTTTGTCATGAACCTAAGGTAGGCTCAGACTGCAGTGAATTATCTGGCCAAATAATTGGCACATTCTGCATGTAGCTCCATAAGTTGTCTCACTAGGCCCACCTAAATAAGTATGAGATAATGAAACACCTCTGTAAGTGTAGCATCTCCAAAAGTGGAACACTTCAAAGTCCACTTATCATTGATATTAATTACTGTATATCATGAAATATTGCCGTGGATATAAAATTGCCGATTGCCGAATGTAAAACAGAAACGGCAACATAAAATTCGGAAATATACATGTAATTAAGATATTGAAGATCGATCTTAGTGGTGCTTAGTGATCGTAGTTGTCTAATGAGTGTCAACTTATTGTAATTTTCTAATGAGTATCAAATTACAATACTTTAACAAAACTCAAATAAAATACGATAGATTCGAAACTTTTTTAATAATAAAAATGTTGCAGTTAAAATGCATGCAGTAACATGTATATAAAATATTAAATGGATCGTCATATTAAAAAGTTAAAATCTCAGAAGATATAATCGTATCCGAGTGCTTTGGAAATCCCAGTATTAAAAGTTTTAAACCCGGTATTAAACGTTTTTAATCTCGGTATTAATTCTATGTCTATCGAATGTGGGAATTACTCAAACTATCACTCATAATCTATATCACTAGGGATGTCAGGTTTTCTGAGTCGATCAAATGGAGGTGATTAAAATTGTAGATCAGTTGTAAATCAAAATTATATAAGGGGTGTCAGGTGGGCAATATTTTAGTTGGCTTTACTGTCAGGTCGGCAAACTTTTATTCGGCAATAACAATTTTAATCCAATTCGGAAAATAAAGCACCCAGATTTAATACATGTTATACAGTATCTCTATGTAAAATGAACCTATTGATGTGGAATACCTCCTAAGTGGAGCACTTTTTGAGGTACCTCAGAGGTGTTCCACATAACATGTTTTATTGTTGTTATGTTACCACCACAAGTGGTAACAAATGGCAGGTAGTGACATTTTGCATGTTAATGCCTTGTATAATTTTGCAGCATCAGGTTGCTGAAAACAACAAGCATTCACTGGTACAGAAGATGCATGATTTCCAACAAGAGACAGAAACTTTACAAATTGAATTGTTAGCAATGACGGAGAAATATGAATTGCAATTAAAACGATATGAAATGAGAAAGGAAAAACATAAAAGTCAACTACAAAAAGCAAGGTAGAAGAATACAAGCAATTTTCAACTTAATTGTTTTGGATTGATCACTCAAACAATTAAAAATATGAATTAATTGTCGTTAGCTCATTGATGTTTAATTAAAGAATAAATATTGAAATACTGTAGTTTATGACTCAACATATAGTCATTGTCTATTTTGGTTAAAGACCAAAATTGCTAAGCAGTTGGTGTCTTTAGCAATTATCCCAATTAAATGTAATGTTATATATTTGCCATAACTCATAGTATAGAATTAATATTTTTGTTACAATTCTAATGTGATAAACAAGTTTGAAAGAGCTATTTTCATATGAGGGTTGATCATAAAGTTCTCATAATATCTCTCTTATTTCTTTACTTTTCAATATTTTTCTATGAAATTTTCACAGAATGTGTAGCATGGAATGTTTTATTAATCCAGCAAAAAATATTTAGGATAACTGAAACATTAAATAAGAAATGGTTGCCATAGTAACTTGAAATCAAGGCACCCGAGGCAAATAAAAAAACTAGCTATAATGGCCCCTATTAACCATGTTTAAATACATAATAAGTTGTCAAATAAGCTGTCAAACACATTAAATTGTCAAATAATATGTGGTCTTGACTGTTGTGAACTATTATAATGGTCATGTGAATTGTGTGATCTCATAATGGATGATTGTTATGCTTCATTAGAAGTGACTGTTAGACCCCATGACTGTTTTGTAAAATATCCCGAGGAAAATTGATTTTGCCCCTTTAGTTCATTTTTAACATGTACAGACCACACACGTGGTGTAATTTTGTTAATACCTTAGCAATATATTTGTTTTAGATCATGTTTAGTCTGACCAAAGGATCTTACACACTTAACATAACATATTACCAATATGAATTTTATTTTTCTGAAGATCTCTGCATCTATTGCATTCTCTTACACAGTCATTTCTGATCATTAGCTTTGAGTCTCAGACCCTCGTATCACATCTAATGAAGCATGAAAGCATCCCCTATGACACCACACAATCAACATGATCAATTTTTTTAATAGTAAAAGCACTTGACAACATATTCAAGTTAACATTTTAACGTGTTTGGTAATTTATGAGAGTTTATTATGTGTGTTAAAATGGTTAATTAGAGCCATTCTCTCAATTACTTTTATTTGCCCCGGGTGCCTTGATTTCCCGTTACTATGGCAACCATTTCTTATTTAATATTTCTGTTTAACTAAATATTTTTATCTGATTCAATAAGACATTCTATGCTGCACATTTTGTGAAAATTTCATTAGAATATATTGAAAAATATAGAAATTAGAGGGATATTATGAGAACTTTATGATCAACCCTCGTATCTTTATATGATAATCTTATTCAGTAAATATTTATGAGTCATTTGGTTGCTCTAAGAACTGCCTCCAAGGATCATCGTCATCACCCTTCCACATCTCTAATCTTGTATTTCTATTGTTCCAGGGAACTGTTTAACAAAGAAAAAAGTAAATTGAATGCCAAGATTGTCAGCTTGGAGCAGGAACTGTATACCACCAAAGGGAGCTTTAACAAAGAACATGAATGGAAAGAAAAGATGGAAGATGATTATCGCATACTTATCACAGAGAAGCGAGATCTTTTAGCCAAGTGAGTTGTCTATTTATGATTATTAACAGTTTTAATGAGCATTGTCTTTTAAAAAATCAATTCTGAATTTACATGAAGTTTTCCATTTTTATAATGAAAAAATTAACCAAAATTTTACAGAAAGAAAAATTTTACTTGAATATATTGATGATTTGAAAATGTTTATCCAGGTGTATATGTGATGAGAACAGTATATATGTGATTGATAAAGTTTCAAGTGGTGATATATTGTTATAATCTCTAACTTTTTTGTGGTTGGTGTTTGACGTTCGTCATCTGTAACAAATGACAGGTTGTGACATTTTGCATGTTAATGCCTTGTTTCTATTTACATTGTACATGTATAATATTGCAGACATGCTGAGGTAGAAGAGGCTTACAGAGATCGACAACGACAGTTTATGTTACTACAGAACAGGTCACATTATCTAGAGGAAGAAAATCAAAAACTCATGTCAAAATTTGACACCCTTCATAAACAGAAACTCAACATTGAAAAAAATCTTAAAGAATTACGATTTGAAAAACAAAAAGAGGTAAGTTATCAATGAGTCATTAATTTAAATTCTTATATGTTCTCCTCAAAATAAAGTGTTCTAAAAGTTGAATCTAAAAAGTATATTTTCAGAGGAACTTATTGTTGAGTTGTTTTATTATACGTTTTACAGGAAAATCAGAAAGAAGAGGTATTTGTATTTTAATATCTTTAGTATTCATTTCACTAAAATGGTACTAGATCACTGGTTCTTTCCATACTAGACTTTTGGTGGAGGGTGTATTGTTTTGTTTAGTAAAATATAGCATGGGGTTATTTGTAGTCAATGTTGTTATACTGATTGATTGTTGATATCAGTCATGGCCAGTTCTGATAAATCGATCATTTTTACAAATCAAATAACTGATGGGCAGTTTAGTGGAGATGATGGAAAGATATTTAGTTAAATATAGTCAATCTTAGAAAATATCAGATTCACTGTGATCACATTTTAGTTGTTATTAGAAACTATTTTAATCATGCTTTGTGTCAATTACTAAATGGCATATTCACATATTCTCAATAGAAGTTTATTTAATCGTAACCACTTCACAGTTTAAGGTAGACACAGTACAATGAATTATTAACCCTTAATCATTAAAAAAAGTCCTCAGTTTTCTGTGACGGCAGTTGGTGGTTGGCGATTGGGGGTTGGCGATCAGTGGGTGGCAGTTGGCGGTTGGCATCTGTAACAAATTTTTCAAAATCATCTACAAGTGTTCAGAAGTTCAAATCTGACTTTATATTTAAGATTTGACCTTCATTGACCTTTTAGAGGTAAAAAAAGGTCAACAAGGTCTTTTTTTCAACTGACTTCAAATTGACCAAATCTTATTTCAAAATCATCTACAAGTTATCAGAAGTTCAAATCTGACTTTAGATTTGTGATTTGACCTTTTCAAGGTCAAGGTCCTGTTTTCAAAATCATCTAGGAGTTATCAAAAGTTCAAATCTGACTATAGATTTGACCTTCAATGACCTTCCCCTTTCTGTTCAGAAGTTCAAATCTGACTTTATATTTAAGATTTGACCTTCAGTGAGCTTTTGAAGGTCAAAAAAGGTCAACAAGGTATTTTTTCAACTTGCTTCAAATTGACCAAATTTTATTTCAAAATCATCTACAAATTCCCAGAAGTTGAAATCTGACTTTAGATTTGAAATGTCACCTTCAATGACCTTATTAGGGTCAAAAAGGTATTTTTTCCACTTGCTTCAAATTGACCGATTTTTTTTTTAAAAATCATCTACAAGATCTCAGAAATTCAAATCTGACTTAAGATTGAACTAATAATATTGTGAGCAATTAGGTGGTGACATTTTGTCATGTTAATCCTTTGTTTTATACGCGAGATGATTCATTTTCAATTTTAGATTAAAGTCAATAAAATAAAAGATCTGAGACGTTTTTAAATGTTGAACAATTTTCATTTTCATTCTGAGGATGAATGACCATATATTTTATGATTTATTGTTTATTTTCTTTTTACAGGCCTTACAGAATGCTTTGAAGCCAACATTCAACTCACATTCCCATATGTCCAATGCTCTGGGCCCAGGTTTAACATCAACCTGGGATCCCAATGTAACAGACTCGGTGCTCACAACTGTTCACATAGAGAACCCCCACCTTACAATGAGTACAATGAATGGGTTTAGGAGTAAATCTCTAGGAGGAAGTAGTCTTGAATCTGTAGACTCTTGATCAAGTCAAGGGCCTTAGTTGTTCATAAAGAGGCTCCTTGTCAGACTATGAATTGGATCAATGTCTAGCAGGAAATAGCCCTAGTTGTACAGACTCTTGATCATTAGTCAAGGGCCTTAGTTGTTCATAAAGAGGCCCCTTGTCAGACTATGAATTGGATCAATGTCTAGCAGGAAATAGCCCTAGTTGTACAGACTCTTGATCATTAGTCAAGGGCCTTAGTTGTTCATAAAGAGGCCCCTTGTCAGACTATGAATTGGATCAATGTCTAGCAGGAAATAGCCCTAGTTCTACAGACTCTTGATCATTAGTCAAAGGCCTTAGTTGTTCATAAAGAGGCCCCTTGTCAGACTATAAATTGGATCAATGTCTAAACAGGAGCCTTAATTCTATAGACTCCTGATCAATTCTAGGTCTAAGGACCTCAGTTATTCAGATTGAATCGATCGAGTCTCCATTACACAAGAGTATTGATTTTATTAACTCCTGCTTGAGTCAAGGCCTAAAGACGTCGGTTGTCCCTATAGAGGTCCCTTATCAGACTAGGAATTGATTCAATCTCCATCGCACTTGCAGAGATGAAGTCATTCTACACACTCTAAACTGCTAGAATGTGTCAGGTGATCAAACAAGAAGATAACACCACAATTAACAGATGCCATAAACATTGCCAACAGTTCAGACAGTTCAGTGTTCTTTAGAACTGAATTTATCCATAGGCCTAGTCGATGGGTACGCTGAGTATCAAGAGGGCTACTCTCTGTACATGTATAATTTTTGATGTGTACATGTATCAACACAATTACTTGATAACTAAAGGTACAGGTTTTATCAACAAGAATTTGAGTCCTTCACTAACACTCTTACTCAAAAACTGTTAACTTGAGATTAAGTTATTTTTAATTCACCAAGATGTATTCTCTGGGTAGAATAATTCATGAATATGTGCAATATAGTTTATGTATTTTAAAGCTTTGTTTAAGCCCCAAATAAGTTTGGAATCTAATTATCTTTCATTTATTGTTGAGTATTTTTGAAACTTGGGTTAACAATGAATGTTCCAGACTTTTTTTGGGGTCTATAAATGTCTGTTTTTGTATATATCCATATTTAGAAACAAGTTGTCCAGAGACTTTGCATTTCACCTCATATAGTTTTTATGTCACCACCAGAAGTGGTGACATATTGTTATAGTCTCCAACTTTTTATGGATGGTTTGTGGTTGGTGTTAGGCATTTGGCTGTTGGTGTTCAGCATTTGTAACAAATGGCAGGGGGAGACGTTTTGCATCTGACTGTCTTGTTTACATATTTAAAAATTTCATGACTGCTATATAAAAATACATAATATGAATTATGTATCAAAATATTTATAATTGATGTATGTTGACTGATATCAAAGTTTGCATAAATAATTGCTCTGATATTTAAAATCAAGTGGTGCATGCAAACTTATATTTATGTTTTTGTTCAGATATTAAGAATGTAGGCTAATGAATATTTAATTATTTATTCAAAATGTGTGAAAATTTGATCAATTCAGGCGTTATGATGTGAAAAAGCTAAAGGCTTGGAACAGTTGTAGTTCAATATCTTTTTACAGATTTATTATTTTGTCTCTCACTATGTAAAACCAATGCTTTTATTTAACCCCCACTCATTATATGTAAGTCAAATAAAGTTAGTGATTCTGTTTGTAATTTTTAGACTAGCTTATTGAATAATATACACTTAACAATTAACATTTACATTTGTAAAAATATTTATTTGCTACATATAATATTTAAATATTATATAATGTGTGTTCATTACAATGAACATTTTAACAATGTACAATGATATAACATACCATGTGATGTAATAGTACAATGATTATGTCTTTCAATAACAACGACTCTTAACTTATTTATAAATCAATTGATATGTGCTTTATACATGCACAACATTCCGTCCATTTTGTTAAATACATGTATGTTACACAAGGAGACAGCGAAACATTGATGCAAGCCAAACCACAGAGCTAATTTTGTTTACCTCCAACCATTCCTCCTAAAATAAAAAAAAAAACATTCAATAATAATTTTTGTAGAGGTTGATTTGAAATCAAAAAATCAAGAAAGCAATTGCTACCATGGAGTCTTCAGAAAGATTTTGATTTGTTACCCCGGTGATGTTACCAAACGAACAAAACTGGTTATTAGATAGCCTTTGTTACTGTCACCAAATGAAATTAACCTTGTGCTTTGCTTTTTGCTGATATTTTGATCTGTCCAAGAATAAGCTGTGATACTTGCAGGATAAAATATGCATATTTTAGATCATGCCCATAAAAGGGCATTTCAGGATTTTGTAGCGATAAATATATATTTGATATGATTCCTTTCTACTTGTTAACAACAAATATTATAACTCATTAGCATTCCAACCATTGGAAATGAATAGTCATATATCAGTGAGATTGTATACATTATTTATATTACAATACAAATATTTATCATATTATAATGAAATAAATTGTTTGTTAGTTTGATATAACTATGAGGACAAGAATAGAAGCTGTCACATCCACAATTTCTTATTGGGTCTTAGGTTGGGTTCCCTACATCTGTATAAACCATGGTACATGTTTGTATATTGAAGGTCAATCGAGATCACTCAGTGCTTACCAAAAATTTCAAAAATGGCCTTAGTTAAGCTTTAATGTCCTGTTCAAGAACACCTACCGTATTCATAATATTGAAAATGGATTCTAGCAATACTCCCCAACGTGAATCTACCTGTTGAGATTCTATCTACTTGAGTTCTAGTTGCTAGAATCCATTTTCAATAGTAAGAATATGGGTTCTTAAACAGAACATTGGGGTTGTTTTTTATAACTGTCCTCTACTACTCACTGATGCCTCCTAAGGCTCCATATTTTTAAATGCTTCTGTGAACGGATATGGGGGAAAAAAATGTTAATTTAAATCTGACTGAAGTAGATCACCCATCCCAATCCCTATGTTCGTGTTTTAAAGGGGAAACATTAGCCTGTAGAGAGATAATTGGAATTTTTTACTTTTTCTGAGCTATCGGGGCAACATTTTGCTTAAAATCTTTGACATGTCTATTTTCTTAAAATGTATGGATAAACTATCAATTTCAGCACTAAGAAGTGTAAATTCAGTTCAAAGCTTCTATAAAGGGAGTCCCACTTATAGATTTCTAGGATCCACCATGTTTAAAGGCCGGAATATTAGCTGAAATAATGTTCATTTAGGTTTTTTGAGATAATAAAAATATATGTTAGTCTTGGTGAAATATCCAAACTTAGTAAATACATGGGCATTCGAAAGATTGAAAGCCCGTATTTTGACACTGGTCCAGGATCGTTGAATGGCACCTCTCCACTACTTGTTGCACCTTTACGTACAACCAACAAGATTTAGATAGCTAATTGTATCTCAGCATCCTCCGAAGGCTATAGAACTCGTTCGGGAAAGAATACATTCTGGATGTTGGACCCCTATGGTCAGAGGATTGTATCTCATTTTTATTTGTCAAATGAAATCCCGGGGAAGCTTACTATCTCAAATTATTTTTCGTTCAGTGTTAACCGGAAGTCAATATGTCATGGAGCAAAAGCAAAATATTTTATCGCCTTTTTGGCCTTAAAACGTACAAATCTACAATATTTAGGGGATCATTTGGTAACCAGGAGACGGTGAGTTATATGTTTTAGCTTTTTAGTAGCATTTATTGATTTGTTCCTAACACGGATCGCCATAATGCTAACTTCTTTCTGCGGTAACTTTTTCAAACTTTTAAAAAAATGGAGACCCTATCTGTTGCAAGACTAACGCCTGGTGTAACCGTCGCCATGTTATTCAGTGTTTTTAAGTAGCGCAAGGATCCTGTCATGACCGTGGCAATGTTACCGTGAAAGCCTGGTATAACCGCGACAATGCTGTATTATATTGCAATGCCTGCCATGACCGTGACAATGTAATATAGTTCTGCAAGGCTTGGCATGACCGTGACAATGTAATATAGTACTGCAAGGCCTGGCATGACTGTGGCAATGTAATATACTGTAGAACTGCAAGGCCTGGCATGACAGTGACAATGTTATATAATTATGCAAGGCCTGACATGACCGAGACAATGTAATATAGTATTGCAAGTTCGGGTATGAGAGTGGTAATGTAGAAATATATGATTGCTATAAGCACGGACTTTAATATCTATCACAGTGAACACTTCAGGTCCGTGCTATAAGTGACCGTGACAATGTGTATTTCAAAACCTGGCATGAATGTGACGATGTATAATGGGATCACAAAGCCTGGTATGACCATGACAATGTAATATAGTATTGCAAGGCCAGGTATGATGGTGGTAATGTAGAAATTTAGGCTTAGTCCTACTATGACCGTTATAATGTATTGCAATGATTAGTAAATATGTATGACATTAATGCCAGGAATATCCTTAGCAATTTTAAGTGATCGTCATTCCAATTAAACAGTTTAATACTATATGATCATGGTGTTTAACTACCTTAATCATGTCAAAATAAAAATTACTACTATACATTAATATTCACATTCGCTTATAAACCACAATAAAGGCTACGGTCACGCCAGGCTTCCACGATAACACTTCCAGGGTCATGACAGGCCTTGCAATATCATACAGCATTGTCACGGTTATACCAGCCTGCCACGGTTATGCCAGGCTTACACGATAACACTACCACGGTCATGGCAGGATCCTTGCGCTACTTAAAAAACACTGATTAACATGGCGACGGTTGTGGCAGGCGTAAGTCTTGCAATAGATAGCATGTGAAAAAATGCTCAAGCTTTCAAGAGAAAAGCCCATGGTCTGTGTAAACTGCATCCAGACTCATGAGTTAATGCAACTATCTCCTATTGTTGCTACAAATAATTAGCTACATTATGACAAAATATAACCAATGAGAGCCAGGGTCGGAGCCTGTTTGCAGTTTGCACACTTTGAAATTCAAATGGCAAATGTTTCGGCAGTTCACCTTCACAGATCATCTAAGATATACCTATGGCACATGCCGGTTGTTTGTCATCTCTGTTGTTCATAATTAAGTATGTGTATTAAAACTATTAAGCGGCAATAAAGACCATAGAGGAAATTTGGGAGTCATTTTACCTTTCCCGAGCTATTAGTAAGTAGTTCGGCAAATATCTTCTTCACCATACCTATTTTCTTAAAATTTATGCTCTTGTTGACAAATACCACCAATCAGACTTGCAATTTATTTTTCGAAACATTTTTGAATCTACGATTTAAGATTCTTACTGCAGCTGAGGTTAGATAAAACCGCATGTTTACAGTAAAACCGTGTCAATGCTTCGCGGACCTGTGGTTGTCTGATCTAACTGTATGTCAGTTTTCCTTGAATCAGAATGACAATCTTATCTAGAAAATAGCATTTCCCAGTTCAAATTGTCACAAAAATTATTTTGAAAAATTGTATTTACATTTCAGGATTTACTTGTTAGCGCACAGCGGTTCATCTCAGCATCTTCACCATTGTACGTGGAAAAGAAAGGTAAATATAGTACATACTGTATAGTTATTAAAGAGAGAAAGTCTCTTCAGATAATTAGATAACATGATTGTATAGGCTATCTGGCTCACATGAGCCTAAGAGAGGTGTTGTACATTGTAATTAGTGATCGTAATGTGAATGATGCTTATATTTCAGATACATCCAAACCACTGTCTCAAACCCCAGATCCTAAACAAGTTGAGTCTGGTTGGTACGAATGGTGGGAGAGTCAAGGCTACTTCAAGCCAAAACCTCAGGTAATTACTTACTAAAGGAATATACAGCAATACATGTATCTCAACCTCCTAGATGTCACAGTTTTTTGTATAAATGATTTTGCTTCATACATTTAGTATTTAGTATTTATAATTATTACATGCTGTTTTTAGGATCTGATATTCCATTCACTGTATCAACCAATCATAACACTTAACAGTATTAAACCTGTTTAGTATAGGATCAGTCACTTTAGATCTTGTTCACAATTTATGATAATTTATAATCGAGGATACTTTTATCCATCTACTTCATCTCCATCTCCAATATTAGCATTCAGAGGAATTAATCTGATAGTGTCTGCTTTATCCACATGTTAAATCAATTTTTCATAATAAGAAATTCTTAATTGTTTTTTACCAGAACAACAAACTTTAATATTGGTTTTGTAGATAAATGATGAGAATGCAAAGTTCGTCATGTGCCTCCCTCCTCCAAACATAACAGGAAGTTTACATCTTGGACATGCTCTAACCAACAGCATACAAGATGCTATTGTGAGATGGTAAGAAAAATAATGTTTTGAAATATTCTATGTCTAGTCGGCCAAAGATGTAGAGAAAATGTTTGAATATAAACATGGAGTAAATATCTACATAAAGGCATTAACACAAAAATGAGACACAGGTCTATGATTGGTTAGAGGTTATGGTTGCATCAGTGTCAAGATTTAGGGACAAAAATTTATGTCATTTTGAAGTAAAGCTTTTTTTCTTTACAATGACGAGTTGAGAAATTTAAAAACATCCCACTTAATGAACTTTTAAACTTTTAAGGCATGTATTTTCAAAAAGCTTTACATTGGCGAAATTCCATTACATTCTTGGACTTAGATTATTTTGCGATTGAAAGTTGTGAACTTTTATGGCATGGATTTTCAAAAAGCTTTACATTGGCCATATTCCTTTACATTCTTGGACTTAGATTATTTTACGATCTATAGAAGTGAAATTTTACAGCATGGATTTTCAAAAAGCTTTACATTGGCCATATTCCTTTACATTCTTGGACTTAGATTATTTTACGATCTATAGAAGTGAAATTTTACAGCATGCATTTTTAAAAAGCTTTACATTGGCCATATTTCTTTACATTCTCGGACTTAGATTATTTTACGATCTATAGAAGTGAAATTTTATGGCATTCATTTTCAAAAAGCTTTACATTGGCCATTTTCCTTTACATTATTGGACTTAGATTATTTTACGATTTATAAATGTACATGAAAACTTTTAAGGCATGTATTTTCAAAAAGCTTTACATTGGCCATTTTCCTTTACATTCTTGGACTTAGAATATTTCACGAACCAAAGTCATGAACTTTTTATGCAGGCATTTTCAAAAAGCTTTACATTGGCCATATTCCTTTACATTCTTGGACTTAGAATATTTCACGAAGCAAAGTGTGAACTTTTTATGCAGGCATTTTCAAAAAGCTTTACATGGGTGAAATTCCATTACATTCTTGGACTTAGATTATTTTGCGATTGAAAGTTGTGAACTTTTATAGCATGCATTTTCAAAAAGCTTTACATTGGCCATATTCCTTTACATTCTTGGACTTAGATTATTTTACGATCTATAGAAGTGAAATTTTTTCATTTTCAAAAAGCTTTACATTGGCCATTTTCCTTTACATTATTGGACTTAGATTATTTTACGATTTATAAATGTACATGATAACTTTTAAGGCATGTATTTTCAAAAAGCTTTACATTGGCCATTTTCCTTTACATTCTTGGACTTAGAATATTTCACGAACCAAAGTCATGAACTTTTTATGCAGGCATTTTCAAAAAGCTTTACATTGGCCATATTCCTTTACATTCTTGGACTTAGAATATTTCACGAAGCAAAGTGTGAACTTTTTATGCAGGCATTTTCAAAAAGCTTTACATGGGCGAAATTCCATTACATTCTTGGACTTAGATTATTTTGCGATTGAAAGTTGTGAACTTTTATAGCAATTTCAAAAAGCTTTACATTGGCCATATTCCTTTACATTCTTGGACTTAGATTATTTTACGATCTATAGAAGTGAAATTTTATGGCATGCATTTTCAAAAAGCTTTACATTGGCCATTTTCCTTTACATTCTTGGACTTAGAATAT
The DNA here is from genome assembly GCA_903813345.2 of Owenia fusiformis. Classification (NCBI taxonomy): domain Eukaryota; kingdom Metazoa; phylum Annelida; class Polychaeta; order Sabellida; family Oweniidae; genus Owenia; species Owenia fusiformis. The sequence goes on along the minus strand of CAIIXF020000001.1, from coordinate 26,505,640 downwards.
TTTACGATATATACTTGATAACTTTTAAGGCATGTATTTTCAAAAAGCTTTACATTGGCCATATTCCTTTACATTCTTGGACTTAGAATATTTCACGAAGCAAAGTTGTGAACTTTTTTTGCAGGCATTTTCAAAAAGCTTTACATTGGCGAAATTCCATTACTTTCTTGGACTTAGATTATTTTGCGACTGAAAGCTGTGAAATTTTACAGCATGCATTTTTAAAAAGCTTTACATTGGCCATATTCCTTTACATTCTTGGACTTAGATTATTTTAAGATCTATAGAAGTGAAATTTTATGGCATGCATTTTCAAAAAGCTTTACATTGGCCATTTTCCTTTACATTCTTGGACTTAGAATATTTTCCGATTGAAAGTTGTGAACTTTTATAGCATGCATTTTCAGAAACCTTTACATTGGCGATATTTCTTTACATTCTTGGACTTACATTATTTTACGATATATACTTGATAACTTTCAAGGCATGTATTTTCAAAAAGCTTTACATTGACCATATTCCTTTACATTCTTGGACTTAGAATATTTCATGAAGCAAAGTAGTGAACTTTTTATGCAGGCATTTTCAATAAGCTTTACATTGGCGAAATTCCATTACATTCTTAGACTTAGATTATTTTGCGATTGAAATTTGTGAACTTTTATAGCATGCATTTTCAAAAAGCTTTACATTGGCCATATTCCATTACATTCTTGGACTTAGATTATTTTACGATGTAAACTTGTGAACTTTTATAGCAGGCATTTTCAAAAAGCTTTACATTGGCCATATTCCTTTACATTCTTGGACTTGGAATATTTTACGATCTATAGAAGTGAAATTTTATGGCATCCATTTTCAAAAAGCTTTACATTGGCCATATTCCATTACATTTTTGGACTTAGATTATTTCAAGATTTAAAGTTGTAAACTATTATGTTATGTATTTTCAAAAAACTTTACATTGGCCAAATTCCTTTACATTCCTGGACTTAGCTCATTTTATGATTTAGTTGTGAACTCTCATAGAAAGCTGTACATGTATTTCCACGCTTTACAGTGTCCCCTTTCCTTTACTTATTTTAACTTATAGATTATTTGGTATTTCTTGGATTCTGTTCTTTCACGACGTACAGTACATGTAGAATTGTAAAAACCATATGTCATTGGAGAGAATACAGTAAAGATCGCTAATATAAAGAAATGAACTTGCATAGACAATAGTACAGATAGTGATTGAAGAAATTCCCAACAGAGCCCCTCAAATAGACGGGATTGTTTTCCCCGATCATCTTAAATACTTTCACAAGAGATGGTTGAAAATCGATCTAAAGTTGTACCTTATATTTTCAATTTGATGATAGATCATGATTCCAGGTGGGAAAGTCGTGTAAAAGGCAAGAAATGTTAAAAGAAATGAGAAAGTTTGATGGGCTTTTGACATGCGCAGAACTCATGCGCAGAAGCTCTTTTGGTAAATGCCGATCAAAATTCTTAACTTTGAAACATTTCCTTCATTTTATGGACTATTTTGCGATAACATTAGAAAAATATGGTGTTGAAAGCACCCAATGATAGATATTAATCGAGAGGATGCACCGGCCAATACTTATATCCAAAGTAGAATACATGTATTGAATTTGACGCGCCGACCTCAGAGAAAACACTTCCGGTTTTATAACCAAATACTCTATCGATCAGAATATCTTATTGTAATTTCGCCTGACATCTGCTAATATGATATGTGAATATTTGTTGATTTGATTGTTAATTTCAAATTACTCAGAAGTACACATACATGTAGGTACATGTAAAAGAACATAAGTCGAGGTTTACATCGTAAAATAATCTAAGTCCAAGAATGTAAAGGAATATGGCCAATGTAAAGCTTTTTAAAAATGCATGCTGTAAAATTTCACTTCTATAGATCGTAAAATAATCTAAGTCCAAGAATGTAAAGGAATATGGCCAATGTAAAGCTTTTTGAAAATGCATGCTGTAAAATTTCACTTCTATAGATCGTAAAATAATCTAAGTCCAAGAATGTAAAGGAATATGGCCAATGTAAAGCTTTTTGAAAATGCATGCTATTAAGTTCACAACTTTCAATCACAAAATAATCTAAGTCCAAGAATGTAATGGAATTTTGCCAATGTAAAGCTTTTTGAAAATGCCTGCATAAAAAGTTCACAACTTTGCTTCGTGAAATATTCTAAGTCCAAGAATGTAATGGTATTTTGCCAATGTAAAGCTTTTTGAAAATGCATGCCATAAAATTTCACTTCTATAGATCGTAAAATAATCTAAGTCCAAGAATGTAAAGGAAAATGGCCAATGTAAAGCTTTTTCAAAATGCATGCCATAAAATTTCACTTCTATAGATCGTAAAATAATATAAGTCCAAGAATGTAAAGGAATATGGCCAATGTAAAGCTTTTTGAAAATGCATGCTATAAAAGTTCACAACTTTCAATTGCAAAATAATCTAAGTCCAAGAATGTAATGGAATTTCGCCAATGTAAAGCTTTTTGAAAATGCCTGCATTAAGAGTTCACAACTTTGTTTCGTGAAATATTCTAAGTCCAAGAATGTAAAGGAATATGGCCAATGTAAAGCTTTTTGAAAATACATGCCTTAAAAGTTATCAAGTATATATCGTAAAATATTCTAAGTCCAAGAATGTAAAGGAAAATGGCCAATGTAAAGCTTTTTGAAAATGCATGCCATAAAATTTCACTTCTAATAGATCGTAAAATAACCGAAGTCCAAGAATGTAAAGGAATATGGCCAATGTAAAGCTTTTTGAAAATGCATGCTATAAAAGTTCACAACTTTCAATTGCAAAATAATCTAAGTCCAAGAATGTAATGGAATTTCGCCAATGTAAAGCTTTTTGAAAATGCCTGCATTAAGAGTTCACAACTTTGTTTCGTGAAATATTCTAAGTCCAAGAATGTAAAGGAATATGGCCAATGTAAAGCTTTTTGAAAATACATGCCTTAAAAGTTATCAAGTATATATCGTAAAATATTCTAAGTCCAAGAATGTAAAGGGAAATGGCCAATGTAAAGCTTTTTGAAAATGCATGCCATAAAATTTCACTTCTAATAGATCGTAAAATAACCGAAGTCCAAGAATGTAAAGGAATATGGCCAATGTTAAGCTTTTTAAAATTGCATGTTGTAAAATTTCACCTCGTAAGGTCGTAAAATAATCTACCTGTAAGTCCAAGAATGTAATGGAATTTCGCCAATGTAAAGCTTTTTGAAAATGCCTGCATAAAAAGTTCACACTTTGGCTTCATGAAATATTCTAAGTCCAAGAATGTAAAGGAAAATGGCCAATGTGAAGCTTTTTGAAAAAGCCTGCATTAAAAGTTCACAACTTTGCATTGTGAAATATTCGAAGTCCAAGAATGTAAAGGAATATAGCCAATGTAAAGCTTTTTGAAAATGCCTGCTATAAAAGTTCACAAGTTTACATCATAAAATAATCTTAGTCCAAGAATGTAAAGGAATATGGCCAATGTAAAGCTTTTTGAAAATGCATGCTATAAAAGGTCATAACTTTCAATCGCAAAATAATCTAAGTCCAAGAATGTAATGGAATTTCGCCAATGTAAAGCTTTTTGAAAATGCCTGCATAAAAAGTTCACAACTTTGCTTCGTGAAATAATCTAAGTCCAAGAATGTAAAGGAATATGACCAATGTAAAGCTTTTTGAAAATACATGCCTTGAAAGTTATCAAGTATATATCGTAAATAATCTAAGTACAAGAATGTAAAGGAATATCGCCAATGTAAAGGTTTTTGAAAATGCATGCTATAAAAGTTCACAACTTTCAATCGCAAAATATTCTAAGTCCAAGAATGTAAAGGAAAATGGCCAATGTAAAGCTTTTTAAAAATGCATGCTATAAAAGTTCACAACTTTCAATCGCAAAATATTTTAAGTCCAAGAATGTAAAGGAAAATGGCCAATGTAAAGCTTTTTAAAAATGCATGCTATAAAAGTTCACAACTTTCAATCGCAAAATATTCTTAGTCCAAGAATGTAAAGGAAAATGGCCAATGTAAAGCTTTTTGAAAATGCATTTCATTTCAAGGCATGTATTTTCAAAAAGCTTTACATTGGCCATATTCCTTTACATTCTTGGACTTAGAATATTTCATGAAGCAAAGTAGTGAACTTTTTATGCAGGCATTTTCAATAAGCTTTACATTGGCGAAATTCCATTACATTCTTAGACTTAGATTATTTTGCGATTGAAATTTGTGAACTTTTATAGCATGCATTTTCAAAAAGCTTTACATTGGCCATATTCCATTACATTCTTGGACTTAGATTATTTTACGATGTAAACTTGTGAACTTTTATAGCAGGCATTTTCAAAAAGCTTTACATTGGCCATATTCCTTTACATTCTTGGACTTGGAATATTTTACGATCTATAGAAGTGAAATTTTATGGCATCCATTTTCAAAAAGCTTTACATTGGCCATATTCCATTACATTTTTGGACTTAGATTATTTCAAGATTTAAAGTTGTAAACTATTATGTTATGTATTTTCAAAAAACTTTACATTGGCCAAATTCCTTTACATTCCTGGACTTACCTCATTTTATGATTTAGTTGTGAACTCTCATAGAAAGCTGTACATGTATTTCCACGCTTTACAGTGTCCCCTTTCCTTTACTTATTTTAACTTATAGATTATTTGGTATTTCTTGGATTCTGTTCTTTCACGACGTACAGTACATGTAGAATTGTAAAAACCATATGTCATTGGAGAGAATACAGTAAAGATCGCTAATATAAAGAAATGAACTTGCATAGACAATAGTACAGATAGTGATTGAAGAAATTCCCAACAGAGCCCCTCAAATAGACGGGATTGTTTTCCCCGATCATCTTAAATACTTTCACAAGAGATGGTTGAAAATCGATCTAAAGTTGTACCTTATATTTTCAATTTGATGATAGATCATGATTCCAGGTGGGAAAGTCGTGTAAAAGGCAAGAAATGTTAAAAGAAATGAGAAAGTTTGATGGGCTTTTGACATGCGCAGAACTCATGCGCAGAAGCTCTTTTGGTAAATGCCGATCAAAATTCTTAACTTTGAAACATTTCCTTCATTTTATGGACTATTTTGCGATAACATTAGAAAAATATGGTGTTGAAAGCACCCAATGATAGATATTAATCGAGAGGATGCACCGGCCAATACTTATATCCAAAGTAGAATACATGTATTGAATTTGACGCGCCGACCTCAGAGAAAACACTTCCGGTTTTATAACCAAATACTCTATCGATCAGAATATCTTATTGTAATTTCGCCTGACATCTGCTTATATGATATGTGAATATTTGTTGATTTGATTGTTAATTTCAAATTACTCAGAAGTACACATACATGTAGGTACATGTAAAAGAACATAAGTCGAGGTTTACATCGTAAAATAATCTAAGTCCAAGAATGTAAAGGAATATGGCCAATGTAAAGCTTTTTAAAAATGCATGCTGTAAAATTTCACTTCTATAGATCGTAAAATAATCTAAGTCCAAGAATGTAAAGGAATATGGCCAATGTAAAGCTTTTTGAAAATGCATGCTGTAAAATTTCACTTCTATAGATCGTAAAATAATCTAAGTCCAAGAATGTAAAGGAATATGGCCAATGTAAAGCTTTTTGAAAATGCATGCTATCAAGTTCACAACTTTCAATCACAAAATAATCTAAGTCCAAGAATGTAATGGAATTTTGCCAATGTAAAGCTTTTTGAAAATGCCTGCATAAAAAGTTCACAACTTTGCTTCGTGAAATATTCTAAGTCCAAGAATGTAATGGTATTTTGCCAATGTAAAGCTTTTTGAAAATGCATGCCATAAAATTTCACTTCTATAGATCGTAAAATAATCTAAGTCCAAGAATGTAAAGGAAAATGGCCAATGTAAAGCTTTTTCAAAATGCATGCCATAAAATTTCACTTCTATAGATCGTAAAATAATCTAAGTCCAAGAATGTAAAGGAATATGGCCAATGTAAAGCTTTTTGAAAATGCATGCTATAAAAGTTCACAACTTTCAATTGCAAAATAATCTAAGTCCAAGAATGTAATGGAATTTCGCCAATGTAAAGCTTTTTGAAAATGCCTGCATTAAGAGTTCACAACTTTGTTTCGTGAAATATTCTAAGTCCAAGAATGTAAAGGAATATGGCCAATGTAAAGCTTTTTGAAAATACATGCCTTAAAAGTTATCAAGTATATATCGTAAAATATTCTAAGTCCAAGAATGTAAAGGAAAATGGCCAATGTAAAGCTTTTTGAAAATGCATGCCATAAAATTTCACTTCTAATAGATCGTAAAATAACCGAAGTCCAAGAATGTAAAGGAATATGGCCAATGTAAAGCTTTTTGAAAATGCATGCTATAAAAGTTCACAACTTTCAATTGCAAAATAATCTAAGTCCAAGAATGTAATGGAATTTCGCCAATGTAAAGCTTTTTGAAAATGCCTGCATTAAGAGTTCACAACTTTGTTTCGTGAAATATTCTAAGTCCAAGAATGTAAAGGAATATGGCCAATGTAAAGCTTTTTGAAAATACATGCCTTAAAAGTTATCAAGTATATATCGTAAAATATTCTAAGTCCAAGAATGTAAAGGAAAATGGCCAATGTAAAGCTTTTTGAAAATGCATGCCATAAAATTTCACTTCTAATAGATCGTAAAATAACCGAAGTCCAAGAATGTAAAGGAATATGGCCAATGTTAAGCTTTTTAAAATTGCATGTTGTAAAATTTCACCTCGTAAGGTCGTAAAATAATCTACCTGTAAGTCCAAGAATGTAATGGAATTTCGCCAATGTAAAGCTTTTTCAAAATGCCTGCATAAAAAGTTCACACTTTGGCTTCATGAAATATTCTAAGTCCAAGAATGTAAAGGAAAATGGCCAATGTGAAGCTTTTTGAAAAAGCCTGCATTAAAAGTTCACAACTTTGCATTGTGAAATATTCGAAGTCCAAGAATGTAAAGGAATATAGCCAATGTAAAGCTTTTTGAAAATGCCTGCTATAAAAGTTCACAAGTTTACATCATAAAATAATCTAAGTCCAAGAATGTAAAGGAATATGGCCAATGTAAAGCTTTTTGAAAATACATGCCTTGAAAGTTATCAAGTATATATCGTAAATAATCTAAGTACAAGAATGTAAAGGAATATCGCCAATGTAAAGCTTTTTGAAAATGCATGCCATAAAATTTCACTTCTATAGATCGTAAAATAATCTAAGTCCAAGAATGTAAAGGAAAATGGCCAATGTAAAGCTTTTTCAAAATGCATGCCATAAAATTTCACTTCTATAGATCGTAAAATAATATAAGTCCAAGAATGTAAAGGAAAATGGCCAATGTAAAGCTTTTTAAAAATGCATGCTATAAAAGTTCACAACTTTCAATCGCAAAATATTTTAAGTCCAAGAATGTAAAGGAAAATGGCCAATGTAAAGCTTTTTAAAAATGCATGCTATAAAAGTTCACAACTTTCAATCGCAAAATATTCTTAGTCCAAGAATGTAAAGGAAAATGGCCAATGTAAAGCTTTTTGAAAATGCATGCCATAAATTTCAGTTCTCTATATCGTAAAATAATCTAAGTCCAAGAATGTAAAGGAAAATGGCCAATGTAAAGCTTTTTGAAAGTGCATGCCATAAATTTCAGTTCTCTATATCGTAAAATAATCTAAGTCCAAGAATGTAAAGGAAAATGGCCAATGTAAAGCTTTTTGAAAATGCATGCCATAAATTACACTTCTATATATTATAAAATAATCTAAGTCCAAGAATGTAAAGGAATATGGCCAATGTAAAGGTTTTTGAAAATGCATGCTATAAAAGTTCACAACTTTCAATCGCAAAATAATCTAAGTCCAAGAATGTAATGGGATTTCGCCAATGTAAAGCTTTTTGAAAATGCATGCTGTAATATTTCACCTCATTAGATCGTAAAATATTCGAAGTCCAAGAATGTAAAGGAATATGGCCAATGTAAAGCTTTTTGAAAATGCCTGCATTAAAAGTTCACAACGTTGCATCGTGAAATATTTTAAGTCCAATAATGTAAAGGAATATGGCCAATGTAAAGCTATTTGAAAATTCCTGATATAAAAGTTCATAACTTTCAACCGTAAAATAATCAAAGTCCATGAATGTAATGGAATATCGCCAATTTAAAGCTTTTTGAAAATACATGCCTTAAAAGTTTAAAAGTTCAGTAAGTGGGATGTTTTTAAATTCTAAAGAAAAAAAGCTTTACTTTAAAATGACATAATTTTTTGTCCCTAAATCTTGACATATATATATGGTTGCCATGGTAGCTCATGTTTGATCAAGATATGCATTCCATTTCACTCCCAGATCAACAGAATTGACTTCAGTGTAAATAAAGGTATATTTGTCTACAGTCTTTATAGTGTAAAGAGGAGTGGGAATATTGCTTTATCAGCCTAGCCCTCCTCTAAAATGATTAATCTAAATCTAAATCTGAAAACAATAACCTGTATTAACTAATTTACTCTATATTTTATTTATATGTTACCACGGGGTACCATCGAATAATTTTGGCAACGTACCGGAGAACGACATTTTACTAAGAAATGGCAATAATTTAGCACAATATATTTTTTAACTAGAGTTCTATTTTGATTTTGACAAAAGTAAGTATTCCATGCAATAACTATTTCATTCATGAGTTTGTAGGAATTCTGTTGGAACCCAGTTCTGATCAAGTACGAAGTTATTGAAATCGGCGCAGACGGACTTTACTCCGAAAGATGGTTTTTCGATTATAACTTTTCACAACATTTAAGTATAGACTTTTGAAAAAAGTACAGAATAGTCCTTATACTTTTGAATAATTCTGTTATTTCTGATTCACACGACTCTGATTTGTTTAATTAAAAAAAAAGTTTTAAAAATATTACTTAGGAACGTAACCGGAGCTGGGAACGTAACCGGAGCAGATCAGTTGAATTATTTAATCAAAAAAATTAAAATATATGATTTAAAGTACATATACTAATTTAAAAACATATGGGATTGTTCGAATGCGTATTTATTAATATATATGCTTTAAATCATATATTTTATTTTTTTAAATTATATAATTCAACTGATCTGCTCCGGTTACGTTCCCAGCTCCGGTTACGTTCCTAAGTAATATTTTTAAAACTTTTTTTTAAATTAAACAAATCAGAGTCGTGTGAATTAGAAATAACAGAATTATTCAATAGTATAAGGACTATTCTGTACTTTTTTCAAAAGTCTATACTTAATTAAATGTTGTAAAAAGTTATAATCGAAAAACCATCTTTCGGAGTAAAGTCCGACTGCGCCGATTTCAATAACTTCGTACTTGATCAGAACTGGGTTCCAACAGAATTCCTACAAACTCATGAATGAAATAGCCATTGCATGGAATACTTACTTTTGTCAAAATCAAAGTAGAACTCTAGTTAAAAAATATATTGTGCTAAATTATTGCCATTTCTTAGTAAAATGTCATTCTCCGATACGTTGCCAAAATTATTCGATGGTACCCCGTGGTTACTGTACCTAGGCACAGAATGAATGGGAGACAGACACTATGGGTGCCAGGGTGCGATCATGCCGGGATTGCTACACAAGTCATTGTTGAAAAAAAACTTTGGAAAGAACAAAAGAAGACACGTCATGATTTAGGACGTGAAGAATTTCTCAAAGAAGTGTGGAAATGGAAAAATGAGTAAGTTTTTTAAAGACTGTATATTTACATGTGGAACACAGTGAGAAGAAATGTCCGATGAACTTAAATTAAAGATGATAGGTTTCAAACATTTACTAGTAACTACTGTATATTTCTATCATGCTCTTCAGGAAAGGAGGGGAAATATTCCAACAGATGCGAAAACTTGGATCATCTCTTGATTGGAGTAAGGAGGCATTTACACTTGACCCTGTAAGTACATATTAGGAGTTTACGCGAAATATAACTGTAATCATGCTTTCAGTTATTTGAAGGTTAGGTAACAATCCTAGTAACATACCTTCTGTCATTACAAATATGACGTCACTGATTATTGACTATCAAGTGGCTGATCATGCCTTCAGCAAAGCCACTACAAGTGTATAATGTTTATGTACTTTATGTATTTGTAAAATAAATTCTATGAATAAAAAAAAAAAAAAAAAAAATTATTGACTATCTTTGGATATATGCCCCATCTGAAAATGATGTGGCACATTATATACTTCCAGCATTTATCCAAAGCAGTCACAGAAGCATTTGTTAGACTCCATGATCAGGGCTTAATCTACAGAAGCAACCGATTGGTCAATTGGTCCTGTTCACTGAAATCTGCAATTTCAGATATAGAGGTAGTGTTTAGAAAACACAAGTGTTTCAAAAGTTTTGATTTGTAATTTAGAGAGTAAACCTTATTGAATTATCTAAACAGGCAACTACCAATGCATTGTAGACATTGGCTCAGGTGTTTACATTCAGGCCCATAGCCAGCATTTGCCAAGGGGGGGGTCAGTTTTCAAAAATTTCCAGTGGGGGTTCACATTTGACAATTTTGGCCCAAATATGGCTAAAATCACGAGAAGTGCTGAAAATGGTGAAAAACTGCATGATTTTGAAAGAACTTTTGGCCAGGGGGGGGGGGGGGGGTTGCCTGAACCTTGTGACCCCCCCCCCTGGCTACGGGCCTGACATTTCAAGGTTTCTTTAAGAAAAGAGTCAAGTGGAGATTATACAATTGGAACTGAGAGAAAGTGTTCAAATTGTGAGGTATTCATATTACACAGGTGTTCAGATGTACAAGACATTTATATTGAATATGTATTCTCAGTAACATCCTGGCGCATTATTCTCTTAAAAGATAAGGTGAAACTCTACAGAGTAAAACAAAAGAAAATGAATCCCAATACCGGTACACTATATTTATTTTAGGTTGATATCATAGAACTGGAAGGAAAGACAAAACTGAAAGTACCTGGCTATAATAGTAAATTAGAGTTTGGTACCTTGACTCACTTTGCTTATCCTGTGGACACCTCATCAGGTATGTAGGTTCTTCTGTAGTAGATTCAAATTCTGAGTGAATTGTCCCAACTACAGTATACTTGTATGTAACCCCCCTATCACACCAAACTAGTTCTTACCTGTTCTTGCAAGTCCAACGAAAATGTTGTAAAACGGGCTCAATCTGGCTGCGGTCGGGATATATGTCTAAAATAATTAGCTACTTCGTTCATAAATAGTCTTCAATACGTCCATCTCATTCGCAGTTCGTTCAGGTCGCACCACGTCGGTGTGCAACGTAGTATAAACCGTCCCTTAGTATAGAAGGTCATCATGACCTGATTACAGAATGGTATGGTCGCCATCGAATTTTGAATCGATTCAAAATTCTAAATTACATACCCCGTCCGGGAAAGTCCTTAAGTTCGTAAACAGACCGTAGAACGTTGTAGCTACGTTCATTCAGTTCGCACACAGTTTAAAACCGATTCGGCAACGTTTTGACGATCACCAGAAAATTTTGAGCATGCTCTAAGTGCTGGAGGACCTACTTGTTCTAGTAGTTTCATGAAGTTTGTAAACAGATCCCAATCGGTTCTTAGTGGGTTCTTAGTACGTCAAATCCGTTCGTGCAAAGTTTAAGCCGGTTTTCGAGAACGTAGTGAGAACTAGTTTGGTGTGATAGTAGGGTTAGGTATCTTAAAGCCCCCGATAAATCGGGCTACGTATACCACCGTGTTTACATTAGGGGATTAGAAGAGTTTATTTTTACTTAGGTATGCAAGCAATATCAATATTAGGCCTTCATGCATGTACTCATGTGTACAATCAGCATGCCCTTCAATATTATATAAGCCAGGCTATTCAAGTGCAACATAATGTACACTATTTATGTGTGTACTACATGTGAATACAATTCCCTGGGAAACAAAACACAAATACTTTTTATATGTTCAAAATGAGACATTTGATTGATGCATACACTTAATACCTTCACATATAAAGTATATCTAATAGTCATTTTCAATTCCAATGGTGAAACTTGCCTGGTTACGATTATACGGGAAATCAACACGGGACGATAGTTGTTCACCTTCCTGGCTTACCTCTGAAGCCTGTACCCTGTAATCTCTTTATATAGGTTAGCGAGAGCGCTGCACCTGCGCAGTTTTAAAGTTTGGCGCACACTTTAATCTTTGCCTACATGTATTCCCAATTTTCCTAGTTTTGCAAGATGCCAATGAGTAAGGGCAATCACACTTAAAAAGTCCATGGATAGAGGTCCATGAAGTCAAAGCAATTATACAATTAATTGTGTTAGAACATTTTTCATGAATTTGTTGTTGTGTGGTCATTTTTCATGAATTTTTGATTTCTGGTTGAAATACCTGTAAACACTCTACTTATTCTTCAACTGTGATAGTGTAATGATTATTTCCTTCAGAAGAGATTGTAGTTGCTACAACTCGCTTAGAAACCATGCTAGGAGATACAGCTGTAGCAGTTCATCCCGATGACAACAGATACAAGCATCTACATGGTACACATGTAAGACATCCGTTCCTGGATAAACTCCTTCCTGTTGTTTGTGACTCTCAAATTGACATGGCATTTGGAACAGGTAACTATGGTTACATGTATTGTATGTAAAACATTGCAGTTTTGAACAGTTTTATATACAATATTCAAGTGCAGTAAAACCTGTATTTCTGAATATCTGAAAATATTTATTAATGATGTTCATGATTTCTTCAAAATCCTTTGTACATGTTTTGTAGTAATTTATTCAACAGGTGCTGTAAAGATTACTCCAGCCCACGATTCAAATGACTTTGACCTTGGGAAAAGACATGCTCTGCCATCTATAAACATCTTAGACGATGATGGAAAGATGAACAAGAATTGTGGTGAATTTTCGGTATGAATTAATCCATTCATTGTGTGCCTATGAAAAATATTTCTCAATGAAATAATGACAGCCTTGTATACAATGGTTAGGTGCAGTGTTTGAGAGGTTAAGTGACACATGAACTTAAAAATGAACACATAATATTATAATATAATGACAAAGTCAGCACTATCAATGGTATACTCTACCTTATAATAGATAAATACAGAAGTTCAAAAACTGTTCGTCATTTTGGTTTCACAACTGCGTCGATACATTCCGTTCAGTGTAAAATAGTATCCTAAAGCCCAAATCCCGGGAATCCCGACTCACTGTTTACACCAACAATCAATCAGATGGTATTATTACACCAAAAGTAGTGCGAAAAAGTTTTGATGACATTTAAAGACACTGTTCCTCTTTCACGTGCATTATCTCATGGAAATGGGCATACCAGTGTTGCCAGTGCAAAGATCTTTGTTCCATGGTAAAGGAAAGCTATCAAACATTGTCTGAAGAGCAGATCTAGCTCCGTAATTTTACTTTTAACATGGCGACCTTGACAACATATAGCCATTTGGGCGATAATAGGTGATTCTAAATGGAAAATGAGTGCTTTTTTCGTAGTTTTACTTTGACCAAGGCTTGCAAAAAATTTAAGTGATAAACCTTCCAAAAAATTTTGATATTTTTGTTGTCTCGAAGTGTTCTAGACGATATCAAAGTGGAAAAAAATTTGTATGTCTCGAAATATTTTGAAAATTAGTGCCATTATGGCGGGTCTGGGTGTTTTTTGCTTTCATTTTTTACCCATTTCCACGGTTGCCATGGTAACTCATACCAGCCAACCTACCGTATTTTTACGGGAATCAACCAAAAAATATTCGTTTTTCAGTTAAAAAATTACCGTTTTTTCCTGTAAAAACGACCGTAAAAAATCTGCTGTAACTTTACCAAAATCTACCGTAAAATATTTTATTATCATTCGATTTTTTCCATAAGAACGGCCGTAAAATATACCGTAAATATTTGAAAATCTACCATATTTCTGCTGGAAATAACAGTATTCTTGTTCAAACTACCGTAAGATCTCCTATAATTATTATGAAATTCTGAAAAATTGAATTCTTCTCGTATTGCCCTTGTAATATTCCATCACCAGCCCAAAAAATAGGTGCCGGCAGGTCTTTGACGGTGGTTATTGCGTACTTAGTAAGTAACTAAGTAAGCTGACGTGTAATCAGTCAACACACTGGGGAATATCGTGATGCAAAAACAGTGTTCAACTACCACAGGAGGAGTAATCATGATTAATTTGTAAATTGCTACATTGTAGCAATGGCATGAGTTTGATGTCACACTACACTGGGGCCTAACTGGCGTAAAGGGGGAGAAAAGGGCCAATTTTGCACATGGGGACCACATTTGACTCAAAATATTTGCATTTAGTAACCTACATTTAAGTACATTCTGTGTAATACTTGAAATGCATTGCTATAATGATTTACAAAATGAAATAATCTCGGGGAATTTGCTTCCAAAATTTTTGAATGAGATCCCTGAAGTTGATGACCCAATTTTAGGTCATTTTGGCCCGTTTTTAGAGACTCAGCCTTCACCTATTTCCCCAAATATGGCTAGATTTTGTAGAAAACGTTTTAAAAGTTTGAAATGCAGCTGTTTTGAGCCTGAAATAACTCAATTGTTTGAAAAAATGCTGAATGAGGAAAAATTATGATAGTAAAATTTTCCCATTTTTGGATATTAAGGTGCTATGGAACTTAACAGGAAATGACAAAACAGGAAGTGACAATTTTTTGGGCATTTTTAGACATTTTTTGAACAAAGATAACAGAGTTCTGTTTTGACCTCCAGTCAATTCAACTAGTTCCAAATACCATTTACAGGTCCAGGATCACAATGTTCATGGTCAGAATGACCCTAAACATGATGAAATAACGTTTTCTGCCCTATGAAAATGTGACTGAAAAATAGCTAAAAGTAGGAGAGTAGGAAAGGTCACTGAACAGAATCTTTTGAATTTTTCAGAAAATGTGCCCAATATACTGCTCTAAATGATACAATCTTTGAAAATTTGATATCATTCATGGAAAAAGAAAAAAAATGAAAAAACTAATTTTAAAAGCGATTAATTTTCCTTTTTATGACTGTCATTTTTGTTTAAGACAATTTTCTAAAATTTCAAAGATTGTATCAGTTAGAGCGTTATATTAGGCACATTTTCTGAAAAATTCAAAAGATTCTGTTCAGTGACCTTCCCTAGCTCCTACTTTTAGCTTTTTTTCAGTCACACTTTCAAAGGGCTAAAAAGGTTATTTCATCATGTTTAGGGTCATTCTGACCCTGCACATTGTGATCCTGGACCTGTAAATGGTATTTGGAACTAGTTGAATCGACTGGAGGTCAACACACAACTCTGTTATCTTTGTTAAAAAATGTCTAAAAATGCAAAAAAAATTGTCACTTCCTGTTTTGTCATTTCCTGTTAACTTCCATAGCACCTTAAGGTGTTATTACGGTAAATACCACTTCCGGGTAGGACGTGTTTTTAATACTTTAAAAACGAAGCCATGCCAACTTCAATGGTGTCACTGTGTATAGTAGGTTTAAGTATATGCATTGTGGCCATTTGAGGTATGTATGTAAAGCTGAGGCCAAGTACTTTCTAAATGTGCCATTTTTAGAATTGAATCGCAAGAATATAGTCCCGTAAACTGGAACTACTTTATTCGTTAATTTTCATCGGTGAAGCAGGGATTTTACCTAAAAATGAGTCCCTATGTTGGCGTAGTGATATTTAAAAATCGAGACGCAAACCCTATGTTAAATATAGTGTAAAGATGAAGGTTATGGATATAGTCATTGTATGGGCCAGTTCGTTCGAAAATGGCGATATGTAGCCCAGAACTTGAATTTTGTGATTTTTTTCAATATTTTTCAATGATTTACCGTAGTGACACCTCCATTTTTTAAAACTCCCACTGTTTACAACAACAACCAATCAGATAGGTTTAATTTTTTACATCGGGCTGTGCATGCGCCATTGGAGGAAGTGGATGGTTCGAGTGTGAATTTGGACCAACTTTTGCAAGTTTTACCAGGAAATCACCTTTCATTTGGTATGTTAGTAACGTTTGTTATCGTATTGGGTATGTAAGAATCATATACATGTCGAATTATTAGCATAAATGTCACAGTTTGAACGATAAATGGAAATATAACACTTCCGGAAAATATTGTCACAAATGCCTTGTGGACTTTCCTCTATTTATTAGAGATCTATTCACTTTTAGAATATACCATTGATAGTGCTGACTGTGTATAATGACTACATTCTTATACCTTTATTCTCAGTCAGGCAAGGAAATAATTCAAAGGGGAGAAACAATCCCTAGATGACCATATTTCTACATGGTCTTGTACAAGTTCTCTCAAAATGTGTAGTTTTACCTCCTTAATGTTTTCTTCCCCACTTTTAGGATATGAAGAGGTTTGAGGCCAGGTATAGGGTGGCCAATGCTTTAAAAGAGCTGGGACTTCTAAAGGAAATTAGGAGCCACCCCATGAGTCTCCCTGTTTGCAGGTATGGTACATGTACTGTAAAACCTGTCATTGAACACCTAAATAAAATAAATAAAAAGGTATTTGTAAAAAGGAGAATCCAACATGAAGAGGGTCTTAAAAAATAAACACTTTTAGAAACTCTTTGGCTTTCATTAGTCCTTATACAAAGTTAAAAATTCTGAAATATTTAAATACCATTTACACTTATTTCTCATTCAATTCTAGTCGATCTGGAGACATCATTGAGCCTCGCCTTAAGCCGCAGTGGTATGTTGACTGCAACAATATGGCTAAAAATGCTGTAGAAGCTATAGAAACTAAAGAGTTGAAACTATACCCAGAATTTTATGAAAAAGTTTGGAACGAATGGTTGAAAAATATCAAGTAAGTGAATTTGCGATACAATTTACAACTCTGATTTAATATTCTCATTTAATAGTCTTCTTCAGAATATGTATAGTTGCATTGAATGAAATATTTTAGATAAGTCAAAAGCTGGGGTCAAAGGAGAGAAATTCAATTTGATTATTCTGTGATAATTTGATGATATATGTCATCCATGCAGTGTATCATACAGTTCAATGTTTTTGCCTTTAGAGACTGGTGTATCTCACGGCAGCTATGGTGGGGTCATAGAGTTCCTGCATATAGAATCTGCAAGACACCTCAGGTACAACATTCATTGTTTGCGTCATATGTTTGTACAGTGAAATATTCTACAAACTGTTCATCTCCAGATACTGAGATATTGAGTGCTGTTCTGTATGTTACATACTAATGTACATTTGTATTTATTTGAACATTTCATTCTGTAGCTTCAATGTGAACACTTCTGTAAACCCAGCAAACCAATTTACAGTTAGTATGAACGCTTCAAGCAAATATTGGTGATATCACATTGCAGACTTCCATATTACTTTAGCATTTCAACCTCGCAGAGTGAGTTTTGTATTGAGCTTGACTCGGCAGCGTCCACATGGCAAGTTTTTCTTTTTGACTTTGCACTATAGATTGGACATTTACATTATTAGGATGATGATGAGGTCGTATGGGTAGCAGGGCGTGACATAAATGAGGCTTTAGAGAAAGCAAGCGAGCTAACAGGACTAGCTCCTGATGAGATTACTCTGCAACAAGGTAGGCTAGACAAATTGAACTTATGTTGAGTCCCCATCTAAAATGTTGCTATGGCTTTTAACCCAAAATCTAAGTTTAATTAATGTTAGCTACTTACAATGGGATGGGATATCAGCACATTCAAAGAATTGCAATGAACTACACTTTAACAGGTATGACAACACACAACTTTTATTGTAAAAATTTGATGTTCAATTTTGGCATATATTTGTCAGTTCACACATGTCCCTAGTTCAGTATATTTTCTAACAATTTTGATTTATTTTAGCAGATGTTAACATTCAAATCAACTTGTTTTTTCATGAAATTTTGCAAAATACTCATTTCAGCTGCAATGTACAGTAAAACCTTTAGAGTGGAATACCATGATCTTTTGTCTAAATGAACCTCTCTAAGTGGAACACTTCTCACATGGAACAGGCCCGTAGCCAGGATTTACCAAGGGGGGGGGTTCAGTTTTCAAAAATTTCCAGGGGGGGGTTCACATTTGACAATTTTGGTCCAAATATGGCCAAAATTACTTGAGAAGTGCTCAAAATGGTGAAAAACTGCATGATTTTGAAAGAATTTTTGGCCGGGGGGGAGGGATTGCGAGCCCCCCTGGCTACGGGCCTGTGGAACCACAGATATACCAGATGTGTTCCACTTACACAGGTTTTGCTGTATGTGCAATTATTTATAGCAGCCAAAGTCTAGTTAGCCCAGCAGTATTTAATTTATGTTTTGGCATTTTGAGAATCTGCTTACTACTGATATAGTTTCACAAGAAACATGTCCACATGGATAGCTTATCTCTGTTCCGAATATTGTCTTGGTGCACCATTCCAAGCCGCACTTCCCCTCCTGCTCACATACACATGGCACATACTTGAAGAAAAGCCTCATTGCGGCTTTGTATCCATCACAGTGAGATGTATAACAGGTGGCGCTATTGGCATTAGTGTATATGTCTTGCTCACATTGGCACCAGTGAAGCGGGCGGTAGCTCTCCACTGCAGGGTTGCTTGGGCATCGGCTACACCAGTCATGAGAGAGACATACCTCATCCAGTTCATCTATGGGAGGGTACAACTCTCTGAAGTAAATATTCATATCATAAACACCCTACCTAGTACTAGAGTGTTGGCCAAATACTTCATTAACAGTTATGACATCTATTAAAAGTATTGAAGTATTTTTTGACATTATGAATGTTTTCGTTTTTTAAGTCAAGAGGCTAAAATAAAACTCTCATTTTCTCTAATTGGTATCACGAGTCAAGGTTGCAACATTTGTTTATCATTTATTGGGTGCATGTTTCATTCCTCGCATTAACCCTTAGTTCAACTAATCACACTGCACTCTGACTATTTCTTACAACTTTTCAGTTTTGATGTTGATAAAATCTTGTCAATGTCAAATAAATGTTGAAATGATTGAATGTGAAATGGTACCGACAGAATGTCAATATTTCTGGGCATTGATTTGAAATAGGAATAAATTAAAGAATCATCTCCTAATCAGAGTCTATTAATTATACATGCAAAATGAGCTTTCAAAGGGTATCCTCATGTTTGAAAGTGTGTAAAAAGTTTTACCTGCATTTCTCTATGCCTGCCTCACAGTTACACCCTGGGGATCCTAATTTAGTGTTCAAGGTTCCACACCATTTGCCATGGTCCATAAAACTTCTCTTAGACCTTGGTGATGCACTCGACTACAAAGACAAATATTTAAAAATCAAAAGTTAATGCCTAGCTTATTTAAAGTTCTTTACAGAAAGACACAGAAAAACATCTTAAAATATATTGAAGTGCGCATTTAGACATAGCCGATACAAAAAATCATAAATGAAATGCATTTACGTATTAAAACACTCTTGTAAAAAATGCAGTTTTTTTTGAATTCATAACTTAGATGAGACCAATCAAGTTAAAGGTACTTACCACTGTTGAAAATAGCAATACTAAAGCTAAAACTCCTACTTTTATAAACGCCATAGTCTTGCAATTGCTTATTAGTATTTATTATAATTATTGTTGTTTACTAGTGTTGTTGTCTTGAAATGAAAGTTTAACACTAATCAGTGCCTTATATCATCTGCGACTGTTTATTTGGACTGGAAGTTCAAGGTACAATTTTTGTCTCAGATTACTGAGGTTAGATTGGGAAGGGGGCGGGGGAAATGTCAAGATAAGGTTTCTTAGATATGTTCATGCTCTCAATGTTGTACACAGTGCACCAATTTTAATGCTTTTTAATGCGTAATCTGGTCAGTGATTATACATGCTTTGTCAATAAAGCTAAGTTCACACCATCGGCGCTTTGATGCCACTTAATAGCAGCTTGCAAAGCGCCATTGGTGTGAACTTAGCTTTAACAATCTGACAGACCTAGGATTGCATTTTAATATTTTATTTTATTTATTCTAGTATTCATTCTATCATTTTGACAATTGATAAGCGCAATAATCTGATACATATAGCATTTTAATAATAGAAAATGTACATTTCTTCAAAATATTTCCATAAGCCTAAAATAGGCTTGGTTTATATTATATGAGGCACTATAATCAACAAATATACACATGTACATGGGGATTATATAGAAAGCCCCATCGAAATCCCATGATATGTACAAACATATTCTAGACATTTCACGATGATTCTATTAAATTTTCTTCAAAAACACTACTCATATAATATATGTACATGTGCTAGCATGTAAAGTGTATGCAGCATAATAATGTTCTTGTGTCACATTATGTTTGATCAATTGAATTTCCTTTTTTCCTGCACTTTTTTATTTACTTTTTGCTATTCAAAAGGTATACAAGTCAGTACATGTATATACAGCATAGTCAGGGGGTGGGCGGTGCGTTGGATGCAACCCCCTAGACTATATCCTATTTAGTCTGAATTATATTCAGACTATAAGGCACCTATGTTAAAGTTTGGTAATTCCAAATATTTGTTTACATAGGAAGTGCTATTCAAAATGGCCGATTGGGTAAAATTAATTTGCACATTTGTTACTTCAACTAGCTTTATTTCCACTTGACAATATGCTGTGTTACTTTTTATTGCATTTAATTGTACCTTACTATTTAATTGATATTTTGTAATGTTTATTTTATTGAAGAAATGGTTCCTCTTATTGATAATTTTGTGCAAAAAATTTCACTGCAATTTCCACAGGAAAGTAGTACATCATAACAGACTGACTTCTAGTCAGTCTGTTGGATACATACTATGCAACCCCCCATAACCAATAAAAATACATGTATAACAATGAGATTGAAGAAGAAGGGAGCTTTGAAATATAATGTAAAATTCAAGATAAATCTTAATTTTTGGGCTGTTTATGCCACAATCGCACCCCTTGACTGAAAACTGAATTTTTGGGGCGATCACACCCCCCTGACTGAAAGCTGGCTTCGCCCCTGCACAGCATTGTCATTATTCAATCAGCTTCCTGTATTGGTATCTCAAAGTGATGTTTCCCTAGCTCCAATTTGAGATCCCTCCAGAACTTTGCTTGTTTCTTCTCATTGTTGCTCCATCTAAAACAATTATTGTGCTTTATAATCATCTTTACTTTGTCAGGCATCTCAGCTTTAGGGATGTGTTCCATCAGTAGAACTATGATCATGTCCCTGTAGTCATCTAGGAGTTTGGCGAGAGCCATGTCAACCTCAAATTGATTCATGCCATCTTTCACCCAACCACGACTCACCACAAATAAAATCTTCCTGCTGGTATGTATTGCCATTCCCAGTGAGGTGAATAATGAACCACCAGGCATTATTCGATCATCATAAATCAGTTTGAACTTGATATCCAATCCATTCTCAAGTTCCTTACATAAATCATTCTCAACCCATAATTGTTTTTCACTATGGTAACTAACAAAAGCGTCATGTTCTATAAGAAGACCATCTATATTTAAATCTTGTTCATGTTTGCGGGCTAAAATGACCATTTTCCTGTACTCAATATCCTTCCAGAAATGTTTCAGTAGCACAAGTGCCACAACTGTAACAAGTAAAATTAAACTTCCACTTATTGATGAAACTTCTACAACTAGCTTTGTATTACACTCCAGCCAGGTCATTGTGAAATTGTGGATATATTCAGTTTGCCTATTGGATGGTGTTGAACAATTTACATGTACATATTTGAAAATATATCGCTTTTGCATGAGGTTCATTGTAAGCCAATTACGAAGGTCTTTTAGTTGACAGTTACAATCAAAGTTATTGTTTTGCACGTACAATATCACATGCCCTTGATAAGGTGTCATTATTTCCACATTGCTTGAGTCAATAAAAGTTATTGCATTCTGAGACAAATCCAACATGCTTAAACTATGTAAATCCTTGAAGAGATCCCTTTCTAGGATTCTGAGTAAATTGTTTCGAAGGTTCAGATTCTGTAGATTATACAGACCTTTAAACATGCATCGAGGAATATGGGAAAAGAAGTTGTTTTTCAGTGACAGAAAATTGAGATTGACTCGATCTTCAGAAAGTTGACAAAGTTTGTTATCTGGATATGTGAAAAGTGAATTTCCTGACAAGTCTAATTGCTTCAGAAGTTTGGAAGTGTCCAGAAGTTTAATGACAGTTCTCATTATTCCAGAATCATAAGTGTTTGTAACATGCAACTCATACAAATTATCCAAACCATATATGTCAAGTATCACATATCCAGAACCCTTTAAGTTGATATTTAGAATTTTTAACTGTGTTAAATTATTTAGGTGTAATGGTCGGGCGTCTGGACTTGCAGTTACTGTGAAACCACCAAGGTTCAAATTTCTCAGGTGTCGACATACCTTGAATGTGTCTTTTCTTATGTACATAAAGTTCCACAAAACTAGGGTATCAAGGGATGCTGCCAATGGTTCAAATGCATCAGATGCCACAATTCCGAAAGAGTTACCTGCCATATTCAACCTTTTAATACTGGAATACCGTAATGGTTCAAAAAAGGATTTATCTAATTCCCTCAGGAAAATTCCACATGTTTTTATTTCCAAAGTCTCCACTGTTTTATTTTGTAGGTCATTAAAAACTGTTTGAATATTTTCTGTTCCCAAATTCTCATTTTGACGAAGTAGCAGCTGTCTCCATGATTTGGAGAGGTCAAAAGTTCCGGGTTCAATGTACCTTATAGGATTCAGTTCAATATTTATTGTTATGTTATTGAGAGTTTGCAAACTGTTACTTTTAAAAGCCCCTGTTTCAATCTGCAATATACTGCAGTTTCTTAGAAAAACTGATGATAGGTTCTCAAATTTATTAAAATGATCCATTTGCCAAAATTTCAAATTTAAAGTTTTCAAATCTAAGTGAAGCACAAGACATGTACTTTTTATCCATAAATTTCAGGATTTTTGCCAGTGGTTTTTGGTCATCTTTTGTTCTTGCTCTGCATACACATACCAATCCTTTCTTTTTCTTATAACTGTATGTGCAGAATTTTGGCTCATTGGAGATGTTGTGTTCTTTTCTGTCAATACTTCTATTATGTCACCACCAAAAGTGGTGACATATTGTTATGGTCTCCGTTTTTTTTGCGACGGCGGTTGGCGTCCGGCGGTTGGCGTCCGGCGTCCGGCGTCTGTAACAATTTCTTACAACTTCCTATAACTTAACAAATACTGTTTAGACTGACTTCAATTTTTTTCTAAATCATCTACATGTTCTCAGAAGTTCAAATCTGACTTTAGATTTGACATTTGACCTTCAATGACCTTCTCAAGGTCAAAAAAGGTCAAAAAGGTCTGTTTTCAACTTGCTTCAAATTGACTAAAAAAAAATTTCAAAATCATCTACGTGTTCTCAGAAATTCAAATCTGACTTTAGATTTCACTTAAGATTTGACATTTGACCTTCAATGACCTTCTCAAAGTCAAAAAAGGTCAAAAAGGTCTTTTTTCAACTTGCTTCAAATTGACTAAATTTTTTTTTCAAAATCATCTACATGTTCTCAGAAATTCAAATCTGACTTTAGATATGACATTTGACCTTCAATGACCTTCTCAAGGTCAAAAAAGGTCAAAAAGGTCTGTTTTCAACTTGCTTCAAATTGACTAAGTTTTTTTTTCAAAATCATCTACGCGTTCTCAGAAATTCAAATCTGACTTTAGATTTGACTTAAGATTTGACATTTGACCTTCAATGACCTTCTCAAAGTCAAAAAAGGTCAAAAAGGTCTTTTTTCAACTTGCTTCAAATTGACTAAATTTTTTTTTCAAAATCATCTACATGTTCTCAGAAATTCAAATCTGACTTTAGATTTGACATTTGACCTTCAATGACCTTCTCAATGTCAAAAAAGGTCAAAAAGTTATTTTTTCATCTTGCTTCAAATTGACTAAAATTTTTTTCAAAATCATCTACATGTTCTCAGAAATTCAAATCTGACTTTAGATTTGACTTTAGATTTGACATTTGACCTTCAATGACCTTCTCAAGGTCAAAAAAGGTCAAAAAGGTCTTTTTTCAACTTGCTTCGAATTGACTAATTTTTTTTTTCAAAATCATCTACATGTTCTCAGAAATTCAAATCTGACTTTAGATTTGACATTTGACCTTTAATGACCTTCTCAAGGTCAAAAAAGGTCAAAAAGGTCTGTTTTCAACTTGCTTCAAATTGACCAAATTTTTTTTTTCAAAATCATCTACATCTTTTCAGAAGTTCAAATTTGACTTTACAAGTTCTCAGAAATTCAAATCTGACTTAAGTTTGAACTCATAATATTGTGAGCAACTAGGTGGTGACATTTTGTCATGTTAATGCCTTGTTTTCATTTGCATTGTATTGATATTTGAGCAGATCTGCCCCTGCGGGATCAACTACTTGGTCCAATTTTTCAGCTGCCACAGTATTAGTCATAAATAGAAGTAGTAGAACCTGTGATATAGGCTGGCTGTTTGACATCATGTTTACATTTCAAAATCAACTGCAATGTAAATGAACATTTGTCATTTTAACCAACAATTTTTTTTGAGAAAGTTTATGGAGTGATATTCAAACAAAAACAAGTTCATGCTTTATATTATAGTTTAATCCACATTATACATTTCTAAATTTTTCAAATCCACATTCTTTGAAGATGCAAAAGTAGAAAATGTGACTTACCTTAAATGACGTCTATGTTCAATGCAGGCTGATTCACATTCTGTTTAAAAGGAAACAGTTTTTAGAGAGTAACATTTATTAATGGGTATGAGTCACTGTAACCTCTTTTAACATTTGTTATACTAACTGTACAGTGATATCTGTAAAGTGGAACACATCTGTTAGTGGAATACTTTTCAGAGTCGCAAAACCAACTGACTTAATGTTCCACGCAGACAGGTTTAACTGTATTTATCACATTCTGTAACCCCATGCGATATGTGCATATCATACTCATATACCAGAGTTTAAATGTATCACCAGCTTAAATTTTGTTAAAATTGCATCTTCAATATACATGTACTTTATATGTTGAAGTCACTGGAACAAAGCAGATTCACTTTCCAATTGACCCATGGGCATTTATTTGAAAGCTGGAGGAATAAAAAAATAAATATTGTATATATATCTTATGATTTGAATACAATATGACAAACATCAGTATTTTGCATTAAAAGATACTCTAACACCGTCAAGAGGAAAGAAGAAAAAGGGACGTGGCTTCCCACAATCAAACAAGAGTTTCTTTGCAATCTATAAGTTTCACTTCAAGTTTCACATTTGTACTTTTTAGATGAAGATGTACTGGACACGTGGTTTTCATCAGCCCTTTTCCCATTCTCCGTATTTGGATGGCCCCAACAGGTAAATATCTTCATCTTCACCAAAGTTTCTGTTCACTAAGGTGTTTTAATTAATTTTGAATGAATAGATAGTGTATATGGTCGAGACATAACCAAAAATGGCATGTGATATAAATATCTTCACCATCTAAAGTTTGACATCGGAAAAATTTGACAAATTGTTTTTTGATTTATTGTAAGTTCCATTATGGCCCATTTGAACTTGTTTGGTTTCAAATGAACTATCAAATACTAATCAATCCATTAGAGACATTAAAGCAATGAGAAGTTGGCCTGAATCTTTATTTTGCTAAAGGATTTTCAAGAGAGACCATGATATGTGTGGTATGCTGGGCTTTCACTGAGTGAAAAAGCCTGGCAAATATGCTTTTCTATAAACCTATACCAATCCAAAATGGAGATGTTACAGATGTCATTTATATTATTGAATAATCTTTACTTCATCATTGTGCATTTCTTGGTATTCTGATCATAATGTATGAACTTTGTTTTAGACCCCTGATCTACAAAGGTTCTACCCCACAGATTTGCTTGAAACTGGACGTGACATCTTGTTTTTCTGGGTGGCTAGGATGGTCATGCTAGGAGAACATTTAACTGGAAAACTACCCTTCAAACAGGTAATCCTCATTCATAAAGCTACAAGAAGACCAATTACACATATGACTGACTGGAATTGATAACCTTTTGGTGTAATCTTGAGAAATTACTATTTAAAGGCCAGTATAAACAAATTCACTTTTCTTGGCATATTATTACCCCCGCCTTAAAGCTCTGATTAAGTCTTAAATCTGATTTAATTTTCAATGATAATCAAGGAATTATTATAAATATATTAATATATTATTATAAACCCCCGGGATTAGCTTTATGCCTTGTTTATATTGAGCTCTACTATACATGTCGTGTGACCTGTGTCTGCTCTAGAGCTTTATGAAAATAGCTTCGGGCTCTACACCCATGTTCTTAGAACCCTATGTTTAATACCTATCAGGATAGATGGAAACTACTTCTACATCTCCGCACTTTGTAGTAAAACTATTAACAATAAAAACAATTTAATAATATGAATATATCAATCTATTTTCAAAATAATTTACATTTACAGTTACTGTGTACAATTACTTGTCAAGTTGACAGTAAACAAAAATATTTGATTAGTCAACGAATAATTGCTAGGTCTAATTATTCTGTTCTGACATACATTTTTGTATCTACAGTTATTACATATGATTGTGCTAAGGTATACATGTAAAATCAACATCACATGAACTCAAAAACATTTTCCTTATTATAATATACATACGGAAATATACATATATACTGTATGATATATACACCATTTAACATAACAGTAGCATTATTTCAATTTTTCTTTTCTAGGTTCTCCTCCATTGTATACTGAGGGATGCCCATGGTAGGAAAATGAGCAAGTCATTAGGGAATGTCATAGACCCAATGCATGTTATTCAAGGAGCAACTTTACAGGTCAGAATTATATTTTTATTTTATTAAAGCCCAATCACAAACAGATGTTATATGGTCTACTAGTATGTGGCATTGATTTGTTGTTCTGAGTTCTGATTGACTTAATATTGATAGTATATGCATTCACCTTTTATGAAAGTGGTTTATGGTAGAATTGTCAAAACATACCACGTGCAAGGTGACCCAAAATGAATTGAACCCATAAATGTGCTTGTCATTTCTATAACCAAGAAGATATATGCTTTATTTTTCACTCATTTTTCACTGAGTTGATAAAAAAGGATTTTATAACACCCAAATTAAATCCAAATTATATCTATCAATAAAAGGGGTATTACCTTGAATAGAACAAGATGCAATCATTTCTTATGCAAATTTTCCACACAAAATTTCATAACTATTTCTTCATGCTGTGTGTGGCCATTTTCAGAATCAATCAAACACCTATTGTTCCAATGCACTCTCTTTAACAACCTAACAATTATGCCTGGGTCACATTTACTCCAATTCATTGGCCGGCGCCTTGCCAATTGAGTATTCTGGTCAAAACTGTATACAATTTTGAACAAAGCCAGGTGCCCACTGATGAATCAGAGCAAGTGTCTAGGCATTAACTCTAAGGGGATTTGGATGTAGTGCCATCCTTTAAACTCATTCTATCAGAGTAGAGTAGATTCAGGGAAAGTGGATATTTCTCACC
The DNA here is from genome assembly GCA_903813345.2 of Owenia fusiformis. Lineage (NCBI taxonomy): Eukaryota > Metazoa > Annelida > Polychaeta > Sabellida > Oweniidae > Owenia > Owenia fusiformis. Next base: position 26,477,962 of record CAIIXF020000001.1, on the reverse strand, counting down.
TTTTACTTGACTTCTACACAAACCAGAAAGTTATTAATTTACTCACATCTGCTCACACAGTGAGCCTATGGGATTGACTAGGCGTCTGTCTGTCCTTTGGTCCGTCCATCCGTCCGTTGGTCCATATATATTGCATATGTCCTCTCAGGATTTTAAAGCTCTTGGAATTAATTTTTTGCGTGTTTACTCTAACGATCTATGGGGAAAGATTGGTGGTATAATGGTTTATAAAGGATGGAGCAAAGAATTAGAAATAACTAGATGTATAAGATTGCAAGCAATCTTACGGAGGCCCCGTAGGCTTTTTTGAACATTTAAAGGTCAGCCAAAGGTCAAATCTTAAAACAAGGTCATATATGAACTCCAGGCATCTTGCAGATGATTTTAAAAAAAAAGTTTGGTCAATTTGAAGCAATGTGAAATTTTACCTTGAAAAATTTCAACATTAGACCTTTTTCAGTTTTTGAGGTCCAATATCTCAAAACTGGGGCAGAATTTTAATAGCTAATCAATTGTTAATATGTGTAAAACCTTGAGAGGAATATATATCCTGACTTTAGTTCAAAAATATTGATTTGTAGTCACAAACTTTGAGAAACTTAGAAAACACAGTTTGTGATCTTGTTTGATGACCTTGACCTTGAAAATTTTACTTTTTTAGACCTCAGTATATCTTTTCTGATTGAATAAACCTAAATTTGAATCCAGAAAATCAATTTGAAAAATCAACTTTTTTGACATTTCGAAGTTCACTGAAGGTCAAATAAAGGTCATAGGTCAAAACTAAGGTCAGATTTGAGTTTCCGAGATCTTGTAGATGCTTTTTAAAAAAAAAATTGGTCAATTTAGAGCAAGTTGAAATTTGACCTTGAAAACTTCGAAATTTGACCTTTTTTCAGTTTTTGAGTTCTAATATCTCAAAACTGGAGCAAAATTTTAGTAAATAGTCAATTGCTAATATGTGTAGAACCTTTAGAGGAATATATATTCTGTCTTTCAGTAAAAAAAAATTGATTTGTAGTCTCCAATTTTGAGAAACTTAGAAAACACATTTTGTGATTTCGTTTGATGACCTTGACCTTTGACCTTGCAAATTTTACTTTTTTAGACCTTAGAAGGTCTTTTGTGAATAAATATACCTAAATTTGAATCCAGAAAATCGATTTGAAAAATCAACTTTTTTGACCTTTCGGAGGTCACTGAAGGTCAACGAAAGGTCAAAGGTCAAAAGTGAGGTCAGATTTGGAATCCTGAGAACTTGTAGATGAGTTTTAAAAAAAAATTTGGTCAATTTGAAGCAAGTTGAAATTTAGTCTTGAAAAGTTTCGAAATTTGACCTTTTTTCAGTTTTTGAGGTCCAATATCTCAAAACTGGTACACAATTTTAATGAATAGTCAATTGCTAATATGTGTAGAACCTATAGAGGAATATATATCCTGACTTTCATGATAAAATATTGATTTGTAGTCACCAAAACTTACAAACTTAGAAAACACAGTTTGTGATTTAGTTTGATGACCTTGACCTTTGACCTTGCAAATTTTACTTTTTTAGACCTCAGTGGGTCTTTTGTGATCAAATGTACCTAAATTCGAATCCAGAAAATCAATTTGAAAAATCAACTTTTTTGACATTTCGAAGTTCACTGAAGGTCAAATAAAGGTCATAGGTCAAAACTAAGGTCAGATTTGAGTTTCCGAGATCTTGTAGATGCTTTTTAAAAAAAAAATTGGTCAATTTAGAGCAAGTTGAAATTTGACCTTGAAAACTTCGAAATTTGACCTTTTTTCAGTTTTTGAGTTCTAATATCTCAAAACTGGAGCAAAATTTTAGTAAATAGTCAATTGCTAATATGTGTAGAACCTTTAGAGGAATATATATTCTGTCTTTCAGTAAAAAAAAATTGATTTGTAGTCTCCAATTTTGAGAAACTTAGAAAACACATTTTGTGATTTCGTTTGATGACCTTGACCTTTGACCTTGCAAATTTTACTTTTTTAGACCTTAGAAGGTCTTTTGTGAATAAATATACCTAAATTTGAATCCAGAAAATCGATTTGAAAAATCAACTTTTTTGACCTTTCGGAGGTCACTGAAGGTCAACGAAAGGTCAAAGGTCAAAAGTGAGGTCAGATTTGGAATCCTGAGAACTTGTAGATGAGTTTTAAAAAAAATTTGGTCAATTTGAAGCAAGTTGAAATTTAGTCTTGAAAAGTTTCGAAATTTGACCTTTTTTCAGTTTTTGAGTTCTAATATCTCAAAACTGGTACACAATTTTAATGAATAGTCAATTGCTAATATGTGTAGAACCTATAGAGGAATATATATCCTGACTTTCATGATAAAATATTGATTTGTAGTCACCAAAACTTACAAACTTAGAAAACACAGTTTGTGATTTAGTTTGATGACCTTGACCTTTGACCTTGCAAATTTTACTTTTTTAGACCTCAGTGGGTCTTTTGTGATCAAATGTACCTAAATTCGAATCCAGAAAATCAATTTGAAAAATCAACTTTTTTGACCTTTCGAAGGTCACTGAAGGTCAACCAAAGGTCAAAGGTCAAAACTAAGGTCAGATTTGAGTTCCTGAGAACTTGTAGATGATTTTTAAAAAAAAATTTGGTCAATTTGAAGCAAGTTGAAAAATGACCAATTTTTACCGTTTTTTGACGTCAATTATCTCATATAGTGAGTAATTTGTAGGGAATGCTTATATCTAGTTACATTTTAATTCATCGCAAGAAATAATGAAGTATGAGGATGAAATCTGAGAAACTTAGAAAAAACTTTAATTTGACCTAGATTTTGACCTTTGACCTTGACCTAGATAAAAATTCCTTTCCCGGTAAGTTCAACCTAGGTCCCTAGTAGGTTCATATAGTAGATAGTTGAAATCTAGTTAGAAGTAGGTGTGCAGAGAAGAATAAATAATAATAATAACTAGATTTGTGAAATTGAACAAGTTCAATTTAAGACTCCAGATTTATTTGACCTAGATAGATCAGTAAAGAGCTGAGTAAGTAACTGAGTAATTAGCTGAGTAAGTACCTTAGTAGTAGTTGAGTAAGTAGCTGAGTAAGTAACTGAGTAAAAAGCTGAGTAGGTAGCTGAGTAAGTAGCTGAATAAGTACCTGAGTTAGTAGCTGAGTAAGTTGCTAAGTAAGTAATAACTAATTAAGTAATTGAGTAAGTAAGCAAATAAGTAGCTGAGTAGGTAGGGAGGTAAAGTAGGGTATGCAGGAATTTTTGAAAGTATATTTGATCAATCAGCATCGTGAATACTGGCAAGTGCGAATTTCAAACTTCAAAATGGCGTAGAATCTTAACCGGGGATCGGATTGCAATTTTAATTTCAGATCCGGATTCCTGAGGAAATTCTACCCCTAATTCATAACTCATACGTTAAATTTGGAGAACTTTTTTTTTTGACCTACATTTCGGACACCATATCTCAAAAGTGGGTCAAAAAACTTTACGGCAAAATGTTAACATTATTAGCACACTCTTTGCTACAAGTATACACAATTTCGGAGAATATCATAGTGTAGTGTCAGAATCGCAAAATAAGAAAAAACTATGAATTTGACCTAGATTTTGAGCTAGGTATTTTGGTGTCCAAATTTTGAAGGAAAGTAGCTTTTAAGGTCCCCTTCTTCTATGGGCTTTCATTATGTTTAGCTGTACTCATTCTACATGTATATCTTGTATTTTTTCACTTCAAAAAATTATTCGGTCCTATTGATTTAACATGGGGCACCAAATTTAGCGATTTTTGAGATTTCAAAATGCCATAACTTCAGAACAAGTAGTCGGATCTAAATTTGGTTGGCAGATCTGGATTCCTGAGAAGATTCTACCCTTAATTCATAACTCATACGTTAAATTTGGAAAACTTTTTATTTTGGCCTACTTTTCAGACACCATATCTCAAAATTGGGTCAAAATACTACTTTTTGACGGCAAAACGCTAACACTATTAGCATACTCTTTGCTATCTGTATACAAAATTTTAAAGCAAATCATTTATATATAGTGTCAGAATCGCAAAAATAAGGGAAAACTATAAATTTGACCTAAATTTTGACCTAGGCATTTTGGTGTCCAAATTTTGGAGCTAAGTAGCCTTCGAGGTCCCCTTCTTTAATAGGCTTTCATTATATTAAGCTGTACTCAGTCTATATCTCGTATTTTACACTTCAAAAAATCTTTTTTCCCATTGACATAATATGGGGCAGCAAATTTAGCTATTTTTGAGCTTTCAAAACGCCATAACTTCCGAACAGGAGGTCAAATCAAAATTTGGTTTGCAGATTCGGATTCCTGATAAAATTCTACCCCTAATTCATAACTTATACGTTAAATTTGAAGATTTTTTTATTTTGACCTACTTTTGGGACACCATATCTCAAAAGTGGGTCAAAATACTTCCTGATTGCAAAAGGCTAACACTATTAGTACACTCTTGGCTACATGTATACACAATTTCGAAGAATATAATTAAAGTGTAGTGTCAGAATCGCAAAAATAAGGAAAAACTTTGAATTTGACCTAGATTTTGACCAAGGCATTTTGGTGTCCAAATTTTGAAGCTAGATGGCTTATGAGGTCCCCTTCTTTTAAAAGCTTTCATTATATTTAGCTGAACTCAGTCTATATTTTGTATTTTTCACTTCAAAAAAATCTTTTTTCCCATTGACTTAACATGGGCACCAAATTTAGCGATTTTTGAGCTTTCAAAACACCAAAACTTCCGTACTAGATGTCGGATCGAAATTTGGTTTGCAGATTCAGGTTCCTGAGATCATTCTACACTTATTTCATAGCTCACATGTTGAATTTGGAGAACTTTTTGTTCTGACCTACTTTCCGGACGCCATATCTCAAAATCGGTACGAGTAATTAAAAATCTGATGGCATATCTTTGAAAGAGCTGTTTCTAAGCTACATGATGAAAAAAAGACAAAGTTGTTTCAATAAATAACGACGAAGATAATTGAAAGAATGTTGAAAATGCAAGATTTGACCTAGTTCTTGACCTTTGACCTAGATAAAAATTTGACCTAATTTCCCATCATCCCAGATACATTCCCTAGTTAGTCATGTAAGCAGCTTAAAGTAAGCTCTTCTAGTTAGTGAGAAATCTGGGAAGGAGGAAGAAAAATAATAATAATAAAGAAAACTGGCAAAAGCAATAGACTCCAGATTTTCATCTGGAGTCTAATAATAATATTAAATAATATATCGTTGGGGGGCCTCCTATTAAGGCTCCTAAATAAGGCTAATTTTGATTCAATTGTGTTGTGATCAGTTGATTTGAAGTCCAAAGTAGAGAACTCTGATCCTGCTGATGCTGTAAATTTTCCTCTATCTAAGCTGGAAACATGCAGGAAGAATAGTAGACATAGACATATAAAAAATGTTAAAATTGAAAAAATCTTTGATTTGGTTTCTTCATGGAAGTGTTCTTGACTCATATTCAAGATATTCTTGCTTTTATTTTTCAGGGTTTTGTTCAATTCATCAACCTTTTTTATTTTTTTATTTTGTTCAAGCAAAGCACACCTTTGATCAAGCACTTGATTATCATTCAACATGTCATTTAACTTCCCTTCACACTTTTCTATACATATATTTGATTGATCAATCTCTTCACCAGAAGTTTGCAGAAATCCCATTAATTTTACATTTAATTTCTTCAACTTTTCCTCACTGTCCTTAATAATATCTATATCATTGTCCTTTTCACTTAGCCTCAGCTTAAGATCTTCAATTTTTGATTTCAACTCATCTCTCTCTTCACAGACTTCCTTCCATCTCTTAACCTCAAGGTTGGTTTCCTCTTGTAGACTCTGTCTTGCTCCTTCAACATATTCTAGTCTTTGCCTCTTCAGAACTCTGCCTGGAAAATTATCACTGCCAATTTTTCTTGAGATAATAACTATATTTCCCGAGTCTGGAAATTAAGGCTGGGATGTTTTTCATTTTATGATTATCACAGTGGTGCATGTAGTGACATTATTATCAAGAGCCAATCTGAAAAACCTAGACCATCTATTGTGTGTAGCTGCCACTGGATTAAAGAAAACAGTTCAAAGACATATTAACTCACTTGTACCCAGAGACTGATTTGTCCTTTTCAGCCTCACTTTAGAGGCCCTGCGTAAAGAAAGTTAAATGTTTATCATATATAATTTATAGCCTTTATTAAAGGCTCAGAAAAGAAAAAATTATACCTAAACATGGATTATAGCTCTACAATATATACATTGTACATTGTATGTATACAATTTTAAATTAAAAAAATTGTCACTAGGCATCCACTTTCTCAAGGAGTGTCAAATTCTTAAAGCATTAACCTACCTTTTTCGTGGGATCCTGCTTTACGTTTCCCATTGTCTAATTGTATGGAATCAGCACTTAATTTATTTGTCTTTGTTTTGATCCTCCTCTTCTGATTGTTTGACAATCCATGTCTTCCCAATCCTGCAAGGTGACACACATTATTAGTTTTATTGCTCCCTAATAGCAGGGTCATTTTCATGAGAATTGAAATGTCGCCAAAACTTTGTTTTTGCTTTATCAGACCCGCCAACTTAAAATGAAAAATTTGCGGGAGATTTTTTGAAAATTGCGGTAGATTTTGATAAAAACAGGAGTTTTTATGGTCGATTTTTAAAAAATGGTAGTTTTTACGATCGATATTTTAAAGAAGGTAGTTTTCGCGGTAGATTGTAAAAAACATGCGTTTTTACTGTAGATTTTCGAAAAATGGTAGATTTTACAGTAGATATTTGAAAAAACGGTAGTTTGGGGTAGATTTAGACCCTAGAAATTGCAACCCTCAATTTCTTCAATAGTTTTCTTAAATAGAGGAACTGATTGCTCTCAAATTTGGCACATAAAGACTTCTTTCAATGAGGGATTCAATGGCAATTTTCACAGGAAAAAAACAGTTAAGAAAATATAAATTGCTTGGGATTTTAGTAGAAATACTTTTTCATTATAGGTTTACCTCAAATTTATTTACCCACCTTTTGTCTTTGGGGCCATCTTAGCATTAGGAATGTTGTGTAGTCTGTGTATCAAAGTAATTACAGGGGTAATTATTATGGCTATCTGTCTAGACCGTCTAGGGTTGTTCCTAATTTCTGCAGGCTTTTGGGGAATCCCCTTACATAAATTCCCATGATTAAGAATCAGATTGAGTTAACTGCCATCTTTTTATTAACTTAACTCTAATCGTAAGCAAAATTCTATTATAGTATACAAATCAATATATTGAACAAGTGTACATGAAGTAACTCAGTAATATTGATTTCTTGTCTATTATGATCTCTCTATGTTATACGAGTGATTCTTGTAAATAAACTCATAACCAAATTGACTATCTAACACTGTGGCTAGTCGATCTATGTGGATGCAGTCAGGCACATGTAATGTTTCGTGAGTACCCGCCTCTGTACTTTTCAATGGAAGAATTTTGCTCTTCTGTTTAAATAATATATATTTATTCATCCGTGTATATCATACTTCATTGATTTACAAAACCAAAGCTACGCTATAAACACACATTCTCTGATATTTTTACGGAGAATAGATAACTCAAACGAGTTCACTCGACCAGTTTTATCATCTCGCTCACAGCTGTGAGAAGGCTGTATAATTTGCTATAGGTTTACCTTGTAATGGGGAATAAAAAATTCAAGTAATATAATTATTTCACATATACACAAATATGTCTGTGTGAAGTAAAATACAAATACAATGCGTTCTATAATATTTTTGGGGTTATGGTATGAAATATCCGCTTTAAAAAAGCAATTTAATTATGATGTATCATGTGGATTAGTAGACGTTCTGATTGGATTCATTGAACAGACTGGCTAGGTTTCAATTGAATCATTTTGAATGTGTGTATTTTTAATATTTTAATCCACAGTGTCAAAAAACAATAATAATGCTTTATTAGTAATTGGAAAGATTCCACTTACCACGATTTCAAAAAATTGTAAATAGATAATATCATTCTTGAATTATGGTCATTTGTTTCAAGGAATCTGGAGGCTCGTTCAGCTGAGCTGACAAAATCATCAAGATTTACGGATGGTCCATCTGTTGGCTGCTCATTGTCACTTTCAAGGAATGTTAATGGCTCTGAAACTTGTAGCCTTGCCCAAGTCGGTATTTATTTACTTATCTGATCTTTAATTATTACAACCATAAACAATCCAATGCATCATTGCTGATATTATGCTAAGTTATTCAGCGGTTTCGAGATTCCCATAATACCTAGGCTACCTAACGGTATCGCAAAACCATATTGATTGACAATATGGACATGGACACAACGTGTGACTTCAGGCTGATTGACCAATCAAAACGTTATCAGGTTGACCTGCATAAAAAAAGCAAACTACCCGTCTAGGACTTGAAATTCAATGATCTGATCTGATCTATTAAATGTACATTGGAATGTAAGCAGTCATTAATACTCGTCTATATGAAATCATGCAATTCAATGTTGATTCAAAATCAAAACTGAATTCTCGAAGAAATGCACGAAGACCTAGTCCGTCAATGTAGGCTCGTCGTTGATTTGTCAAATTTTACCGACAAAAACATTGGGTCGGTAAAGCATGTGGCTTTCTCTTGGGTACAATGCGGTCATAATTGAAATCAAAATAAGTAAAAGAGACCGACTTGGGCAAGGCTATGAAACTTGATTTGTGGGTATTCCAGTGGGTCGATGGGTCTTTTGCTCTGAATTCACTTCATTGGCGTACTTAATTTCAGCATTTTCATTGTCATCATTACATGTTATGGACCCGTTTTTCAAATTAACAGTATTAGCGATAAAACCATAGTTTTTGGCTCACACAGTAAGCCTATGGGATCGACCAGGCATCCTTCAATTGGTCCGTCCGTCCATCCGTTGGTCTGTCCGTCTGTCAACATTTGCTGCTCAAATTAAAACTGCTATTCGGATTGAGTCATTTCCACATTCATTTTATGCATATCCATAATGTCTATTTGACCTATCATCGCCATTTCCCAAGTTCGCCCGGTTTCCGAGAAATTGCTGATTTTTAAATTTCGAGAAAAATCGATTTGATGATAGCCTTATAGAAAGTCAAGGGAAGTGAAGAAAACATTGAAAAAATACCAGTCCAGTCCATTTCCAGGTCCAAGTCCAGGTCCAGGTCCAAGTCAAGGTCCAGTTCAGGTCCAAGTCCAGATCTAGGTCTAATCAGGTTTTATCTAGGTCAAAGGTCAAGAACTAGGTCAAATCCAGTACTTTGTCATTTTTTCGATTTTCTCAGTCGTCCTTCAATATTTTTGCTCCGTTTTTTTAATCATGTTCCTTGGAAAAAGCTAATCCCTACAGGCAAGTTGTTTTTGATCACTCTTACCGTTTTTGAGATAGGCATCCGAAAAGTAGGTCACAATAAAAACTTCTTGGAATTCAATGTATGAGTTATGAAATATGTGTAGAATTGTCCAAAGAATCCGAATCTGCAAACCAGATTTTGATCCGACTTCCGGTTCGGAAGTTATGTCATTTTGAAATCTCAAAAATCGCTATTTTGGTATCCCATGTTAAGTCAATGGGGCTTGAGAAAATTATAAATTGTAACAACACAACACTAGATACAGCTTGGATGCAGCCAACTTAATAAGAATCTACAATAGAAGCCGCCCTCAAAATCTACTTTCCTTCAAAATTTTGACACTAAAAGGCCTAGGTCAAAATCTAGGTCAAATTCATAGTTTTTCCTTTGACTACAACAAATCATATCTGAACCAACAACAAAGGACTCATCTTTCATTGATCCCATATTTACCAATACTTTTGTTTGAAAATCAGGATATACATTCCTCTGAAGGTTCTACACTGTGTGAGCAGGACCGTGGGTCCTTTATTTCATCTGTAATGGCATTTTCCAGTTGATGGGTTTATATATAGTATCTTCAATTTTTCATGAGGGTGTCTTTAGACTACTTGTAATGGGGTGGCTAATTACTTTAATGAATAAGGAATGTTTATCCGAACAATGTATACAAAGAAAATCTGGCCAGTTGTCCATCAGTAAATAAATCATCATGATAAAGTATGATTTATTAAAGCATCCATTTGTTACCGTTCTGAATCCAAATGATACATAGGTGCATCCATTTTATACATATATGTTGACGTTAACGAAATGTTTTTCAAATATCTTCTCTATAACAGGAATATGGTAGCTGAAACTTTCACACATTGTCATACTATGTATATTGAATATGTATGCAAGATTTCAAGTCACAATGTTAAGTAGAAACTCTGAGATCACTTACCTCGATTTGCTGTCATATTTTTGCAATAATCCCATTCCCTATAATGTACGCGAGCACCCATGAAACATTACATATAAATGACAGCATCCACATAGATCGACTAGTCACAGTGATCTAAAAGAAATTCTTCATGTAAAGAAGATTGATCATGTATAATATATATGTATTTTTGTGAGTTGTGAGTTATTTGTGAGTTTGTAACCTAAAATGAAAAAAGATCTGACCATTAAAATCATTGCACCTTACAATATGTAAGGATACACAGATACAAAATATCAAATACATGTACTTTGCAATCCAATCCTCAAAAAATCTTCAGCCTAAATTGGATTTTATTTAAACATATCAAGATAGAGTTTCCAAGAATGTAGAATGACCAGTATTAACTACAAAAATGAAGTTCAAACATTTTTGCTTTTAGACCCTGAATTCTTCTATCAAGAACTCAAACCTTGACCCAGATGAGGTTGCCATAGCAATAAAGGGTCAACAAATTGATTTTCCCAAAGGCATACCAGAGTGTGGTGCTGATGTGTTAAGATTCACACTTTGTTCTTACAATTTCAAAAGTGAGTAACTAACATCATGGCACTTTTCTAATACACCTATTACTGATGCATCTTTTGTTACAATTTTAAGTGAAGTGAATAACCAACATCAATTTTTTAATAGACCTATAGTCCTCTATACCCAAGATGTAAGCCTACAAGTAAATTAATTTAAGCCATAAGACTTATTCTGTTCGGTTTGCTTTCATATCTGATTCCCCATATCAAATCAAGTTATGGTTAGAGCCATCTTTATGCCATCAATCATTTGAATATGATATTACCCATGCTATAGAGTCTTTATACTCCATCTATATTCCCACTGCATAAATTCCAATTTTGGAATTGTATTGCTCACTTATTGCCTTTTCAGGTGACTTTATCAACATGAATGTAACACATGCAGAGAGCTACAAAAGGTTTAACAACAAGATATGGCAAGCCTTCCGATATGTCACTAATAATTTGGGATTGGAATTCCAACCTGATGATAAATTTCAGGTTTGTTTCATACAAGACTTTACTCCCTTTTCATGTTTGTCATTGCAGTAATCGTAATTTAACTGATGAAATAAACTGTAACCGTAACAAACTAAAATGATTTCATCAGATTTAAGAGCTCGGGTTGCTCTATTATTGGATGCCAAAAATTGGAATCTGAATTGAAAAAGAATTTTCTTTTGTTCAGGTTATATTTTTATTAAAAATATTTACTTTTAGCTCACCGGTAATGAGTCTAGTATGGATTTATGGGTACTGAGTCGACTCTCCAATCTTGTCCATGTGGCAGAGGCATGTTTCAACACATATGACCTTCACCTTGTTACCAGAGCCATCTATCTTTTCTGGTGGACAGACTTCTGTGATATTTATCTAGTAAGTGAAACTTTTATATTTATGACAATGCTTTAGTAATATAGAATGTGCCATAAATGTTCGGAGTTATTTCGTTCTTATTATTGTTTGGAGATGTGTAGAGATGTAGAGAAGTTTATTACTTGAATACACCATTTTACAGCAACAATCTTTACAGGAATATACCAAATCAACATTCTTGTCTGAAGACCCAGTGGAGATTGCTACCAAACGGAAGATCCTGTACCACTGTGTTCAAACATGTCTGTGTGTCCTTCATCCATTTATGCCCTTCATTACTGAAGAGCTCTTCCAAAGGTTACCACGGCAATCCAGTACAACTGATAGCATATGTATCATGCCTTATCCTAGACCAGAAGAGGTATATCTTTTGTATACCAATACATTACCTAATATACAATCCTCTTGATATTATGTAATATGCCTCAATCAGCCATATAATAGTTGATACAAGTTACTCTTTTGATTTTGAAGAAAATTGTGCAATGGTTCTAAATGCTGTTATAGAGGGTGCGCTATTAACTATTGATATAGATAGATATAGATGTAAGGGAATTATTTCGAAAAAAAGCAAATAGACATGAACACACATGCTATCTTAATTTATTATGTCGGTTGTTCCATTGTAGTTCATGTTGAGCAATGCAAAAGTAGAGTCAGAGGTAGAGGATGTACGCGCAATAATGAATACGATCATGTCCATCAGGAAGGATTTCAATGTGTCTTGGAAACTCTCACCAAATGGTAAGTATCTGGACTAGCTATTCTACACTGAACAATGCCAGAAATACATATACATGTAAAGTGAAGTCTTTCCTGTAGTATTTTTGTTATTTCACATATGATTTATCAATATTTAAAGTTTTTCAATGAGTTCAAATTATTACACTAATTGTATCAAATAAATATCATGGAAGAGAACAGATGCAAGCTTATGCAGTCTTTTTTTGTGTTTTACACCTTTTTCGTATCTATCCATTCTAGTTACCTTAACATGCAGCCAAAGTTCAGGGGACCTTGATGAATATAGAGGGTTTATACAACAGTTTACAAAATGTCAACTGAATAACAATGATTCAGTCAATGAGGGTAGTGTTAGCAGAGAATGTGGCAAATATACAATAAATGTGCAATTAAAGGTATGTTGTCTCCATACAATACATATGCAATTAAAAACATGTTATTTGCTTACATATACATATGCTATTAACAGTATGTTGTCTACAAAAAATACTCATGCAAATAAGGGTATGTTAGTCACATAAATATTATAATGTCATTGTTGATATAATCTGTCCTATCGGTTTATTTTTAAATCCTAAAAGTTGTACTGAATAATTAGAAAAAGCTTTGGACTGTTTTACACTCAGTGAAATTGTTGCACAGGATGACCAACACAACTGTGCCCAAAGATATATTTATCCCATACTTGGACGTGTTACAGGTACATAAAGCCGGTTTGTAAAAACTTATAAATTCATCAGCGGGACCTACGGCCCTCGGGCAGATATATTATATTGGCCTCGGGATAATCCCAATATCCTGAACCTCATATAGGATAATCTCTATTTATACACACTGTATCCCCATGTGATTGTTCAATCAAGATTGTGATTCAAGAACAAAAAGCACTTGATAGTCTTATTTGTATTCCTTGTTGTGTTCCTTTAGGGCATGGAAGCACATGATAGTCTCATTTGTATTCATTGTTGTGTTCCTTTAAGGGCATGGTTCAGACTTCAGATCTCATCCACTCTATAACACAGAAGCTGGATAAACTACAACTGAAAGTGGTCAAGTTAACAGAACAGAATGACAAGAGGAAAAAGAAGTCGAGACTTGATACTGAAGAGGCAAACTTGCAATATCAGGAAAAGGTATGTAATATTGATGACGAGATTGTGAGTTCGAGACGCGTGTGCTCCTTGTGTTTAATCATCTATGTTTCATGACATTTGTTTTGAGGATATTTCTTATCAATAGGTTTTGCGAAGCCTTGAATGATTTGCTCAATCACTGTCAACCTTGCCATTTATAATTGGCCAAACAAAGGTCTCGCGACATAAACAATTTAGCAGTATAATCACAGTTTAATGAAAATTCCTTGGAATATCATTTGTGAAAGATGCCTAGATCACTTCAATGACATATTTGTATTGTATTATTGTACAAAACTGAAAATTCAAATTTTTGTTAATATTATGGTCATAAGAACCCTATATCAAGCAGGTTTTTATTAAATTATTGTAATCAATTGCTATTGTTTTCCAGGTGAATGATATTAAGACCCAAATGGCATCTCTTAACAGCATCCTAGAGCAAACTAGACAAATGGAGGACAATTGAAGATACACACATATTGGTTCTAGATTGCAACATAGAGGAATAGTAATGACACACTAGAACATGGAGGAACATTTAGGGCACACAATCCTGGACCTTTTAATACTCATCTTTAAATTTTACACAGTTTTGTGTAATGGAAATCATATTGAAGTAATGCAATATCATCTTATTGTGTTGAAATTGGAATTGAATTGAAAAGCGACATTTGCTATATCTTTTTAGAATAAAGATTACATAAACAGATTAGAAAGTCAAAAACTGGTTTCTTTTTCACTTTCATATGTTATCCCCATTCTTTGATCTTTCTGGTGACCTTGATCTAGAAATGGGGCCATGGGTAGGTTCGAACATATAACAGGTTGGCCTCAAAGCTGGCATTGACACAACAATAATCCATTTTTAGGTTTGGAGGTCAAAACTAAATTGAGTGCATAAAAGTTCACTATCATATTTATAGGTCAAGGTCACCTGCACAATCAACAGTGGTATATGGGATTGGATTAAATTAATTCAGTATCTGTTATTTCATATTTTCATAAAATTATGCTTGTTGAGTATTTTCTATGGGTAAAATGGTAGATTGACCATATTATAATTGTTGTATACACAAACAACTATATAAGGTTGACCCAAAGCCACATTAAGAAGTCCAGTTGTAGTCCACCCGCTATGGCTCAGTGGCGAGTCAAGTCAGAGTCAAGGTTACCACTATTGCTTGGCCCTGGGTTCGATTCCCGGTTCAGACAAGTTTGTTTGTGCGTTATGTAATTCTGGGTGTTTGGCTGAGTATAAAAGACTGTGCTGTGTACTTGTATGTCTATGTACCCATGCACAAAAAAAGAAAACAGGGCTCCTCTAATGAGGGGTTTCTGGCTCTGTCTTCGAGTGTAAAATACGGAATATACCAATGTAAAGCCAAGGTCATATGAAAACCCTGAGGGCTATGTTATATGAATTGTGAAATCATACTTAAGTTCTTCAGAATAATCATGTTGATGTAGCTTGCTAATGGGACATCAAGGTCATGCTAAGAGTTCAGTAGGTTTACAACAGTAACAAAGGCATACTATCACATATAGATATATGAATGGATGTGTCATTTATATTGTTTTCCAACAAAAACCAAACAGATATTCATTTATTTACAATTACATACTGCAATTCTTTATTTCATAATTTATTTCACTAGTCAAAATTAATAAACAAGGCATTAACAAGCACATGCTGGATGTAAACCACCGTAATAAAAAAGTTGGAGATCATAACAATATGTCCCCACTTTTAGTACTGGGGGGAGCGGTTTTATCAAGGAGGTATTTTTGCCAAGGAGGGGAGCTTTTTGGCAGTTTTGGAAAAAAAATCATGCAAAAAGTGCTCAAAATGGTGAAAAACTGCATAATTTTGAAAGAATTTCTGGACCTGCATTGTAACGTTTACCTCACTGTTACACCGATACCTCACATCTTTCAATGATGTACACGTATAAGGGTATTATGTCTTTAGCACAATCAAACTAACTTTTCCTTGTTGTGTTTATGATTCCTTTGTTTTCAGTAAATATGGCTCTTATAAGGCTCACAAAAATGTAGCATCTTAAGCTTATCATAGCAACCCTAACTTCACTATTATTACCTATTATGCAATTAAATCAGTCTACAATGTAAAATTCCAATGTTTACTCATTCCAATAAATACTTTTTAAAAGTACAACAGGCAATTTAATTTTGCTAACAAACAAAATATTGATGAAGTTCATTCAATCATTATATAAATTGTATACATATACAATGTACAGTTTAATAGATAACAAATATATACATTTCAATAAAATTACACATATTCTACATAATAAAACCATAAGAAACATAACCTGACATATCAAGATAAATTGTACCCATTGATAAATTATTAATCATTGTCTGGAATGCAAAATGTCCCATATTAGTGCTATTGATATTATATAATATAATAAACAAATTTGAAGTGTTTTTTATACTTCCCTGTCCCATGCATATTTCAGATGTCAGTGTGAAGCACAATACCTCGAGGCCCAGAATAATCAGTCCATACACTAAACCTCAGAACAAATAATCAAATCTAACAATTTAACTGCAAATTAATCGCCTTTTTGTTCCCAAGAATGTTCTGATCATTGGCACTTTGACATAGCATACATGGTAGTAAAACTTCAGTTAGGAATCTACTGACATATTGAATATTCCAAATACCATTCATGATGGGGACAATATCAGGAACAAGGTAGTATATAGTCTGTACTTGTACTATATTGTTCTGTGGCATTCAAGAAATGTTGATGCTTTTCCTATGGAAGTGACGCACTTGTTATATCTAACTGTTTCCATTGTACATGTAGTACATGTAGGAATGAGTTTTCTAGTTTTATTTGATTTTTTCATAACATGGTTATCAAGCCATTACATAATCACTAAAAATATTTATTTTATTTAAAAACTCACCTGCCATTGTATTTTATAATTCTTTCTCACAATACTGATATGTAAATTATATTCTGCCACAAAACAAAAAATTAAATCTTTTGTTTATGTCTCCCAAAAAACTACAATGTGGAACAGAATCTGTAGATGTTGCTTTATGGTGTTTAGCTGAGAATTACGGCTTCCATTTCACACATACAGAGACATGTCAAGAAAACCATCACAATCAACATGTAATTTCTTGATCTGTTTTCTGTTCATTGCATTGCTATTGCATTTTGATACAATCTTTCACATTTATTTGGGTCTTTCTGGACGAACATGTCCTAAAGCTTGGAAGCTCGTGCTAAGGGCTTCAGATATTTATAGTAAGACTCGTGGACCTGGAAGTAAATAAATAAATAATTTATGCGATATAATGTCATTGGAATGAAAAACCATTAAAAGGATTTAAGTAATGGATGAATAATAATTCTTAGAATTTCTATATTAATTTCTAATATTTCTTAGAATTGCTATACTAGTAGTATAAGGCCCACTATGCGTAATTTAGAAGGAGAAAAGAGAAAAGTATAAGGCCCACTATGCGTAATTTAGAAGGGGAAAAGAGTAAACAATCATTGGAACATGTTATTTACACACTCAATCAAATAAGATACAAAGCTTAATTTGCACTTTAGTAGTGCATGCACATTTTTGAAAGTGCATGTTTTGAAATAACTCTTGATTTAAAAGATGACAACACTTCTATAAAAATAAATGAATCATGTACTGAATCATGTTTTGATGTCTAATGAAAGATAAAGTACTTGTCAATCCATTGGAAATACTATGAAGTTCAAAGGTAAGCCTTTATTTTGCCAAAAATATTCAAAATTTGCATAGTGAGGCTTTAATAGAACACTATTGTACTCACATCATTGTCGTTTAGTGGAGACTCCAAAGCGTATTTGTAGAGGTTTTCATACACCTGACCATCATAACGACCCAGCACAGAACCAAGTAAGCGATCATGGAAATCAAAGGCATCAACAAGACTGACAGCATCAGGACGTATTACAGCAAGTAGGTCAAGCATTTTGGCCCGCACATCAGATATTTGCTTGGCAGATAGGTGCTCACCCTGACAAGAGAATATTGAACCCGATTTATTAAAAGCTCTTGTACAAGTCTGATACTATTACAAACAAATCAAAATAGAAGAATTCACTATTTACAATTCTCAAAAACTCAGATGTTTTTCATCAAAATGAAACAAAAATATAATAAATAAAAATGAAAAAAGCAAGATTCTAGTTTTAATGTCTCCCAGAGTCTGTAAAATATTAGGAATGAGACAAAGTTGAAATACCTGTAGAAAATCTCCTGAATTTTCAGCAATACCATAGCAGGCATACAAGTCACACAAGTTTCCAAGGACTTTCCTAATTGCTGGAGCGCACTCCAGGGAATTTATGCCAGTCAAAAAATTATCCACTACGAAGTAATGGCAATGAGCCTGAAATAATGAACAAAGCATCAAATTGTATACATTGGTACAGCATACCAACAAATAGCATTGTGAAGAAACAGTACAGGATTGAATGGTCAATAACAAATGTAAATGAGAGCACTAATTTCATTGCTTATCAATCAACCTGTATGCAGTGTTGATTTTTGACAAATAACAACCCTCTGGCTCGCATTTATAAAAGTTATTTGCTGAGATGTTTTAGATACAGGGTTTATCCAAGGGAAATATTTGTTATTCACATAACATGACTTTAAGGGAGGGCAGTTGCCATATTTCTGCACCACCCTGTAGATATATTACTTACAGTGGCACACTTGACTAGATCCACTGATGTTTTGTTCCAAGCAAACACAAACTCCATTCCTCCCTTTGTGAGAGCATCCACTCTGGCACATGCACTTTCTATCAACCTGAAACAGAGGAAGACACTTTTGATTTTGGTGACCATTAGAAAATCTCAAATGTCTAAGCAGAAATGCTAGCTATTTTGAAAAACATGATTTCATGTAGCCACTTACAGGCATAATCACATTCAAAACAAAACAGAGCTATCAAAACAGAGTTAATAGTAATGTAAACCTGCTACAAACATCACATTTCTGCCAAAAAACATCATTTTGGATTCGCTGGCCAATTATTTCTGAACAAAACAGCTCCGATCATTGCAATTGTTATGCCTATTTTCTTAAAAATCTAAAGCTTTTTACTTGATTTCAGGAGAAGCCTTTGATTGTTTTAATCTGGCAAAAATTCCAGCTTCCAGTATTTTATGCCAATGTAAAACAACAATGAAGTGATAGATAAACCATTCGTACTGGCTATAAGGTGAAATAATGGCTGAGGGCCAATGGCCTGGGGCCATTATTCTCCTAAGAGCCAGTAAGAATGGTTTACCTAACCTAAAACCCACACTGGCTCATATGAAAGGTAAATGGTCCATGATCCATTTAATTTGATTCCTTTTGTATTGACAATTCAACTCTTGATACTAAAGGTAAGTGAATTGATGAGTGGTTGAGTAGGGTGTAAGTGTCCATTCTTTAAAAACAATAGAAAGAGAATGTACTCTTCTTTTGTTGCAACTGCACTTTCTTAAAAATAAAGTTCAGTTGATCTTATTGTGTTGCTACCTAAGTTGGTACACTATAGGGTTTAATAAAGAATACCAATAACTGCATGTTCTGTACATCTGTATTTGTATTAGTTTTTATTTCTATATTAATAGAACTGTACAAAAACTTGATACCACAGCATATATTTATAGTACGACAGTATCATACCTACCTACAGAAAGTTGATCAATAAACTCAACTAAAAGAAAATACAAAACATTCCTCAAACCAAGTTTTTTCAGTGTCTAGAATGAGATTACCACTCATGATTACCATTGTAGATTAAAATTGTAGAGAACTGTAAAAATGTAATGCAAATTATTGATCAACCTGGTATAAAATACATACTGAGTTTTTTATTCATTGCATCTCCACATCATCAAGTTTGTGAGAGCTTGAAAATTAGAGTGCAATGAGTGTAAAACAAAGGAGATATTGAAATTCTGATATGATGCAATATGAGTATGCTTTGTACAATGATACTATTGGTGTAGCACTAATGGAATATAATTCTATAAATTTTTAATTGCGTTAAAAGGTACTTGAACATAAAAGTGATTAAATGTCATGCATTCTGTAAATGGTTCGGTTAATAGAATTGCCTATATGACAAGTTCTTGATATCTTGTTTCCATGGAATTGTTTAAACATAATAACACAAGCTCCATGACAATCAATTGTATTATTCATTAGGCTTTTAATGGACACTACTTGGTTTCTTGTTACCTTGCGATACGCAACTCAGTACCATGTGAAACAAACACTCTAATATCTCGATCAATGAGAAAAATGTAAACCCTATCCAAAATATCAATGAAGATGCAATGACGCTTAATACACTTAACCCTGTATAGAAAGGTTTGTCTGAGAATGCCACAATATCTTTAGAGTTCAGAACCACATCCAATTTGATAAATGATTCCTTTATGAGATTCAGTTGTTTCAAAGCGTTCATTCTTTCAGATGATGTCATATTCGGTGAGTTTTCATAAAGAAGGGCTTCATATTCATGATATACCACCTGGTGGGGGCCGCCACGAATGAATTCATTATACACAGGAAGTTGTTTGTTCTCTTGGGGCCATTCAGTGTGGCTTAATCGTGGCTTATAAATGTATTTTTCACATGGATCAAGGCAGATTTCACCTAATGCACAATTTGCGATGTGTTTTGGGGATTTCATCCTCTTCATGCATTTTATATTTTCTTTTACTATGTTCGAATCTGACTGAGTTTTCAAACAATATGAAACATTTTCAATAGCGGGTACCTCATCAATGATGCATTTACAATTTTTTATCATGCATTTTTGCATGTTCTCTGCAAGACATGCATCCCGTGTGTATTTATAAGGATCGCCATCTAAATTCTTAAACAATAGTTCAATGGAGTCACTACAAGTGCTATAGGGGTTTTTTAACTTCATTACTTTCGATACATCCAAATGGACAGTGGTTTTGAATCCTGCGGGGATATTGAAACTGGTCTGCTGAAAAGGCATTGTGTTGTGCTCGTGTAGGTACACAACAGCGCCTGAATCAAGTGGCACGGGAGAAGGTGGATCCTCGGGTAAGAAGTCCCCAGGCGGTCCCAAAAAGAGCACCAAGGACACTCCATTAGTTTTTACCATATCAAATGGCTGGGTTTGAAGCTGGATTGTGTAGCAGTTCAGATTTGGAAAGCCAAGGTCCTGGTGGAGGAGAATCCTTGTCATATTACATGTCTCCTGATCTGATACATACCAGTCTAAGCTTTTACAGTCAACAATAAAATCCTCCTTTCTGTGTCCAATTTGATAACGTTGGGATCTTGTGTATTGTTGTAAATAGCCTCTAGTTGAGTAAAACATTTCCATCAATTCCAATCCTTGTGTGTTGTTCTCAATTAGAAATTGCTCCTTTTTCTGAATTCTTAACAAATCAAGTTCATACATGTTTAATTTATTCAAGTCCTTCTCTGGTTCACCTCCTAATATTTGGTCAATGTTTGTCAAAATCATTCTAAGAAAAACCTCCGCCTCGATTCCAAGCTCTGTCAAAGATCCGTTCGGGTGAGCATATTGCGGTTGTGGTGCATTAATGTCACATACGGTAATATCGGGAAAATGTTCCACCCTATCACTGACCATATCACTATGAATGATGTAACTCTGAGAAATGACAGGATATGCCAAATAGTCACCTATAGTTGTCCAAATACAGAAGCAATTAGTTCCCAATACAAACATGAAAATAAAACTGTAAAGCAATCGCCAGAGTTTGTGCTTTGTTCGAATAATCCTCGGAGGACCTCTTATGGAAGTTGTTTTTAAAAAGTCAATAAAAATCAATTTGTAGGTCATGGGACCTTTTTCCGAATTGGATCCTTCAGTTGATTCCGCCATGTTTCGTATCACACTGTTTGTTGCTAGGGACTAATGTAAAATATAGTGGTTATTAGTACAAATCCATGTGATCAGGTGATCTGATCACCATTATACTAAACATACACATTAGCTTGATTGATATAACACATATTGATTTCGTACACCATTATATACATCCTCTAGTTACATAGTTTATATTTTATTTTATAATGTCGTATTATCAGTATAATGAATAATTAGGGGCCATCTCAAATTTTTCCTCCAAATTATACATATAATCCATTTCTGAAGTATTACCTGTTGTTTCAACATTACATATTCTTTAAAGAATGTTTTATATAAGTTTTCATGGTATTTTGGGGGTATTTCCTACTAAAATATTAATGAGAACTGGAATCAGGGATAATGTCAATATGTGGAAAAATAAAAACCAATTATATTTTGTAAAGGGGTGGGGGTAAATGGAAATTTCTTTATGAAAAATCAAGTAAAAGATGAATCAATATTTTCAAATTTTGTTCTATTGGGAAGTGGGCTATCATAATTAAATCAATCTTTCCATCCCAAAGTATTATTTTTATCAATCAAATTTTTAGTTACCAAAACAATATTTCACCAACCACAAAATGCGTCCCCAAAATAAAATCAAGTATAGAACTATTGCAAGGTACATGAGATGGTACCTTTGGAAAAATTGTCTAATCGTAAAATTGAAACATAATATGGTAAAGTTATCAAGTTGTTATGAGCACAGTAATGTTGTATTTATTTCTCTACAGACTGTAGAAAATGATCCTACATGGTCATATTTAATCTAATGGCATATTAGAGTACAATTCTGCTGAATCAATAATGTACACAGTCGTGATAATTGTTATGCACATTATAGAGGTTGTTATATAAGCACCTGTACAAGATCATCGATTCTAGAGCTTTGATCATGGACATTAACATTTTAACAATTATTAATCTTCATACTGCACAGCCTGGTAAACTTACAAAGCTTCATATTTCAGGAACTTAAATTGGTTGTAATAGATTTTTTGTTTTAAATAGCCTGTTTTGGTATTTCACTTAAAGATTTGGTTGCCAGCTAAATGTATTAGAAATTATAGATTTCTCATCCACTTTCGAAAAATGAGATGGTTGAACACTAATATCACGAAGAACTAGCTTTGTGACATATATAGCAGAAAAAACAGAAAGTGGCTGTAAAGAATAGAAATAGAGTAAAATGTTAGAAGAATTAAGGTACATGTAGTTGTTTTTAATGTATCTTAGTTGCACTTTGGTGCATGATTAGCAAAATATTAAACAAAAACATTGTTGACATCAATCTTTTTGTTTGATTCAGTGAAGCATAATTATGACATGGTCATTTTAATATAAAAAATATATATAGACTTTATCGTTCATTTATCTTTGAGCACTGAATATACAACCTTCTTTAGATTACAAAATGTCCAAAAATAACAATGAAAAAACTAGATAACTTTAAAATGGCAGTCAATTCGTTGGGCTCACAAGGGGAATAGATGGCATTGGTGATTTAAAATATTTGTTAACAGCACCTTGATCTATGACCTTGGAGTCAATACAAATTCCTGAATCTACATAAAAATATAAGTAACATGGTGTGTGAGTCAAAAACCAAAGGACTACAAGAAAATGAGAATGACAATGACTATTGTGAGCAAAAATATAGTAACAACAACAATTGTGATATTAACCTGTATGCTCTGCTCCTGTAGGCTGCTACCATTGCGTTTATGTCCACCCCTGATGCACTTGTCATTTGGACTGCTACACGACCCCCCTGAGAAAAGTTCGGCCCCAGATATGAAACAAATCCTGTTGCTTCTTCTGTCCCTTTTCTAGCACCTTTGAAGATCTTCACCAGATACCTAAAAGATTTGAATGATTTGTTAAAAGTATACTGAAACCATTTTTACAGTCATGTAGTGTAATTCATAAGATTGGAGAAAAAATCGGAGAATACTATCACACGCCAAACCATTGACAAGGTACAGTGACAAAATATACGGATGTACACTTTTGCTGTACGTTGTCATGTTTGAAGCAAAAATTGTGATGTTGGTTTTAAAAGAGTTATCTAAGTAATATAAATAGTATTTCATGTTTAATTTCATGTGCATGCTCTTGGCAAAAAAACTTAAAATGTAAACACCTGCTAATTCGAACAAATGTGAACACCTGCTAATTCGAACACTTTTAACCAGTCTCAGCAGTATTCAATGTTAAAGGATTAAAGGATTTACTGCATAATCTTTATGCACAAATAAAATAGTGTGAAAAAGGGAAAAAGGAATACGTTGATACAAATTGAGCTTACCTGGCTACTTGTAACATCAATACTGTGTTCTCGCCTTCATATGTCACCCCAGGGGTTGCATCTGTGTAAATCTTGGGGAAACCACTGGCCTGGGAATACCCATGACCCCCACAAGACATACGGCACACTTCCATTCCAGAACTTGATGCCCAAGTTGTAAAAGCTTTCAGACCTGCTGACAATGCATGCAACTGAAAGTCAAATATGAACAATGAATATGGATTTCTTGATAATTTTTGGTTTTAGTTTTTTAGTTCGGCCTGTGAGCACATAAAAATGAAACGTATGAAAAATGCACAATAGCAATAGATATACAATACTTTAATACCCTAATATGTAAGATCTGGGTTTTTTGTATGCAGATGAAGATGTATGCATGAAGTTTTTGATCTTTGTACATTCTCAAAGGCTGTCTTATAATAAAACATATAGTGTACTTTTTTAAAATATGTGTAATATCTAGAATCACGTTCAATATTTCAAAAAAATGATAAGTGCACCATATCTTCTCATGAAAATTGAAATAGATGAATTAGGAAGGATGTTTAACAATTCATATTTTTACCCTAGCCTGACATTTATGATTTCAAGCCTCACTAACCTGTGGCATCTCCTCAACCAGACCCTGCTGGATTTTGGCATCTAACTCATGGTACTTGGCCCTCATGAACTTGGCAGCAAAGTCAAAGGCATAGCTGGTGGCAAGTAGTGGAAACAACTTGAACTGTTGGGTTTGGTAGTCAAGTATTTGAGGCTCTGGATCACTGTAACAACATAATTAACGAGATTCATAGAAGCAAAATACTGGTTAAAATGGAGAAAATGTCTGCCCTCATGAACTTGGCAGCAAAGTCAAAGGCGTAGCTGGTGGCAAGTAGTGGAAACAACTTGAACTGTTGGGTTTGGTAGTCAAGGATTTGAGGCTCTGGATCACTATAACAACAGAATTCACTATATTCATAGAAGCAAAATACTGGTTAAAATGGAGGAAACGTTTGCCCTCATGAACTTGGCAGCAAAGTCAAAGGCATAGCTGGTGGCAAGTAGTGGAAACAACTTGAACTGTTGGGTTTGGTAGTCAAGGATTTGAGGCTCTGGATCACTGTAACAACAGAATTAACTAGATTCATAGAAGCAAAATACTGGTTAAAATGGAGAAAATGTCTGCATCTAGTGGAATTTTGTGACAGCTGACAACTATGGTAAACTATACTGCAACATCATTTCACTGTTACCACCTCATTGCACCATATTAGAAAGTGAAAAGTTATCTGTGTATTCTGATGATGTCTATAACATATCTATAGTTGTTCATTGTATGAATATCAAGTCAATCTCAAGTAATAACTAATTCTGGAAGAAATTGTTCTTTCGATTGACTTGAATATTATTTGACTGATGATAACAGTTACACTTTAAAGAAATGAAATTATAATTACCCAGGTTTGATTTCACTTTGTCTTCTAATGGCACTATACCGTGTTGCTATGGTAACTGTCTCTGCTAAGCTTCTTGATGTCTCTGCAACTATCATCGTTCTAACAAAGACCATTGTTCCATATGATAGTTTTGAACTAGCAGGTTTCACATAGGTGCCATCAGCCAAGACCTATTGTAAATACAATAAATTAAGCTGTATTGTATATTGTCACCAAAATTTGATTCAAATGTATAGTTTCAAGAAAACAGGGTGTTACAAAAGTAAAGTATCAAATTAGTAGTATTACAACTTAAAAATACTTTATGGAATTTCTTTAAATTCAAATGAGTGTCCTATAATGTTTAATAAATTGTATCAACCATTAATACAAGAATGGTATCTAAATATATCAACCTGAAGGTATAACTACAACATGACAATTAAGGGAACATACTTGGGAATGCTTCATGAGCATGTTGGTTCTTGGGATCCGTACATGATTCAATCTCATGAACCCATTGTCATTGGACAAATAGCCAAACTTTGGTCCAATGTCACCTAATGTTATTCCTAAAAAAAGGTATTAAAATATGCATTGTTTATTATTTAGATTGTTATATACACATACTTGTATTTTAATTAATACAATTTTCTTCAAACTTACGTTTATTCATACTCGTATATAGCTCATGTAAGAAATATTTGAAGCATGGTTTATAGGGGCTAATATTTCTTTTGTATCGTTCCAATGTTGCTCTTTGTGCACTCTTACATTTATCAGTTATAAAAGTTCTGTTTCATATTTACCTAGCCTGAGCTACTGGCTGATTCACTGACCCCTCTGACTATGATCAAATATGAATTCCAAATATTACTCTGTCGTTCAACAGAATCAGAGAGAACCACAGAGTAATGCTTATCATGTAATATTTAATTCATCTAAATATACCAAAATTGTGACTCAGAGCAACAACCAACTCAGATTAGTTTTCCAATTTCAGAGTGTTAAAAGAGAGTGTGATACAAATGCACTCTTGAATAGGGTAAAATTTACCTGGCAGAGAAGTGTGATCTTCTAGACTTCTGGTCTGGAGCATGAAGTTATGTGTACCATAACATTTACCCTTGATCCACAGCTGAGCTGTCAGCACACAAAAGTTGGTAGTCTTACCCACTGGAATGCAAGAAATTGTTATCAATAGACTTTTCCAATTAAACCCTGCCAGCTTTTGATATACTCATCACTCGGCTCCTGTCAGATGAACGTAGTGAAGACTGAGCGTTCTCGTGCGAAGATGTGATATACCAGAGAAACTATGATACACCACACAGTATCGGCTAAATTGATCTCATTGGTTGTAGGCAGAAATCTGACCATGCAAAAGGTGGCAGAATTTATAGGAAAGGTCAATTGCTATGTCAAAATGTCCAATATGTTTGTTTCACATATTTTAAAAGGTCTTAATAATGGAATTTGGATTAACGATGAATATATTTCAACTCTGCTTTACGCGGACGACATGGTGTTCATTGCGCCAACGGAACAGGATTTACAATTAATGTTAGATACAATGTACGTATGGACAACGAAATGGCGTCTATCTGTAAATACAGAGAAAACCCAAGTAACACATTTCAGACGGGCTACACGGTCAAAAACTGATTTTAACTTCAAGTTTGGAAATTCTAATTTAGTGATAGCAAAATCGTACCGTTATCTCAGTCTTATTTTAAACGAGACACTGGACTACACCGAAACTGCAACAACATTAGCTGAATCCAGCGGTCGTGCACTTGGTGGACTTATCAGCAAACATTTTTCCATAAATGGATTAAACTTCAGTACATATACTAAGATATACGACAGTGCAATTACCCCAATCATGGACTATGGATCAGGAGTTTGGGGATATAAGGAATTTAGCAAACCACAGCTAGTACAAAATCGAGCAATGCGAACATTTCTTGGCCTGGGCAAATACGCTCCCCTTCCAGCAATTTACGGTGATATGGGATGGATACCGCCTAACATAAGGCACCGATTAGAGATGGTGAGACTCTTTATTAGACTGAGCAAAATGCCTAGAGATAGGCTAACTAGAAGAATTTTCGACTTTGATTATGAAAATACTATCTTAGGACACAAATGTTGGTGCAAGGATGTCAGAGAAATATTTATATCTGCTAATTTGCTAAGAGAATATGAAACAAGACACTTTGGAGATAGTTCACTCATCCTCGATTCTGTTAAAACAGTGGAACTACAATGATACATCGAAGAATGGAAACTTAATATCGCCAATATGCCAAAACTAAGGACTTATAGGACATTTAAAACATCATTTGGAACAGAAGATTATGTCAAAAACTGTTTGCCAAGAACATTCAGATCATTGCTTGCAAAAGCAAGATCAGGCACACTACCATTAATGCTGGAGACTGGAAGATATAGATCCATCCCAGTTGACCAGAGACTTTGCTTACATTGTAAGAATGATAATATATCCATTATTGAGGACGAGTTCCACTTTTTACTAGTATGCCCATCATATAACAACTTACGAGATGACTTATTTTTGTCTGTTAAACGTATTTTACAAAAACAGGAACTTATTATTGATGATGAACTTTTGAAAGATTTATTACATGATTTTAGATTAGTGCGCCATACTGGAAAATTCCTGAATGCTGCTCTTATCAAAAGAGCAAGCTTTGTTTAAAGATTTAATCTTATAATATTGTTTTCAAATATATTGTACAATGTGCCCCATAAGCCTAAAATAGGCTGGGTATCTATACGAGGCACTTAAATAAATAAATATACATACATATCACTTACTCATTATGTTTAATATTTAATATATTGTCAACAGTAAAAAAAACAGTAAAAACCAGAACAGTGAATATTGCTGGGACACAATCAAGCAATAATACATGTAACTTTCAAAGGTCCATTGCATTAAAACTTCATGGGAGATGTAAAAATTTTGAAAATATATCTGTAATTCTAACATAGCGCATATCTATTTTTACTGTATGTCTATTGATCAAACCAAGCAAATATAAGTTGCGAACAAATCTACCTGAATTACAAACAAAAAGGTACATCTACATATGTATGTGCACTTAGTACTTACAATTGCCAGGCCACCATTTTGTAGATGTAAGGGTGGGATTATGCAGATCAAACTCATCTGTCTCTGGGACATATGTAGCTGTGGTCTCTAGGCCTCTCAGATGAGTCCCTGGAGGAAAGCGAAAATTTTCAAGATTATACTCACAACACTATTTAATAATCTTTTGTTTTAGAATTCTAAAGAGAAGCAATCTTTCATATTTGACAGAAATATTACTTATGTACCATTGTTCTGTATTACCTGTGGTCTTGGGGTAAAAAGGGTTGACATAGTGATGTACGATGCAAGAATACAGTATGAAGTTAAGAATTAAGACCCCCCTAAATCATGACAAGTGAATTGTCTGACTTTCAAAAGCATTAATACTGAAGATGGATGGTTATTTCAAGAAATGCAACATTTTGAAAGGTGTATGAATGCATAGAATG
This sequence comes from Owenia fusiformis, assembly GCA_903813345.2. Lineage (NCBI taxonomy): Eukaryota > Metazoa > Annelida > Polychaeta > Sabellida > Oweniidae > Owenia > Owenia fusiformis. Next base: position 26,449,069 of record CAIIXF020000001.1, on the reverse strand, counting down.
TCTATGCTAAGAAGTATTGCTCAAAAGTAAAAAAGATAAGTATTATATAGAATGCCTTTAATACTTCATAAAAACAGCTCAAATGTTTTTGATAACCTTGAATTTCATTGATGCCTACTCTGTCAAAACTTACCATGGCCCATTTCTGTCTGTGCATATGTCCCTATAATCTCATGACCAACAGCCTTCCAGAGCCACTTCTCCTGTTGTTCAGGGGAGCATTGGTTTAGCAGGGTAGGCAAGAACATGGCTGTATGTAGTGCCATCGGTGAACTTTCATGGGGCATTGCCATGCTGAAAATAATAAAATATATCATATTTTTCAATTCTTACTCACTTGTTTGGTGGCCCGTGCTGCTAAGCTGTGTATTCTTACTTAACACAAAGATTTCTTTTTAAATGGGAGCAACTTTTTAATTCTGGCTGAGGAATATCCCAAATTAGTCGAAACACATTTTCCATACACTTGGATACAAACTTTTTAACAGATATTCAACTCACTGTGTACAAAGTAATTTTAGATTTCTCAACTTTTTGTAATGCTGGATACATCACTGTACTATATACAAGTACATGTATATTACTGCAGTAACTTACTTGGAATAGTACATAAAGTCATCTGGATTCAGTAAATTCAGTTCTTGCATTTTCTGTGACATATGGGCAGCCTTTCTGAGTGAATTTGTATATAATTCATCACGCCCCATAAAGGCTGTGCTTTTGTGGTCGTAAACTGGATCATCGAGAACTATTTTTTCTGAAAATAGAGGAATTTCAAGATCAAAATGAAATATAGAGGAATCAAAATATTCTAAGGCCAAATTGTTTGTAGTTGCAAAACAATTCTAAGACAAATGATAGCCTAATCAACTTGCTTAGGCAATGGCATCATAAAGTAAAGATTTGTCTTGAGTGTTTCAAAGTGAGTAAACTTTACATTGAGGGTATACTTAATATTTAGCAGAAAATTTCTACAACCAAAATTCAAGAGATTTCTAATCTAGAATTGCTATTTCATGATTTGAATTTAATTAGGCTATACTTATTGAAAACACAACTGGTTCATTAAAATCATGAAGTACGTGATAACTGGCACTCTTCAGATGTATCTACTTTATGTCCTTGCACTTTGATAAGAGTCAATTTTGAAGTTCAAGCCCCAGATTTTAACACTGTCAAACAATATACATGTTTGGGACTTAAAGTCAGTAGTGTAGATATATGGAGTGAATTTATTCTCAAAAGATAAATGAGAGATCATTTCATACATTTATTTATGGGAAAGTATGTCACCTCATTAGATGATACCAATTAATATCATCAGACAGCAATTAGATAGCACAATAGCTATAATTATAGAGAACTAGGTCAACATGAAGATGGTATGGTGATCTGTCTTTTATGTCTTCTCTCTTCAAAGAGAAGATATAAATAGTCATTCAAGTGAAGATATAAATACATGTAGTCATACCAAGCTGTTAGCTCATCTATGGTACATTGACCTCTAACATGAACATTTGAACAGGCATGTATACAAAAGCATACCTAAGAAGAGATTATCAATCAATTAAGAGAGTTAACATGCTCAACAATCTGGACCAATGAAAAGTGGGTATTTTGTGGGTAAGACCCGAGAATGAGTTTATATGTCATGTGAAGAACCAAACACATTTAAATAAGTAATAATAATATTATGGTTATTTCTTGTTTCCTCAACTCATGCATTAAAAACCTTGACATGGCAAATAAAATCAGACGAGGTACATGTAAGTGGTGTGGGGTTAATCATGGTGTATACAGTCTTTGATAAAAAACTTCAAAAAAAATTCTATAAATAAGAATTATACCTTTGTACAATTTCCCATATTTTGGAATATCATCCCAGGAAGTAACTCTTGGTTTAATGCCCAGGGTGTTATTAAAGAAGAACTGGAACTAAACATGTTGAGCATCTTGTCATGAATTATCCAACATTTTCTTATGTGCCATTTTGGATACTTATCTAAACAAGAAGAGATCCATACACGTACAGTATATAATATGATTTGCAAGCTATGATCAGAATTACAGGGCTGTCAACTTGGGACCATCTAACATGAGTGACATATGATCGAAACAAATGCGTGATATATACACATATTTTGTACCAAATGCGTGACATAAACGGCAATCACGTGCAAAGACCGAACGGAATGCGTTCACTTTTTTCGCCGTTCGGTATTTTACCGTGTCGGCATTTCACAAAAAACGATTTTTAAAAATTTCAACAAAATGCGTGATTTGCGTGATATTTGATCATACATGCTAAATAGACTAGATGCGAGTAGAAATGATCTTGATTTACGTCATTAAATATTTAAAATTCAGTCAAAGTGATGTCATATTTGAAATCTGCATGTAACAATACATCTAAAAATATGGTTTCGAAAATTGTTTATCAACTTTGAAAATTTAATACTTTTTGAAAATGTGACTTCTAGCTCGGGTTGATTCTCCATAGACCCCATATTATAAAATCACAAAAAGTGAAATATCTTTCCTTGTATTGGACATCTAACATTTTCTTTTACTGGACATACTTTAATTTGCATAACTATTTGATACATACGGGCTATATGAAAATTGAACCACTAAAACCTATGTAATTTAAGTTAAAGGAAACTTTCTGCTATACCCGCCATGCTATCTGACCCGAGCGAGCCACCTGGTGGTGAAACTGGTAACTACCTACTCGCATTTGCGTTATTGATGTATGATTTCTATTTTTCCAGCAAATGCGTGACAATCACGCCTAATGCGTGAGGGTTGACAGGGCAGGAATTAGAAAGCTGAGATTGTTTTACTTGTTCTACAGTATGCATACACATGATTGAAGTTTCTCATATGACTAACAAAGATACAGCCATCTTTACCCCATGCAAGATATTGCCATCTTTCATCCTAAAAAGTCACACGTGCAAGATGAGATTTACTTGTGACATCACTGGTCTATAAACATCATCAACATGGCAACGGACACACCGTTGCTATGAGTATCCATGCTAATTCTACAAAACTAAGCTGTGACGTCATAACAATGGAGCTATGTTGCCACGTGTATCTATGTATTTTCTTCAATATTGTTATGACGTCATAACAATTGAAAGATGAAGTTCAATTAATTTGAAGTTATTTTTCACTAAGTTTTATGATAAAATGGTGAAAATATGGCATAATACAGAGTCATATGAGAAAAACTTTCTTGTACTCGTACCTGTGCAAGATCGTCCATTCTTGACTCGCTTTGATAATGTTTCTTTATCTCGTCTTCGACTCGATAAAGAAGAATTATCAAAGCTCATCAAGAATGGACGATCTTGCACAGGTACTCATATAAGAACCTCTATGTATATTTGATCAGAGACAAATTGATTGGGAATTTTGACATACAGAACATTTGATAACCCCACAATTCAAACCTTTTTAAATTCTTGAAGTTGAAGAATACCCTAACATTTCTGGGAATATACTCAGGCGCATAAGCTATGATCCAAAAATAGGCATGGTGTAACACTTTACAAAAGAGGATGTTATAGTCCTAATATGTGATACTATTTTAAGTTTACAAATGTCTAAAAATATTTGTCTCTAAAATGTTGGTGCATTTTACTAAGAATGTTGCTGGTCCAGTACAGGTACTTTATATCTGTTTAGAATCATATGCATTTCTATATCAATGAGACTTTCAAGGTGTAATATTGTTACATCAAGGTGCTTAGTAATTCAACAAGATAATCTAGTGAAAATCTCACTGAAAAATACAAATGAGTGACTTGGAGTAAGGTTACTTCTTGATTCATTATTGGAAACAATATTTACATTGAATAGATTATAAAAAATATGTCGTCGAAGCGCTGTAGGATATATGTTCTCAAGGATTATGATCAATCATTAATTCAATTTACAATTGCATCTAATGATGACTTACACTTACTAAAGGCTAGTTGCCTTGACGACTTGCCGAATATGAATGGTCAAAATATGATACAATGAACAAAGAGTTCTGCCTTCGAAAAAAAGTGACCATCATATATACCATGGTATTGTATTGTATTTTGTTTACCACCAATAAGGTGAGCAATACCTTTTGGGTATATCCAACATTACGAGTGTACGAGTTGTGGACCACTCAGTCAAACACCCTGAAGTTATCCCTTTATAATATATATAGACTAGAACATAGTCCTGGCACGTGATAACCTAGCAAACCGGGGATCGAATCCGGGACCTATTGCGTAAGAGGTACATGCGCTACCACTGAGTTATATGGATGGACTTATGATCATGACATAAAACTGATATAATTATTATGCAAACAACTCAATACAATTACAAACATTGATAATGAACTTGAACTGAAGAAATTATCCAATTTTCCAACTTTGCCTTTGAGGCTTTTTTATTCATAATTTACAATAGAAAATTCTATTACCTATTTCCCTGCGTCTCTCTGTCTTATCCTTCCCTCCATCTATTATGTTTATGAGTCTCTCTTTGTCGAAGGAGCTCCCATTGCGCTCCTTTTGCAAATCTGGGTGAATATTTTGTGACATTTTTTACTTTTTTACCTCCGAGTCCAAAGATTAAAGAGCGACTCTATCCCATCATGCATCTCACCGGAAATAGCTAAAAATGGTGAGTGAACCAGGAAATGAAAATTTCTCTCAATTATTATCGATTTAAACGTTGAAATCACCCATTTATATAAATTTAACTATATTTTTCTTGTTTATTGTAGTCTCGATTCGCCGACGATCAAATAGCAGGTAAGAAAATTTTGTGTTATAAGGTATAAAACTGGGTTTGAAGTTTGAATGTCAGTTGAAAATTTTCATCAAATATTTTTAGGATTTGAACCACACCTTCTGAAAACAAAAACCTGTTATAATCCATATCTGTTAATTTGACTGTCTACACTAATTCAATATAAGCTTGGGAAATTGATAAATGATGTGTATGGGCATATAGACTATAGTTCACTTCATTTCTCATATAAATATTTGACCCCAAATAACCCTTCAATTCAAATGTCAAGATGTACTTTATTTCCTCTTGACTGAATCATTGATGAATAGGACATTCCATTGAATATGCTGTTTACATTTCGTATCATTTTCATATCAGATTTTCCAATTTGGAACCCCTTGATTTACAGCTTTAATTGTAACTTGTCCAGATCTTGTCAGGAAATTACATGTATCATGGGCTTTCAATAGAAAGTCCATGCATGTATGCTCATAGATTTGGGAGAAGCACCATTCAAATTAATTCTACTGTATACCTTTGTTACTGTTGAACATAGGGAACAATTAGTTGTTGAAGCTTGGGTTTGTAAAAGTGCTTGATTAACATTTAGAAAGCCAACATTATCTTACATTTATGGTAGAAGTATCGAATTGTCTACTATACGATAGAATGCTTATACAAGGACAGTATAACATTACTTGTTCAATACCTGCATTATAAACACATGCGAAGGTATTTCACTGACAAGGATAAAGAACATCTGTAAACGACTGATAATCTTAAATCTGTCTTCATTTTCAGACTTTCAAGAAACATTTTCCCTGTTTGACAATAGGGGAGATGGGAAGATATTTGCCTCATCTCTTGGTGATGTCCTGCGATCATTGGGTCTCAATCCTACTGAAGCAGAGGTGAAGAAATGTGGTTATGGACAAGACCCAGGTAAATGTCATATTGTACATTGGGTGTAACAAAGGGTAGAGATGAATTTTTGGTAGCTTTTAAATTATTGTCATAATTTTGGATTTTTTTTATTTTTTTTATTTTTGTAAAGTCATCTGACTTGTTGCCTTTTTAAAAGCTCTATTTGGTCTTATTAATGGAATCATAAGTTAGTTTAATTAAGTCATATTTAATATTGCGAATATATCTCTTTTAGAGCATTCATTTTAAAGATACTTAGTTTTGCAGATTTTGAGAAAACGTATGTATCTTATTGTCCTATTAACATATGATAGGACAATATGATACATTGGTTTTAGGCAAAGATTTTAATTGGCCACTTTTACAGATAATGTGAATTAAGAACACACCAAATTAAAATAACTTATAATTAAAGAGATGAAATGGACAAGTATTATAATCAGTAAGAAAGCATTCTGATTCATCCCTCTTTATCATGCTTAAGTGATGGAATAGTACAAGCTACGGGAATAAAGTTATACACAAAGAGTATTTTGTGTTGTTTTATTTACAAGGGAGCAGTAAACGGGTCTTCAAGCCAATACCTGATGATCCTGGTGATTGTGTTATTGTGTGACTGTTATTGAATAATTAATATTGTGTGAACTTATGCTATCATGTGACTGGTTTTGAATATATTTGATCAATAAATGGACCAGATTTAACACAGCAATTGATTGTGTACATTTTCATTTTAGAGTTTTAATACAAAATAATGCTTGAGTGTATGATTTACTTTTGCAAAATAGCTAAAAATGTAAATTAAATTGATGTTGCAGTTTCAGTTCATAATTTTTGTTACAAAATAAATTTACTGTCCTGGTTTCACGATTATAGTGCATGATTTTAGAGCTTTAGTTAACATTGATTGAGAATATACTAAACTGTTATCCATTGCTTCCAAAATTACATTCAGTTAGAAATTAATAATTTATTTACTGATTCAAGCTCATGACATCATAGTTGTGAGTATGCTCGGTGGAATTATAGCTTAGGCATGGGACTATATGTATTAGAGGTGTATGATCAACTCAACTCATTTTGGCTACCATTGTGGTTTTATCATCTATTTAGGGAAGTTTAAATAATCTACTTGAATACTACAAAATGGTGCCAAAGTAAAGGGGATTGAAATGTTAAGAATTTGTTTCTGATTTTCTGTTCAAAAAAGCTCCATCTGGCTATAGTGAGAGAAAATAGATTGAAGCTTATAGAATACTGTGTTTCATTTGACATTTCAACTACTGTACTTCTTCTTAATTTGGCAGCCGTTTTAATTTGGTGGATCCGCCAAACTGTTAAAGTGTCAATTTAAGTAGCTGCCAAATTTCCCGATAATTTTAGTACATTGTAATATTAGAAGTCCACCAACTGTTCAAAACAGCAAATCCGTCGAAAATAAGAAGTGCCAAATTAAGTACATGTAGAAGTACATTTTATGATTTTTCAATTGCAAATGTTAGTACATTTGTACTGAGAAAGTTCACTTTCTATTTTTTACTTTTCAGATTACAGAATCAGTTTCGAACAATTCCTGCCAATCTTCCAAACTCTGAGCAAAAGCAAAGATGTCCCGACTGAAACAGATTTCATTGAGGGTTTCAAAGTGTTTGACAAAGAACAAAATGGTTTCATCAGTGTAGCTGAATTGAGACATCTCTTGTGTTCTTTAGGTATGAAATCCTTATTTTTCTTATGAAATATGTTCATCTGGGGGTCATTAACAGAAACTTCATAAAGTTACGAATTCGTAAATCAATTGTTGTTACCATGGATATGTGGCGAAGTTGAGCCTCTCTATCTTTTACAAAACATGAAACCAAATGTAATTTAAAATATTAATTTATTATAGAAAAAGTTTAAGTCCAAAATATAAATTCAAGTTGTTACTTACAGTTGTTGCTCGGTCCGAGTTCACGTAACGAGAATCTGAGGTTTCAATGCTAAAAATGCCTCTTTTATAATGTTAATTTTGAGGTGGGCAGAGCCGAAATAAGAGGTCTTATCCAATAAAATATGAAGAAATCTCATTAACTAAAATTGGCCGAAAAATGAATGTTTAATTTTATAGAAAGTCAATAAGGAATAGTGATGATTTTCTGCCCACAAATCTTGGATGTTTACTGAAAGTTTGAGAATTTGGCAGAATTTGGTGGGAAAGGAATGCCTAGACAAAACCTCTGAATCTCGTCCCGTGAACTCTGGATGTACAATCCAATTATCTCATTTAACCTATTAGTTCATTAAAGTCCGAAACAAGTATTTTTATGTACATTTACATACTAAAAAGTACACAGTTATTAATGTAATGTGATACAGATTATATAGATATATACATTTATAAAGTTTATACACTAATATATAGGTTTTGGTTAGTTATGTTCAAGATCTTTAAGGCTAATGAGTTTTTACTTTATTTATAAAAAACTTGTATTTTTCACTGTTCTGCCAACAATTATGAAAACATATAAACATTGAAAGAAAACATTGCAAAGTTTCTCATCATATATCATTGTCTGTCATTTTTATCTTAACACGAATTCTGTCATTTAATTGGTTAAAAATCTTATCCCATTTGGTAACACATAAAAACTACTTCAATCTGAAGCTAAAATATAAGAAATTAAATGGTTAGTACTACAAAATATTACTCTAAGTTCAAAGATTACCCAAACAACTGTTGTAATACAAATATTAAACTGGCAGATCCCATAATAAAAATAACGCAATATTCATAAACATGTATACATGGAAAGATCATGATGACATTAACTGATGTACAGTGGAATAAGTAGAGTGACCAGTGAATTCAACTGTGACTTCGTCACAGATATAATGACGTCACAGTTAGAGAACAATGGACTTCACGAATTCTTAACTTTATGAAGTTTCTTCCCCCTGGATAGTTGTGAATGATATCTAGATAATTTATGCTTGACTTATCCAAATATTAAACCTACTTGCTACGTTTCGATGGGCTTAAAGGAGCGGTAACTAAAACCCAGTAGCCTATAAGTGCCTGAAGAATATAGACGTTGTTGTAAATTATTTGGATACCTTATTTTTCTTCTCTTATTATTCTCCTACTTTTCTTGAGTTAAATTTACTGATTATCTTTGCCAAATGGAGTTAAAACTTGCAATTTATGACATGCAATTTATGATAATAAGACATATATTTTTATTTCATTTTTAATGTCAATATTTTATTTGTACTTCATGTTGTACACAGCACCTTAATGGGTTATATTATCAAAATACAATGGGTTATATTATTAAGTGACAGATGTATACTGTTTATTTATAGCTGGTCGTAACCATGTATTTCTTTATAGGCGAGAAACTGACAGATGAAGAATGTGAACATTTACTTACTGGACATGAAGATGCACAGGGCAATATAAATTATGAAGGTAAAGTATGCTGTTTAAAATGAATAAGCGTAAATGGAAGTACAGTGTATTAGAAAACCTCAAAACTAACAATTATCAAAAAAATATTGATATCCTATGTATAATTTTTGATTCTATCTTTAATTGAAAGGTTTCGGTTTACTTTGTTGTGTGCATTAACCAATGTTTATGTAGAATACCTCTAGATATAATAGGCTTTTTGATGCATTTGACCTTAAAATGAAATTCATTATAAAAAATTTCCGCTTCATGAAACTCTGTTTTATTTAGCTGTATAATATTTAATTATTTTTGTTCTGTTACAACCTTAAATTAAGGATAACTTTCTTGTACAATAAGAGCGGCAAATATTATAAATAGACCATTGGGTGAAGTGGGCAAAAGACAAAGTTTTTTTGTTTTTAATTATTTGTTTTTAATTAATTTTACTTCTAAATGCTAACTTAACTGATTATTGAATTTGTACTTTCAGAATTTGTAAAGTGTGTGATAAACGGTTGAAGGCAGGGATTATACATTCACACGATATACACATACTGACATTGATGTACTCAAATAGACACTGATATCCAACATACAAACTTGTATCAGTTCTGTAGATAGTTCTAACAAAATATACTATCACAATCGGCCTATATATATATTTTTAATATTCATTACATACTTACAAGCAACCAAACAAGCATTGCAATACATGCATAGCAGTTGGTAGTGCTATCCCAAAATTGTCATAGTCTTGCATAGTCTATTATGATAAATATTTGAAACCAAGTTAATTGTACATGAATAAGCAAATGGCTATTTCAATTTGTATTTATAATGAGGTGCTTCACATTGATTATAAATGTTACTTTCCCATTCAAGCTGAAATAATTGACAGGTTCGTTATAAAATAACCAGTGGCCAATACACCAGTCACGGACTAATGCATTTGTTGTGTAATAGCCTGGATCAATTGTGAATGCATCGCACTGGCCAATACATTGGATATGGACTTATACATTGCTTATGTAGGCCTTGTACATTGAATCCATTCTGTATGTACATTTCATCCAAGTATTCCAAGTCCATTGTTATGCATACAAAATGTTTGTATTCAATTAGAATATGTCACGTTTTTTTTGTTTCCAGCTCGATTCTAAGAGATTTATTTGTATCTTTTCTTAATTGATATTCTTTGTACATTGTATGGCCTGTCGGAACATACTGTATATTATATGCATGATGTTAAAAGAGCATTTTCTAATATCTGAATACTGGTATATTAGAATATGGTTGCACTAAATCATACTGCTAATATTTTAAACTATTATTTTATACATAATTTGTAATGAATACATTTAGTTACATTGTAGTTATATCAGTGGTAATGGTCAAAAGCTTTTCTTGGGAGGAAATATAATATTTTAGAACTATTACAGTTATTATTTGCATAATCGACTTTGGTCATGGTGACATGGGAAAAACCGAGAATTTATGCATTGAATATGTAACTTGTAAAATCCCTGTAAAAAATACATCATTTATACAAAAATAATATTTTTGTTTGATGTTTGTAATACTATTGTGGTGAAAGAATTAAAAAGTAGCACAGTAACTAAGAAATGCATGTAGTGCAACATTTAAACTGTTCTTACCTATTAAATTGTCCTTGTATTGTTGTATGACCTCAATAATGTTAAACTTGGCCAGTATTATGGGATAACATCATTATATGCATGAGTGTTTTGTTCAAAACTCTGTTCAGTCCTATTTCCACACTAGTAGTAATCATATCTAATATGGAGTGATTCCAATGCAATTCCGATTGTCAAAACATTTTCAGTGAAAAAGCATGATTGATTTGTTCACTTCACCAATTGGAGTTCAAAATGTTAAAAGGGAGGCTAAGATACACATTTTTAAAAAAAAACTTGTAGGTGAACGTGTAGAATTATGGTCCTGGCTCATGTACAGGTTCTCTTTGAACGTGTAACTGAACCTCCCTAATATCTATTTTTGCAATCACCAAAAATTCAAATGGAGGTCGGATCCTTTAATATGACTCTCTCAGCTTTCCAACGGTGTATTGGAACGTTAGAGCAGATTTGGTCATTTATCATTCACTTAAAACCATTATTATCACCACTGTCTGCCCATGCCATGCTTTTACCATTTGCAATCTCAATATTAACTCATGATTTTTTTCATTTAAACTATCACTATGTTAAAATCTTTGTCACAATATAAAGCAATATAAAAAAAACTAATAAAAATAAAATTGTCACAAAATATTGTTTCCCCATATTTATAATACTGTGACGGTACCATATTTTACCTCGAATGTGCACTGTATAGCAACTTGCGTGTTTATGGTGTCGTTTATGATTCAATGCGAATTTATTGAAAAAGGTACAAAAGTCCTACACAGTTGTCGTTTTTCAAAGTACCCCTTCCTTTACTTCTAATAAGTTTGCGGTCAGAAATAGTTTTACAGTAAAACCTGTCTAAGAGGAACACTGTATATATTATAATTCAAAATGAATGTAAAAGAACAATTCAGTCTGAATTTGAAGTACGATATTGTTGTAATCAAGAAAATTTATTACAATCATCTTTTAAATATGTATGTTCAAAAGTGTAAAAGACTGACCTTTCCGATCACAGGTAGCCATAGAGCATGCGTTGAAAAGGGTGGTGAGGATTTAAGTTGCAGAGCTTCAAAGAAATTTTTGAAATAATTTTATCATATGTTATGTCAACGGGGGAGGTTTCTTCAAAAATTTTGACTTTAGAGATCTAGGAGTTAGGGGTTAAGGTTGCCAAACATTTGGAGGGGAGTGACGCCGACTGATAAGTTCCACTTAATTTCGTCATGCGTTACTTAATTCCTCAGTAGTAACGTTTTTATTTGATTTTAGTATCTAAAAGATCAAATGCCGCAAGATAAACTTTCCAATGGTGTGCTGAATGTGTGACAAATTATTTCAGATCATAACGTAAAACTGTACGTTATATTCCTATTCTGTGAAAAATGTTGACGTCTTACTTAAAAGTGCTGTGCGTTATGTAATAGGCGTAATAGTCTAATAATGAGGCTAGTCTCAGTCTGAACGTTTTAAGCCCCTTTTAATGAGGGATGATGAAATTGTAATTAGCATGTAATTAGCATGCATCATTCTTTTACGTGGTGATAGAGTGGTGTTCTACAAATTGTATATACGTGTTCAGCTTAGGGAGAACACACATTATGTTTAGTTCTGCATCAGTAGCCTAGCCAATCAAGATATACTACGCGATATGACTTAAATAATGTTGGTGATTTTCACATGATTACTCACTAATTAAAATGATATATCACTGTCAAAACACTTGTGCTGAAGAATGTCAACGTGTACGTACATTGAAAACTGGCCAATTAATTTGATTGAAGTCAGAAACTTTAAATTACTAGTGCAGTACCATATTAAACACGGCCGCCCTATGCTAAATTAATGAGATGTATGACAAAAGGACCGACCCCTCCGATAACCAACCTAGCATCGACTACGGATTTTGATTTTGAAGCAATCCGATGACATCTCAACCCCAAGTCAACTCCAACCCAGTGAAACTCAACCCCAAGTCAACTCAACCCCAGTAAAACTTGAACCCTGTAAAACTCAACACAAGTAAAACTCAGCCCTATTCATTTGAATATTTTTGCAACGTATTTAGTTCTCTAGCTTATTTACTATAAAAATCTAGCAAAACAAACTTATAACATTCCAAAAGTTAAAACAACTGTATTAGTTTCACAGTATTAATCCTCAAGTAGGACCATGTTGACAATTCTGGAGATTTTGGAGCTTAGGACATTCAAAGCCGGTCTTGGAAAATAAATCAAAAATTGATACAAAATTATTAAAACTTTTTCTTATTCAACAAACTTTTATATTATGGCCAAGGATGAGTCTGGGAATGACGAGTCCGGATATCGACTTAGAAAATATTGAAAATTGTACTTGTCTGAAAAATCAACTCAATCACACATATTATTAAACCTCAATATCTTACCCTTCTTCTGAGAGTACAAAAATCAAGTGCAAATACTAAATGAATAATGTATACAATTATATACTTCTTGATAAGTGAATTGGTGTTTATCTGGATAATCAGTTTAAGTTTGATAATCATAATAAGTTTGAAAAATGTAAATCCTAAAATATATTTAAAAAATATGATTTTCTTTTTAATTCGGCTTCATGGGTCTTTAAGTTATTTCTACTATATATGTCAAACATGTTGCCATTGATGTTTTTTCTATGATAATGATTATTTGTTTTCTGTTAATGTTAGGATACTTATTTTGACTCTCATCAGGGGTTAATTATGCATCAAAATTCATGAAAAAGTTTTTCATTCTTCCCTGAGATGACTTGAGGTTGAGTTTCACTGGGGCGGTTGAGTTGACTTGGGCTTGAGTTTTACAGGGGTTGAGTTGACTTAGGGTTGAGTTTTACCTGAGACTAACATGAAAGATTTTTTACTGGTGTTGAGTTGGCTTGGGGTTGAGTTTTACTGGTTGAGTTGAATTGGGGTTGAGTGACCTGTCACCGGATTTTGGACCCAAAAGTCGGTGGTCTGTCTCTAACTCCCATGCATTCTCATTCTCGAAATAGTATGTTGAAGACAAGATTTCATAATACTTTTAGCACATAAAATGGTTGTATAAAAATAAAGGTTCGACCCTGGTGGGACTCGAACCCACAATCTCTAGCTCCGGAGGCTAGCGCCTTATCCATTAGGCCACAGGGTCTTTCGAATCAGACGTGGGTGAAATCTTTGGCATTAAACATAGTCGATAAAAGCTTCACAACTTTCGAACATTTTAGATTGGCAAAGTTCTTACATAAGTAAAAATTAACGAATTAACTCTGAAGGAGACTGAAAGCATCAGTTAAATGTATGTCAACTCTCGTTAACACTTGCGAGGTTTTGCGAGGGCCTTTTGCGAGATCTGGGAAAATCAAAAACATTTGATTTGATTTGTAGAGTTCTCTTGTTTTTTCACTTTTCCTGATGGTGCATCATGCGTTTCAGAGCAAAACTTGTAGACATAGGATGTATTCAACATTTTACAAGTAAGAAATGATTTATGTATCGATTGATTGTAGACTACGCTAACATTTAATGCAAATTACTCAATTATCGCCCATCAAAATTAATTTTTGGTGTGTCCCAAAATTCTATTATCAACATAACATCTTACACTTTGTCAACTTCCCTACAAATATGTCTGTGACATTGCTTGATAATATCTTTTTGTTGTACTGTAATTGGATTTAGGTTGAAATCACAGTCAACAATTTGTTTGACCAACCGAAATGCAGAAATATTTTTATGTACGCAGAACCCTAGTTTATCTTCAGGGGGATTAACCCCAGAGTTCAAAGATGACGTACGCTTAAATTGTAAACCTGTATTGCGATTACGTACACCTCTGATTGGTCCAAATCGATAAACAAAAATGGCGGATTGGAAATTTTCTAATATAGCTTTCGAATAATATTATGTTAATTCCTGGCATGTTAACCAATTTCGTAGCTTGTTATTTCATATCAAATTAAAGAAAGATGTAAGGAGTATGCCCGGGGGAGTATGCTTACATCGATTAAAACATCACGACGACGAATTTGTGCAATCAAAGGTGGTACGCAAGAGATGTAACAAGTCAGTCATCGCTAAAGCTCTGGGGCTTTCCCCCCTCTTGTTTATCTCCAAACGTTTTGTTATGTGCTGCTTTCTCATGTGGTACTAACTTCGAACTTTATTTTGAATTTTTGACGTACCAGATGTTTGAAAGCAAAGGATTGTGCGTCACCATGGGCGTAGCGCCTATTACGCAAAATATGCACAGGCATACCAAATGTATTTGAAAAAATTAAAAATGTGTTAAAATGCATTAATTTATTTGCGAATTTATTGATGCTTGCTACTGTATCTGTATGTTTACCATTGTCAACATTTAAAGTTGATAAAAATGCTAAGATTCCATCAAACAACATACTTGAAAAAGATTCCCCCCCCGCGATGCACGGCCTTCGACCACGCAATCAGGCATCCCCGAGTGTGCGTACCAACTCAAAATATAGCCCTACGCCTATGTGCACCATTTTTCTTCAAAATTGCTCCATTGAAAGCAAAACAAAATTGCAAAAGTGCATTGATTTATTGTAAAGAGTCCCTTGTTTTAGCAGCATTTTGGTCCCCAGCTGTGAGAAGCCCTTCTCAACAATAACAATTGTTTGTTAATTCCAGAAACTAATTGCCACGCAGGGAAATTAAATAGACATTTCAATTTCCAAATTATATAAATTTAATAAGATGGGTAGGGGAGTGGATTATTGTTTGCTATAAGTTTCTTATCATGCTTATTGTCTCATGATTTTAGGAGTGGTGAGCACAATCGCAAAGCTTGTAAAAGGATGCACCTTGAGGCTTACAAGCAACAAGATTTACTTCATCCTCTCTGAAAGAGTCGCCAATGGAGGCATTAGTATTTGGTGTGAATTAACTCAGGTATATTTTGGAATTTTTAGATAAATTAGCTTGATATTGAATTGTGCGGCAAAAGGAGGATAGGATACACAGGTATTCTTGAAATCATACACATATGTCTATTGTCTATACTTTAGGGACATTTCTTCAATGAGTATCAGATTGAGGGCCTTAGTGAGGAGTTCAATGAGATCTACTTAGATGTAATTCCTGATAATTTACTGAGAGCCTTGAAAACTGGACAACAGGCTAAATCTGTGAAGATTAAACTTACAAAGAAACATACACCTTGCCTTACAGTTGAAGTGGAATTGGTGAGTACTGTAGTGAAAAATTTGGTATTATTTGGTGCTATTTACGTAAGCTAAGCATGCTTTAGCTGGCAATCTCATTATTTTATGGATTTGTGCCATTTTTGGGGTGAAACCCCTTAAAATAAAGGGAAATTCTGTGCTAATCTGGAAAAACAACAATGCCATGCCTCTCCTGGCAGCATCGATGATATATACTATAAGTTTTTCAGATTTTCAGCTGGCCAATTGTGTATATAAATTGCAAACAATAATTTCAATGGACCATCTAATGTGCTCTTTACTATTCCACATATCATATTTCAGAAAAGGTCCATTTTGTCTTTATCAGATAGTCAAGTCATTTGCGATTGAGAAATTGTAGAGTTAGATGAACATTAAGACAATTCTTCAAAATAAAAATGTTTATTTCCACATTTGTAGGAAAATATACAAGTAATTTGTTTTAAAAAGCTATTATTTCTCTGCCTCAGATTTTTATAAAAATGCTTGTTAGGAATGAGGCAAAAAGTTGGCTGCTTTCTTTGTGACTCCTTTAAAAGTTATCTTTAAAAAACAACATCTGATAAAACCTATGCATCTTTTGTTAGTATTTAATGACATGATATCTGTTTTTAGCCATCACTGAGCAATCATTCTAGATTTGTTACCCACGATATTCCTGTAAATGTGATTCCAAGGAGGCTGTGGGATGATTTTGAAGAGCCAGAAATGCCTGATTTTGATGTGAGTAGTAGAGTATATATCACAAACACACATACTGACATACATACACTCACTGTATATGTGCAGTTGGAGTTCGACGACTAAGGTTCAAAATATTATTGTCACAATTTAATATTTTCATTTTCCAAGTTCATTGCCCAGAGTGAAAAGTGATTACCATTGGCAATCAGGCAGCTGTGTTTCAAAGTTCAAACTCTGTTATGTATTAATAATGCAGTTACCTGCTTTATTTCAGATATCCTTTGTCATCAGATCACCTTCATATAATATTGTATCTTACCTTTATTAAGAAAACATATTAGAATACATCTACTATAATTTTTAAATCTTAACGTTTTATCAAATAAGGTATGCCATTAAAATTGAACAAGTAACAGTGCTTTGTGAATGTATGTGTTGCTATAGATAGTTCCGGTATCCTGAACCGACTGGCCTTTCTGTGAGGAATAAAAGTACAGGGGGGAAGTCTGCACAGATAAAACAAATAATTCGTGCAGCCCCCCTGAACCCCACTGAATGGCCTCTGCTTGAATCTCATTATTGGCTCACACAGTGAGTCTATGGGATCGACCAGGCGTCTGTCCGTCCGTTGGTCCGTCCGTCCGTTGGGCCTTTTATTACATGATATCTTTACAGTATATGTTCATTTCTCACATTGTAGGTGAGCATCTACATGCCTCATCTAAAGACTCTAAGGCATGTTGTAGATCGCATGAAGAATCTTAGTAATTTTGTGGTAAGCTTTTCCAATTTTTAAAAACTCATAAATCTTCGAATAAGCTTTTCTAATTTTTAAAAGATTATGTCAACTAGAAATATGCGGGTTGTACGAAAATCAAATAATATGTGTCACCCTCACATAATTCCTTTCGCAAGAAGAATCACAAAGGTGGACAAAATGTCATGCACTTCTGGAGAGCTAATGTAATTTAGCAGAACTGGATACGGCCCATATTTGTACTGTATTTTAACCTGTTGGTTTTAAATTGCTGTTTATTGAATTTCAGTTATATAATCTCAGAATAAATATTTGCTGACTGAATTTTTGTAATTATGCAGGTAATCAGAGCAAATCAGAATGGAGAGATGACACTGAAGATAGAAACAGATATGGCCAGTGTCTCCACACATTTCAAAGATCTTACAAATCCAGATTGGAGTAAGAGAAACTTGATCAATGTTAAAGTGACTCAACCTTTTACTGTGATACTAAATACCTCAAATTTATAACAACCAGTAGTTTACACCGTATTTAGACTTACGAACCTTACAAACCTCTCACCTCATAATAGATTTCTTCTCAAGCTTGGAATTTTTTAGAGAAATGAATGCATCATTGGATTACAGTGAATGTTAACGATTGCTGCAGGTATTTTACTTTTGGGTGTAGGGGTAGGTCATCTGGAAGGTTTAGTCACTCTAATATTGTCTGTTTGACAAGTGGTTATAATTCGCCATGGGATAATGTCACTCAAAAATGTTCTACAGTATATCTACCTCAATAAGTTAGAGCACAATCAATATCTATTATTGCCCAATATTGGGTCATTATTTAATATTTATGAATGAAATAAAAAAGTTTATACCACTCTAAGTCCGATTACAGTTGTATAACATGGGTCTATAACAACGATATACAGTGGAGAGTAGTATATCGTCATCGTATACAACTCCTCCGTATACACTCCAGCGTATACCACTGTAGAAGTGCATTCTGGGAACTATTGAACACGTGTGTTGAATAAAAAAAATCATGGAAATTTTCATGATTTCCTAGAATCAAGTGACGTCATAAATGGTTCGGCATGATTTGCTAGAATCAAGTGACGTCATAAATGGTTCGAGATCAACATCAGTATTATTGAGTTGGCTATGGGATATTTTTATGGTTTCTAATTGTTATGATTGTGTTCAAATCAACTGTAATTGAACTTAGAGTGGCATAATAAGATTATATAATGGTTCATTCTGTATATCGTGCATTTTATACTCTCGTGAGAATATAATATATTCACTCGTTCGCTACGCTCACTTGTGAATATATCATATACTCACTCGAGTATAAACACGATATACAGAAAGAACCATTATATAACCTCATAATATCAATTCTATATTTTGAAAGCATTCAAAAATTGTAATAAACCAATTTGCAAAAAAAGATGAAGCACAGGCTCTGGCAGGATGCTATAATGTTATAATAATTATGTTCTTTCTTCCAGGCAAAGACCAAGATCAGTCACAAAACAGGAACATACAGACGGACAGTAACCAGTTCATTCAAGCCAGAATTGACATTAGAAAATTTTCACAATTTTTGTCGGGTCAACAAGTGAATCCCCAGAAAGTGATTTGTAATATTGTAGATAATAGGATTATCCATTTCTTTGTTTTACACGAGGATGTTTCATTACAGTACTTTATGCCAGTTATTTCAACTTGACACAGCAAAATGGAAGTTTTAGTGAAGTTACCAGATGCGGTCAACACAGCTTTTCTTACTGAAAGTTTACACTGGTACTTGTTTCTCAAAAGTACATGTATTGCAATATTTGATTCATTGAATTTGATTGATATTCAACAAGATTTATTTCATGAATATGGCTGTTTGGAGAATTGTCTCATGTCAAGCTCCAATATGTAGCCAGCACACAATGAGAAACAAGATTTGTGATATTTATACTGAAATGATCCGGGCTTATTTCATTAAAGGGTGACAGTGCCGATTTCTGAACCAAAACTGAAAATAAATCTTAAACCTGCACCTTGCATGTTCAAACTTTGTCATGAATCTTTTGTGTAAGGAATTATTAGTTATAAATTTTGACAGGTCGGGTGCACACTGTAATTTGCACTTAACATGCTGCTTACTTTTTCAGGTCTTGATATTTTCAGGAAAGAAGCTTTGTGTCAAAGTCTGTTAATGGTGCCAATTGCAGGCTGTTATAAATAAGAGTTGTTTGAGACGAGCTCTTTGATAAACTTGAAAAAAGCTATTGTTTTGAACTGAAAAATTCAATGCAAAATTTGTGCACTAGACTGATATTAGGTAAATGTATGAAATGGTAAATGTATAAAAATACTTGAACTTGTTTATTTTAATATTTATTTTATATCTTGATATATTGTTAACACATTTAATAAATACATAAAGTCGTGAAAAAGATATACAGTATTTGTAATTCTGTAGAATAAGTGTTGATTTTACACAACCTTCCAATGACAAACCATTGGAAAGTAAATGATAACAAAGTCTTTAGATAGATAGTTTATTTATATTTATACTCAAATAAAATTGCCATATGTCATCTGCAAAAGATGTTTAGACAACAGTAGGCTATATACAACTGCTTGGACGGAATGTGACATCATATCACTTGTACAGTACAATGATAACAATTGATTTGCATGCATACATAGACCTGACAACTCATCTCTATACTTTATAATGGTTACTTGTTTACCGCACCAGAGTAGGGGTCTATTCGCAGCAGGCAATAGGTAGTATCCTGATGTTTTCAGTCATGAGCATATGGAAATGCATATTTTTTACATAATGCCCAATCAAATATTAATTCAATTATCAAAATAAAGAAGTCTCAAACTGATAAACCTCAAATAATACATTCTACCCAGAAATCCCATTTCTAGGTTCAAAAGTGAGAGAAAATGTTGCTAAACAGTGAATAGACAATAAACATGTTCATAGTGCTGAGTGAAATTTACTTAATGCTCAAACCCAAAGCACCATTTGTTTAGCTGTATGGATAATCAATCAATTTATTGTTGAATTGGAGAAATGAAGCCTTTTATCTAAAATACAACCTCAATTAATATTCAGTCCAATCAAACTGCTTATGCCCAAAACTCTTTGTCAAGCACTCAATAAAAGGCTTACACTTCAATCCAAATCAAGCTCATATAAAACAACACTCTTGAGAGGATTTAAATGCCCATTGTTCCTCAACCTTCACTGGATAACACTGTCCTGAATAGTGTTTAATTGTTGTGTTGTCTTATGACACAGTTTATTATGAATTCTCAAGAATTAGGATTATCAGAATGATTCTAGTCTGTTTTTTACAGCATTCCCTATGGTTTCTAGGCTGTCTGCATCAAGTTCTTTCACCAAAGATAATACAGCCTGAAGTATGTTTGCATTCTGAAAACAAAATGAGAAACAATTTAATAATTTGACAATCAATAATGTTATTCAACCTTGTCAAACTTTACTATTGTATCTATTACATAGTGAAATAGTGTGCAATTGCAATTTTTACAGATGAAATGAATAAATGATCACAGAATACAATGATCTTTGAAAGCAATGAAGTATTATGGCAGCTGAAATGATAATTCACGACTCACGAGACAAATCAAAAGTAAAATTGAATATAAACATCACTATACAAAAAATTCTGAAAACTTTGTGCTATTGTATGAAGTATTATGTTTGATATAAAGACAACATACCCTAGCTTTAGCACCCCCAGTGTGCCGTGTCTTCTGTGGGGTCACTTTCTCAGCTGGTAAGGCCTTCAGGCCGAGATTCTCCCTGATCTTACTGCAACATTAAAGGACATAAAGCATTTAGTTCTTTATATATTGAATACATTAATGCATAGTACAGTTTTTAAGCTTGAATATATGATATCAATCATGGTCATAGGCAGACATGAGGCATGTGGGGTGCCTCACCAAAATTCTACAGAAATAAATGTATATCTAATCAGACGTTTTTCAACTAAAACTGGAAGTAAAGTCCAAATGCAGGAGTATAAGCCTAAAGGATAGGTATCGATATGGTGAACTGATATATATATATATTTATCCCATACTTGGACGTGTTACAGGTACATAAAGCCAGTTTATTAAAACTTATATTTTCATCAGCGGGCAGATATAGCTTTATGTCCCGCTCCGAGCGGGCAGATATGCTACGTCATAATCGCCGCTCGCATATTTGTTCATAATTTGTAACGTTCGCGTAATGACTGTAAACGACAATGGAGAAAACACAGACAAGCGGGATCTGTTTGATGGTTTAAAAAAGGGAAGGAGCATCCACTTAATCATTCAAAAAATCAATAAAATAAATGTGGGAATATTTGAGAGAACCGGAAAATCCGCCCACGGCCAAGAAAACAAAACTGCACATGAATATTCTAAAATATTTCCACGATTGAACAATGTGAACCAGATGACCAAGATTGGTATGGGATAAACATATTATCCTATAGTCGGTTCAGGATATTGGGATTATCCCTCGGCCAATATAATATATTTTCCCTCGGGACCTGTGGCCCTCGGGCAAATATATTATATTTGCCTCGGGATGATCCCAATATCCTGAACCTCATATAGGATAATCTCTATATATATGTTATTATATAGAACAAAAGAAGTGTCTGATGTGTTTTCTAAAACAATATAGAGAAAAGTATATAAATATATGTTACCATCCAAAAGATGACCATTAAATTGACAATGTGTAAAATTTTCAGAATGTTTTGATGACTGGTTAAAGAAAAACAGGTGTTAAAAAAGTTCACCATATCGATAGCACTCCTTTGCCTCACCTATTTTTATTTGCCTTGCCAAATTTTTGACCCTGGCTACAACCTGATGACTTTGTAACAGGCATTTTGTACTTACTTAGTTTCCTCTAATGACAAAGTACTAGTGTCATCTTCAAGTTTTATAAATGATTTTTCAGTTTTCTTTGGTGTTTTGGGTCTAGAAGGGGCAGAACTGGAACTTGAGCATCCTTTGGGTGGTGTCAGCTCTTGGCCTTGTTCAATAGCATCATTTATTTCTTCTTGTTGGACCACTGAAAATATGATATCAACATAGTCTGAGACAAATACAAGGCATAACATGTAAAATGTCACAACCTGCCATTTGTTACAGACACCAAACATCAACCGCAGAACATCATCCACAAAAAAAGCTGGAGACTATAATAATCTGCAGCACTTCTGGGGGTGACATAAGACATGTTAAACAACTGTTTATCATGAAAATTCTGATGCTGCTTGAAAGTTCAGGCCCGTTTGGCACCAAAATGAAACAAACTGATGCCAAAATGGTATTCAAATGCCTGCAGATTACAAATTTTCTTAAATGAAAATCAGCAAGATTTCAAAAAGGATTTGAAAAATACTAGATCAACCGCAAGTAACACATTTAATTTAATGGATAAATTAAAAATCAACACGACGATGTTTCTATGTACTTACACACATTATCAAATTTCTGTAAGTTAGGTAGTGTTTTCAAGACTGTCATTCTGTACCTATCCCCCACTGCACATGGATTATCAGCCAACCATAAAATTCGCAATTTTGGCAGATTTTTCAGATAACATATCTCTGCTAAGTTTTTAATGTCATTTCTTCTTATGTAAAGCTCCTGAAGATTCTTGCAGGATGCTAGGTCCGCTAGTGAGGAAATGTGGTTCACACTGAAAGATTTAACAAGAATTAAAAGATGCAGTGATGTTTCATTATAATTACTTATATAATATCTTACGTACCTTAGATATTATATATTGAGACCGACTTATCATATGGGTATAGTATTGCTGATATATCGACCCCTGTCAAGTGACACGAATACATAAGCATCAGCAAACTGGGCACATGCCTTGAGCCAAGCAGCCAATTATGTAAGAACTTAAATTTTGCTCCTCTGAAGAAAGTATGTGTATCTCGAATGCCATATTGCAAATGATTTGAATTCAATAAATGTATCATTAGTGAGTGATGTGTCTAATTGTCTGTACTTATCACATGAACATGTACACTATAACATTACATACCTGAGACTAACAACTTCAACATTGGGTGTTTCTTTCAGGATACTAATATCTGTCAGTTCTGAACCCCTACAAAAAATATTTCAACGTAAATGTACAGTATACATATAAAATGTTCAATTTTTCTCCATAATATCCATATACATTATCAAGCAGACATATTGACCAAGAACCCCTGCACCATTTAGCTTCAATCAGAGTCAGGAGAACTTTCTGGTCACAAATACAGTGTTTTTATAAAAAAACAGTATGTTTTCTTTCAAGTGGCCGTGATATTAATCAAATCGAACAATTCAAAAAATTATGAATAGGGACCCATATGAAAACATTTTTTCCAAAATGTTGAACGTTTTTACTCAAAAGAAGATTTTCTGTTTATGATTTCTATTGCATGACATTGAATACAGGTTTACATTATAAGCGTATGTCATCTTTGAACTCTGGGGTTAATCCCCCTCTTGTCCTTTTTGGATATTGCAGAATAGCATGGACCCATTTACCCTACCAGAAATGTTAAGTACCAAGCTTTCATGTCAACAAGTAACCCAGCCACCAATATTTTTACACAAGCCAGAACTTTAACAGCTGCCCATATGTTTGACATTCCCAACTTGCATTGATTTTCTTATATAAGATTTTCTAAGCATATCAAATCTAGATAGCTTAAATTAGAACTAAGACAAAACAAGACCTTTGGCACTGAAAAATAAACAATTTATGATGTTTAGGCAAGTTATTGGTTAGATAGACACTTAAGGAAACCTCAAATGATGTTTAGCCAAGTTATTGGCTAGAGATTTGAAGAAACCTATGGGTTGTCAAAGGACCGATCAGAAACTGGTAAACAGACATGAGGTCACCCCAATCATCCAAATCCCGATTGGTCTAAATCCCAAGTGTCTGAATCCCAATTGTCAGAATTCCAATGGTCGGTCCTATTCCCAATTATCTGAATTCTATTGGTCTGAATCCCAATGGTCTGAATCTCAACCGTCCCAATTCCATTGGACCAAATCCCAATGGTCCGTATCCCATAGGTCATAATCCCGCCTAGTAACACTTAATTTTGATATCAACATAAAGATGCAAGAAATGTGTGAACGACGTGGAATAAAACATAAGGTTGATTTGTGATTATTGAATAAAAGTGATTCCATGTTTAACCATGGGCTTTCAATTAGAAGGGTATGCAACTCTGTGTAATAACATGAGACCTTCAAAATGAGCAATGCCATGCTTCCCTTTTAAGGTAATATTTCAAAAAGTATTAGATAAAATGTATATGTTTTAGTATTATTTTGAGTAAAAATCAATTTTCAATATGATTGAAGCATAACATATATTCAATATCATGTTAAAGTAAACAAAAAAGACCAATAAGAATAAGAGGTATCAAGATGTTCTCTTGGAGTATTGCATTGTGGGTAATTATTCAAGAACACATTCCAATAAAAACGTAATTTGTGGGAGAATGTTCACTTTCTGTATTGTCATAATTATGATGAATTGGCTTTGTATAAAAAACCTCCTACCCACGTACCCTCGTACCCACGTACGTGGGTCCTGACCCAGTCTTTAAAGAGTTAAATTTTTAAATGTTTAAAACATTATTCAATCTCAGTTTATCCTGAATTATAGATGAATTTATGCATCCATATGCCTTTATTTATAGGTCTGACATCTCTCTAGTAAAATAAAATAAAGCCGGAATTGCATAAATGTTTGAATTATTTTTGAGCTATTTGATTTATGTTTTTGATATGTCGAAATGTTTTTTGTTGATCGGGCAGTCTTACCTGTATAACACATCAGTGCTGATTAGCAATCTCCTAGCCTTCGTTCAGTGCAATCCGTGCCTCATGTTACCTCATGCAGATTGTAAATGTCCCGGGAAGTTTACCCTTGTCCAAAAGTTGACATCTTTTTAAAAATATATTTCTTAGAGTTTCCAACCAATTAAATTCACCACATTTTATTAGATGTTTATTTCAAATGTTATTAGAATTCATTCTTACGAATATTATACGTTATTAACGTATGTTAGTCAAAGATTTGGTGTCGTTGTTGTCCATTGTATTCACGTTTTACGCGCAAAAAGCTAGAAACTACAAAGCTGAACTTTTATCATTCAAACCAGTTTTACATCAAATCATTGTCAAAATAAAACTCTACTCTTCATATTACCTAATTATGGATCAAACGGCCATGAATAATGTCGAAGTTTACAAAACCAAACTTACACTCCCCTGCATAAGCTTGGCAACTCTAACTTTTAATTCCATCTAAATGATTCACTGAACTAGTGCGCACAATTATCCTTAAATTGTGCCAAAAAGCGATTAAAAACGAATATAGCGAATCCTTCTACTTTTCAAATATTTCGTTATTCAATTGCGCCACGGTTAAACAGAAATGCAGCCTTTATTATTCCTTGAGATCGTGTGAATTGATCACTCTATCACTTTGTATCTCCAATTCTGATGTTAAATTAAATAAAAGACATAAGACAAATTACACGTATAGTTCAAATCTGTCGTGCAAACAATGAATACTTGTAATATCGTTTGAAAGAATAAAAAGTATATGTGATAAAAATCGAAACTACAGGGTGTTAAAAAACAGGACCGATGAAAAGTTGAATAACTTCGTCAATCCAGAATCATTCAGGTCATTCAATGTGAATTTTGTTGTGAAAGTTTGACCATATTCTGCTCAGGAGTCAAAAACTACAGCACTTTACAACACATGCCCCATGTGGCCAATTTGCGCCAAGCAATAGATTGGTTGTACACTGTAAGACTGCCCGATCAACAAAAAATCGCTTCGATATATCAAAAACAACACTCAAATAGCTCAAATGAACATTATGCAATGCCGGCTTTATTTTATGACGAGACAGATGTCCGATCTAGAAATAAAGGCATATGGGTACATAAATTCATCCATAATTAAGCATACATTGAGATAGAATAATGTTTAAAAAATGTTAAAGATTTAACTCTTTAAAGACTGGGTCAGGACCCACGTACGTGGGTACGAGGGTACGTGGGTAGGAGGTTTTTTATACAAAGCCTGATGAATTTCATTTCTTATTAAATTATCAACATGTATGTAGAAACTCATGTTTTTATTTTTGAGTTATTTCTTTAAATCATGAATAAAAAGTGCAAAATAAGATTTTCTTGGAATGTGTACATTCTCCAATATTGAAAACCAAGGCAATGCTCATGTATGAAATATGGGAAGTTGCCTACCCTTCTAGTTGAAAGCCCATGGTTTAACCAGCCATGTTTATTGGAAATACTACGTTTAGCATTTTACACTTTGTGAAATATGAGTATGAAACTGAAACACCCAGTGACTTAAGGTCTCATGGAAGTTAACAGGAAATGACAAAACAAAAAATGACAAAGCCATGCTGGATTTTGAAAATTTTTTGAACCAAGATAACAGAGTTCTGTTTGGACCTCCAGTCAGTTTAACTAGTTCCAATTATCATCTACATGACCAGGAACACAATTGAAAGGGTCAGAATGACCATAAACATGATAAAATAACCTTTTTAGCCCTCTGAAAATGTGACTGAAAAATAGCTAAAAGTAGGTGCTCAGGAAAGGTCAATGAACAGAATCTTTTGATTTTTTCAGAATATGTGTCCAATATATTGCTCTAAATGACACAATCTTTGAAATTTTAAAAAATCGTCTGAAACAATAATGGCTGTAGTAAAAAGGAAAATAGATCGATTTTCAATTCAGTTTTTTTCAATTTTTTCTTTTTCTAAGAATGATATCAAATTTTTTCGAATTGTATCATTTAGAGCAATATATTGGGCACATTTTCTGAAAAAGTCAAAAGATTCTGTTCAGTGACCTTTCCTGAGCACCTACTCTTAGCTATTTTTAGTCACATTTTCAGAGGGCTGAAAAGGTTATTCTATCATGTTTATGGTCATTCTGACCATTTCAACTGTGTTCCTGGTCATGTAAATGATATGTGGAACTAGTTAAACTGACTGGAGGTCCAAACAGAACTCTGTTATCTTGGTTCAAAAAATTTTCAAAATCCAGCATGGCTTTGTCATTTTTTGTTTTGTCACTTCCTGTTAACTTCCATGAGACCTTAATTTAATCCTTGTTTGAAAGAAATGACCATTGAACTTGAAGCAAAACATTATATAAAACCCACTCATTAGATTGTGGAGATTATTTTTGGACATCTTGATAAAAGCTTCGCATTTTAATTATGTCACCATCAGATCATTAGGTTTTGGACGAATTGGATTCAGACGAACAGGATTTGGACCATTGGGATTTTGATAATTCGGTTTCGGACCAATTGGATTTGGACCTATGGGATTTCCGACGATTGGGACTCAAAAGATTGGGATTTGGGCAATTGGGATTTGGGCCAATGGGATTCAGATGATTAAGATTGGGACCAATGGGCAGCCCCCTTAGACATATGGTTTCCATCCAAAGTTGACAAGATTTTAGAGCCATCATTTTCATTTTCATATATAAAAGCAGTAATATATCATCAGTTTAGATCAGAGAAATACTCACCAGCAGTTAAGTTTTATGACACTTTCTAGATCGGCAGCTCTTGATCTTGCAAGAACCAGTCCTTCATTTAGTTTTACCATGATGAGGAAGAAAAATCAATTTTTGAAAAGTTCAAACCGGAAGTATAAACAAATATAAGGACTGAATATTTATGAAAGTCCTATTTCATTTCAACAGAATAATTAATTATTTGCATTTTCACAAATATAATAAATTCTAGATAAGCGATTAAAGGGTAAATAAAGGTATAAAGCTCTTGCAAAATGTCTTTCTGGACGCTTTATGATATGTTTTAAAGAACATTTTTGAGACACCAGCCTTACGCATGCGCACTGAACGACCGCCAAATTTAAGCGGTTTTTGATTTTCTGTCAATATTTTGATGGAATAGACAATATTCTTGTTGTGATTAGGCTATTTTAAATAAGCACTATGTATATCAAATCCATAATAATCGATGGATTTAAATCCTATGCCCAAAGGACTGAGGTAAATGGTTTTGATCCCATGTTCAATGCCATCACAGGTTTGAATGGAAGTGGAAAATCAAATATTTTGGACTCCATTTGTTTTCTTCTTGGGATCTCAAATCTCAGCCAGGTAAGTGTTGTTGATTCGAGACCCTATCTGTTGCAAGACTTACGCCTGGCGTAACCGTCACCATGTTATTCAGCGTCTTTAAGTAGCGCAAGGATCCTGCCATGACTGTGATAGTGTTATCGTGAAAGCCTGGTATAACCGCGACAATGTTGTATTATATTGCAATGCCTGCCATTGGTGATGGTTACACCAGCCGTAAGTCTTGCAATAGATAGCATGTGGTTGATTCTCCGATGTTGCTTAGCTACCTGATTGGAGATCTCGATTTTTGGTCAGCTTTGCTAAATATAATTATCGGCTCAGGAATGTCTAAAAAAGATTGAGTCGAATATACCACGTAGAACCTCTTTACTTGATGTATTCAACTTAATCTTTTTTATACATGTTATACATACATACATATGCCTATAATTATTCAATTCATCACCTAATTCTAGTGCGAAGGGGTAGGCTATTTTGTCTCAATTTAATTTGGGCAACTTTGACATATGGGGTAACTTTGACACCTTGTTTATTTGCTCTAAATTTCTGATCTGTAGGTTTAGACCATGTTTTCTTTTTTTGCATGAATCGAGATCTTATAAGGTTTTTATTTTTTCGAAATCAAACAGCAGAATAAGGAAATTCTTATTTTTTCTATTATACAAGTAGCCTAAGTGTCGAAGTTACCCCTTTTCTCATGTCAACATTACCCCAAATGTCGACGTTGCAAACCTTTGCCCTACCTAAATTATATCAATCAATCAAATACTGAATTTAACATCAAAATTATTAAATATTTTTATATAGAAATTAAATCATTATTATATTTTTAAATCTCCACGTACATGTCAAATCATGGAGCTAAATGCAATGTTGTAAAATGGCATGATACAGACTCCAAATTATGATGTCATATAACATTCTTGGTAATGAATTCTTGCAATATGATACCATCATCTGTGACATTACTCATAAATTGTCACCACCATAAACAAGTGTGTGGTTTTGTTCATTGCCTTAATTATCCACAGTATTTTGATGTGTATCATGATACAATTAAGATCTCAACAATGATAGGGTCACTGCATTTTCTTGTTTTTGATTATTTAAAACTCATCTTCATAAATTTATTACCTTTTGCACTGTGCAGTGTGTAAATGGTTGACCATGTTTGAAAAAGGACAATGATGTTTTATGTTTCAAACTGATGATTGTTTCTTCTCACTTCTACACTCTGAATATTTCTTCTATTTAGGTAAGAGCAAGCAATCTTCAAGAACTCGTCTACAAGAGTGGGCAAGCTGGCGTCACCAAAGCAACTGTCAGCATTACCTTTGATAACATGGATAAGAAGCAGAGTCCTCTTGGATATGAACAATATGAAGAAATCACAGTCACGAGACAGGTACTGCGCTTATAATATATTCTTTAACAAGTGTACCTTTATAAACTTGTGTCTCACTCTTTATAAAACAATGCCGATTATTGATGTTAGTCTAACATATTGTTATAGTCTCTGTTTTTGTGGATGGTGTTCGTCATCTAGCATTTGGAGTTGAGGGTCTGTAACAAATGGCAGGTAGTGACATTTTGCATGTTAATGACTTGTATAAAGTTTCAAATGTTGAAGTTTCATGTGTTGTTTGAGTACATATTTAATGATAATTGATATGTGGGGTTTGATGAATCTTTATCATTTGTTTTTCTTCTCCAGGTTGTAATAGGAGGAAGGAACAAATATCTGATCAATGGAAGTAACGCAAACAACAATCGTGTCCAGGATCTTTTCCGGTCTGTCCAACTGAACATCAACAACCCTCACTTTCTCATCATGCAGGGACGCATCACTAAAGTACTCAATATGAAGCCTCCAGAGGTAATTACATGTACACTGAAATATACCAGTGTTTTCTCCAGTAATCTCCCAAATGATAGAATAAGACGGGAGACAAAATTGCTTGTAAAGTGTACAGTTGACATATTTATGGAAAAATGCAAAAATCTTCCAAATTAATAAATAAATGTAAATGGATTGAACACATAAATGTGAAATTCTTTAGTTTTCCTGGTATAAAGTATTCACAGTAGGAATTTTAAGAGAATAGATATTTTGACAAGAACAATTGCTTAAATAAAAAAAAAAAAACTTAAAAATAATAGTAATATGATATAAATACAGTAATATGTTTGGACAAAAACATGCACTTCATACATACCATGCATTTTCCTTCTCCTTGGCCACCGTTCAGTTCATATTTTTCTATATTCAATTATTTTAATAAAAGTTATATCTACTGGTATAACCTGGTCCTTTCTTTGTGTATATCCTATTTCTATTAATGTGTTGCATATTTCCCTTCAGATTTTGTCCATGATAGAGGAGGCCGCTGGAACTCGACTATATGAAAGCAAAAAGGAAGCTGCCCAAAAAACTATAGAGAAGAAAGATACAAAACTGAGAGAAATTGATACTGTTAGTACAAATTATCATTGTAAAAGTATATTTTGTTTCAAGATTTATAAAATCATGAATTTCATAAAACCATAATTTTTCATCCTTTGTATATTATAAGCCATAGATTATTATGAAGTTTACTGAATAAAGAACATGCATGACATGAATTACTTTTCATGTTTCAGATCTTGAAAGAAGAGATTTCCCCCACATTGACAAAACTGCAGGCTGAGAGGTCGTCATATCTAGAATACCAGAAAGTAATCAGGGAGTTAGAGCATCTTAATAAACTCTACATTGCATACCAGTTTGTATGTGCTGAGGTAAGTGGTATGGAAAGTTCATTTTTCTGTTCAATTGTTTTGTCAATCTGTTAGTAACTGTTTCAGAGAAAACACATTCAGTGAGATATTCTATAATCAAAGTTATAGGTGCCCGTTACCTCATAAATATCAACCCTGCTTCACAAGTCAAGACATAGCTATATGACAAAATATGCTTGAAATGTCAGTTAAGGTATTTGTCCCTCCTCCTCCTTGCTGCAAATAGTCGAAAAATGTCTCCATAGTCTGGGTGTCTGTCACTCTGTCTTGTTATGAAAATCATTTAAAGGATTCTCATATGGCCAATACTATTAATTAGCTGTTCAGCATGGAGGTGTTGATAATCATCTCCCATTAGTGAGCATGTAATTCCCTACATTTCATTTCTAAATTGGTATTCTAACAGGAGACCTGCAAGAGGTCTGCAGATGATCTGAAGAAGATGCAGGAGACTGTTGACAAACTGAATGGCACCATGCAGCAAGTAAAGGACAAACTCAACCAACTTGATAAAGATATAGCTGAGCTAGAGAAGAAAAGAGATCAGGTAAGCTCGAATGAAAATAATCTCTTATTCAATTTAAGAATTTAAGTCCAGGACTCAATGCATTGCGGATGATTTAATCCACTAATGTGTTGTTTCCAGACCTTTGCATGAGTGTGGTAGCACAAAGTCAAGGAAACAATGCACGGGTGGATTAAATCATTCATAATTCATTCAACTATGTACTTAAATTCTTTGCACACACTGCAACAGATTTTATACAGTAGCACTTAACAGAGGGATTTTTTGCAAGGAAACTTCTTCAAACTTCTTAACTCGATCAACATTGATTCAAAACTAGCCATTTGACCTGCATAAACACCTGGTTTGTTATTCCCTATGATACTATTTATAGATTTTCACTCAACTGAAACCGATGTAATCAGTTTCACTAGAAGTAATAAATATCCCGGTGCATCTGAGTTCAGGCACCCGATTTTTCAGATGACCTAAGCCACTGTAAAGTTCTCATATTGCAGTTCATTTGAATAATATAATTTGTAATTTTTATTTTCAGGAGGCTGGGGGTGTTATGGAACAGATAGAAGCAGATCTAAATGAGAAGAAAAAAGCTCACACAAAATCTCAGAGTGCTGTGGACCTTAAAAAAGAGAACCTTAAAACTGAGCAGAAGAAACATAAATCTTTGACTAAACAGTGTCAAGATGTAAGTGCATAAGAATATTTGTCTAGGTTGTGGCCTTATTTAAAATGTCACCATCTAATTAAAAGAGAAACAGTAATTGGTCATATAGAGAAAATTTTGCAAAAAAGAAGTGTTTGAAATGAATTCATATCTTAGAAATCTTATAACAAGCTCTCCCAAACATTTTAGGATTTAAATATCAAAAAGGTGTTGATTTATTTTTTCACCATAGTAAATAGCTACAGAGAGCTAATCCTCGGATACTCCCTCTTAAAAATCTACTTGATCATGGAAAACGTTTGTAATGTATTCCTTCAGGACAAAGCTGCCATGAAGACAAAAGAGAAAGAAGTTGATAAAATAGTGAGTGGCTATGAGAAGCTTCAAGAGACTAGTGAGGCAGATAAGAAGGCACATGAGGCTGCACAGAAACATTTCCATGCTGTCAGTGCTGGTCTCTCTAGTAATGCAGATGGAGAGGATGCCTCACTTAATGACCAGCTCCTAGGTGAGTTCTCTTTTAGGTGAAAGTCATTTATCGAAGTATTAAGTCTTCCCCCTCATCCATCTTTTGGCTAATGTTTATCGATATTAAACTAACATAAGAATTCTTGTTATCTCCCAAAGAAAATTACTTTCATTTAGAAATGTCCACCAATTTCAGGCAATTTGGAAAAACATATACAGTGTACATCATATATTATTTATTATGCTTTATGTAGCATTCCTTTTCAAAGATTAACTTGAAGGCTTTGTATGCTAGTGCTCATTCTTTTATATTATTTTTACATATTTAGCTGCCAGGAATGAGATCAGCAACTGCTCCACTGAGACCAAACAGGCCACAATGAGGTTGAAACATCATCAACAGGAGATCAAGAAGAAACAAGCAGATTTAAAGAAAACTGATCAGGCTTACAAGAAAGATAAAGCAACATTAGATGCTGTCAAAAAGAATTCACAGAAACTGGAGGTACAAATAAATCGACAGTGTTTTTGTATACTGTAAAACGGGTATTGTTAGCGAGGGGTAATTGTTAGCGATTGTTAGCGATCGCTATAGTTTCGCTAAAAATTCAATTCGCTAAAATAAACCGGGGTTAAAATAAACCGGGCGGTAAAATTTGCAAATTCCCGGGAAACTACATGAATACTAGTATTTAAGGAGCTTTTCGTTCAGTGCTCGACTTCCGGTTTGTAATTTGAAAAAGGTAAATATTTTTAAATCGTATATGTTTCTTTCAATATCTGAAGGATAAATAGCCATCCATCAGTGAAATACAGTAGTTTGGACCAATACCATGTGCGTTAGAAGTCTTACATTTTGATAATTCCTCTGTCATGTCCGTTATTCATTCTTCTGCCATAAATGATAAAATTTCTAATGCATTTCGCTAATTTGATTTTTAAAGATTAATCATCATTTAGCTAAGATTTCCCGCGCTAAAACCCCCTAAAATTGAAAAATCGCTAAAATTTCCCGGTGTCAAAATTACCCGTTTTACAGTATTGGGTTGGTGCCTAAAAAATTTATTGGAGAAACAGTGAAGATCTCTACTGTGTTTGTCTTGTACCAATCCTATCTTTTCTTCAAAAAAGAACAAGGGGTAACATTTAAGCACAAAAGTCAACTTTCATCATCTCAATTTTATCAATTGATGAACCATCAATTTGTCATTTTTCATTTAGGCAGAGATGAGTAAGCTTGGATACGAAGATGGGAAAGAGGAAAATTTGACATCAACAAGACGAGGTCTACTTCATGATGTACAGGAGCTTCAAGAGAAAATTGATGGCATTGAAGCAAGGTAGAACATTACACTAATGTGGTCAAATCTGTCTTAGTTGATCACCTTTGAGTGGCCCTATTTGTGGAAAGATTATTTCGATAGGATAATTATATTTTTTGAGTTTAAATGTAAATCCAGCTGAGATTATTTAAAAGTTTCCTTAATTAATTTTATCAACCATTTTCATATTGATATAACACGGAATATGTATTTGCATGTTTTTGGGGTAGATGTCAGCATATCCCATTTGCACTTACTATTTTCAGGTTTCCCCAGCTTCAGTTTGAATACAGAGATCCAGAGAAGAACTTTGATCGCAGTAAGGTGTATGGACTGGTGGCTAACCTCATCAAAGTGAAGGACCCTAAGTACGCCACTGCCCTGGAGGTAGCAGCCGGAGGCAAGGTAAGGCATAGGTGTGAACTTGTATTTTTGGTATGCAAGTAAAATCCAATCACCCTCTGCTGTTATGATAAAGAGCAATTTTAGAATGTACAGCAAAATTGAATTATGAAACCTATTTTATTATTGATTTTTAGCTCTACAATGTTGTGGTTGATTCTGAAGTGACTGGTAAGAAACTGTTACAAAATGGTGGACTGAAGAGACGATATACATTCATACCACTCAACAAGATTTCATCCAGACCAATACCAGACAATGTAGCCAGAAAGGCAGAATCCTTGGTATGTATCATTTAAGCACATTACATGATTGTCTTCAGAAAATAAAGCAAAATCTTATTTATTCAGGACATCAGTACGCTTACATTTCAATTTTTCTTCTAAAATATCTAATACAATCGTATGTGTAAATGAAATAGTATCACAATTTGTCATGTTGCAAATTGGTTCAAGTGTTAGAAGCCTCTGGGTCGGCACTTACATTGCACCCTGCTTTAATGTTAAATAATCTCCAGGTTGGCAAAAATGATGTACACACAGCCCTGAGCTTGGTGGAGTATAAACCTGAGCTAAGATCTGCCATGGAGTATGTCTTTGGGAATGCCCTGATCTGCAAAGATATGAACTCTGCCAAGAAGGTTGCATATGACAAGGATGTCATGAAGAAATGTGTCACTCTTGAAGGAGACTCATTTGATCCTGCTGGAACTCTTACTGGAGGTAAGTTCTTTTGTCTCCTTTGATCACTACGGGCAAATTATTGATATGACGCGCCATCCGCTAGGTGCGCTGATCACGATCGCACTGGACGAAATGTTGCATCTCCAGGTGCAGAATTATTATGTTACCGTCAATGGAGAAAGATTGAGACCTTTTATTTGGAGAACGTGCACAGCTGTACTTATCTGGCTCTTATACGTCCGTGCGTGTGTAAAAGTCGTATGTTTATAATGTACTTCCCAGTTTGCTACATTTTGCTACATTTGGTCAAGTCATTAAAACGAACGATTTGATAGTCCAAGGACGTCTATGGATAGTCATACTTTCACCCTTGGTTCATTTTTTTCATTTATAAATAAAATTAATTTAAATTCACATATTCAAAAACTAGAAACTCTAAATCGCAATCGTATCGTTTTAGATTTTTAAAATAATGCTTTACTTTTGAAATACGACTGTGTAAACACAAACGTTGGTCAATGTTTACGCGTGAGCTTCGTCTGATTTCACTTGAGAAAAGCGTTGCCAATGCGTAATGTTGATGCACCCACTACTCAGTACATTTAGATCATAGAATTATAAAATAAAGACCCTCTAATCTACATATTAATATGATCATGAATCTGAAATCTATTTAAAAATCCATTCACATTAAGTTATTGAATTGTCCGTCTAAAGTTTACGCTATACATTGAACGGTTCAATCATCAAAAGTTTATTTCTGACTGCCAGCGCAGTTCATTCCTCGATATTTAGACATAAGAAAACATAACTTACACTCATAGTATGGATGTGAATTTAATTACTTTAATACTTACATTCATAATGATTACTGTCGTGAAATTATTTTCGGAATCCGTCCAAGAACAGTGGTGTAAAACGGCTTCTCCTGCGACCAACCTAAACATGTCTGTTTGACGCAACAATTTTGCACTCACGATGTTTTCAAGGTTATTTACAGAAAGATGACGAAAACATTTGACACCATAGCAACTTATAATTTAGATAAACATGCAGTAGAGACCCCCTAGTACCACCATTGAAAAAATCAGAAAAATCTGTTAATTTTAAGCAATTCTATTCTGCTCACCAAGAAAGCGGGTTTTACAAGAAGTATAGACCGGGAGCGCGTGAACACCTAGCGGTAGGTTTTAGAGTGAAAAGCATAAGACGAAATTGGCGCGTCATATCAATAATTTGCCCGTAGTGGATTTTTGGCAATGTTGGGAGATTGGGTGAGGTGAGCTTCAGCCCTCCTAGAGTTCGACTCACATGATCACCAGTTTTCATAATGTGGGGACTCGATGCGCGAGTGGAGAAATAAGTTCGAGAGAAAAGAACTGGTCATTCAGGACTTAAAAACTGATATTCGCATTGTGGGTGGAGGAATGAGGTCAGCGAGGTTGGGACTGACAACCATGTGAGTTGAAGTCTAGGAGGCCTGAATTTGAAGTAATGTACTAATAATGTTCTTTATGCTGTATACTCTTCATGAAATGACAGATGAAACTTTAAGTTCTGCATTAACCATTAACGCACTTGACATGGTATATTTTAGGTGCACGTCCCAAGACTGGATCCATCCTGGCCAAATTGGGAGATGTAAAAGAAGCTAGAGAATCTCTGAATGAGAAGAAACAAGCTTTCCAGAAGGTTGAAAAAGAACTTGATGGACTCAAGAAGGTTGCCGAAAGGTAGGCCTTTTTCAAGAAATAGTGCCTGACATCCTGACATGGCGTAAAATAAGTTATAAACATGAACATAAATGAATCGTCAAAATTTTATTACTTTTACTCAATCTTTTCAATGGCATTCAGATAATAATCTGTTTATTATAAGTATTAATATGGAGTATTTAATGATTTGAAAATCTCAACTTTTGTTAAAATAGTAGGACGTTCAAACATATCTTTAAAATTGATGTTTTTTAAAAGATTTCTAAAATAAAGATTAACAATTTAAGCAAATAAAACAATATTTTGTGGCATTTCAGGTTCCGTGAAGTGAAACAGCAGTTTGACTTGAAGGCCCATGAGGTTGAATTGTTAGAAGAGAGATTGAGACAAGGAACTCATCACCAACAGATGGAGGAAGTGAATGAGATGCAGAAAACCATTGGTGAGACTTTCCTACCTGACATCATTTTAGACATTTGAGTAATTTTTCTTGTGGACTAACATTTTTCAATAATATTGACATTCATTATACAATGAGTATATTTGACTTCAAACTCGAAAGAATGAGTTGATTTGACAAGTCTAGTTGTCTTTGATGTCTTTGACGTTGACTGCCTTGGATTTGTCAGTCCTCTATATAAATTGTCTCCGTCTTATGTAACCCTAATTTCACCATTCCCTTGTCAAAAGTGTTTACTGTTTTTACTTAGGTTATTCAGCTGTTTCATTGGGTATTAATGTCGGGGAAAGATGATGTAATTTGAGTGTATTTGTTAGATGAGGATCAGAAGACGGTTGCTGAAGCGGAAGGTCGTCAGAAGAGAGCCAATGATAAGGCTAAAGAGCTGGAGGAGAAGGTCAACAATGCCAAGGCAGTCAGGGAGAGGGAGTTGAAGACTGCAGAAGATGCTGTCACTAAAGCTAAGAAAAAGATGCAAGAATCCAACAAGAAAAGTAAAGAAAAACAACAGGTTTGTGTAGACCTAAATTGCTTGGAATATAAGAAGTTAATAAAATAAAAGAGTTTTGCTTTTATGGTTATTGATTTTTATATAAAAATTGCTATTATAAGCAAGTATATATAATGCAAGATAACAATTTTTTGGCAAACAATAGCATCCTTAATAACAATTTATTCAAACTTCGCCGAAATATATATATACGAGGGGTGATCCAAAAGTCTTGGACGCCCCGCTCTAACTTTGCTATTTCTTAATATAATTACATGAAACTTTTAGATAATAAAGATCAACATCTTAACAACTTTGTGTATGAGTTTCAACAGAAACTAATATATTTTAGCTACTTTTCTAAATATTTTTTGCTACCGGGTCCCTGCCACCCGGAACGGTATTTAAATATAGCAAATCACGTCACAACTGTTATAATATGGCAAATAATTTAGGTGCAGGTGCACAACCTAAAACCAGTCATGATATCAGAGAATTTCCTATTTTCAGTCTGAGTGTCATCTGCCATTATCATCTTCACATATTAAGACTTTTCAACATATTCTTCACGAATTTGAACACATTTTTCATACCGCTTTACCAATGAATGAAAGACATTTATGAAACGGCCATTGCCTATGTGATACAACTGCTGCTGGAGTGCCACTCTAAACCTCATCTAATGAGTAAAAAACATTTTCTTCCAACCCTCCTTTCAACTTGAGGAAAAGGAAGAAAATCACACGGAGCCATATCTTGACTGTATCGTGCATATGGTAGCTGCTCAATGTCAATAATAGTGAAATATATTGTAGTATTCTTTGTTCCACTTTGATTTCTTTCATGTCCTGCATTTCAGCAGCCATCTTGGAGCAAAAATGTCAACAGAATGAGTGTTGATTGTCTGATGTCATTTTCTTAGAACTTGACATATACGGCCATTGCCATGTGTGACATCATGATTAAGACACAATTAAATGGTTCCCTAGTAACAAAGGAAGTAGACTAACATGGTTTAACATTCAAAATTTAAGGAAAGATAGTGGTCAAGACTTGCAAAACCAGTCAAATAGTGGCAACATTTAAGGCTGAAAGTTGCCATGTGCGAATACCGTTCCGGGTGGCAGGGTGGCACTATATTAATAACTATCGAGAAAACTACATAAAATATATCATTTCACCATGAAATGAGGACACAAAGTAGTTAGATCATTCGTCTTTATTATTGGAAAGTTTAAAGTAATTTTATCCAAAACCAACAAAATGAGAGCAGGGCGTCCAAGACTTTTGGATCACCCCTCGTATCATGCTAAAATGTCCAAAAACCAATGATAGAATGCATTTGATTACTTTTAAAAAAATTATAAACTTCATAATGCTTCTGAACCCTTATCCCTGTAGTATAGGAGTTGTAATAATTGCAATCTGACTCAGCAAAACTGTAATGTTTGTTCCCCTACAGGAGGCTGACAGTATACGTCTGGAGGTGGAGGAAATGAAGAAAGAGGTGGCTGGTTATGAGGAACAGTTGCTTGCAGTGGAAGAAGCTATCAAAGGTCTTGAAGAGCAGCTGGTCCAAGTGAAGGAGGCTGCTGCTGAGTCACAGGTAAAGTTTATATAGGATAGTGACTGAATAAAAAGAATGCAGCACCCACTTTATAGCTTGGATTTGCACAAAGTTAACAATTTGTGAAAATCATGAAAAATTGGCATATTTTGCCCTTTGGGCACAACTATTGAATCAAGAATTTTGTTAAGATATTGCACTTCTATTTTTGATTTCCAAACTGAAAAAAGTATGGAGAGTTTGTTTCAACTTTTGTATTTAATACTAATAACAAACCCCATTAAAATACATCATCATTGCAGGCCGAAGTTAAGGAAGCTGAGAGAATTTTGAAGCAGAAGAAGGATGAATTGAATGCCAGGAATAAAGAGATAGCGGAACGTGTCAACCAGAAACATGTTCTAGGGCAAGAGGCTCAGGAAGCTGAACTTGAGAAACAAGAACTGGAACACAAAATCACCAAATCCAATAAAGACGCCAAAGATGCTGCAAACCAGGTGAGTGACCCTTTTGTTATATATTAAAGTGTATAAATTGATTATTTGAAAGCTGAAAATATTGATCTAGTCAGATCGACTGACAAAACAACCTTTTTTGGGGTTGTTGAGTTGGCCGAGAGGGCTTGAGCGCCAGTACGTTCAGGCTAGGCGATTGGGTGCCATAACCACGAGTTCGAGACGAATGTGCTCCTTGTGTTGATTCATTTACATGAATGAATGAATATTTAATTATGTGAATTCAATGCTCATCCTTCATATATTTATTTTTACAGGTTGACCACCTAATTCAAAAATATGATTGGATCGCTGATGAGAAAAAATATTTTGGACAGACTAATACAGCCTATGACTTTAATGCAACAGATCCTAAAGAAGCTGGGAAAAGGATACAAAAACTACAAGATACAAAAGATAAATTATCGAAAAGTGTAAATATGCGGGCCATGAACATGTTAGGAAAAGCAGAGGAACAGGTTGGTACTGTAATTTGTCTGAATTTCCCATTTTAATTATGTCCCCACCACATAGTGTGGGGCCATATTGTCGGCCTAGGCGCGTCCGTCCGACCGTCTGTCTGTCTGTTTGTCTGTCTGTCCGTCCGTACGTCCGGCAGTTTTCTCCTAAACCGCTACAGATATCACCTTCAAATTTTCAGGGATAACTTATGAGTGCATACAGATGTGGACGAAAAAGTTTCAACTCGATACCTACTTCCTGTCGGCCATTTTGAAGTCAAATGCTAAAATCCTTGTCTGCAAACTTTAAGAAAAATGGCTTCACTGTTGCTTTTAAAACTTTAACATCCTGTTCAACTCACTTGATTCTAGATCTGATTAGGTTTTGGACCTGTTAGCCCAGTCATGGCAGCCATTTTGAATGTCTTAGAAAAGTTAGCGTGCGATAATACTTTGTATCATATTGAATGGTGTTTTTGAGTTTTCATACTTAGACTATTTAGTAGCTTTATAAAAAATTTCAGGTGTACTTTATTGTAAAAGCCTATGTTATTGTTAACAGTAGTTATATGTGCTAATTTTGTAAAAAGAAATCAGCAAAAACTAATAATCACTTTTTTATTGTCGGCCATTTTGGATTTTTCCATCCTAAAATCTTGTCTGTAAAGTCTTGTCTATGCGTTTTCAGGCGAACCATTTGGTAGATCATTTCCAAATTTTCAGGGATGTTTCTTAGTATGAAAATCTAGATCTGATTAGTTTTTTGGCATTCTGGGTAAATGTCAAGGCAGCCATTTTGGATTTTCCGTCCTAAAATCTTGTCTGTGAAGTCTTGTCTATGCATTTCCAGGTGAAGCGTTTGCTAGATCAATTTCAAATTTTCAGGGATGATTCTTAGTATGAAAATCTAGATCTTATACGTTTTTTGGCATTCTGGATAAATGTAAAGGCAGCCATTTTGGATTTTCTGTCCTAAAATCTTGTCTGTAAAGTCTTGTCTACGCGTTTTCAGGTGAACCATTTGGTAGATCAATTTAAAATTTTCAGGGATGATTCTTAGTATGAAAATCTAGATCTGATTAGTTTTTTGGCATTCTGGGTAAATGTCAAGGCAGCCATTTTGGATTTTCCGTCCTAAAATCTTGTCTGTAAAGTCTTGTCTACGCGTTTTCAGGTGAAGGGTTTGGTAGATCAATTTCAAATTTTTAGGGATGATTCTTAGTATGAAAATCTAGATCTGATTAGTTTTTTGGCATTCTGGGTAAATGTCAAGGCAGCCATTTTGGATTTTCCGTACTAAAATCTTGCCTGTAAAGTCTTGTCTACGTGTTTTCAGGTGAACTGTTTGGTAGATCAATTTCAAATTTTTAGGGATGATTCTTAGTATGAAAATCTAGAACTGACTAATTTTTTGGGCATTCTTGGTAAATTTTAAGGTGGCCATTTTGCATTTTCCGTTCCAAAATTGTAGCAGTAAAGTCTTGTCTACTCATTTTCAGGATAACCATTAGATGGGATCACCCATTGGTGGGGACATATTGTACACATTTGTGTTCTTGTTTTTAATATGTATTCTGTGTCAATCGAACAAAGTGTTCCATTTTAGTGAAAAATTCTGTGACTTACATATCCGTTACTCTGGGTGTTCACAGAGTTAAAATCATGGAAGTGTGTTGTATTTTGACTCACTTTTGGCAAAACTGGAAATGAGATTAGCATTTGAGAAAATATGTAATGGTAATCCACAATATAACTTACCATTTTCTTCTCATCCATCAGGTTATGCTAATTTTGAAAGGAAGAGGAATATTGTTGTAAACTTCCTTGAAAAATACTTTAAGAATTGAAAAGATTTAATATGCTGAGGAACTAGGATGTGAGCAATGGTTTTAGCTCTAAAGCAAATATTATTTAGTTTTCATATGTATATTATTCATTCAATTTATTATTTCAGTATAATGATTTAATGAAGAAAAGAAAAATAGTGCTGAATGATAAAAAGAAGATAGAATCTGTGATAGCTGAACTTGACGAAAAGAAAAATGAAGCTCTGAAGCAAGCATATGAGCAGGTCAACA
Source organism: Owenia fusiformis (assembly GCA_903813345.2). Lineage (NCBI taxonomy): Eukaryota > Metazoa > Annelida > Polychaeta > Sabellida > Oweniidae > Owenia > Owenia fusiformis. The sequence goes on along the minus strand of CAIIXF020000001.1, from coordinate 26,406,281 downwards.
AAGTGAGTAGATTATCCATTTTATAGTGAGGATGCAATGTCCTGCAGCAAGGTAACTCACAATGTACAAAAGCATTCATTTTGAAGGGTATCATTATTAATATTTTTGTAATGAAATATACCAATATAAATATACATATCCCATGGGCTTGTTATTTTTTTGGGATTGTTATATTTATTCCTGAATGGTTGGAATTGAGTATTTGTGGTTTGTTTTTGTGCTCTTAGAAGTTTCTTGTGTGTTTTGTAATACTTTTTGACCTTTCCCTTTTTGGCACTTTTGCCAAGTGTTAAACTTGCACCACTTGTAATCATAAAAATCTATATATTTTAGAGGAACTTTACTGTATTTCATTCATGTTTATTTTCAGGACTTTGGTTCTATTTTCTCTACACTGCTTCCTGGGACGAGTGCTAAACTGGCTCCACAAGATGGTGCATCGGTTCTGGATGGACTTGAGGTGAAAGTCGCATTTGGGGATGTCTGGAAGGATTCTCTTAGTGAACTCAGTGGAGGACAGAGGTACACATTTCATTTTTGAACAGGAAGTTGTGCTCCGCCCCACCCCCCTCCCTCCCTTTGTTAAACATACCTTTAACTCATCTGATTGTGAAGTAAAACATTGAGTTGAGGGGGCTTCAAATTGGTAAAGACCAGAGTTGTATAATTTCCTTACTTTGAAGCAGTTTTTAAATAAATTACAAACAAAAGAAGAAAAAATCTTCAGTTTGTTATTTATACTCACGATTCACAATTCTTAGCCTTTTCTTAACCATTTCCAGATTTTTTTCAAAAAATTCAAAACCTAACAAACAAGTTAAGCATGTTGCAGATCAAACAGTATCATTTATCTCAGTCAATGACTTGTGAAATATGTAATGATATTTCATTGTTCTCATCATTGTAGGTCACTAGTGGCTCTGTCTCTTATCCTTGCTATGTTGTTGTTCAAACCTGCCCCATTGTACATTCTGGATGAGGTAGATGCAGCTTTGGATCTCTCCCACACACAAAATATTGGACAGATGTTGCGCACACATTTCAAACACTCACAGGTGAGATACTTTATCTGCAACATGATACTACACACACACATATGCTTAAACAGTTTTATTAAATATTCCTAAACCACAGTAAGGAGAGTCAGTGCCATTCACTTCATTGTACATATTTTCAATTTGCTCATTTAAGCTCAACATGTAATTACATACTGGTAGTTTGTTCATAGATAGATTCATTTCCCCAAGTATTTTATTCTACTTTTCCAGTTCATCGTTGTCTCCCTGAAGGATGGTATGTTCAACAATGCAAATGTTTTATTCAAGACAAAGTTTGTTGATGGTGTATCTACAGTGTCACGATACACACAGAACATATCCAGCAAGGGTGCAGCCACCAGTGAAGTTAGCAAAGAAAATAAAGGAAAAAATAAAAATAAAAATGGTACCGCGGCGAAAAAGTCTCGTCTAGAGGCTATCCCATTTGCTAGTACCTCAGGACAGTAAGACTTGTGATTGACAGTGCTTAAAACACTAAATAGTCTGATGTGTTCATGTAAACTTGTTATAGCGAACAGTGTTGGAATAGCATAGCATTATTCCATATGATTCATGAATTATTTGCATATTGAATCAGTTTTAGTGCACTGTGCGATGCTTTCAGAGTTGGACAGAAGAAAGCATGTTTGTGAATTATATTTTGTTGAAAGTTGAATCATGAATGGGTGAATCTAAATGTACAATGGCTAATTTAACACATACATACATGCATACACATTTTCAATCTATAGTAGGTTCAGTATATTTTGGGACTAAATATAGTTTGAGAATTTAATACAATTCATAATGGAATACATGCCAAATCAGCATCATATTAATGGATTAAAAACATGCATGGTATAATCACCCATGTCTGGTTTTATTAGCTCACATGTTAAACTATTACAGCACAACTCATGAGGTTTTTGAAAAGGGTCATTTTCAATCTGATAAATAGTCTTCGATGAATGAATTATAATTGAATTTGTGACTACATTGATCGACCATGGGTGACAAAAATGGCCTAGTGTGCCGCTTTAGCTCCTCGGGGTATGGTTTAATCAATTAGATAGATTTGATCTTTTGTAAGTTATGATAAGTAACGTAGTTAACCTATCTATTTTACATACAAAATACAGTATGTAGATAATATTGGAATACATCTTGTATTTGTAATATTGATTATATATTTGTATACACTGCTATTTTACAATTGTAAATAAACTGTATAGAATATTGAATTATATTTCATTGTTTCTTTGTACCAGGTCGTTCAATTAAAAATGTTCCCCTTTCCTTATTTTTCAATGTTAATCTCGCTCTGATTTGCAAACAGAAAAATACACGGCCGATTGAGCATTTGGTTCAAAATTGTTTTCAGTTTTGAACAAACTACTCAAACCGCCAGGCACCGGCTGATGAATCGGAACAAAGGTAACCTAGGCATTAGTCAGTGGAACACCTCACAAATTGAATAAACCAAAGGCATGTCATTTGACCTTCAATGACCTCATCAAGGTTAGAAAGGTCTTTTTTCAACTTGCTTCAAATTGACCAATGTTTTTTCACAAAATCATCCACAAGTTCTTAGAAATTCAAATCTGACTTAAGATTGAATTGGTGACATTTTGTCATGTAAATGCCTTGTTCATATCTGGTCCAGGGAATTCAATAATTGTTCATTCAAAATAAAAAGGAGCATAGTACCTCTGCCTCATGATGTGATGATAGGTTTGTTTTGTCATGGATCCTAACCAGAACAACGGCAACGCCAAAGCGTAGCGAATCCCATCGAACAGAAATGGCTGGCATTTTTATAAACGAAATATATAGCAAACATCATAAAACAACACACCAGAAAGGCCACCATTTCAAAATGGTTGCTCACTAGCCAAGTTGTCATCAGAAGAAATAATATGCTTTTAAGTAGCCACCTATAAAATCTTTGAAAAATCGCATACATGTACTTGTAAAATAACACACATAAAAATGGTGGCCATTTTTCAAAATGACTGACTACTCCCCAAAGTTTTATTAGACAATGTGCCATGCTTAAAGTATTCACATATCAAATATGAACAAAATTGCTCCACTACTTTTCGAGTTATAGTAAAAAATGTAAAAATGACAGCCATTTTTATAAAATGGCTGCCTACTATCTGAAGTGTCATGAGACAGTGTGCAAGGCTCATGAGTATTCACATATCAAATATGACCAAATCACTTCACTACTTTTCAAGTTATAGTAAAAAACATAAAAATGGTGACCATTTTTCAAAATGGCCACCTACTACCCAAAGTGTCATTAGACAGTGTGCCATGCTTATAGTATTCACATATGAAATATGAAACATACCAAATATGAACAAAATCGCTTCACTACTTTTCGAGTTATAGTAAAATACGTTAAAATGGCGGCCATTTTTCAATTTTTTTTTCAAAATGGCCGCATTCTACCAAAAGTGTCATAGGACAGTGTGCCATGCTTATAGTATTCACATACCAAATATGAACAAAATCGCTCCACTACTTTTCGAGTTATAGTAATATATGTTAAAATGGCGGCCATTTTGAAAAATGGCCGCCTTCTACCAAAAGTGTCTTTAGGCAGTGTGCAATGCTTATAGTATTCACATACCAAATATGAACAAAATCGCTCCACTACTTTTCGAGTTATAGCAAAAATCATAAAATAACGAATAAAGGCCGCCATTTTTCAAGATGGCTGCCATGTGCTTCTTTAATGTCTACATTTATAGCTTTATTAATGTCCTTCATAATTTTTTTACATTTAAAACATATTGCTATTACAGTTTTACATATTGCACCTAAATTACTGTAAAATCAGCACTAAAATGGCCGCCATTTTGAATTGAGCGGCCATTTTGAAAATCGGCTTTCGAGCAGAACTTCTACCCCCATAGGGTATATGTGTACAAAATATGAACAAAATCGGGCCAACGGTATTTGAGTTATCGCCCGGACGGACGGACAGACGGACGGACGTACGTACGGACGGACGGACGTACGTACGGACGGACGGACGGACGGACGGACGGACGGAGGCGTTCCCTATATCCCTCCGAACTTCGTTCGATGGGATAATTAGTATGAATCAAGGAAAATATCAATCAAATATGAAATGTGTTTTATGGGGCTTTTGTAATAGTATATTCAAACGGTATAATACACATTTGTCGAATAATTGTAATGTTGCTCACAACATTGATCATCTGATTCTGTCATTGTCCATTAATCAACTGACATGATCTAACACAAAACATATGTCATTTATAACCAATATGTATTTTCCAATAATATAAATAATACAGGATTTTGAGAAAAGCATGATTTTAATCTGATTTAACCTAATAAATATCTGCTACAAATGAACAATCAAAAGGGAAAAAGTAAAAAAAAAACAGGCCATCTTCTAGTAAATAAAATAAAATATTTAGCATCCAAGCAATTTAAAAAAATCATTCAGGATCAGATTATTAAATTAAAATAGATCTTTTAAAAAGTTACAATTTTTGAAAAACCAAGAGAAATTGTCTCATTCACTTAGGTGTGGAAAATTCCTGAACAATTATTTCATTGCATGTGCTGCATAAATTCTAACTACTGTACTTGTCAAGGCCCAAAACTAATATAATATTCCGAAAAATTGAATAAAAATCATAAATGATATAAATCATGATTTTATTGGATAAAGTCAACTCGGAAATACCCCATATCTTATGATTAGATAATATGTAACGTAAGTTTGTTAAATGAGACGGATGGACTCTCATCTGCCCAACTGAGTAGTAATTTCAAAGATCCTAACATCTCAAATGCATCCTGGTATAAACTTAATACAATCTGATCCGCTGCATCCATGATAAAATTAAATAGGGTGCATACAATTAGTGAATTTCAAATAATTGTAGCTTTACTGATTAATTGCCAATGTTCAAAGTTCTCCAATATATAAACTAAAGAACCTCACAATGTCATGGTTTAAGCATACATGGATGAACAGCTTTCAGTATATACGGTTAAGCTCAAGTTAAACTCTACATGTACTTGCACTGTTCCACTGCTGCATGACGCTAACTGCAGTTAGTATCATTCAAGATGGTGGCCAAAATTCTTTTGTTTTCGGTAAACCTCCAATTTCAGCTTAACTAAGTTGAATCTGGATTCCAAATGTTTTGAAAAATGTGTATTTCCTACGTCATCATCAAGTTCAGTTAAAGTCATTCAGTCAGTTAGAGGCCGTTTTCTTTACATTTCTCCACTTTCACTGGTGTTTGAACGTTTTTTTTTGTAACTGTTTACAATCATACCTTTATTAGTTTGCATGGCGAAACATTTGGAATCCAGATTCAACTTAGTTTAGCTGAAATCATTGGTTTATCAAAAACGAAAAAATGTTGCCACCATCTTGAATGATTCTAACTGCAGTTAGAGTCATCCAGGTGTGTGGAACAGTGATTTGGGGCTCCATATAATAATAATAATAGTAGTTGCATCTTATACTCATAGCTTTATATTTAATTGCCGCTGTTGTACATCCCGTAAATACTCTTTTCTCTGCGACAAAGTGGTTCATGTTAGAATATTGATTGATGTATAAAAATCAGAAAATATACAATATTTTTAATGATAAACATCTTCTATTTCAAATGTTTGATCTATCTAATAATACATATAGGTAAGTCTTATAACAATACCTCTACCTTACTTAAATAATTCACTAACATGTATGTATAACGTACTTCTACAAATATTACCAAAATAGTTTCAAAACAAGGAATGTCAAAACATGTACGTACACAACTTACAATAATTGAAACTTAACACAAATATTTGTTTATGTTAAATTTCAAGCACCTTTTATTACTTTTTACCTTAGGATGTATTCCAATTCCAAAAACTCACATCCTTAAACAAAATTTTACTTCAATTAGAATTTCATGGTAAAATCCATTGCAATGTGTAGGTATAGATACCACACTAGTATATGAACTGTATATACAACTTTTACCAAGCATTGGGGATTATATTTAGCAATTCCATGCAAATACAATTGTCACCTACAACAATAACACAAATGCATAAGGGAATAAAGATCCCAAATAACAACATTCTTGCGATGATTGGTTTGCCTCTGTCTACTCATATTTCATTGGATTATCTGATGTGTACAAATTTTGATTTTTTGTCAAAATCATGAAACAAATACATGTATCTATTGCTATCTGTCTCGTATCTTTTACATACTAATTGTTGATCAATCAAATAAATAATTGAGAATTTATGGCTTAAATCATAACAGCATAACATCACTCTTTGAACACAGTCCCTCACTCAGTCCAAAGATAACAAATCACTACTGAAGTAAAACCAGTCTTTGCTGAACACTATGAATCCACAAATATATGTTCTTATTTCATAAGAGTTTTGCTCAAATTAGAGTTCACATTTACACGTTCTACTCAGTTTGATGATTGAATCTTGGCTTCCCACTGGGCTGCAAGGAGACTTTTACGTTTTGAGCTTTTTGTGCGTTCCGGCCGCACTGGTGCTGTTTCTGTATTATCTGTGCCATTTTGGACGACTGTTATTGATGAAGTGTCAACATCTATATTTGGTGCATCATCTTTTTTCAACACTCTTCTCTGCTCTCTGAAGATCAAAACATGAAACTTCAATGAAATTTAGTAGGGAGACAACATTGTAAGATTAGTTTATGAAAGAAAAATAAAAATGAGTTCAACTGTACTATCAAATCAGCCATCAATAATAAAATCACCCATCAATAATAAAATTTAAAAAGCTTCTGTGGCACTATTAACATTATCATGGTGAAATATAATTTTCAACACGTGTATATATCTGACTGAGGTACATGTTAATAAGTTACATGTTAATCTCCTACCTGAGTTCAGCTTCCCGTTCACGCTGTGCCCGTAATTCTTGCTCTATTATAGACTCAGCAGGATTAGCAGATCGCACTTGGTACCTTGCCTCCATGCCTTCAGTCTTGGTACTAGGGCGTTTAACAACTGGTGCAGGCTTAGGTACCTCCGTAACAACAATAGCACCGCCATTGACTACAGGTTTGTCTGCCTCAACCACAACTGTTTCTGTGGTAACTACTGTCTCTGTTTGCGTAATTGGTGCTTTATCAGCAATAATTGTCTCTTTAACAGTCGTGACCTCAACTTTACTAGCTGGCTTATCATTGTAGCCATTTTGAATGGATGGCTGTTTTTCAGGGGTTCGACGGCTTGTGGTTTTACCACTAATAATTTTCTGTGAAATGCCAGAGTCTGATTCATGGGTTTCAAATATTGAAGGGGGTAATTTAGAAGGATTGGATTTGGGTTTAGGTGTGGGTGACTCAATATCTCGTATCTCAACATATTTCATAGGCTCTCCGATGTGTTCCTCAGATGTGGTTCGAATAAGTCCACCTGATCGTAGATCCTTCTCACGTCTGTTCGCCTGCTCTATTTCCTTCTGTAGGAGGTTGGTGGAATACCGTCTTATTGCCTTGTTGTCTACACTGTCCCGCTTCGACCTGACTGGTGCCTGGGGGGTGGGGCTTAGTACCTCTATCATAATCTCCTTAGTCTTCTCTTCATCTTGGTTATTAATTGGAAGGCCTCTGCTTTCTCTGTGGGCATTCTCCCTCTGTTTGGCTAATCTAATTTCGCGCTCAATGACGGTTTCATTACGTGGAATGTATTGGTATTCTTGTTGCTCATATGGACTTAATGGCTGTACTTTACCAGGGGTTGACTCTGTGATTGTGACTGTCTCGGTCACAACCACCTCAGGAGATGTGTCTTGTTGGAGCTGAGACCCTTGGCTTCCATCTGAGGAGAGGTTACTTGTCCTGCTGTCTGATCTAGGCTTGGTGGAGGGTGACTGCTCAGCAGATTTCTGTCTGCTTGTTCTGTGGGGTGCGTTAGAGATATTTAGTTGAACATGCTTAACATCTTGGTCTGAATAGATAATGGACCCATCATCTACTCCTTCAGGGACCAATACACCTCTTGCCTTCAGAGCCAGTTTGAACTCTTCTTCTCTCTCTTTGGCTTCTCTTAGCTCTCGTGCTATATAACTCTCACCAGCGGGTGCCTCACTTGTGACAGTCTGCTTGTACACATAAGGGTCAGAATTGACTAGACCCTGAAGGATAGGTTTTGCAGCATCATACTCCCTCTGATTCTGTGGCCCGCCAGACATGCTAGATGTATTACTCAAGAGTGAATCGTTAGAAGCTTTCCGTGTAAGTGGGGCTTTAGTGGAAGGAGTACTCTCAACCACAGTTGTTGTCTTGGTAACGGTAACTGTCTCTTTTACTTGGGGGACATGGGCTCGGGGGTCAGCAGGTGGGGTAGTTGTAGGCAGTGGTGGAGGGGCAGATTTGCTACTTGGTTTAATGCCTCGTTCTTCTGCCAAATTTCTTTCACGTTGTGACTGCTCGCGAATCTCTATATCAATTATTGACTCATGCGCTAATTTCTCTTTCGCCTTCTCTTGTTCCTCAGCATCACTTTGTTCCTTCTCCTGAAAAACACAACAAAATACAACAATTAAAATAAAATCATGTTTATAACTTCCCTAGTTCCTCTCTGAACTCACATCTTTTACTTACATGGAAATAGCCTGCTATTCTTTCGCTTTATTCCCCCAATATTTATGCTACTTCATGTGTCAAAAAATGAAACTGTTATAATGTCACCCTGATCCTGATAAGCTTTGTAATATCAGGAAACATAATATCTAGGGTCTCTACGTCTGAGGAGGCTAATAAATTGTTGATTATCGATCTCAAAAAATATTTCCTGATAAAAAGACCTTTTGATAATAGTTTACTTCTAGCAAGTTAGTGTGCTCCATTAGAATTCCCAGTTCTGTTTTTGGCATTTACATTTTATATCACACTAGCCCAATTTAATAAATTGCCTTTTTATACATTAATTAAAGCCTGTTTTTTATTTAACTACTATTAAGCAATAAACTTGTCTCGGTTATTTTTGACAAGGTAAATAATTTAGATTATCATTGGTTTAAGTGTTTCTATACTTCTACAAAGGGATACTATTTGAAGAGTACTTATATATTTGATATAAATTAATAACACGAGAAGGATAATGTTAACATACATACAGTAGATTACAATTAGAGGATATAAAGAATATCTTGAACAAGCACATATTTCAATACAGAGGATATGTAGAACACACTGAGATTACAATATCTATCACTTAGTAAATACCAGGTCAATTCACTATCTACGCTTCTTGAAATTAGAATTTTTAGTGACCAACCCTCCGGAGAGAGTTTATTAGAAGGCTTATTTGAATAAACGTCTTATCACTAACATAACTTGAAGAGAGTACACAAAAGTATTGCACTTTCTAGGTACAAACTTCTTAAATGCCTCCATGCTTAAGTCTTCACTAAGTGCATGATATTCAATTGACAGAGTAACATAGTTCAATTATTACTCTTTGTGAGATATTGAATTTTTCTGCACTCTTTATATTGGAGACAATTCTTTGATTTTGAACTCAGATCCAATCAGTCTTTGTAGCAAGAACATCACAACATTACATTCTCCTATTTAATTAAGTAGGCCAATCTAACAAATTGTTTCACATTAAAATTTCTATCTAAGGCCATGGAAGATCCATTTGGGATCATGAAGATCTATTCACATTCCAAAGTATTTAATCATCAGTCAGAGTATAGTTATCTAGCTGATGTGCATAAAGGGTATTCGATAAAAGGATTACAGGATACATTGAATCATGGATGGTTTTAAGCATGGATGTCTTGTATCAGACTTTGAATGAGGGAGGGAGCCCGAATTCAAAGACTAGTATACAAGACACGAGAGTCTTAAATCATGCATGTACAATTCATTGAGTCTTTAATTGTTTTAATTCTTTTCGCATTGCAAAGACTTTGCACAGTATCACTAAAAAGATTGAAATTAAACCAGAAACATTTTTGCAAGGGTTTTGCAAGGTTTGACCTTTTGACATTTTGACCTGCATAAGCACTTGCATAAGTACTATTGATAGTATTTTTCCTAACTTTATTTTTCTTGAATGTTTCATATTTCAGTCATTTAAAGCGCAACATATTAGGAGGGACCTGAAGAGATTTTCGCAATGCATGACCTTAAAAGACATTTGCTGATATATCAAATATATGACAGATATTCATGTTCAGAAATTACAAAGATGATTCCAAACTGTCCGAGTATAACTATTTATGACAATTTATAGTACATCAAAGATATTGGGCTCTGGGGGCATGACTTCAAATAATTTTAATAACACCAATGAATGTGGAGATGTTTATCTTGACAAGTTTAAATGTGTTTGATTTTAGATGTACATGCATATCTTTGACCACTTTATAAAATATAAGATATGCTAAGGTAACTTATTTATGGTTAATTTTTTCTAGAAATATCCAGTTTGAAAATTTCATATCCTAAAAGATCAAAAAGAAGCACTTAAAAATAGCGATTTTGATCTATAGATCTGGAAAGTATCAATTGTCCAACATTTTACCTCAAGAGTATCTGTATGTTTATCTTTGACCAATTCCAAAATGTGTTGCATTTACAACAAGGCATTAACATGCAAAATGTCACTTCAAATTTCCAAAGATGGTGCACTAGTTTTGACTACCAAAACAAGGACTCCCCTTCTTCCTGTTGTCCAGAGCCCTGATTTTCAGAGTATGAAACCTCATTTTGGTTAAATGAGAGAAAGTCTTCATTTTCCTATTGCACCATTTCACTAAGGAATAAGTGTGGTACAAATTTCCTCGTAATTTATCATGCAGTGTACTATACTTCCAAGCAAACACTTAACATATCCAGTACAGACTATATCTATATATGTTTGACCTACCATATCATCGAAAATGACATTATCTTGTTCAACGCTTTCCTCCATACTACTATCTACAGACTCTACAGGTTTATCCAACATAGCTTTAACTCCTCACATAAGTCTAATTTGTTATTCCTCAGCACATCTACCCTTATGAATACCCAATAGATCATATGCTTCAAAGACCAATAGATAATTATGGTAGCTCCTATTGTAAAGTGCAGAGCTGGTGCCTCCTAAGTGAGAAAGTGAGCATTGATTCGACACAGTAAGATAACACACTGATATATTATTTATGACATTTCAGGTAGATGTTATTATCTTGGTGCAATGAGGATGTTTAACTTCTACGTAGACATGAGAGTCTAATATGAGAGTCTAATATTGGCCCCCCCTGATTTCTTTCAAAATCATGCAGTTTTTCACCATTTTGAGCACTTCTCAAGTGATTTTAGCCATATTTGGGCCAAAATCGTCAAATGTGAACCCCTTGGAAATTTTTGAAAACTGAACCCCCCTTGGCAAATCCTGGCTACGGGCCTCGGATGGATGATGATTGTATTGGTGAAGAATGGTGATTTTTAAAAATTCAAGGGTAAGAATATTTCAAAATTTCATTCTATGTGATGGGGAATTTTAACTCAACATTTTATTTAATCACAAACTTCAATGCACATTATAAAATGCACTTGTATATGCAGGAAGTCTGAAAAGCCTCACGCTGATAGAAAGTTGATTAGGACCAAATTTAAAAGCAAATTTTGAAAAAAGTTATTTCGAGCATATTGAACATGAATACTTTAACAATATAGGCACTGAAAGACCTTCACGAGACCTGTAGAAACAGATTCTATCATAACTGATTAATCCAATCATGTGTCTGTCCCTGAATCCTCAATCATTTATTTGATTGATGCTTTAATAACATCAAAGCCTTGCAGGTATCTAACTTTAGGTCCATAGTATATATACCCTAAGCTACTTGACTCAATTAAAACAAGGCACACCCGTCTGACTTATTTATACTGGTAACTAACTTCTCAATGACCACCCACAATTCCATATTTTTGCTGGAATTTTTACTGGTAGTAATATATATTATATTGCTTTTTCTGAAGTCTGCTTGTTTTGAATTAAGGAGAGTGCCTGAGACCCTGAGAGGTCTTAAGTTATTTAGTCCTACATTATTTTGCAGGTTTATCAAAATGTGAAAAGGTCATAAGAAGAAGGCTGGAAATGAGAATCATTCATTAATGGTAACTGTATTGATCCTTTTTGGCAAGTGGGGACAATGCGTGTTATTAACATGTACAGTAAAAACCTGTATAATGTGAACAACCATAAAAACTGTAGGCAGGTGTTCACTACAGAGAAGCTACTTCATACAGGAGAAAATGTAAAAGGTGTCTTGAAATGGTGTTCACTAAACACAGCTGTTCATAAGAGAGAGAGAGAGAGAGAGGTGTTCACTAAGACAGGTTTTACAATATGTACATTTGTACCTGAACAAAAATCAACATTCTAAATAACATAGTGCTGAAGGTCTGCATGAAGATTTAATACACACTTCACTTTTAAAGTACAAATATGTAGTAAATTGTAATGCAGATGACACCTGAAATTACTTGTCAAATATAATTATAGGTAATTATGACAATTTTACACTTGTTCAGTTATAGATATATCACCTCTTATATATAATTAAGACATCTCTTTCCTGGATTCTTTTCAACTATTTTAATGGCCTGAATACTGTCAGACTATCTATGAATTGCAACAGGAAAAAACAATAGAGGGGACAGATCATTAGATCTTTGAGAGATATTTTTGACAAATTATTTTTTATTAATATTCAGGTTTAGAAAAGATAAGTAAATTGATGCATAGTATAAATCAACACATAAACAATTGCGATTATAAATTTTTTCAGTTGAAGGGGTCAAGAAAAATTTGAGATGTGTTTGTGAGCACTGAATTTTTGATATGATCCTTATGGACAGTATTTTTCAAATTCTCTACCTTTCATGATTTCAGTTTCAGCATATTTTGAATTACCTGTACATACCCTTTTCTTGTATTTATACAACTGTGTAACTTTTCCGCTGCTTCTTAATAGATACACATAACCTTTGTATTGCAAAAGTCGAACCCGTGGGCGATCTTTTTTCAAGATCACATCCTTGATATTATCCACATTTTGAATTTCGCTTTGACTTTTCAACTCTTTCTCTTTCATATTTACTAAATTCTTTTTTAGTACCATTTATGATATTTATAAATTTTAATGATAAACAATAAAATTCCTATCATTTATTTTTTATATTTGTAGTAAGCAAGCTTATAGACAGTCATCTACTGTAAAGTGTGTTTACATGTACTAATGCAATTAAATAAAACAATTAAAACTAAAGAATGCATAACTGTTTAAATCCTATAAGTGGTAACAAATTTAAATTCTCCATTGAAATCCTATTCTAATGTGGGGAACTGCCTCACATAGTGTTAGCATGTGAGGCACACACTGCCTATTAAAAAAGAAGAATTTCAAACTTGCTCACAATGCAACATCAACGTGCAGCATTTGGCTAGTCTGATGACTGCTGGTGAAATTTTGAGCCACTGTTGTATTGAGGTATCGACTATTGATTGATGCAATAATGGTCTTGGACTTATATTTCATTTTTCAAATGATGTTGGAGAACTTTTCCTATTTATCGGCTGAAATGTAATAGGATTGATGGCATTTTTGATTTGGTTTTTGGAAATAGAGAAGATTGTTGACATGGCATATTGGTATTTGCTTTGGGTATTGTACAATAAGTAGATTAGTGTTCTTGTCTCATGACAAATTAGTTCAATGATTTAGCTAAAATTTGGTTGGGTCAATTTGAATTTTAGGAAACACAGTGAATTGTCACTTTGGCAAGTTAACTGCTTTACTAGTATTAAAAGAGAGAACGGATCATAGACAAGGATCAATTTATTCATATTCATATCATTTACTGTATATTTTAAAAATCTTGAGTACAGGGATTTTCCCTCCTGTAACATGTTTTATCTCTATAAACTGTTTCCCACGCCAAGCACCCCCCCCCCACAACCCCAAAGCTACTGTTAACATTGCTCCTTATATTATATTCAAAAGGGCATCAATGTCTTCTATAATGCCATGCATGTATTTGGCGATTGAAGATAATTTTGTAAATGTAACTAATGATGATAATTGATAAATAAATAAGTAAAAGGGATATCAATCCCCATACATTCCTAAGCTACCCATAGCTAAGTATTCAGCTTACCAGTCATAAATACTTGATGCAGCATATACATCTTCTGAGTTTTCAAAATCCTAATCCTTGTATCTAATGGTTGGTTCATATATAAGGAACCTAGGCTCTCTTTCATATAATTATCAGCTAATTTCATACTATTTTGTATTTCCCCAACTAATTCTGAACAATAAACAAAAAATGAGTCTGATTATGTCATAAAATTGGCCAGTTACACCCCAGTCACATTTCCTACGGTGACCTTGCGGTCTATCATTTCTGCGGCCAGTAGCTTTTCTACGCTCGCCGCAGAATTTCTGCGCTCTCATACTTTTGTAGTCACATTTCCCAAGGCAGCCGCACGGTGAATTTTAAATTTCTATTGATAAATAATAGTTTTTTTCATTTTATTTACATCAGGACAATTATAAATGTTATTCAAAGTGCTAGGATGTAATATCAAATGAAAAGTGATCGTGAAATATTGACAAATAATGATTCAATCTTGTTGAGCCAGTTGATTTCTACGCGGACCTCAGAAATGAACAAATATTATAACTCCAAGTTATAATTTCTACGCCTTCCCTGCGGCCTGTAAAAATCTGCATACGCCGTACGGAGGCCGCAAGGCGAGCGTAGTTTTTCTACACTCGCCGCAGAAATTCACCGATTTAATTGTTCTGCGGTCGACTTGCGGCCGCCGTGCGACAAATGTGACTGGGGTGTTAGCGCAGATGACTTCCAAAAAACTAATTGTTTTGCTAAAAAATAGAGCTTTAATTAGTATACTGATGTAAATGCAGTCATTAAGTTTTTTCATAGATGCTAACTTTACATAATATTTCATACCTTTATGGCATAAAAGTCCAAAATATAAATGTATGATTCACTGTTACAGTAACTGTACTTGAGATAACTATGATACCATCACAGACCTCAGACCACACTATTGTAAGTTCATTTACTTTGAGTCATATTCCTCATCATACTCAGTTCATTTTCAATCTTATCTCAAACTTCATGAAGCTCCACATGTACAACTATAGATACTTCCTAATCCTGGAGACACTTTCAGACAATCTTCAGACCATGATCAAACAGATAATTATCCTTTGATGTCCACTTATTTCATCCTATCCCATTGCCTAGAGTATTAATAACGCAATAACTTCAGATACTTCCATATACTTTGAGAGATTTTCGTTAAGTTGTTCTAGAAGTATCTGAATACGCCCAGGGGAAAGAACAGTAAATGTCATAACATTCAATGTTAAAATCCAACAGGGGCCATAAGTCAAATTCCATGTAGAAAATAGCATAGGAAAATGACTTCATTATTTTAGATGATGGCACCAATTTGGCTAGATTACATACAATTATATATGTCTGAATGGTGCTTGGGTAACAGGTGTTATTCGTTCACTGCCACTCAGAAGCTAGCTGAATGTCACAGTGCTACACTCTATATGTGAAAGACATTATGAAATGACAGATCTCTTGAAATATAATTGCAAGCATTACCCTGCTCGCAGTCTAGATATAAACGACCCTCTGCCTAGTATAGACTATATTACAGTTTAGCAGCCCTGCCCCAAAGATTGGTACCTGTGACAGACCGGGTAATTAATCATTCCAAACTACCACGCTGACCCTTTCTCAACCAGAAGCTCTCATTTAAGTAAGAAATGAAGTGGAACGAAAGGGTATGCAAGCATAGAAATTGGGGTAAAAAGGGAAAAATATTTGAAGAACTTCCAGTCCGTTCTGGTATGCCAGAGCCCCTCTTATCTGCCATTTGGTCACTTTGGAAGGATAAAGACAAAGGGATGCCTCCAGTCGGTTTTTAAACAATCTTCAAGCTACAGTTCATATACATTAAATGCTACCACATTGGAAATGTCTGAATTTCTTTTTATTTCATCTGATGAATTTATAAATATTCCTATTTTAACTTCTATGAACCTAATTTGAGGAATTTCATTCAATTTTTCTATCATGTAGGCAAGTCAAGCGTTGATTGCCCAAAGAGAGGGTTAAACAAGAACTTCTCACTTACCTGATGTGTAACGCTTCTAAATATCCATTTGTTTTATATAAGTAAAATAAGTCCTAATATTTGAATCACTGTGAGAATGAACTGTTGTTCCAAGCAACCTTTAATGATATCCAAATATAGTGTTTTATTCACCACTCAAACACTAACTGATTAAAATTATTGCGACTTTTAGGTAAAATAAATTTATATTTGGTAAGTTATTCTGACCGATATGAGTCACTCACAGTTTGTAGGTGCATTTATGGTATTTAAACACCCTCAAAGCAAACCAAATAAACTACTACCAGACCACTCAAATGGTTGTCCTACATGTAGAATTGATCATTAACATGTTGAAACTAAACTTGGTAAATTATACACCCTGATTTATACCCAAAACCTTTAACTAAAGTACATTATCACATGTTAATCTTGTGCATCACAAATGAGTTCGTTCCCCTAATTGAAATCATCAGATATTTCCTCATCCAGGGAACATCCATGAGGAAGTTGAACACAGCAGTCTGGCAATCTATCTAGAACAACCTAGTTGTCTTTCAAACTAAAGGAAACATGAATTTTGAAGGTTACCATGATACCATGCAACGATAAATAGTTTATTGGTCCTACTTCAAATTAAATGCATTTAGTTTCAAGTTCGAAACAAACAAAATAAAGAATGAATTACTGATTGTCCCGAAGAACTTTGATCTTTTTATGTACATACTCAATGCAAACAAAAGTGTATAACAGAAGTTGAAAACCCAAATAAAAGTTTTATTCAAATTCATGTTACCCATGTTACTACAACATTTAAACATTTTTCTCATCCTATAGTAAATACATGCAGCATGTGAAACTTATTAATATGAAATTATCAACTGGTTACTGAATATTTAGAAAATGAAAGTGATATGGAAATAAACAATTCACACTTTAACTTTATTCTCACCTTATTACGCCCTTGGGTGGTACTAGGGATGGTGCCTTGTCTCTTCATCTCTTGTTCTCTCTCTAACTGTGCTCGAATCTCCCTGTCAATCAAACTCTCATGTTGACGCAACTCCTGTCCTCTATCAGCCTCAGTCAGCTCTATATAGGTCTCAATTTCCTTCTGCTTATCCCTTTTCTCTGGTGCTATAATCACAAGCTCATTCTTGGCTAGTTCATTTTTGGCAGCTTCTCTCTCATATTTAAGTCTATCCTGATTCTCTTGAGCGATTTTCAGTTCTTTGTCGTTGTTTTGTGGGACTGTTGTGTTGCTGTCTTGGCGTAGGTAATTGGGCACATAATCACCGCTTGATATGCTCCTCTTTGGTACCTTACTCATATCTATTTGCTTGGAGACACTCATCTTTTCAAACATGCGCCTTGTGGCATTCATGTTAGCAATGGAATGTTTACTCACATTGTCATCGTCATCCGACATCTCGTTCTTTTGACCCTGCTGGGTAGGCACTGTGGGTGGAGTTTGAGAAGTGGGGGTAGGGGCAGATTGGGATTTGCTACGTGGTTTAGGGACGGAATTGCCGTCTAGATCATCTACAGCCTGTATGCGTTCAGACCATGATTTCTGTGATGCAGATGTCCTGTTACCTAGGTGACCTATATTTATTGGTTCTCCTGAAAATAGATGACAAATTCATTAAATTATGGTGGATCTTTTAGGAGGTTACAATAGTTCACCAATAGCACAACAATGCAGGATGCAGGACAATACAATAAAGATCATGGAAATTATTATATTCTTGGAAGCACATGGTAAAACTTGGTTCTTAAAGGCCCCATGTAAAGTTTAAACCACTTTGGCTTATATTGTAGTCTAACCCAATGTTATCAAAGTGTGATATGTGAAACTTTTTTTTTTAATTTCAAAAAGTGGTTTTTGATAGACTTTTTGTTCCAAAATTTGTGAATTTATTTAAAACCAATTTTTAGAGGTCACTCATATCTTCTAATTAGCCACAATTCATACCAATTCATAGCATTCATCCTCCCATGTTTTTTGCCGAAAAAATTAAGAAAATCGGTTGATAAACAAGCGAGAAATGAACTTATCAGTGCATGAAAATGGTTCTGAGAAAAATGCATTTCAAAATTTTAGTTCTCATAGAAACCAATGGTACAATGATATCTAAAACATAATTTATTCTTCCTTTTAACCAGGTTAGACAATCAACATTGTTTTTTTTATGAAAGTCTAGCATATTTAGAAAAGATTGACATCGAAAAAAAAATTTCAATATTTTTCAAAAAGTTTTTGGTACCTTAGTGACATCACTAATGTTTCAAAATATTTTTGATATGCTAAAACATTGAAGTGGCCCATTAAATATGGCATTTTGTTATTGAAATAGGGTGTCATTTGTTCAATCTTTGCATTGGTGTTAAAAAGATAATCTTTTTTGAAATGCATTAAGAAATATTTGATGATAAAGAAATTTCAACTTTTTTTGAAAAATGGCGGGAAATTTGAATATTTGAGAAATGAAATGCTCACAACTTTTTTTTCAAAATTTTTTTTTTGTTCAAAAATCTCTAAAATCACTTTTTAAGTCCTGACAAATAGTAAATGAATGATAAAAAAAAATTTCAAACTTAAGACGGGGACTTTAAGGCTCACAAATAATTGTGATTTATATTAATAATAAGACTAAATGCATATAATAGAGAAATACATGTAACCAATGTTGATGAGTGATATTTCACTTATTGGACCACACCATCACGTTATAAATTAGTAACAAGACTTCAACCCTTATGAAAATTGCATTCATATACATCATAGTGAGAGGGTAGAAAATGAGTGATATATCGAGACATCAATTCACAGGTTGAATCTGACCAATCACATTCTTTCATTTCAGTTTTGATATTTTGATAAATGATACGATAACAAACTGATGAGTATTTTACTGAATGTAAATGACTTATCACTTCAGATATTCCTAAAGCTACATTTACATTCTTCAACATTTGCACCCAAATATATGTTAAACTCTCCTTGCATATTCTGTCAGTGGAGTCAAACTTTACTTTTGCTCAAGGTGTGAATTGCACTTTGGACTATTTTATCACAAAAATGCATGCAGTGAAAACTTTTAAATAAATTCCATATATACAGCACTTGTACCTTATCTTATTGTGCGCTTTTAAACACTTCAAAACTGAAATACTTGTGCAATGTCAACTTTTTAACCTACCTTACCAGGGCTACTCACTTTTGTTCAACATGGCTCTAATACATGTAACATTCACTTCAATGACAATCTAACATCTTTTAACATTTCCTCCTTATATCACGGCATTCCAATATACATTCTTTTTATAACAGAATAAAATCTAGCCACTCCTTGAGAGAAAGCACAGAGAGCAACATTTGAAAAATACAAAACAGACCCTTGTCAAATAGAACAAAATTACATTGGTTTAGTTTTAGGTAAAACCTATACTATCCTAACATATTGAGCCCAAAAATTGAGTTAAATATATCTATCATGAATTTAGATCACATATTAATCAAATCTGATATGACATTGTTTTCACAAACACTACAACTGATTTAATTTTACCTTCCAGTGTATCATCAACATCAAGTTCATCTCCTACAGAACTTGTTCGAACCCTCCTAACAAATGCCTGATAATTTTTTCGAGCATCTTGATTCATTTTGGCTTCGACAACCATTTTCTGGCTTGCCCACTTCAAAAAGGGAGCCAAAGTTTCTTTTCTCGTTTTTTATGTTTCAAGGTCTTAAAAATGAACCTTTGGCCTACAACGTCAGAGGGTTTCACTATAAACCGATTCAAGAGTCAAGCTGAGACACTTGTCTTAGTGACAAATTTATGTCCTCCTTTGATCTTAAAATTAGTGTATTCTATTTGCATTTTATACATGTACAAGATGAATGTGCCCCTATAGCTAAACCTCATCTAGCCTGGCATAATCCCATTGTTCTAAGTCATTATTCTATTCACAGGATGTTAATAATTCAAATATTATCATATACAATTCAATTTCTGGTCTGTAAATATCTATCATTCACATTTTTTATTAATTTAATTCCGAAACAATAATTTAATATTAATTCCTTTTGTTCAGAGAAAATGAATTCTTTATAATTTGTTATGTTTTGTACAACATTTTTATCATTAGAAAAATTGGTTTATTTTTTGTTAATATGAGACATTCATCTGTAGTGAAATTTCCCAAATTGAGCTTGATTTTGTTCTTAATTTTTTCAAAAGTGTATGTTTCTCAGAAACATATTGTAACAGTTTGGCCTATTTTTGTGGATATACGTGGTAGCGTGGCTTATAATAGGCCCACTGTTTAGTAAACGGTGTTTACTTGGTGAGTTACACGGCACACGTTAAATGTGCGATTGTCCCTAAAGAATTAAACAGACATATACAATTAAATATAAATATAAAACAGTATATTGTGGCGTTTATAAGCCCAAATAAAGATGTACATTAAATGTCAAGTATGAAGGTTAAAATGCTACGATATTATTATCTCTCTCAAAACTCACAACTCAAAAGTCCATATAAGCTAATATTTATCACTAATAAAGCAATATCTAGAGTCCGTATAAGCTAATAATAATCACTAAGAACACAATATCCAGAGTCCATATAAACTAAAGTAGATGATCACTATATACCACTGTTGTATCTCCAATATTAAAAGTTCATATATGTTGTAATACTTGTACGTCTTGTATTGTACTTGTAACTTGAACCTGAAATAGTAATCTCCTGGATCCTCCTCTATGTAGTGTAGTATGATTCAAATTTGATGATGTGAAATCATCAAGTCAACTATCAGCTCGGTAAATGGCTATCTCCTGGATCCTCTTCTCTGAGTTGTAGTGTAATTCAACTTTGAGGATGTAATATCATCTAAGTCAAGGTATTACTCCGTAAATGTAAATCTCCTGGATCCTCTTCTCTGTATTGTAGTATAATTCAGCTTTGATAATGTGAAATCATCAAGTCAACTATCAGCTCGGTAAATGGCTATCTCCTTGATCCTCTTCACTGTGTTGTATTATAATTCAACTTTGATTATGTGAAATAATCTAAGTCAAACTATTGCTCTGTAAACTGCTATCTCCTGGATCCTCCTCTCTGTGTTGTAGTATAATTCAACTTTGATTATGTAAAATAATCCAAGTCAAACTATCAGTTGTGTAAACTCCTAAGTCCTGGATCCTCCTCAATGTGTTGTAGTATAATTCAACTTTGATTATGTGAAATAATCTAAGTCAAACTATCAAGTTGTGTAAACTCCTAAGTCCTGGATCCTCCTCAATGTGTTGTAGTATAATTCAACTTTGATTATGTGAAATAATCTAAGTCAAACTATCAAGTTGTGTAAACTCCTAAGTCCTGGATCCTCCTCAATGTGTTGTAGTATAATTCAACTTTGATTATGTGAAATAATCTAAGTCAAACTATCAAGTTGTGTAAACTCCTAAGTCCTGGATCCTCCTCAATGTGTTGTAGTATAATTCAACTTTGATTATGTGAAATAATCTAAGTCAAACTATAGGCTCTGCAATCGACTATCTCCTGGATCCTTCTTTCTGTGTTGTAGTATAATTCAACTTTGATTATGTGAAATAATCTAAGTCAAACTATCAGCTCTGTGAACGGCTATCACTTGGATCCTCCTCAATGTAGATGTATATTCTAACTTCAATGACACAAAATCATCAAAGTCAAAATATCTCGCTGGATAATCTGCTAAGTCCTGGAACGTCCTCTCTGTAGATGTATATTCTAACTTCAATGACCCAAAATCATCAAAGTCAAAATATCTCGTTGAATAAACTGCTAAGTCCCAGAACCTCTTCTCTGTAGATGTATAAGTCAAACTATCACAATCTTCAATCTACCAAGTCCAAGGACGTCTAATACACGGCATCAACTGCTAAGTCCATGTAGCCTGCTTTCTTCACAACTAAATAATAAGGCTACCTACAAATATAGCATGCACACAACGACATATGCAAAAATATAACATGTGAAAATATTTGTCCTCTAAAATGACTAAGTTAATTTAATGTTAAGTGATACTGATATTGAAATATTCTAAGTTCAATATTTCTCTTTCCAAAAAAAACAACAAAGTCCAAAATAATATTTCACCAAATATTGACTAAGTTAATTTCATACTAAGTTATACTGATGTTAAAATATTCTAAGTTAAATATTTCTATCTCCAGAAATAACAAAGTCCAAAATAATGTTTCACCAAATACTGACTAAGTCCAATAATGTTGTAAATCGTCTAAGTTCCTTGATGATCCAAATAGCTTAAGTTTCTCAAACACAAGTTATGTCAGCATTTCCTCTCAGTCTATGAAGGCTGGACAATACGTCTAATGCTTTGCGCTGGGGATAGCTTCACCCTGTCGAAGTTTTGTCCAGTCTTGTAGATCTCCCTTACTTCCAGTGCGATAAATAAACTAAGTTTCACACACTTAGTTGCATCAAAGTTTCCCAAAAATCCAAGTTCCAAAATAAACTAAGTTTCGCACACTTAGTTTCCTCAATCTGCCCTTGTATACTGCAAACGTATAGCTTGGCTCATCAGATGTATTCTACTAAGGTACAGCTTCTATCTTCATGTGTATACTGCAAACGTATAGCTTCAACTCCACAAAATCGACTAAGTTCTATAAAACTTAGAAGATTTTAGCTGTTTCCCGAAATTCCGCTCTAGAGGTCCTTCCTCGACAACATCTGGCATCGCACTGACGATCCTTCAACAGCGAGATACTTATATAGGCCGGATGACGTCATCGATTTTCGTACAAGATTTCAACTGTGAATTACAGCTTATTTACGCCATATTTCGCTTCAATATTGATCATACAGCAAGATTATAATATTGACTCAAGAAATATAACAGTAATTAACCACTATCTAGTCCAATTTTCCTTCGATTCAATCGAATCAAAAGCAGGAAGTAAAATAATAAAGCTGCCATGTTAGACTACCGATCAACTACAAATTAGACTGCCAGATAAGACTGCCCGATCAACATAAACAAAATCGTGATCAAATAAATAAAACATGCGAACTATTTCACCTCTGTAAGTACAACCTTAGTGCTGCAAATGATACTACATTTATAAATCTTAATAATCTCAATGGGAAATTACTTTCCAGGTGTAATAATTGCCTTATATACAAAAACACAGCACTTAATTAACAATCAAAAATTTTACATTTAAAATTCCGTTACAATATTAATAGCCCATTGACTTATCTCAATTGAGTTATCACAATTTTAAAACTTTCTAAGTTCAACCCCAATAGAAATTCATGTAGTTTCTTCTAAGAAAAATAAAATGCATTCACTGTAATGAAATTCTATAGATATGAATGTTATGCAACTGATCACATTTCTTATCAACCATATTATCATGTCTTATAGTCCAATAGTATCATACATCTTGTTATTTCAGTGAAAATTCTGTAAATTGATGTAATATTTTAAAATGTTTATGAATGTGACATTAGGGAGTTTAAGCTTGCAATGTTTTTCACAACGGAACGGAAAATATTTAAGCGATACATTTGTATGGGCGATTGATCATACGTATACATTGGCATTTCAATTTTATATGCAAGCTTAAACTCCCTATTAACAGTAGGTATTATAAAATAAAAAACAAATATTTTTTTTTCATTAGAGTACCCTCCAAGATTGTCTCAAACTGTGAATGTACTGTTTATTGCTTGAATGAACATACATGTCACTCTCTGCAGCACACCAGTCAGAATTAAGTGTAGTGTAGTATTGTGTAGTTTTATATATGAATACATGTATGTTATATCGTGACATTTAAAAAGTCAATAAAGACATATAAGGCGAAACTCAAGACTTGTTGATCTTCATGAACTACACATTGTGTAACATTTTCAAGTATCAAATATCTTATCTTGATTTTCATTCATCTCTCTTTTGTAAATGATATATGGTATGAAAGTTCAAATACATGATTTTGATTCTAACATGTATGTCATCTACTATACAACTATAGAAATCAAGCATGTACGCCATCTATTCAAGTGACATAACAATGTTAACATGATAATGTAGAAAATAGTATTGTGTCTCTATTTCCAATCTAACTTATGACACAAAGACTATTAAATTGCTACTCTAATTATGAAGCAAATCTGAAATTTCGTTCACAAATTTCTATTGCACACCTAATCATTCAATCCATCCTCTAAAAACCAAAAGTCGAAAAATATAGTATGTTTCATGTATGGCATCTGTGTCATTAGTGATGGGTATATTGTAAACTGTCACATTAAACATACCACAAAAAATTGAGAGAAAAATAAACTGTGTTATTTCTAACCTTACTTATTTTAGTTGTAAAATTCCAAGTTCTTAATATGCATCTAATGTTCCCAAGTCACATTCAATTCAACATCAAACAATGAGGAATCAATACAGTAGGTCTGTATGAAAGCATTGATAAACAAACTAAACCAACATATTTCAAATCTGTTCATTGACATAGTTTACACAAACACAGACTTAAATTCACTATCATTTTGAATTAACTAGTTAAGCCTTATTAGATTTAATAAAGGCCCACATATTGTCACTGCAAAATGGACTCTTAGGGGCGGGGTCAAAATATCGATGTTCATATGGAGACGAAAGTACTTTCGCGAGGGGGGAGGGGGTTTTTGGGCACTTTCGTTGACCAAAAAAACATCGATAATTCGGATCTGATATACAAAAAATAATTGGACTTACCCACTTTTTCTGGCGCTATGTTCTGATAAAAAGGCTTGTTTTCAATAGTTCGTGAGCTTTTTTGTGTCATAGGTCCAAAATATCGGTAGATAAAGACAATAATTCGATCATTTTTCAAATAAATTCCGTACTTTTCCCTCCTCCTTTTGAAGAGTTCAATGCAGTTAAATTGCGACTGGTGTTAATTCACCGTAATAATAACCCGGTAAATAGGATACGATTATGCCTCTCATTTGACTTTTAAATCAATGTTTTTTTGAAGTGACCCAAGCTTTCATCTAGAGGGGGGGTGGGGGGGTTGTTGTCCAAACGAAATTACTTTCGTCTCCATATGAACATTGATATTTTGACCCCACCCCTTACAATCAACTGGTGATGATGCAATGTAGTTATAACCATAAATTGAACAGGATCTTGAATTCCAAGAATTGTTTATGAAATGAGCCAGATTTATTATTTGCCCCATGTAAAGGTATACATCTGTACTATTATACAACATCACAAGGCATTTATGTGCAAATTGTCACCACCTGCCATTTGTGACAGACACCGCTACTGAATGAGACAGGGGACAGTCATGGTAAAAGATGACTTATAATCCCAAGATTCAATAAAGCCTCCATATACTTGCATTATGGCATTTACGGTCCCTCAGGTAGATATGCATATCTCCATTTGGATAAACCCCATATCCAAAACCTCCCAGTACATAACCCTTATATATCCATATCCAAACACATATCCATAGGGCTCCATATCAATCCAATGTGGATTCAGAGCCAACAAGATGACATCCAATCAAAAGACTCGACAAAGGTACCAGATATATCCCATAAGCCCACATACCAAGCAAAGGATGACCTTCACACACCCAGATACCCATGTAATCACACCCATATCAGAGATGAATCAAGTGATTGGACACATGTGGAATTCAATGACAAGAAAGCATACAGCTTTGAGGTTATCATCCAATGCATCTAAGAGACCATTGTAAACAACATGATGTTGGACTTAATACCACCTTGAAATTGAGTATTCAAAAGGCTATGTAAAGAAAGAGAGACCCACCCTCCACAATAATTGGGACACTTTATCAGTTTAATCGTTTTGCCTTCTATGTGGATTAAAGTACAAAATCATTTTTGTGTACCTTCCTGTAGACTTTTCTTTTATACAAAACCTACCTTTTATACAAAATATTTTCAGTAGAGCAATGTTAACATCTTAAATCAATGCAAGTCAAGAAGTTTGGCACACCCTTCACATAAAAGTGTAATTCCATCAAAAGTATAGAATGAGAAAGGAAAGCAGATGATAACCATAAGACTTACCTGTATCTGTTATTTCGCAGACCACAATGTCAAATATCACTCATCATCTTATCTTATCATCAAGCGCTACATCCAAGCAAGCTGATCACCTAAACTTATTTCTCACATAATCACACATAACTTCTCTAATCATCAAATCAATGACATTAATTTAGACTACTTGGACAGTATGTACTTACCACTACAGAGACGCCAGTTTATTTGCATCCATGATTACGTTTCAATAATAATCTATGAGAATAATGAATGATCACAGACCATATAGAGCATTTCAACCACTGAAGACCTTGAAATTTTCAATGTAGAGTCAGTTATGGAATGCCAGCTAAAAGGCTTTGAATGTCCTGTTCTAGCAAACATAGCTTATTACCCTCCAAACACTACCTGTGCATATAGACACTATATTTTATGTCAACTATCATGTCAAATAAACTGTAGTAATGAATACCTGTCAAACGGCTAGTTCTACAATTCAAACTATTTTAGCTCATCATGGGGAAACGTCTTGAAATAATTTACTTATTTGTTTTTTTTATTTGTGAACTGAATCCTCCATGGATATCCTTTATTGACCAATCTAACCAAACTTAAAATCTTATATCAAAGATGCTGATTTTACAGACTATTAAATGAAAATTACAGATCAAAAACTGTCTGACTCTCCTCAACACTCCAAACTAGATTAAGAACCTACGGTAAGTGTTTTATTGTAGATCATCCTGGCTGAATGTAATCCATTTATATAGTGATCCGTTGATATGGTATTATGTCAATATATTGTATTCCATTTCTGTCAATTATACATTGATGTCATTCATAGACAATTGTCTACCATAAGCAATTTGCTAACATAGACAATGCTTACCTTTTTATGTAATAATAAATAATGTTTTATTAATCCATCATCTGTGTTTAATCCTCTTACCACTTTCATATATCTGTCTGCTTCATAGCTACCTTACCTCTAGTAGATCAATTATTACGGCACTTCTCTATACTATATCACAATATTCTACCTATGAACGTCGGTATGGTGTGTATGGATAAATTGCTTTTTACATAGACTGCATAACAAATCAATGATTTTCATTAGCAAAACAAAACAGAGTTTCCAATGTGTGTTTGATATATTGTCGGCTTCTATAATTTCATTTCTATGGCAGGTTAATCACATCATTTTGTACATCACCGTATATCAGATCATCCACTGACCATGTGAAACAAATTTTTGCATTGCATGTTGCTATTGAATAAGTGGAGGCTACTTTTGCAATTATGAATGTAATACAATGTAATTCCATATTTTAGAAGTGCATGTACATTATATAATACAACATATATTTCCAGTTGCAACATAGCATGCATTGCAATTTGTGAATGCTTTGGGGTAAAATTGAGCTATTAGGAACTGCTGATAAACACACTATGTCCAAATATTGCCTGACAAAAAATAATGTGTGTAATCTAATGATGCCATTGGACTGATAAAAGGCATATTCAATGTTGAGTAAACAAACATCCTGTTTCTGTTGTCTTATTTTAGAACTAATATGCCCTGGTGTCTTTCTATCAAGTTAGAGACAGGTACAGTATAAGTCTAATGATATCAATATATGACAGTGACAATGTTTAGATGGTATTGCCAATGTATAGCAGTATATAGGTGGTAGTACACTAATCTATGGTATTACCAATGTATAGCAGTACCAATGTATGGTAGTTGTAATGTATAGCAGTACTGATGTATGGTAGTTGTAATGTATAGTATTACCATTGCCTGGTAGTGCCAATGTATAACACTACCAATGTATGGTAGTTGTAATATATAGCAGTACCGATGTATGGTAGTTGTAATGTATAGCAGTACGGATGTATGGTAGTTGTAATGTATAGCAGTACCGATGTATGGTAGTTGTAATATATAGCAGTACCTTTGTCTGGTAGTGCCAATGTATAAGACTACCAATGTATGGTAGTTGTAATATATAGCAGTACCATTGTCTGGTAGTGCCAATGTATAAGACTACTAATGTATGGTAGTTGTAATAGCAGTACCATTGTCTGGTAGTGCCAATGTCCAACAGTACCAATGTATGGTAGTGCTTCTAGAGCATGCTAGACATGCTTGTATTACTTGTCCATGGTTAAATTGGTCAAAGTGTTTATTAGACCACATTTTGTGTGAAAGCTTTCAAACATTAATGAGTCATGTTGCAAACTTTCTGCATAAAAGATATCACCTCAATGAAATATGTAAATTCGAAGCCACTGAGTCTCATAGAATACCTCATTATCCCAACGAAGTAAACAGAGTTTATTTTTTTTGCGATTAGTCCTTTAACCTGTACCTGCAAAGTCAGGATGACTTCAACATATTTGATAGATCATTTACAACCTACAGCAGAAAGAGATTTAACCTATATGTCAACTTTACTGCAGAAAGACGTCAACCTTTAGCATATGGCTATGTAACAGGAACTGACTCAGAGAAGGTGAAAGGCCTCTACTTTGTGACTTCTTAAATCCTCTTTAAATACCAAATACTTATGATTTGATTTTCTCCGCCCTGATTTTCCTTTTTTGTGCAGCATCATTGATTTTCATACACCGTAATGAATATATGAAATTAAAATATACAAGTATTTACATCAGTCAACTTACGAGACACCCTCTCTAAGTGAGCCCCTACTTCGTCAATAACATGGTCATACACATTTACAGGTTGAGTGATGACACTAATATGTTATACCGTGTTTCCTATATTGTTATAGATGCCTAACAATAATAGATACATCCTGATTAAAATGTTTTGAAAATATAAAATGTACTAACCCATTACTCAATGTACTCCATGGATGTACCCATAGATCCATTTTAACTAATTTTAAGCCTGGGATAAAGTTTCGAAATGTCTGTATTTTTCTCATCAAATTCTAGAATACTTAATTAAAGTATGGAATTCATGTTTTCATTTGTACTATTTTAACTTTAAAACCATCTGCAGATGTCAATATATCCCCGTATTCGTAATTCTTGGCTCAGAACTTAAAAGATATTTGTAACTTACCTGTTGGTTATGTCTCGTACTGGAATCCTAGTAGAAAACAAACATAAGCATAAAATTTCCTTTTCTTGAAGAAGGTTGACAATTATACAGTGAATAGCAAACTCAACAGTTAGATTTCAATGCACGCACATCTGACACACACTTAATGCAAACGTTCACTGTCAGACATGAATGTAGTACCACAAACCTTGAGGTTAAAACTAGTCAAGTGTGAATCAGTCTACACCTCACTCCTCAAGAAAACAACTCAAAGGAAATACAAAAACAAACTAATGTAAACTTCGAAAAGGACTCTTTTTATATCTGATATGAATGCATGTTTTTTAATTAGCCAATAAAAGGCTTTCAGCTGGCGATTAAAGGTGTTTTTTCAGAATAAAGCCAAAAGAAGGTTAATCTTAGGACATATCCTTCCCATTCAAGCCATTAAACATTAACATCATTAGCAAAACATGTTGTCATGAGTAGAACTCAACCTTGGGCATGGTATTGTACTTTACAGTCTGGAGTAATTTTCCTATTAATGTTTCCTCCTCAGTCCTGCAGAGAATCAATATCTAATGCCTTGGTCACATTTGCTACTATTTTCACTACGGCGCCTGGCCGGCCGATTGAGTATTTTGTTCAAAATTGAATACAATATTGAACAAAACACTCAATCTGCCAGGCGCCGCCCAAGATTCGGGCAAATGTGACCGAGGCATAATTGGCATAATGCTGTGACACCAGTGATCTTGACTAATCCTGTAGCACAAATGACCTTGACTCAATTGTGGCCTTGCTGTGGCAAAAATGACCCCGACTATTGCTACCTTCACAAATGGTATTACCAGTACTGAATGTGTTTTGTCCTTCTTTGACTGTTGGTTCACCTTGCTACTTTTCATTCAGGCAACATTATCATTCAAATTCGATCATTTAAAGCAATTTCAGTGACATCTTTTCATAAAAAAATGTTCACTTACCTTTGTACTTGATCATTTAGTTTTAAGTGATACTTTGAAATCAAATTCTCATTTATCATATCATGTACTACATGTACATCCTGTAGCCGATTCCGAATAGAAAGTTCAATTTAATTTGCTTCAATCTCTTCAAATTCCTGTGTACAGTGTATACCTATTTGCATACTGCTTGTTAATAAGGTAGCACTACTAATGAATTTAATTCCAACATAATGTAAATGTGCTATTTGATCTCGGATATCTTAAACCGAAATGGCAAATGATGTGTGTAGACATGTAATCCAGATAATGATGAAAATACAGCCTCAAGTAATTTGATACGAAATTCAAATTTGCTCAAATAGTAAACTCTAGGTGACACAATATTGATGTGTCGAGGAATGGCTTGTGTCACATAAATGACATGTGTCAAACAAATGGCATGATCACCTAAGCATCTTTAATTTCAAGGTAAGCAAGTATAACCCTGCAGATTATTGTGTTTCTTACAAATATTCGAAATATGCAAAAGTAAAATATATTTGACTAGAACTGAAAAGAAATATGACTCAGATTCATCTGTGATCAAAAATAATACCATCATATATCTTCGGAATATATTATACCACATGTTTTGGTACAATCGCCACACACGCTTTACATTCGTTTGACTTCAACCCTTAAAAGAGAGCTTAATTGATTTACATTAGTTAGTTTCGAACTTAACTCTCTGCACAGGGTAAAAATGTACATGTTGGAATTTACATATTTCTTAAGATAACATATTTTCATAAAAGATATATACTTAACATGTTAAAAACAATGGTAAGGTTAAATAAATTGTAAGACCACTTACCCCTCCTCAAGTCTGTCTTTAACTATTACTTATAACCTTGTGATCTTCATTGTTCAGTATTCTTGTGAAGTTTTAATTTCCACTTGTCTATTCTCTAGGTATTGTCCAGTACCACCCAGTTAAACTTAAGATTATATGTAAACATTATTACATCTAAGACAAATCACTGCATAGTCCCAAGAAAAGATGATGCAATGAATAATCAACCAATATAAATAAATGGGAAGTCTGAAATTGAGGCAATTCTTGTGGCTGTGCTGAAGCCTGGTGATGTCTTATGTGTATCTATAATATGAGTGATTGACTGGACAGGTCATTTACATTGAGATAACAAAAGCAAATATATTTCTTGAGATATATAAATTTCTCTGTCAAAATTGACATGGGGGAATTTGTGCAGGGGAAACCGAAAAGTGAAGCCAAGTTCAACTGTTACATCAATAAATGAATGTGAGCTGGTGAGGTGAGGGTTACATGGGCCATGGGTGCATGCCATACAATACGTATATATGATAAGTAATGATTATAGGGTGTCACATTAAGGGTGTACCATTACCCTGACCAAAAAGGTACTTAATTAATCAGACTACACCTGACACTTTATAACCTAGAATATACAGTGAAATATGAATATCAGAACACCTCTCTAATCTGAACACCTTTCAATGTGAACATAGGTTTTACTGTATATCTCACTTGTAAATAACCGTATAGACATAGTTAGGGGTAAACCATTGTAAACCATGGTACCTCAACCAAACAAGTGGACCAAGAATAGTCTTTCATCGGGCCCCTGTCCCTCCCAAAAGTAGTTATGTCATAGATTGACCTCCCATATCCCCCTCAATTTTGCATATGAATGATGATGAATTGATTTGCATTACAAATTTTGGAATACTTTTTTCTATACAGAGCTATACAGAGAGGTACTCTGGATTCTGGCGCTACTTAATTTGGCGATTTTGTGTTTTTGGGCCTATTGGCGTATATTTAATTGGTGGGTTTCAAGTGTCCCAGACATCCTCCCATTCAACCCAACTCAAGATACTCATTGTTGCTGTTGATGAACAATTTCTTGTTTATATTTTCTTCAATATTTTTTGTTGTTTCTACAAATCTGAACAGCCCAGCCATCTCAGTATATCTTTCTCATAACCGGAAGTGTACTAAATGAAAAACATGTCATATTCCAAGGGATTTTGGTAACTACATTGTATTTAATTCGGCGATTTTTTTAATTCGCTAAAATACAGTATTCAAAAAGTATATATTTGATGGATTCCCCAATTAAGTATCCAAAATGCTTGAAATACCTAATCACATTGCTCACATTATATCATTATATCTTATATATAATGATAGACTCCTGTACTGTGTAACCTTTAGTGATATTTGAATATTTTAGAATTGACCACCTTTTCCCATTCCTGATATCTCAAAAAGTGCACATCCACATAATTATCTACATATTTTTAGTTATCACGCTTCAAAACTGTACTTTGAACATACAGCAAACACATGTTGAATATAATCATGACTGAATGCTAAAATTTAAAGTTATTTCGATTAGATCCGTGACCATAATGTCATGAACAGTTGGCAATAAATCTATTGGCTGGTTACACTGACCTCAAGAGATGAAAGATATTGAACTAAAAAGTAAAAACAACTGTCTTTTTCAAAGTTCATCTTAACTTCCAAGTTGTTCAAGTTTCCCCCTCTACCTCTTAAAATTCTTTCATCAAATATATTAGGCTTTCCTCTATCCCTTTACCCTTTCATCAAATCTCTCAGGCTTTCCCTATATCCCTTTACCCATTGCATCAAATACTATATCTAGTATCTCAGGCTTCCTTTTACCCCTTTACCCATTGCTTCAAATCTCTCAAACTTCCCTCTTCCCTTTTCCCATTACATCAAATTTCATACTTTCCCTTCACTCATTGCATCAAATCGCAGGCTCTCCCTTTACCCATTACATCAAAAACTAGTATCTCAGGCTTCCCTCTAAACCCTTTACTCATTACATCAAATTTCAGGCTTTCACTCTACCCCTTCACCCAGTGCATCAAATCTCAGACTCCCTTATAAATCCCTTATGTTTATAACTTATAATTTTGGGGTACTGTGTCACCACTTGTCTCGTAGCTCCATATGTCTATAAGAGGCCATTATAAAACATTGTGCATAAGTGAGTAAATCCTAATATACTTTAGACATAATTGTTAGTCTAGAATCACAGCAATAATTGACATTTAGTCATATTAGTATCCAATCAACAATACAAACAAGGAATTTGGCAGAGAAAAGTATTTTTGATGAAATGATATTAGAATTGATTGATAAATGATAATCTATATATATGAAGTATTCTTTGTTGCAAAACACAAAATTTCACTTCCTAATGCTTACTACGTATAGCTTCCACTTATGAGCGAAACCTCACTATTAAAAAGATTTTTACTACTAAAGTGTGTGAAAAAAAGACAAATGATCATACAATATATCATCTAATTCATCCCAACTGATCATCTTAAAACAATTGTCATATACATCTATTAATAACTTTGTATAACCAATTATTATTTGCGACATATTGCATGGAATGACCGTTTTGAACTTAACCATTATTCGATTTGACCTTATGTGATTCTCCATCTGTGAACAATCAAACTCTATATAGTACTATTATTACATGTATAAAATCTTGCTTGGAGACATATCCTAGTTGTCCGAGTCTACAACATTAAACAGATGAAGCTCTCTTTTAAGAATTGAAATCAAACTACTAGAAAGGGTTATTAACACCCTATCAGGACTTCTTAAACATCATACAAAACAAAGTTCAAATTAAAAATGGGGGGGGGTGTAATGAAAAGCTACTATGTACCTGTTAAGTAAAGGGCCAATATCTGATCCTAAATCACCCCAATATATTTTAAATTCTTAAGCTGTAAATTACTCTAGCAATAGACTTTAATAATATAACTATAAAATGTTAAAAAATGCTCATGTTATAAAGTGAATTAATTGCCAGTCAAAAATGAAAAATGTGAAAGATATAAAATTCAGTAAGAAAATGGTCATACAAATAACTAGTTGAATAATTCTTTCAAGCATTGATATCTTAAGCAAAGAGGGTAGGTACCAAAGTCTATTGATGGGGAAAGTATCATCATCATGAATTAAAACATATTCAGGACATTTATGGTCAGAATTCTAGATGCTGTACTTTTAATATCAAATAATATCACTAAAATTATTTTTTCAGACAATAACAACTGACTTGAGTCAAATGAATTGGTAATTCATTTAATTTAAATTTTGGAACCATAAAATTGAAATTTGGGTCCCTATAGCTAGAGACCCATAATGTATTGGATACCTTTGATAAATATGGCTCTGGCTACAGCTACAGGGTTTATCTACTGGGAAATATGAGTCTGTTCCTGCAGTCCCTCAAGAGATATATATATTTCTCTTGGGACAAATCCTGCATCTAAAACAAGGGGTTGAGCTAAGGTTCTGAAAGCAGCCAGTCAGAATGGCATTACTGAACCAGTTGCATATCATTTTTCTAGATCCTTTATCTACTGAAAAAATCAACTTTATATTGTTAATACCTGTAGTTGCATCAACCAAAGATGGAGTAAGCGCAACCTTGACAACTTGTTGGTTGCTATTCTCATGTCCCGGTGGTAATCCTGCGATACAGAGGTCCCGTAAGTAGCTCAAACTGACCTCGAGAGCATCATCTGTGATGCGTACAGCCCCAGCTGCCCATCGTGGTTCAACAGTACATGATAAAGCTTCATCATCAGACATTTTACGAGATGTGTTCGTATGATCTTTCTATCTTAATAAGCTGGATTTACTCTGATACAAGATTCCGCTATCTTATTCTGAATTTCTTATCTACACAATAGTTAATTTAGTAAGTAAATCCAATCTGAAACGTCAAAGTTGACCTATCATATAAGGTGTGGGCTGAACTAAGTGTGATTTAACACATTTTAACATCAACATTTTCTAATTGGCGGGTTTTCGTTGCCCTGACCTATGATCTCATATCGTATATGGGCAGCCACTTGTCGCTTCTCACGCATTTTGGTTACATTTTTACTTTCAGTCAAATAATCCTGATATATTGGTCCTATTAATTTTGTCAATGTTCAGCACCTATTGAGATCTAAGGCTGTTTATCAATGATATATTTTTGTATGTACTTTGATAGGTGTTTCATTCTAAACACACATAGACTCGTTATCTCTAAGTCCATCGTTGGTGCATCAGTTCTAACAAGTTACATTTTAACTTTTAACTGCTTCAAACTTGACTTTATCATTTTATATGTGACTGTATAAACATCCAATTCTAAAATACGGTGCCTCCTCAGTGTATCAATTTCTTTATGACATGTATTTCTATCAATACAAAATGAACTTCAAATTCTAATTAGTACAACGCCTTGTCCCATTGTGGCCTTTAAGAGCCCCTTGGCTAGTATATGTACATGTAATGTAATTACAGGTGTAACAACATCTATTTTATTTCAGTACATGGCCTTTGTTAATTACAGTACTCTCATTATAAATTTAATATCAATCAAAAGATAAATTATTCCAATCAATCAATTAAGGAATAAATAATGATAGGCCATTCAATATGGTGAAATTCAGCACGAGTTGGACAGAATGTTGTACAAAGCACGAACCGAAGGTGAGTGCATTTGTACTAACATTCTGTCCAACGAGTGCTGAATTTCACCATATTGAATGGCCTATCATTATTTATTCCGATTCAAACATAAAAACGAATTAGTAAAAGCCGTGTCTGTGGAACGGGCATGAAGGAAGAATACGAACAGCTATCCCCGGACAGAGCCCCAGATGTGCAGCTAGCTGAGATGTGACGTCACTCAAAACAATGCAAATTGCAGATTGAATAGAGCATGGTCGTGCATCTATGGAGAATTAGAGAACGTTCTATATTGGCTATGCTGCATTCTGATTGGTTGAGAAATTCGAATAGAGCACGGTCATGTTTGAATCCTATATCAATTTGTCTTAATTTTATCATCATCAGGTACAGTGTGTTCGAATACTTAAGAAATTGAGAGATCTTAACAAGAATGAATTTACATAAAAGTTCAAGTATTTACATAATAAACTTAATCATTTCAGTCAATAACTGTCAAGTTTTATATACTGATTGTACTGAGTGTTTTAAAGATCAGTTATACAAACTAACATTTCATGATCTTATATAGATGTCTATCACATCTACATTTTTGAGTCATGGAGTTCAACATTCGTAGAGGGAGAGCTTGGTATGGTAAAAAAGAAACTGGAATTGTTTGGTTTGACAGTTAATCTATTATATCTTAATTTAGAATGTTCATGCATGACATAAATAACATTATACTATGGAAAGTACAGTGCACTATTATACACAAAACACATGTTTTATACTCACCATCCTTTGCCCTATGCTAAAATCTTGTATTATTCAAAACTAGGGAAAACATGCACAAGGTCCAAACTACTAGTTGCAGATTTTCTTTTTTAAAGGTGCAACAAGTAGTGCAGAGGGGCCATTCAACGATCATGGACCAGTGTCAAAATATATTTAAGTTTGGATATTTCATCAAGACTAACATCTATTTTTATTTTCTAAAAAGAAACCCCCTAGATAATCATTATTTCAGCTTATATTCCTCTTGAAACATGGTGGATCTTAAAAATATAAAAGTGGACATCCCCTTTTTGAAGCTTTGAACTGAATTTACACTTTTTAATGCCGAAATTGATAGTTTATCCATACATTTTAAGAAAATAGGTATGTCGAAGAAGATGTTAGGCCAACTGTTGCCTTGATAGCTCAGAAAAAGTTAAAATTTTCCTATTTTCTCTCTACAAGCCTTATTGCCACTTTAAGGTTACAAACTAATAAAAGAAACTCACCCTTGCGCCTGGGTACAATGTCAGGTTGTTGAGGTGGTGGAGACTTTAGAATGGCGGTAGCACCAACATCTTCACCCTGCAGCTGCCCTTGACCCCAAGTGACCTTCTTGTTGACCATCTTGTTTTCACTGATGAGTTTCCTGCGCTCTAACTCGAGTTCGTCCAATTCTGAAGAGAAGCCTTCTATGAGAGGTTTCGGTTTATCTGAACTGCTGCCCTTGATGTACACCATCTTTTCACCTGATGTGCTGCTGTTTGCAATGTCCTTCATCTTCTCCATACTTGATGAGGTGGAGGTTGGTAATGAATACATAGATGATGGTATCACATCTGGGGGTGGGGTCTTAGGTAGGGGTGGTGCAGCAATCATGGCTGGCTCATCCTTTTTCAACTTTGATGCTCTTTTTGGTGGAACTGGCGCCACTGTAGGGGGTATGGATTTCGTTGTTTGAGACACATCATCTGATTTACTTTTATTGTATGAAATCAATGTGATTCCCCCATCTTCGGATTCATCACCAAGTGGGTAGATGGATGGATCTTTGGTATTTCTGTCATTTTCGTTAATTTTGTATGATATCAGAGCAATACCACTATCACTGCTTTCATTAGTACCACGCTTAACTTTTTTCTTGTCAGTATCACCAGGGGTAAATGTTGCTGCAAATACTTCTTCATTATCTGATATATCAGAGTCCTCACTATAATCACTGTCAAGTCCATAGCCTTTCTCCTTTTGTGGAGGATCTGGTCTTTTTATGGAGACAACGGTTACTTTAGACATATTATCACTATATGGCAATGGCGGTGGAATAAAGTCATATTCACCAACACTTTTCTCAGTGTTA
Organism: Owenia fusiformis; assembly: GCA_903813345.2. Classification (NCBI taxonomy): domain Eukaryota; kingdom Metazoa; phylum Annelida; class Polychaeta; order Sabellida; family Oweniidae; genus Owenia; species Owenia fusiformis. The sequence continues at coordinate 26,368,221 of CAIIXF020000001.1, read as the reverse complement.
ACATCAGATTTAATGCTAGAGACTGTCTTATCCTCAATTACAACTGGTTTTACAGTTATCTCATTGTTATTCTCAACAGACTTCAACTTTGGGGTGCTTACTTTAACTGCGTCATTCCGGATGCCAAAAAATTCTGCTCTCAGTTCATCAACTGATTTTTTTCTCCTTTCTGCTTCCATTTCTAATATTTCCTCAACGTCCTCCCTGGTGAATTCACCGTCTTGTTCAGCTTGAGCTAATGTTGCAATCCAACTCAAGTCATCTGGGTCTTCAACTTGAGGGAGGTGAACAGTATCTTCAGTGAGAGCAAGGCTAGTAACCTCTGGTACAGCAAGGAAGGTGGCTTCTGGAGTGTCAATAGGGATAAATGTAATTTCAGTTGACTCCACAGGAGGCACAATATCGGGATATGGATCCTCCTCAGGGGGGGTTAAAGGGGGTGGAGCAGATTCAGGCAGAGGTGGGGGCTCTCTCGGACTGACTGAACCAATGTCTGAAGGATCAACGAATGTAGACTTCAAATCTAGATTTAACAAATGGGAAGCTGGTTCTCTGTCTAGTGCTACTGTATTTTCTACTTCAGTGTCAAAATCTGCAAGAATCTCATCAAATGCACTCTCTACATCAGCACAATCTATATCAGCTGCATCATCAACACTTATTTTTGAGTTTTCCTCAGTGATTGTAATATTATTTTCAGTTAAGATATCATCAAATGTATTTTCAACATCAGTTATATCTAACTGAATGTCATCAATGTCTGTTACAGGTACAGGTTCTGGAGGGCTTGAATCAATAACGGAATTATTATCTTCAATAGGGGTATGTGTATGTGGAGTGACAGACGGGGGTGGACTGGTACACGCAACAGATTCGCTAGCCCTTACAAGAGGTATTATAAATGGGTCTCTTTTTGGCAGAGTTTCATCACTTAAGAAGAAATCAGAAGGAGGCCCCAAATCAGAGACAGGCTCTAAATCAGAAGGAGGCTCTGAATCAGAAAGAGGCTGTAAATTTGAAGGTTGACCTGTTACTGCTACGGATTCACTTGCTCTGACAAGAGGTATCACAAATGGATCTTTCTTGGTCACACTATCATCACTTAAAAAGAAATCAGATGGAGGCTCTATTGGTCTAATGTCTTCTTCTATTGCAGGAGGTTCAGCTAACTCAACAGGCGCTTTACTTATTGTTTCTAATTTTGTCTCTTCACTGAATTTTACTTTTACACTGTCATCATTATTTGCACTTATGTCAGTCGGATTTGCACTTGTATCCCCTTTACTTATGTTAACATTATCACAAACTAAGTTTGTATCCTCTTGTACTTGAACAACTTCTGGTTCCTTTCTAGAAATTATAACATTTGAATATAATCCAGAGTCGCATACTTCATTACCCTGAGTGTTTGAAAGTTTTTTACTTCTACGTTTTGTTCGATCTCTTTTTGGAGGAATTGGAGCTTGTGCTGCGACTATGGGTTCTTCACCTGAGTTTTGTTTAAGCTCTTGTGATGGCCTAAGGGGTCTCTTTATAGGCTCAGCAGTAGGTGTTTTAACAACCTTGCTATATATTGGTTCCACTGTTTCTTTAGTTACCACAGGATCAGGAGAATTAGACAATTCCTTTAGAGGATCATTAACTGTTTGTTGAATTTGAACTGGATCAGGTAGAGGTTCAGAAGATACACTTTGATTAGCAGATCTAATAAGCTCATTCAAAGTGTCGCTGCTTTCCGTCTTGGGCTCCTTGCATCCAGAAGGTAAAGATGGAGCAGGGGGTAATGGAGCAGTCCTTTTGGGGGACAAAGATCTCTTAGTCCGTCTCTTAGTCTTAGGGGGAGGAACAGGTTGGACAGGGGCCTCTGATGGGGGTAAAGATTTAACTGGAGAACTGACCCTTGGTAATGTATTTGCTTGAAGAGAGTTTTCAGTTTGGTTTATAAGCTCCTCAGTCTGATTATGTTGACTAGAATTTCTGGAAGATTTTATTGGTGGCTCTGGGGCAAGTCCTTTAACACTAGGTTTCCTAGATGGTATACTGTCCTTTATATTCTCATTTGCCTTTTGAATTGGTGGTGAAAGTGGAGCTCTTGATTTTCTTATGTCCTTAGGTGGCGCTGGTGGAGCCTCCCTCGGAGATGAATTCTGTCTCTTTAATGATTGGTTATTTTCCTTGTGTACATAGGAATCTCTGTTAGGACTTAGTGGTCTAGCATTTCCGTTTTGATGATTACTATTAGTATCAGACTTCAGTTCACCAGAGGACTGTTGTATAACATGAGACTTAACACCAGGAGATGACTGCTGAATTACAGGAGATTTCACATCAGGAGAAGACTGTTGCACAATAGGAGATTTCACATCAGGAGAAGACTGTTGCACAATAGGAGATTTCACATCAGGAGAAGACTGTTGTATGATTGGTGCTGAGATGTCATCAATAGATAATTGTGATGGCTTTTTCCCAGTCTTTCCAAGGAGTTTGTTTCTCCTCTCTTGTTTCTTACTGTGAGAGGTTCCTGCTAGGCTACCACCAGACTTAGATGTATCCTCATCTGGTGCGCTGAGGTTGTAAGACTTGGAGTTTCTCTGAAAGCACACAAGATCATTTTGTTAATCATACTGTACGAGGCCATTAAGAGGCCATTTCAAAAGATGTCAAGTGAAAATTACGAAATAACTTTTTACCACCTAACAAAATTGAGTGTACAGTATGTAACAATTAGTGTGAAACACTAAATTTTTTGATTTTTATTCTGATCACTAAGCTAACTTTGCTGAAAATTAAAATGGTTCACTGATATGTTATGAGTATGTCTCATCGAGTATGCTGTAAATGCCCTTATACAGTCACAATATACTTGAATTGATTACCAAAATAAAACAATAAAGTTTCACTCTCTATATTGAAATATGCAAAATATTACATACATACTTGAGTATAATGTATGTTTATGGAACTATAATAACCTACCAATCTTCGTTGCATATTTGTGATATTAAATATTCATGTGAACTAACATCATACATAAAAGCAATGTGCTAATGAGAACATGCCCACAATGCATGGTAGCATTATCTTTTAAATCCCTTCTTTGTACAATGTGAAGTTATAAAGCTATCTTGTTTACTGCTTTGGTAAGCCAGTCCATGTGATACCACATTAGTAACACCCATTGTCTCTCATAAAAAAGCAGCTTTTCTTCAAAAAGTAACTTTTCTTCAAAAAAAAAACTCTTCTTCAAAAAATAATTATGCCTGTATTCATGACATTTTCTCCATTTCCACTTGTATTTTGCCCCAACCTACCTAAATACTTCATCCTAGAAAATATTATGGACATTTCCATGAAGATACGAACATATAATATAATCCCAATGCACTTAAGTCATATCATAATACATATATCAATCATCACACTTCTTATTAGATTAATGCGGGCAACATGTAATTTCCGATCTAGTTAACATATGTCATGTGGTCACTTATTGTAAAAGATTACTTTAATTAATGAGGTTTGTTGATACTTGGATATACAGTTGAGTATATAATAATAGGCATACATGTACTACTCATACAATTGTTTATTTGTTTGATGTGACTGTGATGTCAGGTTTGTTTGTTTGTTTGTGTGTTTGTTTGTTTGAGTAACAATGTAATGCAACATATGTTTTTTTTATTATTGCTTGCTTGATATGACAATGTGATACCACATTTGTTTGTTTGACATGACAATGTGATACCACATTTGTTTGATATGACAATGTGATACCACATTTGTTTGTTTGATATGACAATGTGGTACCGCATTTGTTTGTTTGATATGACAATGTAATACCACATTTGTTTGTTTGATATGACAATGTGATACCGCATTTGTTTGTTTGATATGACAATGTGATACCATATTTGTTTGTTTGATATGACAATGTGATACCACATTTGTTTGATTGATATGACAATGTGATACCGCATTTGTTTGTTTGATATGACAATGTGATACCACATGAAATATAACCACAGAAAACAATTAATCAGAATAGGTTTCATCTTTATCAAGATCCAGTTTTCCAACTTGTATATCGACAAACTGAACTTTGTAAAAAGCAAGGCATTCAAATACATCAGCACTACCCATTATAGTATCCAGGCATAGCAAATCCCATCGAACAGCCATAGCTGCCATTTTTACAAAATCCTTCTACTACTTTTTCAGTTATAGCAAAAATGATAAAATAACACATAAAAATGGCCACCATTTTCTAAATGATTGCTCACTTGCCAAATTATCAAAAGAAAGTGTAATATGATTCTAAGTAGGACTTTTATGAGGAAGACCAAGATCTTGTGCATTTTACCATTGTTTCAATATGGTGATGATTCTCAAAATGCTTGATAAAATTTACTTCATTGAAGTCCTGCAGATTTTTTTACATGGAACTACATGGAACATTACAGTAAAATGGATTATTATCACAATTAAAGCGACATATATCTTCAACCCACTTACCTTAATTAAATTGAGAAAGATAACACTAAATGTCCTGGAACTGCAATTACTGATCATGATTCCAAACTTACGATCAACAGAACAAACATAATAAGAGATATTTTCTGGCTCATGGATAAATCAGTCAGGTCTGATTTCAATGCATTAGTTGGATTAGTGCCATCATTTCCAGATATAGACAATTATAAAATTTTTGTTCTGACAAAAAAAATCTGCAGGACTTCAATGAAGTAAATTTTAAGATTCTCATATAATTTCAAAGATATTTACACTGTACAGATATTATATATCTAGACATGTAGAAGATGTTTTTAACATGCAAATAATGTTACAAAAATATTACGAAAAATATTTCTATAGTAATATATCATTAGGGTTTAATTCATGAAGCTTACATGAATATATGCATTTGATTAATTATAATTATTTATTAGGATAATCATCATCAATGAGATGGAATGTGTCAACAAAAATTGTAAATTACACAAATCATGTTAAATAATCCATAATCTAGGCTAAAGTAGGTTAATTTTATTATCTACCTAGTTTTTCACTCATGCATCAAGCCCACTCTTCTAAAGTGGTAAAGCCACCTTCTTTTCATACTTATTTGTCATGTAGGGGAAGAAAAAAGATAGACTTGATGCAATACCATTTAAGTTTGTTCATCATGGCCTTAATTCTATAAGTTTGCTATGATTGTATTGCTAATTAAATAAAAAAATATTATAAGTTATTGAATGATTTCAAGTGCAATACATGATATATTCTGCTCGAGCAATTCTGTACAACATTTTTATCGTGTGATCCTCTGTATTGCTACTGAGATTGTCCCCTCTGTACCAATATTTTCTGTATTGCGACGGAGATGATCAACGGGGACAATCTCAGTAGCAATACAGATTGGTACAGCACAAGAACTGACCAATCAGAGGGCTCCATTTTACAGATCATACAATAAATAAAGATCTAGTGGGCAACAGATAAGTTCTTCTAATATTGAGAATTAATTTGTTTTACATGTAGGACAAATTATACTCTTCAATTAAGTAATTACATGCAAGAACCTCAAAATGATCAATCAAGCAATCAACATTGGCAAATATAATCAGTTGAACAAGCAAATGCAACTTTAAGGTGAAAGCTGTATCATGAATGCAAAAAATTAGTTCATGAGGATATTCTTGGTGATCATGAGTAGTGAGATTTTGTAAGGCTCTTCTTCATCCAAGTAAGGGCTTTACTTGGTGGGAAAGACCATGGTCAGATCAATGATCAATGGTTAAATTGTTTCCCATACAAAAATATATGCCAGTATTTACCATAACTTATAAGCTCATTAGATGATAACATTCAATAAGACCTCATACTGAAGTAGTTGATGTGATTAAAGATACAACACTATTGAACACCTATTGATTGCTAATCAGTCTTAAGATAAGTACACATGCTGCTTTTGACTAAAATGTTAGCAAATGAAACTACACATTCAAGAGTAAGTTAAACATCTTTAAATTCTTTTTTACCACTCAGCAAAACATCGTCCCGCAGATCTAATATATCAGCCCTCTACTTTAATGTAGCCCGGCTGTCCCTGAATTTGTAAAGAGAATGTGTTACAAGGTCATATAAACCAATGGAGAAGAGAGACACCTATCCATGCCTTACCTTATTTAGTCACATACCCTTGCCTTGCCTGTATACCATTAAAATCTTTTTGCCACAGTTGACAGAAGTATTTTTGTTGGGTGAGGTAATTTTACCCCAAGTATAAAAGAATTGTGTTATGGTTGTGTTAAAGTTGGTTTTACTTACTCCCAATTTGAATGTATTTCCTGTACATCTATCCCGTGGTTCTATCCTGTACCTCTATATTACAGCTTTCTATACTATATTGCAGCTCATTATACTATATTACAACGTATTATACTATATGCCACATCAATCTAGAATCTACCATGTGGCATAATAACGACACATAATTATATCTTACGTTGTGAATCTCCTATCTGGTTCTAAACATACATCTACAGGTCGAATCTTTCTTATCTAAATGTCCTAATACCCTTCGCAATATCACACTAATCCCAACAATACATAACAATTGTGTGAATTATTAGACTATATACCAGCAGCTCAGATCAGTGCAGTTATTAGACCTGTAAATGTAGTTATTAGAGAAGGTGAAGCACAAATCTCTCCAGCTAACGATCTGCCATGCATAATGTGTATAGGCTTTATAGAATAACAATAAATTCTACCTATACACTTCACCTTTCATACAAATTAAATCAATAAACAGAGAAACAGCAGAGAATTCTGCTCATTCAAATTGGCAAGTTATATTGGTGCAATCTGCAAACAACAATAATCTCAATGCCACGCTAAGATTGTGTGGATCTACGAGCATGCATTCTGAATTATCAGTCTCTCTTTAGCTAAAGCTTGTGAGAGGGATAGTACTGGTTAATCTAAAAACATAGGATCAAATCCCATGCTAAGGGCTGTGATGTGAAAAAGTCACTCCACCCTGGTGGGAATCGAACCCACAACCTCCCGATTACATGTCAACTGTTGATCCCACAATGATGAGTATGCATCATAAATAATAAACTCATGATATGATACATTATGTGATCCTATAGATTTAGCAAATTACCATTAATTAATCATTCAATATTTTGCAATGATTCTCATGCTCACAAATTGCTAAATAGTACTGAATCTTATATTAAAATTGTGCTGATTATTGTGGGAATGGTCTTTCTATGAGACCTTGTGACACCCAGGGGATTCAGAAACTAATTGTTGGTAGCTAGCACATCCTTCTTCAAAGGACTTCATTTATGTTTATATATTTATAAAATACCCTTGCAGCAAGGATGAGCTAGCAAATAACCAAGCAAGATGTGACATCTTTTTATCTAGATGAATTTAATTCTCTACACCAGCAAAAACAAACTTGGAGGATAAACCAGGAAAAAAATGACAAGGCATTAACATGCAAAATGTCACCACTTACCATTTGTTACCGCTGCCAGACACTGACTACCAAACAACAAACACCAACTACTGAACATCATCCACAAAAAAGAGACTATAACAATAAGTCACCACCAAAGCTTAGACCAGTTTTGACAGAGGAGTTTTTACTGACCAAGCATTCAGATATTTCTCTACTCTAATGTGAGATGAAAGTCAGGGTGACAAGGAGCTCTAAGTTTATCTACTTCTGGAAGTCAATTTGTACTATACTACTCTACCGGACAACTGGCAACTGTAATTCAATCAGTTCGGTACCCATTGCAAGATCTTTACTTTATATATACTCTTTAAATGAGAGAATAAATCATCTGTTATAAGGCAGTATGGTTAACTGAATTGGAGATGGAGCCAAGGTAAAAGTATGTTACCCTGAAAATGTAATTACCTTTTAAGAGGGTCATTGAGTAATTTCATGACAAGAGTGATGGGATATCAATAATTGCTATAGTAGTATAAAGTGGTTGATTCAGCATCAAGTAGACACTGGAGAGCCTGAAAGAGCCCATAAAATACAAGTACCAATCAACTTAACTTACACACCAGAGGCAAAAAATATTAATGACAAATAAAAGTTGATACAAATCAAGAGGTATCAATGGTTCCCCATCTTCAACATGGTTCAAGAAAACAGAGAAAACTTATGTGAAGATGACAAGAGTTAGCGATTCACAGTTTAATAATCTACATATCCTTATACATCTTAATCTGATATTAAAGCCTATAAAGACATTATTTTTACAAATGTTTCACCTTGAATCACATTTTTACTTTCTGTACTGAAAAGGTTCCCTGCATAAGCAATGATTTTATGGACAATGTACAGATGTACACTAATGTATTGATGCAAATGTCCCTACTGAACATCACTTTATCATTTGCATTTTAAAAGAAATATTGCTGATGATCAATGGAATCAGATGTTTTCAAATTAACATAAAAACAATAGAAAACTGGAGAACTAGAGTTTTGTGCTAATAGACCTTTTTTACTTTCACCGACTTTGACAACTAGAGTCCCGATAACCACTTGATTACTGTAAATCGATACAGTAATTGCATATTTTCAACATTTATATTTGAGCATGAACTCAATACTTTCGCCGAAATAGAGATATGATTACGATATAATTTACTATATGAAAATGACTGTAAACCCATCATTTATCTTGTTTTTATTTTAATGAAATATTACGAAATATATAGACGTTTATGAATGGTTTATTTGTAATCAATATTTATTGAAAATTCATTAAATTATTTGAATAAACTCTTTTTGATTATTGTAATTATTGTGAATCATATCCAATGTCTTTTAATATTTTGGCTGTCAATTGTGTGTGTTCTTGGCAAATGGATGAGGTTGTAAATAAATCGCTAAAATTAATATTGCAAATAGAAACTTGTCCTATAACATTAGCATAAGTCGGGATTCTATATCATTTGTCGGTACTCGTATCTCTATATCGGTGAAAGTAAAATAAAAACAAGATAAATGATGGGTTTACAGTCATTTTCATTAAGTAAATTATATCATAATCATATCTCTATGTCGGTGAAAGTATAGAGTTTATGCTCAAAAATAAATTTTGAAAATATGCAATTACTGTATCGATTTACAGTAATCAAGTTGGTATTGGGACCCTGTTGTTGAAATCGGTGAAAGTAAAAAAGGTCTATTCAGACTTCACCAATGTGAACTGTACAATGTCAAACTGTTGCTTTGCTGGATCATCTCCAATGAGCTTCCTTCAATGATTGAACCAAATTTTCTGCCATATATTTTATAGGCTAATTTTTCTGTTTAAAGCTCATGGTCTACGAAGTGAAAGAAGGCATCAAAGGTGTTTTTCAGACCAACCAAGCCAAGGGCATAGGTTTAAGAAATCAATGCTGGGTCATGATACCATTCTATATATCATATCTATGTATCATAAACCAATATGGCATGACAACAAACCATCTTTTTATTAAAGATGTTGTGATAGCCTACATACCTGTGGTATATGGACTAATGCCTTGAAAAGAGATGATCAGATAGGTTCATTGAACTGTGCCGTGCCAAGTATGACATAAATACATTGGCCATGAAAGTACAATGATACTCAAGGATATGATCCAACTGGATATTAAACAGGATGTCAAAAATATGACGACCATGTTTATATTTCAATGGTGAAAGCTTTGTGTTTTAATAGAGAATTCAAAGGGAGGTAATCTTGTAGAGAACTCTATTTCTAAACCCAAAGGCATGTTAACATCAAGAGTTTCACTTACTTACTACTTACTGTATTTACTTTAAACATAGTACTGTACATGGATTGTGTTATATAATGTCTTCCATTCACCATTTTACCAATATTTCTCTTTTAGCTCTACAAACATTTTGTTGCCAATTATGCATTCCGGTAACATGTTTAATCTTATGGTACGATGATGAAGGTAGCAAGGGACAAGGTTGAATGTAGTAAGGTAGCATACCATACTTAAGAATACCAACAAATTCATGAACCATTTATCTAAGAAACATTACATGGAAAGATTTATACCAGTGAGCAAAGAGCAAAAATATTGATATGTTCTTTTTTATCATTAATATGGTCTTTGAATATAAACCATTTAAAAGCTGAATGGTTTCATGCAGTGATATAAACATGTAAAGACAACTACATATCCCATCAGCAATGATTATCTCAAGCTACACATAATCACCATTTTTAAAATCACCCCTTGCAGGTCAAGTTAAAAATGTAAAAACCATGATCAAGGCCAACATAATGTATCTTATTGTATTGTTTTAGAACTTGTAATTATATTCAATTGTATGTTTTACATCCCATTGTTTTGTTTTATTTTAGAGACAATAGCCATCAACATACATATCAACTGTTGCACATGTACGCTTTACTACAATACATGTAGTTGAATAAAAAATATTCATATGATTATATTTGAGCTCGGTGTTTACTTTCAAGAGCTTTTTCTCCAACCATTTCCATTATGGTCCTTAAGAATGGTGTTCAAATGCTGACAATGTGGAAAACTAAGTTAATATTCATGTGGTTGAACACCCTCCCCATTCCTCATCCTCTAACCAAATAATGAATTTTGGAAATTTTGATTTTGCCTACTAACCAACTCATTCATCCATTTCCTGAATCCATCAACTGTTGACAATTGAACATAATCCACGCCTCTTTCTAAGACATTGAGATATAGCTGAATAGAAGAAATAGAAAGAATGGCAGGCCTGCATAAACAAATGTAAATGCAGCATATTTATTAACCATTTCTCTTTTATGATGAAAACATATTTCTTTTATCATTTATTCAAGATCACATAAAAATATCCTCCCATACTTTCCTTCATCATCCTCAAGAGCCAAAAACACAAAACATATATAAATCAAAAATAATCATATACATTTACCTTTTTAAACCTGATAAAGGCTCTTGTTATAAAGTTCGACATCTTGGATAGAAGATATGATGCCTCTTATGTATACTTTGATAACTGCTCTTAACTCATTACAGGTATCATGTTAGATTCTATAACTTAGCAGGTATCTCAGCTTCAGTTTCATTATATCAATCTGTAACCTATATACCACTTTATGATGCATCTCCTATAATATCCTTACAGAAAAGGTATCCTTTGAAATAATTCATATTGTGAGCAAATATTTCCAAACTGATGCAGTTCAATAGGTTCTATGGACAGACCACATCAACAAGTAATACTCAACTATTGTCTCATAAATCGTTCATCATCTTTGATTTGGATATAACTGGTATGTCAATTCTTGGCAACTTATTTGTTTCTGTATTATACCTAACCTAATATTAACTTTAATCTTATTTGGCTCAATGGAAAGCAAAATGCAACACTTCCTTGGTCTCCAACAGAGCAAGAAACTCCTCTCTACTTATGTTTTATCCTGCAATTAAACTTGCTTTCACTCATTCAGAATTGGCATACACTACATCAACTGCCAAAGCCCACTTTTAGAGTATCAATAGGCTCCAAAAATGAACAGTGCTTGACGTCATGAAAATCATAAAATCCACATAGTGGTGTATACACATTAAACTCCATCAAAAGTTGACACAACTACTAAAAAGATTTATGGAGTCATGGTAAGCAGAAAAAAGGTTTCCTAGGCTTTTCACATTATAAGTACATGTTAAACCCACTAAGGATTTATGTATTGGTCACTATTTTAGTTCATGTACCCACTTTGGAGGTTTAACAAATGATTCAGAAAATTAATCTTTTCCGGTTTTGGTCAACCGGTTAATATCATAAAAATATTTTCAAATGACATGTCCTACTACACATGTACATGTTAGCTGAAATATCATAAAGTCATAATATGCAAATGTTGGCTTCCAAATCAAACAGGTCTTTTCACCTGATATGGATATATATATATAAATTGTCAGTGGATATACCTATTAAAATACATAGACATATACACAATACTGCAGTTTGCACAGTCATAAAAATATAGCCTTGAAAGCCTCAAACTTCAGAACATTAAATTCAATTTTTAATGACATTTGTGTACAGACAGCATATTAAATCTAAAAGCTGTCATATTCTAAAGCTTTTTCAAACAAATTAATGCATATAAGTGCTAAATATATTTGAACTTTAAATTGTTATCTTACCGGCATTCTGTGTTTTTCTCTGTGACAGTTAATTGACTGGTATTAAATTCCAGTATTATGAAAACTTTTCAAAAAGTGTTGAACAGGCACACTCCTTAACTAGAATGTTAACCTTATAACTTATCGCATGTTTATGTTAATTTCTGCTTGGTTAGATGTTGTTTTGAAACAGCTTTGTTTAAGCTAAAGAGCAAGTGACATCTCTCAATTGAAACAGTTTTTTATAAATTTATATTTTGTATGCCTGAAACTACCCTGAGCATATTGGCTAGTAATATAACTATCCTCTAACTTTGACTTTAATGACTTTATGATTTAGTAATCAACCAGAGAGCCCCATATAGTCATGCTTATATATATTCATATTGTAAATATTAAGAGCAACCTTAATGGGATAAGACTCTGATTTGATCAGCATGTTTAGTTGTTTATCAGTTATGTAAGAGTATGAGAGGACGTTAATCCCTTTTCCAAAGGGTAGGCCAAAAAGGAGTGAACATTTACCTTTCCTTATAAAGTAAACAGGTCATGTTAGATATTGCTTTTTGATTAACATACATGCAGTATATGATGAATGTGTGTGAGAGAGAACAACTTGGCAAAGTTATTAACATACAAAAACATATATTTTTGCTGAAACGCATTCATTTGTTCCAACCAAATAAGGTCTGTTTGTAGTGACATCTTTGTGACATAAGAAAATTCATCAAGGTAACATCTTAAAGTAATAACAACTAAATCCTTATGAGAAAATGCAGCAAATTCCTCATTGTCAAAATAACTTTCAAAAATTTTAATTTGAAGAATCAAGCATCAGTTGATATTATTCTCAATTTATATGTTTTTTATTTCTGTGTAAATTCATCACTCTGGTAATATATTAATAATAACTTAAGTTCATTTACTTTAAATAAAACATTTTACTCTGAAGGAAATGAAATTAAGTTATTATGTTTTTTATTGTTTTAATCATTCATTTAATATAGACTAAGATTGCAATATTAGTCACATAGTTGAAGCCAGTAGATCCCAGGGGGAAGGTCTTGAAAAAATATGTACCCTGCATTCCACATCAGCTATACTCTGTCTAAAAATGATTTTACAGTTTTGACCTCAATTTTCAAATAGAGTATTTGTGTTCTTTCATTGGAGCTTTAATGTGGCATAAAAGTCAGCTACTCATTTGGAAAAACATTGTGAAGAAATTCTGGCTGAACATTCTGATTAGATATAGGCTTGCTCCAACAGTTTTTCTAATTCAATTTCAAATTTAAAGAACAAAATAAAGTCAAGCTCTAGCAAAAATGCATCTTGATCAGGCTCCTGAACTGCAGAGGTCAAGTCCATTGCCAAGATTAATACAAAGTTATTGCCAACGACGCAACCATGATTTTTGAACATTGGTCTTGGTAAAATAACATTTTATGTAGGTAATGTATCCAAATAATGTATCAATTTCATCATATTTAAGGTTGATCTATTGAGGATTGGTATTCATCAACTCAATATATGCCAATAGCACAGACAGCCTTCAATATACCTACATATCAGGCCAATATATATTTAATTTCTTATTTAATGCCCTGTGTAATAAAAAGCCTAATTTGAATGATAGAACAAATGACAATATAAGTTTATGCATTTTAAGATAATGGAATTTTCAAATTAAAGTGAAGGAAGATTAAAGACAGAAAGAGAAATAAATCTGAAAATAAGTGAGCCTAATGACCTTAAGGCAAGAAACAAGCTGACTGATGCTCTTTGCTGTCAAAAGAAACAATAAATGTCAATGAAATGTCAAAGTAAAAGTTTGATGAGAATTAAGAGTGATTCACCCAGTGTCTGAATAGAAGTTCATCAGCTGATCTAGTAATTAGTCAACATTGAAACCTTACCCTTTTAATTGTTTGATTTTGCCATATATCCACAAAGCATAATTCAAAAATAAAAAAAACTGATTGATTAGAGCCCAGATCAAACTTAATGTGCACATTTTCTCTGTTGACTTTATTCTGGAATAGAGGTACATGGTTCAAAAATCTTTCCATTCAGTCTACATTTTCAGAACAGGCATTGAGGAAAATGTAATTAGACTCTTACCTCAAACTTTCTAAATGATCCAAACAATGTGCAGAAACTCATTCTGATGCTGCAGTATGTCAATAAAGATCCTTATTTGAAATCTCCTTTCCTGTCAGTATTCCTTTCCAGACAATGCAAATATAGATCAAATATATCCAGATTGGCTCAAGTTCAATATCAAGATCAGTGTTATAACTTATAACAGCAATGGCCTACTGTTTTTGTTATGATAAGCATTTATGGCCACTTGCTAGAAAACTGCAGTGTGGTATTTAAAAAAATTGACCAGCTTCCAACTGAAGCTAATGTATCTTGTGCTAGATCTGCCTTGTCAATGATTAGCACTCAGGTTGTGGACAAAGGCAGCTAATTAGAGACTAAATATTAAAATTTTCATGTCCAAAGATGCATATGAAAGTCCATTATTTTCTAACCACAGACTGCTCGATATTAATTCAGTTGAAAGCAGAAATATCATTAAAGGTGATCATTACAAAGGATTCACCTAGAGGCACCTAGCACTAGACCTCTAGTTAAATAGCTTGAAACTGTTCATTTCTTCTAGGTGTTTGACAGGTAGTTTATTATTGGTATACAGGTGTAAATCTTGCAGGAACATCAGCCCCTGGGTCTTCGCAACCTGTTTGCTCTTATACATCTATTTGACAACAATGTATATATGGAACAGTTTTTATTAAGTATACTGTATAAGTGGTAATTTTGCCTAATCATTTAATTTGCCTATTTCCTAATCCTTTCCAGGGTCAGAAAATTAAATGTCGGAAATATTGTCTTTATAATGTTATCCAATGTGAGGTTTCTTGTCATTAGGAAAAGTAAAATTAGGAAAATGATGAAATTTGACCATTCGGAAAATATTCACTCGAGATTAAATACCACTAATACAGTACTCAAATTGACATTTAAAATACTCAAACGGAAATAAATGTAAGATGTATCCCAAGCAAGCATTTATGTGATTTTGATACACTTTTGGCGATATAAAAGATGTCCATATTATCCATAGTGCATATGAAGTTCAAAGTGGACAATATCATAAAATTACAAATCTTTTCGAGTTTTTACACAGATGACTGTTGCATGTTAATTGTCAATAACTGAAGATATGGTACGCAATAAAATATCTAAATCAATAGTTTAACTAGACAGCGACAACTCCACATGCTACTAGCAATCCCAACAAACGAAATATTTATCACTGACAATCGGCTTGTAGATATTGATTCTTTTATGGGAGTTTTGACATTTTTCAAAATATGCTTAATTTTCAATATTTCTGGCAAAAATGCCAAAGCAGATGATTGAATTATTTTTTCAGATTTCTGGCCAATACTCATTTTAGGTTCCCAGATGTTCCTCTAAATGATGGAAGATATTTTGAACATGCTGCAAAAATCTAAAGCCTGATACATGTATATCTACATGTACTCTAAATTCCTTTATTATGATTTAACAAAAAGTCCCATTCATTGCCTGTTGAAAATAAATTAAAGATAAATAGTAAAACAAGCAAAAGTCACAAGCTACCCACCAGCCAGACAAGATTATCTTTTTTAAGAAAAACATGTAATTAGCAAAAAGGGCCTCATATTAGAGAAAATATGTAATGCTTTAGAAAAATTTGGCTCAAATTAACATTTCTGCTGTGCCATCTTGTCAATTTCAAAATACGCCACCAAGGAGACTAACAGATGAATGGATGGATGAATGGACGGATGGACAGACAAACAGATGGATGATAATTCTATAACTCCCTCAACCCAAATCAATAAAATTAGTCACCAATCATGTGAAGTTATGTTGCACTACATATACATACAATATAATTACCATAAAGCAGTCCAACTGTGTCATGATAACTACCTCTGTCATGATCTTTCCAAATGTCTCTCGCAAAGACGAGATAAGGATCAAGTAATAGAAGTCTAGTCAATTCAGTTTCATGTTCTCTGTTTAATTTTGACATATATTCTCACCAACTACGGTAAAATAAAATAAACAAGGCATAAGATACCCAGAATGTCACCACCTGGTTGCAATTACTGAATTGTGACAATATGTTACAGATGCTGAACACTGATGCTGACACAAACATTGGACACAAGTCACAAAAAGTAACAATTACAATAAGCTACCATTTTTGGTGGTGATGCAAAGACATGTGATTGTTTCTTCACCAACACTATGTGTGCTACAATAGGTTTACACAGGCCACCCTCAATCCCAAACCCTGATATTGGCAAAATGCAAATGATTTATAAAATGAATTAATCAATATGTGTAAATCTAAGCAAAACCCTGCAATGTAAAATTGAAAAGGTTTGATTGACCTTAATATTAAATACCAGATATACAGTATCCTGGTAACAACTGTATGAAATTACATCTTAGGTTGATTTAACCATTACTTTTGAAGATGATGGATTGATTCTTGTTAATTTTGTGCCTTGATATTACAGCTTATGGAATAAATTCAAATTATTGTAAAATAAAATTATGTAATATGTACTACGGTATATGTGCAAATTGTCATTAAGTTTCAGTTTTCATTTTGAATCAATATAGCAAGGATACTTTTCACAAATTATTTTACAAATCAATGATATGTGACATGATGTTATTTCACAGTTTATTCAGCAGCTGATATAATCAATATTTTTTACAAAAACATTAACAGTATCGAAATTGAGCCTCCAAGTATTAGCCAAAAATACTGATTTTTCTCATTCAGAGGATCAATTTGCTAAGCCTCTTTTATGCAATTCTTCCAAAATCTTGTATGAAGTGACAAATTAATAAATGCATATACTACTTAGATAAAAGGCATTAACATGCAAAATTGCATCACCTGCCATTTGTTACAGATACTGACCACTATTACAGACACTGAATGCTGAACTCCAACTACCAAACACAAAAATATTTGAGACTATAATAACAAAGGTCGCCACTTCTGGTGTAAAGTAATAGTAATCTGGCTGTTTGCATCCCTATTTACAAATAATTCAATACTGAAAACCTCCATCAAACCAACAATGTATTTCACTTGATTGAAGGGATACACCAAATTTACAGAAAAGCTCTTCATACTAAATGTCAACATTATGAAATATTGAAAACCCTTTGGTAACCACTTAACTCACTGGCGTAGCATCATATATGCATAAAATGCTATGGCAACTCTCAAAATTTAAAGAAAAGTTGATTTTTATATTGAATTGCCCCAAACTTTAAAAATACTGGATATTATATATCTATTCTCGAGAGGCACCTATTTTATCATGCTATCATTTAAAAATGAAAATTTACATTTTATTAGTCCACATTAGTCATAATTTCGAATTACACCCGGAACACTTCAAATGTAATCTCACTTTCAAATTTTCTTAGACCCCCCACCCCCACAAGGCTTGTTCTCTTGGCTCACTCGTAGTGTACACTAACAAAATACCCACGCTACACCACTGAACTAAAAAGGTCTAACCAGTTTACACAGAGACAAATCAAACTAAAAGTGAAATCGAAGTACAAATATCAAAACCACTGTCAAATATACATTTAAATTCAAATCCATCAATTAACATTCAAATGTGGACTGTTTACCCTCTATTACATGAATTAACATGAATTATATAACCTTTTTTTTTTTAGATTTGTAAACATTAAATCAATTCTATGTTTCTTACCTTTTTAGATATCTGAGGCTTCTTTGGTTGTAGTTGAATTCACATTAGGGTGACTTGTAATCTTTATGTATGAGAGTACAAGGTGACACCCTCTACACCACTTACTTTAGATAATATATTGCCTATTGATGCTTAAGCAAATTCAAGTGTTATTTCACTATATTAAGACATGTCTTCAAATTTCTTTTAAGCAGATAGTTAACCTTTGACACTAATTTTTCTAAATCTCATTGAATATTTATTTTTTAAAAGTGGCGTATGTAGAGTGGAGAAGATAAGCCATTATTAATCTCTGGATCTAGTATCAATTCTAAATATTTACCAAACAAAAAACTAAGTCAGTATATCGTAATTTTATGCATCTCACTTTTATTCCAAAGTTTAAAGAGCATCTGACTTTCTTGGCCACATTCTTGATTCAATATTTTTGTCTCAAATGATTTGAGCCAGATCCAACAACAAATATTTGATTCTATATTACATGGTTTAAAGGTAGAAAGGTAGTACCTTGAACTTAGATAACTTAAATTACTTGCAATAAATTTTTGGGCAGAATGGATTAAAACATGTATGTGTACATGTAAATAATGACCTCTCATGAACTAATTATAAAATGATTACATACCTCAAATAATCAAATGAGACAAATACCTGCCACAATGCAGGGGCGTAGCCAGCTTTCAGTCAGGGGGGGTGCGATCGCCGAAAATTTTTCAGTTTTCGGTCAGGGGGGGTGCGATTTTGCCATAAGCAACACAAAAAATTAAGATTTCTTTTGAATTTTACAAAAATTGATGCAACTTCCTTCAAAATTGAGCTAGAAGCTTCAAATAAAAAGCATTTTAAAGCTCTTTTCTACCTCTATCCAATAGTCATATTTTCAGAGGTTATGGGGGGGGTGCGATCGCACCCATCGCACCCCCCCTGGCTACGCCCATGCAATGAGTCATATAATACACATTTTATTAATGTAATTGTGGAAGCACTCTTTTACCAGTAATGGCACTACTCAGTTCATTATGAAACCATAATGAACTAACAAAATAAATGTCTGCTTACTTGATCAACCATATAGTCCATATACCTTACATTAATGCACTGAAATACTCAAAGCTGATTGGCTGTGACACGCTTGATATACATGTATTTGAATACTGTACAATACATTGCATTAGTTTGTATCATCTTAGAAGTCTATGCAAAACTAATGTGGTGAATTATAATTTAAATCTATTTTCACTTGAAGCTAGGCAAGTTGAATCAGAACACAGTATTTCATATAACTGCATTGCATGGAATAATCAACCAAGCACCCACTTTATTGCACCCAGGCTATTTTAGATTCTAGTGAAACTGATAACTGCACTCGTACAAAGGTCTGGAAACAACACAAACATTGCTAAATTATCCTATAATGGATTGAGTCCAATAGTATACCTTGAAGGTGATTTGAACATTTTAAAACTGCTGTTTATTAGAAAAAACATAATACAAATATAAAGGTCTTGTATTGTACATATTGTGACTTATCATCTTTAATGAAACGTCCATCAGGAATGTAAACATAAAAATATATGAGAGCACAGTACATACTTAATCTCTTACTTTCAAATAATAAATAATTCATTTATTTGCATTGTCCCATTTATCATGTAATACAGGTTACCATAACTTGAGTTTAGGGATAGTGTTAACTGTTGACATTAAAGCAGATATGAAATGGTATTTTTGACCTAAAGGAATCAATATAATTTTTTAATAAATGTATTTGGACATGTTTTCTCTCTCTAACGATCATTTATAACTGCTTAATAAGCAATATTAGAATAGGTTGTGACGTTATTGGCCCCAACGTGATCTCTCACTGGTCCCCACGTGGCCAGTTTTGGTCCATTAAATCATGACGTCATAATGCCAAGATGTTTTGTTATTTGTTTACACAACAATCATATGGTTGCCATGACATAGTGATTCATTTTTTCAGTAAAAGAAAGAAGAGACCCTGAATGTTTAGCTTCTATAGTTAACATAATGCCTTATTTTCTAAGAGAATCTTGCTTTTCTCATTTTAAACATATCAAAAGTTTCTTCTACACTATATGAACAATTTCTGAAAAGGGGAAGCGTATTGAAATGCGCTAAAGTTAAAACCACATATCCCATGTTATTTTCCCATAGGGAAACTCGTGGTATCCATTGTCTTCAGCATCATTTTGGTCATCGAAAATTGATATCTTCAGAACTAGACTTTCAATACAATTATATTTTTGAAGATGTTTTAGACCCCTTGTTGAATAATCTTTTCGTGCAATAAAAATCAGAAAAGGGAGATCCTCTTTTGAGTAAATAGGTTCAATACTTCAATGTTGACATGGGGTCCATATTCATAATTTTTCGAATCGTTCGATTGATATTTTTATCATCATGGGTACTTCACTTGAAAGAAAACATGTTGTTTTACTAAAAACCACTGTATTTATGCCCAGAAAGTACTCATGGTGAAAGACATGACCGTCTAAAATCACTAGCCATACTGCATGTGGTCTTTTGGCACAAATTATCTTCATTCAATGTGTAATAAATCAGTAGAGTTTCATCAAAATCAATCCAGGGGACGTTACAGTTGTTGAAATGCCTTTAAAATGCAGTCATACATCCTGGTTCAGGCTGACTTTAGAAGGCATTTCGACCACGACTGGTAAGTCCCTGGAGTGATTTTGATGAAACTCTACAGATTTAACAAACATTGCATAAAATTAATTTGTACCAAATTTGAGGTGCCAAAATACTATGGTTAAGAAGTTATTCAGTTTAATTGCGGTTGCAGTCAACCCTGACTACGTTCTAAAGTACAAACATCTTTTGAGCAGGTGTCCAAGGCATTATGTTTTCATAACTAACATCAGGGGCTATACATTTAGGGTCTCTTCTTTCTTTCCTGAAAAAATGAACTGGTTAACCCTTAAACGATCAAAACCAATAAAAAGTTTCAGATTTTCTTTAAAAAATGTGACTGTCCGTGTGTAAATTGATATAAAATCCTATAGAGCATCAGAAAGCTCATGGAACTATATATTTTCTGAATGCTCAAGCCATCAACTATTCAGAAATTACATAAAATTGTACATTAGAGAGCTGGTATGGGTATGGTAGCTCATCAAATCAAATTGAAAAGCCAAAAATATACCTGATTTTACTGTGTCACAAAATAATCTGTAACACCTTGTGTCACCCCTTGTAATTGCATGTCAGCTACGTTAATTGTTCTATAATTTTGTAAACTCACCTACTACTTGTTACTATTGAAGTCTGAATTATCACTTTTTCCCGGCTCATCCCTTATAATATGCAATGCTTCTTCAACATACACTCGTCGACATCCATTAGACGCCATTTTGTTATTCAAAATCTGTCTTTGAGTGCAAAATTGTTGAAATAATTGATGAAAAACAAAGTAATTTCGAAATAAACTAATTTTTACTTCCTGAATGGAAAGTTCAAGGTCACATTTCAGAACGAGGCTAGGATAGGGGAACCCGCGACTTTTCATATGTCTGCTTATTACAAATGGAAACAGGTATGGAAAGCGCGCCTTGAAAGCGCGGTTGATCATTTAAGGGTTAAGTATTTTCTAAGATATAGCGATTTCTTTCGGGTTTTGAAAACACTGTCTAATGATATTGGTGTTTGGGACTGACTCCCTTCAATATGGGGTAATTAGGGTAGGTGAGACAAGGAGTTCAGTGCACACTCTACTTTACTCTCTTGATTCTAACTGTCTGTTTAAATGCAGACATACAAAATTTTTGTTTCCATTATCTTATCTGAACATCTGAAAGTCTATGAAATGACTAGACTGACTTACATTCACAGAATCATGGATATCTTTTTTCTCTTTTTTTATTTTTTTTTCTAGGCTAGAAACTTTAACCGATGATCATTTGAAAAATTATAGATTTCTTTCTGGCAGTTTATAATTATCTTCTTAATTTGATATAGATTTTGTAATTACAACTGATCTGATGTGAATCTTGTTAACAATAAAATTTTTTTTTCAAAAGCCATTTAAATTCTTGATTTATCAATTATTTCTGATTACAACTTCCAAAATCCTTTTAATTGAATAAAATAACTTTCACGTGAAATATATGCAGATTTTAAATCTGACATCAAGAACATGAAGTGTAAATATTGCTGGTTAAATATGCCAATAAAGACTTATCAAAAATGAGACTTCAGTGAGATTTCATAGCTATATAACAAAGCCTTTATTGGCTATCTTCAATCAAATATAGTCAAACATACAGCCTCAACTACAGGATCAAACAAGGGCAGTTCTCTAGTTAGACACATGGAATAATTTCTTTTCTTGGGTTTGTATATTATACTTTGTTGTCTAAGACACAAAGTATAAGAAAATGAACCACTGACTTCTGCAATGGTTGTCTAACAAGCAAAATCTATTAACCACTCCCTGTCGTCCCTGACCACTAAAAATGGAATGTTAGATCTAGGCACTAACAAATTGAATGTTGTTTATCAAACATGATAAAGTTACCTACATTATAGTCAGTTTGTTTTTATCAAATTTTACAAATAATTCTCAAAATTAGACCTTGGGCATGTCACCTTGAGCTTTCAAGAAATGACGTCTTCTTTTAAGAACTTGAGCTTTTAATCTGATCCCACTTCACCTCTGGTATTTTAATTTCTTCGAAATGCATGCTTTGACAACATATGTATACACAATGTCATATATGTATACTTGAGAGTAAATTAATGATTATGTTAACAGTAAATAAACTTACTTCAAAATTCTTTACATTTGAGATTAATAGTATACAACATCGCTTTCTTTCAGACAAACTTGCCATCTATCCTAACTATAGAAAAAACTATTATCTCACTATATCTGTCTTGCACTTATGCCTGGGTCACATTTGCTCCAATTTATCAGATGGTGCCCAGCCGATTGAGTATCCTGTTCACAATTGTATTCAGTTTTGAACAGAATACTCAATCGGCTGGGCGCAGCCGATGAATCTGAAGCCCAAGCATTAGTCTCTTTCTTTGGAATGTTTAACACATGGCATTATCATGTAAAATGTCACCACCTATCATTTGTTACAGACACCAAATGCCAAACACCAACCAAAGACTATGACAATAATACTAGACAAATGTATATGTACACACTGAGTGAAAGATATAACATAAACAAGTACTCACAAATACAGTCTGGCCCTTCAGTAAATTCAGAGATCTGTTTGTTTCCTCCAATGAGATCTTCAGCAACCCCATTTCTGTATTCTCTCTGCACAGATCCTCAATGAATACTGGTACAGTGTATTCTACACCATCTAAAATATGAAGGAACCTTTTTTAGAATATCCTCCAAATCAAATTGCAGAAGTTTGTTCAATAATTCCTGATAAAAACATGGCATCCTCTGGGCTGATAATTAAAAAACGTTACAAAATTTCAATATTATAAAATGTTACTTTCGCTTCACTGAGCTTCCAGTATGTCTTATCCTTGTAATTCACTGTGTAAAAATAGTTCTACATGTTGTGTTTTAGATTCTTATTACTATTAGGTGAAACTAATTAATCAGTATGTGGCACATTAATTAGCCTTGATTATGGCGATAAAATATAGTTTAACAGTATGACACAAAAAACAGGGGCACAATCAGAATTGACACTAACTTCAGATAGGTATTATATGATGAACAATCATGAAAACTGAAAGAAACCTCTTTCTATCTCAGGTTCGGAAAACCCATGCCATTAAAAAACATTCTTTTAAAAGGAGGGGCATTAATGTTTTGGTCAAGGCCCTACACTGTATTAATGTTTCTAACATGTAAATAAACTTCAACCAATAAAAAAATTACATGATATTTTTTCCAGTTTGACAGATACTCGATTTTAATTCACATGAGTTTTCTTTTTAATGTTCCATTTTCTAATTATGTTTTTTTAATATGTCAATTACTCTTTTCCCCTTTAGCACTACGCCATTCCACAAGCAGATGACAAATTACACTGGCCCCGAATAATCCAATATCTTGAACATCATATAGGTTAACCTCTATATACACACCTTGGACTTCCATGAACATTTCATCACCACTAAGTGGGGCTCTACAGGGCAATTGAGTCTCAGCTATATACTGCCACAAGAACGCCAACTCTGAAGACTCTGGAATTGGGCCTTCACTGTCAATATTGTTAAATAATGATTCACCTAAAAGAAAATAATTGACCTGCCCAATTTAATAATCATATTTAATTTACTAAATCAAGTACTCTTGCCTCCATGAGTTCACCCCTCTCTCTCTCTTCAAACACACTAGGGAATTGTGGTGGAGGAGGAGAACTAATACAAAACTAGTCAATCCTGCCCAAGATAAAACAACTGAGATTTTTGTATTTTTCACATATTTAAATGGATCATGGCTGGCTATGTAAATCTATAGTTCACCAACACTAATATAGGTAGGTTTTACCAGAACAGATAATCTCCCACTTTCTTTATACAAGTATATATGGTATGTATTAGATTAAAATAGCAAAATGATCATTTTTTGAATTTATAAAAACATATTACAAAATGTATTATTGACCCACCTGTGATATAATCATGGTATAATCTGTCCATGCTGAAGGGATTCAACTCTCCTGGGATTTCTATGCCATCTAGAACTATGGGTGGCAGTGGGGCAAAACTATTGCGCTTTTCCTCTACAATTCAATTGTTACGATTTAAAGCCATGTGTTACGACATAAAAGGTACAATGTCACCAACTAAAGGTGAGTGTCACCACTTTACCCAGCCTCTGAGAACAAGATCTTGTCAATTTGAACTTACTGACGATAACTTGTCTTAAACACTTTCCAATCAGAGTTAATGGTGCGATGGCATAAATGTGTGTATTGTAAGACAATCAATGAAATGCTGATACTGTATTGTTCATGAATGCAAATGTGTTAAAGTAAGGAGACATTCAATCAGGCAAAGGTGCACATGCAAAATGAAATGATTACATCCAAGAATCAAATGATGACAAACACAACATGCGTACAAATATCAAAATCTACTAATCATCCTGGTATCTTCTTTTAATGCATTTTTTCAAAGAAGGAAAAGTGTCACTAAAATGTGAGTTGAAATGCTTTGAATTTAAAAATTCTACCCCGTAAGTACATGCAACCATTACACAGTTAAAAGCAACACACTTTTCTTATTTTAACATTTACAAACATGCATAACATCTGTGATAAAAAGTGAAGACAAAGTGCACAAAAAGATTATACATGTAAAGTCAGAAAATATTTCATACCTTTACCTCTTTAAAATGGTTTTATGGAACATAGTAGCCTGGACAGTCACTTGACAATCATCTTATATCTCAGGCTTTTTTTCTCAAATCGGACAAAAATGAGAATTTCTAATGACAAACATCAATGAAGTTGTTTGGACATCTAAGGTGAGTCTAGTCAGACAATTTTAGGACATGTTTACATTTGGCAATTTAATATGCAAGACCTGTTGTAAACATTCCAACTTAATTACTCAGATGCGAGTAGGTAGTTACCAGTTTCGCCACCAGGTGGCTGAGTCGGGGGAAATAACATGGCAGGGTATTACAAAATTCCCTTAAACTTGAATATTCATCAGTTTTAGTGGTTCATTTTTCATACTACTCTTATG
The DNA here is from genome assembly GCA_903813345.2 of Owenia fusiformis. Classification (NCBI taxonomy): domain Eukaryota; kingdom Metazoa; phylum Annelida; class Polychaeta; order Sabellida; family Oweniidae; genus Owenia; species Owenia fusiformis. Next base: position 26,342,492 of record CAIIXF020000001.1, on the reverse strand, counting down.
TATCTGATAGTTATACAAATTAAAATATGTCCAGTAAAGGAAAATATTATCTGCTCAACACAAGAAAAGATATTTAACTTTTTGTGATTTTACAACATGGGCTCTATGGGGAATCCCCCCGACCTAGAATTCACATTTTCAAAGAAAACTAAATTTTCAAAGTTGATAAACTCTTTTCAAAACCACATTTCTAGATGTAATTCTACATGTAGATTCCAAATATGACATCAGTTTGACTGAATTTTGAATTTTTGATGACGTAAATCAAGATTATTCCTACTCGCATCTAGTCTATTAGCAAGATTATCTTTCTTTGTGACCTATCTCCAAATTCTTTAACAACTGTTTTGCTTTTAGATTGAGTTGTCATAGCATTCCATAAAACCTGGTGGGAAAGGCAAGAAAAAGATACAGAATAATAATTCTACAATAGAATTAATTCTATGGAAGAAAGAATAGTACCATATCCATGTTAGCAAACAGCAGAGTAGTTAAGACTAGTACCCTCTCCATGTTAACAGACACCAGAGTCTAATGCATACACTGGAAAAAAGATATTACATGACAGATAATAGGGCTATAAAGCTACTCTATTAGAATAATATACAGGTAATGAAGAACATGGATAACTTCCTGCTTATTAATCAGAAAGTTTTGTCTATGAATTTGTTTTTATACGGGTATATGAAACGGGTTATTTTGTTTTAGAAAGATTTATTATTTGAAAAGTAAATGTTTTCCACATTTGAAAAAAATATCACATTTTCAAAACTAAACAGTATTCAATCACCGACAGCGCTGTGTACTAATATAAAACACTAGATGCAGGCATTATGTTTTATTGTGGAAATACATGTACTGACAAAAAAGGTAGCCTTTAAAACTACATGTATAGTTTAAATCACATAGACTCTATGTATACAAACATCCATGTGACTGAATATTTACGCAAACAACCTATATCCAAGGATAATTTCTTTTTTTTGATGAAGCTGTCCTGGATAGCTGAGAAGAGCTTTACATTGTTCTCGATCATACAGTTCAAATAATCAAAGAACATGTTTTACAGTATAAGACAGAGTAACACGAATACTGCACATGTATATCAGTACTAAATAGGGAGGTTAAGCTTCAAGTATGATGTGAAACCTGTGTGTGAGCAGTTCATCACACAATAATGATTGGTTCTGAACATAGTCAAAAACAAAGTCACAAAATATAAACTCACACCGATCACTTTACAAGTCATTATTGGAACATTACTTGAATAATACAGCCCATGACGTATAATTTTGAGTAAGCTAAAGCTGAGATTTAAAAAAGGTTCCAAAAACAATCAATATCATCTTGATTTAGTCTCACTTGAATTTTGTAAGAACGGGTTTATTCACACATTTGTGAATGGAATTATTTGGTGCAGTGTGTTTAAAGCATAAGTTTGTTTGATGAAGTGTGTATTGTTCATTTGCACATTCTAAAATGCTGTGGTGTATGGGTGAATGTTATTGCATGTTACTTCATATTTTTAGTACTTCAGATATTGTCTGAATTCATTGTTTTAGTTTTAAGCTGTGCAATATCTAAATGGAAAGCTTATTTGATGCCAAAACAAACAAGACACACAGTGATAAATATCGCACTTTGAAGAGCAAACTGGCCACCATGCAATTTACCCAGCATGGCCAAAACCTAATCAGACCTTGGCACTAGTCTGCTCTTGCATCTGTAAACATTTCAAGTTGACAAGGTTAGCGGTTTTCCTGCAATTTTGATGACAAGAATTTATTTGTAGTCTCAAACTTTGGGAAAATTTAGATAACATCGTTTGTGACCTAATTTGATGACCTTGACAATAGTCTGCTCTTGGTACTAGTCTGCTCTTGCATCTGTAAAAATTTCAAGTTGAACAGGTAAGCAGTTATCCTGGAAATTTGATGACAAGATTTGGTTTATGTCCCGCCCGCCCGCACGCCCGCCCAACAGCACAAGACGACGGCAATATAGCACTTTTTAAAGTGCGATAAAAATAGGAATATCAAATGTTAGGTTTCATATAAAGGCATGAAGCTTAACCTACCTCTCTACAGTTAAAGTACCATGATTTTATCTCCAATGGTTATTGTTAATGTACTCTGACTCACCCTGACATGGCATGATTAACAAACGTACCTTTCCTCAGCTCATGTAGTTCATGGAAGGGGTCAGGATCCTTCAAGGCTTTACTTTTATTCAAAGATTTTCCTTGTTTCTGGAAAGGCACAAAATTTTACATCTGAATATGATTTTTCCATTCAGAAAATATTATTGGTCATACCCCACTTGTACCAGTATAAAGCATAATATTTTTCAGAAATATATCTATTTAATGCTATATAAGCAAAGGTTGCAATTGATGCAAAAATAGCAAAAAATAAAATTTATAAAATTTAATAAATTGAATGTTTTTTTATATGGCTAAGCTAATCTAAAGATAGGTATAAAACCAGGTCTAAACAACCTACATGCACTAATGAACAATGAATCTAGTTTTTTACGATATGTCATGCTCAGTGATCTGGTACTCATCGAGAAGCTCATTTAGGATACCAATCAATAGAGGAATGATGTAATACATGTACATGTTCAATGCATGCATAAACAAGCATGCAATAATTAATAACATGCATTTAACCCAAATGCAGCCAGAGTAACCATGTAGGATAAATGTCCCTTATTTTAAATATATATTTGATCATAAATACACAATTCATACTGTTTTTTAGGTTTTCAAACATTTAATACAAATGTTAGGTAAAAAATACAATCCATTAAATAATAGTACAATAACAAAGAAAGTAGCAAGATAAGTTCAATTCAAATCTTGAAACAAAACAGGGTTGGAAGAAGGTTAGTGTATGACAATCAATCACAGTATATGATGCTTTCAAATGGTAAACCAACACTAAATTACATTTATCACATCACCCAAGAGGGTATATAGAAAAAAGATTGAACATTTGACTGTAAAATTACATTGATTGATCGAAATCAAGCTCAGGAAAGCACAAAATTATGTATTTCACTGAGGAATTTTTTTTTTCAATCATTCAAGTTGTACAAGTCAAGAGGCTTTCAACTGACCTTGTATCAGGACTGAGAAAGGTGAGGGATGCACTGGGGGACAAAGAAAAGAAACAGAATGGGGGGAGGTTAAACATTAGACACACTATCTAGACAGATATGTATATAAGTACCTCAGTAATACTTGCCCACAAATCTCTCTCCTTGTAAAACTTCAAGAAACAACATAAAAATTAATTGTGTTTCCATATAAAGTAACAACACATAAAATACAAATAAAGTAAAGCCATGCTCCAAGCAAAAAGACACAAGGCATTTACATCACAAACTGTCACCACCTGATCACACAGAGTACTCAACAGTGGAAACTCAGAGTAGGTCCAACAATTTGTTGCCATGGTAACCAACAATATTGCTTTAAAACTGAAAATGGCTACAATAATTGATGTATATGTGGCTTTTAAGACATTTCTGACTATAACTCCATAACATACAGTTTTTATTAAACAAATGTAAGAAGTGTTTCATGCCCTATATTTTGTTGCCATAGTAATAGATAATGCCCTAAATCTGAAAACTCTAGTCCCATCTCTAAGGTGTTCATTATGTGGACAGTACTTCTTAAGTATTACAAATGGTTACAAAGATGTAACAATTGTTACTGATGGTTACAAAAAGTTGAAGGATAAAATAATATGTCACCACTCTTCTTGGTGGTGACATCAAGCATGAACTTTAAAGGTCCATTGGTTACAACACTTGGCTTGATACAAAAGCAAATGAAAGCATAGATCTTTAGAATTCCCTAAGCAAGACACATGTTAACACTTCCCATTTGTTTATAAAAATGATGCCTTACAGCTTTTTCTGTTTATCTATATTTGATCTGTATGATATGAGCAAAGCAACCACTTAGCAAAGCATATATAAAATACATAAATAAGGTCAATAGGTAAAAAGCTGGACTTTTTCATTTTCAAGAAATCATACAAATTGAAATGCTGTCAATACTATCTTAGAAATAAAAGCCCCTTTAATACTATGTGCTACCGTTTCACCAAATCTTGGTCTCGTAAAGTTGCAAATAGAATTGTAGCTATAGATAGGGCGACAATCACTTGGATATTACAAGGGAATCACACAACTAAGAAATAATTATAATGAAATCAAAATCATAATTCCAACAAACCTGACAATGCCATATGACCCGAAAATGTAACCTTTCTGTACTCACTAGTTTTAATTCATTTGCTGTGTTCTGCAGGTCCTGTAGACCACTTCTCATCTTCTGCTCTTGTATGATCAGCTTGGACAGGCTTTGTCTGTGTTGTATGTATGTTGTGTTCAAACTGAAATCACAATGTTCCACAGGTACTGACTTTCAGTTTTTTTGAGTCAGATTTTTTGAATTATCATTTACTCATATTTCTTTTAAATTCATAGTTGAAATGTTAAATTTGATGAGTATGATTTAGAAAAAAGAAATTGGGTCAGACAATGAGAAAACCCGGAGATTGGGAGAGCAAATCTAATGAAATGTTCAAACTGCTTTACGGTTACAGTTGTACAGAAGGTGGCTCAGGTAAATCAGTCAGAGGCACAGTTAGCAAATTGCACTGATTCACTGAGATTGAAGCATGCACAAGTTAGACCATGGTTAGAGCAAAAATTTTAAAACTTTTTGGACAGCCCCCATATTATTGACTTATCATTATCTTATGAACACCCCTTTGTTTTACCTTTCAATGACTTGCTCCGTTCTATGGCAGTTGTCTAGGTCTGTTTTAATGTAAGTATTTAGTTCTTTTAATTCCTCATCAAGTCTAGCTTCCTCTAAAATCTCAGCCTATAAATGACAAATATGTATCATTTAAAATATATTTTCTATCAAATATATCATGCACATGCAATATAGAATTTATTTATTTAGAATAATGATAAATAAACAAATAAAGACAAACCCATCTACGTCAGGCATATAAATCCAGAACATACATTTCCAAACAGATACATACTCAGGAACAGGAAAAGGAACAGGTATGTTATGTACATCATTTACCGTATATTAATTCAAATAATGTCCCAATATATTTTATTAATATCAGGCCCGTAGCCAGGGGGGGGGGGTCAGTTTTCAAAACTTTCCAGGGGGGTTCACATTTGGCAATTTTGGCCCAAATATAAAAATAAATTCACTTGAGAAGTGCTCAAAATGGTGAAAAACTGCATGATTTTGAAAGAATTTTTGGCCAGGGGGGGGTTTGCCTGAACCCTGCGAACCCCCCCTGGCTACGGGCCTGAATATACATGTAGATTTACAACTTCATGTACATAACATGTTTATAATACATTCATTCACATACATCATGCATTTTTATTGTTGATAGTTTTGTTCCCACAAAATATTTGTTTAAATAAGTTCTTATTTCAGTTAATTATCCCTTATATACACAGGGCCATATCAAAAGGTGCTAATCTTTCAGTATTGTAACATGTCCAACGTAATTAAGCATAAACAGCAAATGATTAAAGTATGAGGCTGCAGGTATAATTGTATTATTAGAAGAGATCTTAGATCGTATCTGAAATATGAGATGCAAGGTTAGCTTTGATTTGAAACAGAAAGAGAGAAGCCCAGGAGAAGTAAATTACAGAATATTAAACAGAAAATCAGCATTCTGATACTCAGACCATCTCTGCAATGCACAAGTTCTAGAAGGAAACTGAGAGAAGGCTGTGGTATCTCACGATAGAAAATCAGTGTTCAAGTTGTGTTGTAAGATTAAATTCATTTATAATACTCTGTGATCCTCTTCCTAGTGTACAATGGGGCATAAACTTGTAAAGTCATAAAAGACACAAGGTATGTCATTTTAATGAGCAGATATTAACAGTCACTTGGACATAAGGATAGTGAAATATAGTAAAGCAGAAAGTGCCAATAATACCCGATACTAATGAAAATGATTTCACTTATTATTACCACCTTGCAGGGCCTGTTCTAGGGGTATTAGTACTAGTGTAGAAGGCATTTATTTTACTATATTGACCTGAGCAATATGTGACGTCATACTGGCAGGCCAATAATGGATTAACAGCCCGGCAATGTTCCCCGAGGAATGAGATATAGTTCAATGCGTATAATTTTCGCTCATTGAAAGCCCATGGTGGTAGTTAGTTCTTGCTATTTCAGCCTTAGGCATAAACGGTGGTAATAATACTAAAACATCATTTCTGCGAGAAAAATAGTGAAATATTGGACCTCCTGGGCCACTATATTGGCCTTTGAAATGACTATATCGTACTATTCTTTGGTCATTATAACTACTCGCAGAGTGTTATTCTTAACTCATGGCGATACTTATATGTAGATTTTGATATAAAAAAGTAGAATTGAAACAATCTTATTTGGACTGACCTGCTGAGTGAGGGTGTCTATCCTAGACTTCAATAAAGTAAGTCGCTGCTCTTCCTTGTCATGACAACTTCTAATGTACTCCTACACAAACAAAGGAACAGTACTAGGAAATGCTTTGTATTATCAAAGCATGTAGAATATTCACCATTCTGGTGCTGTAAGCATGAATCGTGAGCTTTTAAAGCCCATGAATGATTACATAAATAAACACTTTTTATTTAGAGTAGTATTGAAATTCTATATTAAAATAATTATTGTTAAACATTTTCTATTCTAAACTCTAGATATCATTTGAAAGGTCTTACTTTTGATTTTATGAGATCTTGTTTCTTGGAATCCAGTTCTTGTAATCTTAAGAAAATATACAGAATAGTGAGATTAAACACATGTTAATTGTTTTATAAGACATTACGAATCTGGAAACGAGACATTCATGAATGAATCAACCTACAATACATAGATTCAAGGGATTATGTACACATAAAGCAATGGGAAAAGTGTGAAGAACAACTCAGCAGAGAAAATGAGTGAACTGCTATCTATACAAGTCCTGACTCCCATTGAAAATCAATATTTTAAGATGTTTTTCAAGGAATAACTTCCCCACTGTAAAACACATTTACCTCCATTGTTTCCTATGTAAAAGTTTGGGGGATTCCTTTTCTGGCAGCAATGACATCACATCAACTGCTCCATCTATTGAATTACCTAAATAAAATCGCAAGTTGGCACGGTTTCAAATACGGACATCATGTTCAAAATAAAATTGAATGGATAATTCATGCATAATACACTGCACACCATCCTTAACTTTCTGTCCTTGACAAGAGGTTGACCTTGTTTACATCTCTTTAAAATTGAGAGAATTCTCAAACTGTGCTGTCAAAAAATCCAAACTTTATCTTCTGCCAAAAAGTAGCTAAGTTCACATTAATTTTCACATCAAAATTCACCAAAAGAACATCAAAACTGTAAAAATTCCCTACCTTGTTTAAGATATCTAATTATATGGCAGGCTATACTCCAGTGTTGATCAGTCAATGTCCCTTCTCTGTATATATCAGCTATGTCCCAAACTTCACCCAAGTGCTCCTTACTTAATCCACTACACCGTAAATGATTCCTGGCAGTGGCAGCTGGAAAACAAAGGAGGATATATTTGTTTGTTTGTTTGTTTGCTTGTTTGTATGTCTCGTTATTTTTAGATATTACTAGTATACCAAATTAATCATAATTCAAATTTACCTTCAATGACACCAGAATTCTGGTTATCTATAATTTGGAATGCTTTGAAATACACAGCAACATCTTCCTCACTCATACTTGGAATGTATTGTAACTTCCTGTCACATGGCACAATGTTGCTAGGCAATGACTTGGGTAGTTGTTGCCCCAGGAGATACCTCTGACAGAGGTGGACGGTAAGAGTGAACTCTCTGAGACTGAGTATGTTGTCATTTGTAACATCTGTCAGGTTCCTAGAAACAACAAGTACAGAATAAAGACATCTTCAAATAAGGAAGGCTTAAAAAAACGGAGATACAACTTTTTAAAAGGTTTTTCCTTAGCTTAAGGAGACACTGTATATCTGCTAGCTGCTTGTGCTGACATGAAAAACTCGTCACACAACAGTCAAACATGTCGTAATATTTATCTGATTTTCTGTACTCATTGTATTGCCCATGTGCTATAATGCACATTAGCAGCACATAGGTCCTTATTTCTTAAAGGAATTATTGAGCATGCATGTTCAGAGAGGAGTACATGGTATGTTATTTCAGGTGTAAGCCATATGTGAAAACAAATATTTTCAATGCAATTTTGAAGAAATTATATGTCTGGAAGATCAAGCAGAACATAATCTGATCACACAGAAATGAGATTTAATTTCCTAGTTATAGTACAGAATCATCCTTCAAGATCAGGCTTCCCTGAAAAGAAACAGTAAGTTCATTGCATCCTATAATTGTCTGACAATAGTGTACCCACTCCACATTCTATTTACACATATGTACTGTATACTCATGGGCGTAGGGCTATATTTTGAGTTGGTACGCACACTCTGGGATGACTGATTGCATGGGTGAAGGCCACGCATCGCAGGGGGTCCGGGGAGCATATTTTTTCAAAGAAGGGGGAGAAAGTTTTTTCAAGGACCTTATTTGATGGAATCTAAATGTTTTTATCAACTTTAACTGTTGACAATGGTAAACATACAGATACGGAAGCATCAATAAATTCGCAAATAAATTAATGCATTTTAACACATTTTTGATTGCTTTCAAATTCATTTGGTATGCCTGTGCGTATCTTGCGTAATAGGAGCTACGCCCGTGATACTGTAATATGCAATAGAGTCTATTAGCTTTACATGACTAGACAGAAAGTGTGATCCTAATTAAATGTACATGTACTTTAAATTTCAATAGAGTACAGTATTAAAAACAGATGTTACCAGGTAAAACGACAAGAACATATGTAACTTAACAGATGAATGTTAACAATTTCCAACTGGGGGTTTAAAATTTTCATCTAAAATCCATTGATCTTTTTTGATCATATACTTATTAAGGCAATTGAAATATTGTGTAGTAATAAAACGGACACAACGTGAACAAGATCATATCACAAAGTGGGCACTGTTTCATGATGAATTGAAATATTGAAAAACATCCAAAATTTTATACCACCTAACAAGAAAATTTGAAATAAATTCAAAAAGACTGATTCTATTCCAGATGGTAACCAAAAGATTTATCATCTCTAGGACTCAATGAAAAATGATGGGAAAATCAAAGAATTAAATTCAAAATGGCTGACAGAATTTCAAGTTGGATACCTAAAAGCTATATCAATGCAACCTTTTCTGAAGAAAAGGTGTGTGAAAAAATGGCCAGTCAATTTGAAATGAGTAGAAGCACCCTTGATCATGCCACCAAAATGATGTGATAAAAGTTGGGAAATGGTGGACAATGAAGTGACCTTCAATACTTGCAATATAACTATCAATTTTGATACTTCTTAAATTTTATAAGGGCTTATGCTTTACTTACCAGACCAAACTTAGAATTCGTAGAGGCAGATTAGATGTAAGCAAGAAGTCTCTTGCAACCAAACCTAGAAAAAAAGAATATTTCTTAAAGCTACTTTCCCCCTCTCCTCTATCCTTAACCTTGAAGAAATGAAGTGTAGCAATATTAGTGGAAGATTTAATACAGGGACGCACTAAATGGTTATCAGATCACATTGATTGAAATATACCACTTCATTAAGTATATGCCAAATTTCAATGGATGAACAGCAAATACTTTATAGCAGGAACAACCTACTGTTTAATAATGCCCCCTGCATGGACCTGAGGTCTAATATTATTATTATTAATCAATCATTTTGATCCTTTTTTAACTACAGCACTAATGTGCAAAATGTGTCTTGATTTGACATTCTATAAAAAAATATTATTATAATATTCTTGTGATGCCAACGTATCCAGAAATCAAAAGTGGCTATTAATTCATCAAATCCCTTTTGCATGCCCCCCTCCCCCTATCTCTTCCTGATGCGAAAAGGGGAAGACACAGGGTATTGATGCAAGGCAAGAACAGTTTACCTGGTAGGAGATCATTGTAAGGTCCGAGGAAGAAGAATAACGCCGCGTGACGTAACTGCTCCTCTTGTGACAGGCCTCCATAATCATGTGACATTATGTCACCTGAAAGCACAGGTACAAATTTTAAAATGAAATATACAGTAAAGAATCGTCAAATAAACAAATGATATATGAGTAATAATACACGGATCAAATTCTACCATATGAATATATCTTTTGTAAACCACTAATTAAATGTGAATGTGACCTTAAATAGTACATATTAGTAGCTCTATTATAAGAAGCACTTTCAAAGATTTTTAATATAATTCCCTGGCATGCTTAACCTGTATCATTAAACATAAAAAGAATTTCTTTTAAATAAAAGATAAAAAGTAAAAGTTTAAAAATATAACCAAACATTCTGACACCTAAAATTCGATTTTGCCTCAGGCAGGTAACATAACTTTGTTCAAAATTATGGTTTTTGCATGAGCATGGTTTTTAAATACTTAAATATCATGGTACATCAATAGTTTATTTTCTAAATAATGTTATTTTTAAAAAGAATATATGAATACATGAATTTTTTCTTACATTTCATTTTTAAGGACACCAAAATTAACAATAGTTTGATAATCACATTATCTGTTCTCTGATATCTGTAATTCTGTGCATGCCACAAACAGTCATACAAGGCATTAACATGACAAAATGTCACCACCTAGTTGCTCACAATATAATGAGTTCAAACTTAAGTCAGATTTGAATTTCTGAGAACTTGTAAAGTCAAATTTGAACTTCTGAAAAGATGTAGATGATTTTGAAAAAAAAATTAGTCAATTTGAAGCAAGTTGAAAACAGACCTTTTTGACCTTTTTTGACCTTGAGAAGGTCATTGAAGGTCAAATGTCAAATCTAAAGTCAGATTTGAATTTCTGAGAACACGTAGATGATTTTGAAAAAAAAATTTAGTCAATTTGAAGCAAGTTGAAAAAAGACCTTTTTGACCTTTTTTGACTTTGAGAAGGTCATTGAGAACTTATAAAGTCAAATTTGAACTTCTGAAAAGATGTAGATGATTTTGAAAAAAAAATTTAGTCAATTTGAAGCAAGTTGAAAACAGACCTTTTTGACCTTTTTTGACTTTGAGAAGGTCATTGAGAACTTGTAAAGTCAAATTTGAACTTCTGAAAAGATGTAGATGATTTTGAAAAAAAAATTTGGTCAATTTGAAGCAAGTTGAAAACAGACCTTTTTGACCTTTTTTGACCTTGAGAAGGTCATTAAAGGTCAAATGTCAAATCTAAAGTCAGATTTGAATTTCTGAGAACATGTAGATGATTTTGAAAAAAAAAATTAGTCAATTTGAAGCAAGTTGAAAACAGACCTTTTTGACCTTTTTTGACCTTGAGAAGGTCATTGAAGGTCAAATGTCAAATCTAAAGTCAGATTTGAATTTCTGAGAACAAGTAGATGATTTTGAAAAATTTTTTTAGTCAATTTGAAGCAAGTTGAAAACAGACCTTTTTGACCTTTTTGACCTTGAGAAGGTCATTAAAGGTCAAATGTCAAATCTAAAGTCAGATTTGAATTTCTGAGAACATGTAGATGATTTTGAAAAAAAAAATTAGTCAATTTGAAGCAAGTTGAAAAAAGACCTTTTTGACCTTTTTTGACCTTGAGAAGGTCATTGAAGGTCAAATCTAAAGTCAGATTTGAATTTCTGAGAACATGTAGATGATTTTGAAAAAAAAATTTAGTCAATTTGAAGCAAGTTGAAAAAAGACCTTTTTGACCTTTTTTGACTTTGAGAAGGTCATTGAAGGTCAAATGTCAAATCTTAAGTCAAATCTAAAGTCAGATTTGAATTTCTGAGAACATGTAGATGATTTTGAAAATTTTTTTAGTCAATTTGAAGCAAGTTGAAAACAGACCTTGTTGACCTTTTTTGACCTTGAGAAGGTCATTGAAGGTCAAATGTCAAATCTTAAGTCAGATTTGAATTTCTGAGAACACGTAGATGATTTTGAAAAAAAAATTTAGTCAATTTGAAGCAAGTTGAAAACAGACCTTTTTGACCTTTTTTGACCTTGAGAAGGTCATTGAAGGTCAAATGTCAAATCTAAAGTCAGATTTGAAATTCTGAGAACATGTAGATGATTTTGAAAAAAAAATTAAGTCAATTTGAAGCAAGTTGAAAAAATACCCTTTTGAAAAAAAAATTTAGTCAATTTGAAGCAAGTTGAAAAAAGACCTTTTTGACCTTTTTTGACTTTGAGAAGGTCATTGAAGGTCAAATGTCAAATCTTAAGTCAAATCTAAAGTCAGATTTGAATTTCTGAGAACATGTAGATGATTTTGAAAAATTTTTTAGTCAATTTGAAGCAAGTTGAAAACAGACCTTGTTGACCTTTTTTGACCTTGAGAAGGTCATTGAAGGTCAAATGTCAAATCTTAAGTCAGATTTGAATTTCTGAGAACACGTAGATGATTTTGAAAAAAAAATTTAGTCAATTTGAAGCAAGTTGAAAACAGACCTTTTTGACCTTTTTTGACCTTGAGAAGGTCATTGAAGGTCAAATGTCAAATCTAAAGTCAGATTTGAAATTCTGAGAACATGTAGATGATTTTGAAAAAAAAATTAAGTCAATTTGAAGCAAGTTGAAAAAATACCCTTTTGACCTTTTTTGACTTTGAGAAGGTCATTGAAGGTCAAATGTCAAATCTTAAGTCAAATCTAAAGTCAGATTTAAGATTCTGAGAACACGTATATGATTTTGAAAATTTTTTTTAGTCAATTTGAAGCAAGTTAAAAACAGACCTTTTTGACCTTTTTTGATCTTGAGAAGGTCATTGAAGGTCAAATGTCAAATCTCAAGTCAAATCTTAAGTCGAATTTGAATTTCTGAGAACACGTAGATGATTTTGAAAAAAAAATTTAGTCAATTTGAAGCAAGTTGAAAACAGACCTTTTTGACCTTTTTTGACCTTGAGAAGGTCATTGAAGGTCAAATGACAAATCTAAAGTCAGATTTGAAGGTCAAATGTCAAATCTAAAGTCAGATTTGAATTTCTGAGAACATGTAGATGATTTTGAAAAAAATTTAGTCAATGTGAAGCAAGTTGAAAAAAGACCTTTTTGACCTTGAGAAGGTCATTGAAGGTCAAATGTCAAATCTAAAGTCAGATTTGAACTTCTGAGAACATGTAGATGATTTAGAAAAAAATTGAAGTTAGTCTAAACAGTATTTGTTAAGTTATAGGAAGTTGTAAGAAATTGTTACAGACGCCAACCGCCGGACGCCAACCGCCAACCACCAACCGCCGGACGCCGTCGCAAAAAAAACGGAGACCATAACAATATGTCACCACTTTTGGTGGTGACATAATAACTATAAGAGAGTATGTTTCCTTTTTGTAATTACATACGAGTATACTGAAGCCATCTTTCCCAAAGGACCTTATACACCCTCCATTGGGATCTCCCCATGGGAATAAAATAATTCATCTGATCTTCAAAATGAGTATTCTGCTTCAATTATATGCACACTAGTATCTTGTTGACCTATATTCAGCACTGTATTGATGTATAGGCCACTTATTAGGGTCATAATTCAATCATGAAATGTAGAGGCATAGATTCCAAACCAGGAAGTATTTTTGTGTCTGTCAAAATCCATTTACATCCTACGCATCCCTGCATCTTATCCAAATATGTTACTACATAATGAAATATAATAGTATAATCTTTGGTTTTACAAACTTGTATGATATTTGATAAGTGTAAAAGTTGCTTTTGGAGCATTTTTCTATAGCCATTTTGTAGGGGAAAAAATGATGAAAAAATGTACAATCTTTTAATTTTAAGTATGACCTGAATCGATTGCAAACTTCATATTTGCACATTTGATGAGATAAACCGTTTGAGTCGTATTGTGAAATTATTAAGTTTGCAATCGATTCAGGTCATAGTGTATTTTTGGTATTTCTGTGATAATCAATGGAAACCAATGGCCTCTATTGGGATCTGCTGATATCCTCATGTTAAGTCAATGGTACACAGCCCCATGTAAGTCAATACAACCTTACGAAACGAAATGATCCATATCTCAGCTTATGTGTGTCCGAGCACTTTAATATTTTCCAAAGTATTATATGACATTTTATTCTTCATGTTACACCTACGAATGATTCATTTTGACTATAGGGATATTTGCCAATAATTGCACCTTGTCCTTTAGGCCCAACTACATGCATGGCCTAATTTCTCAAATTAAGGATCAGTGAGATATGTTAGAACATTTATAGGTCACATACATTTAGATGTAGGGTTTGCATTATTATATTCTAGCCTCCCCTCCCCTATGTGGCATTAGCACCAAATACAGTGTGAATACATACAAACTTATTACAAATTTGCTTTCTGAAAAATACCCCCCTCCCTTCCTGATTTGCCAGTAGAAACAAAAGTACATATGTATGTACAAACATACTGTGGTTGTCTTCTGAAATCTGATATTCATAACAAGCAACTTTAATAAAGGGTATTGAATGACATATACATGAACGTTAACTCAATTCAATTATTTTTTCAAACAGCATAATTTGAAAAATCAAACTCGACAGGTTCCTTTGTTGTTCAAAACTTTTAAAGCATTTTAGTTTGAGAAATCATGTATTTAAGAATGGCGCACATGTTCTAAATGTATTAACATTCAAATTATGATAAAATCTTGTGAAGAAATTATATGAACTTGGACTCAGAGCTCATACTATGTTACAGCTGAATACCAGTCATAGTTTTCATGCTTAAATGCATGATTGAAATTCTGTATCAATGTTAATCAAAAAGCTTAATGCTATTTTAAGATTTTTAACAAAATGACTAACAGTATGACATTTTAAAGCATATAAAGGGTTATTTATCATGTTAAAAATAGTAATACTATACTTTTAGTTATTACATGCTATAAACTAACATATTAAATTAAGATGTACATTAGAACCTATCTGATGAACACCTTTCTGTAAGGAATGCCTGTTTACAAGGAAGGGTTTTCAAAAGAGACAAATATTTCATTTTTCCATAAACTTAACATCAGTTATTTCACCTAGTTCTTGACCTTTGACCTAGATAAAAATTTGACTTAATTTCCCAGAAACAAGATTACTGGGCTATGTTAGCCATGTAAGTAGGTTAAAGTAAGTTCTTCTAGTTGCTGAGAAAAAGTGTTCAGAAAGAAAGAAAGAAAGAAAGAAAGAAAGAATAATAGGAAAACTGGAAAAAAGCAATAGCACCCTATACAGACAGAGCCTGTGGGAAATATTGGGTGCGGAGCAAATGAGCGGAGGGTGCGGAGCTAACGGTCATTTTTGAATTTAAATTTCGGATATTTCTGAAACTAAGACGTTTTGGGACTTCAAATATACCAAGATATGTGTATTTGACACCAAATATCAATACAATTGTGAAAATAGTAGCGCAACTCATTCTATAGCGACGCAGTGTGCCTTAAACCTTTCCCAGACCTATATATTTTGAAATTATCCTTTTAATACTGAGTCCCCACAGCATTCATAAAAAATGGTGTTCAAGGTACACTATCTATACAAATTATTTTTGCATCTTGGAAGCCAGGCAGTATCTGTGTGATTTTATAAAAATTCGGAAATGTTTTTCAGATATGAGCCCCCTCTAAATATTGGGTGCGGAGGAGCTCCATAAATGTACCTCCGCACCCAATATTTAGAGGGGGCTCATATCTGTCCAACACAAGAAAAGATATTTCACTTTTTTGTGGATTTGTAGCATGGGGTCTACAGGGAATCTCCCCGAACTAGCAGTCACATTTTCAAAGAAAACTAAATTTTCAAAGTTGGTACTTTTTTAAATCACATTTCAAGATGCAATTTTACATGTAGACTTCAAATATGATATCCTTTTAACTAAATTTTGAATATTTAATGAAGTTAAAATCTAGATTATTTCTACTCGCATCTAGATATATTGGTAGATTGGTTAGTTGGTTGATTGTTTGATTGGTTGGTACGTTGAGTTGGGAGGATTGTTCATTGGCATGTTTTAGGGTATAAAATGAAAAATCAAATTTCTAACCCTGTTAGGAATGTTAGGTACCCGGTCACCCAGTCATTCTGGTTTTTACACAAACCCGAAGTGGCTAGGCCCTTTTGCTAAATCGGCAGAGCATCAGTCTTGTAAGCGTAAGTTCTTTGGTTCGATTCCAGCATGGGGCCTTGAATTTAGCACATTCCCTTTCAGGTCTAGTAAATGGCTCGTTATACTACAGCTCCCCGGATGAGCATGCCAACAGGTCATTACAGTTTCACTGACTCCCATACAAATGCTAGTAAATGTATGTAACACTCCATAGGCATAGCCAGAGGGGGTGCGATAGGTGCAGTCGCACCCCCCATAACTAATGAAAATATAACCATGAGATAAAAGCAGAAAAGAGCCTGACTGAAAGCTGGCTATGCCCTGTATTCTACAACATTTTACATTTTTGTCTGTTCCCTTTGCCATTTAAAAATTTCAGCAAGAGGAGGTGAATTTACCTTCTTCTAAGGCCACTGTATCGTGGCCTTCCAGTACAGATATATTCCTGCATGAACAACTGGTCATGTCGTAATCATAAAATTTGTGAGTTTTGGTCTCATTACCTCACCATTTTTAAAATATTCAATAAAATTATGACACCACGGCCAGCTTTTTTCAAATAGAGTTCACAGTATTCCAGATGAAATCCCCTCTAGCCAAGTATTGGCTAGAGACTCGAGTAAAGATGAATCACCTCTTACTTCCCCCTCACATTTCAAGCCCATATTGGTGGGGTGAAGTGCAATTTTGAGGTACATATAATGATTATGGACAATAAACTTCTAATCGTTTATTCATGAAGCCCTAAAGGAAGAATGCATAGTCGCTAAGATTTTTTGAAATGAAAATTAGATTTAAATTGAAATTTTCAATGAAAAATCAAATCAAATAAAAATTCAAAAAATGAATGAAATATGTCTTAGATTTTACCTGATTCCATGCTCATTCTTTCATTCTTTGAGCTAAATCACTTTTTAATTATACTTGATGTATCCATTTACTTGATGACGTTACTAATGTTACTTTAGTATGAAGGTACAATGCATAAAAAGCACTTTAAAAACAAACTTTGCTAGTTCAACACTTCCTCAAGTTCAACTCTAAGCAACAGCGAGATTTCAAAGCAACATATAAAAAATGCGCAAAATTATATATTGTAAAGTACGGTTATTTTAGCCAGAATTTTTTAGATTTCTCAATAGAAATAATTTCGGAAGCAAATATGCATACATATTTTTCAATATAATGATTTTAATAAAAATGACATAGGTGATAAATATATTGCGCATAAAAATAGTTGGACCCCTCTTACACTTCTCGCGAAATTTCGTACTATTGGAGACTTGAGTAATAATCAGGTGCCCTCAAAATTTCGTTATATATTTTCCTGAATATCTAGATATTAGAGTCGCTTCTTTTACAATTTAAGCCAGCATGGGGTACGCAATGGTAGGATACGTCTATTCGTCTGTTGTAATTGGTATTCTGACGATTGTAGGTAGGTGAAATCGACCTTGTATTTCTCTTACACACCCCTCATATATTGAAAATGGCAGAGCTTCTGTCACACACTGTATTACTTTGCCGTCTTTTACTCATGTCATTAAACACTGTACAATGTTTTAGTAGAGTCATATCAATCATATAAAATGAGGACAAAACCATTGATTTTAGCAAAAGTCACGGGTGAAATGCAACATCTGTATTGTACTTGTAGTAGATCTATACGTCACAAAATTTAGAAAATCATACCCCTGCGACAGTTATCCCATGCCAGGACTATAGTCCTGCGAACGTCTTATTCTTTTGCCTGTAGGATTACAACTTGGGAGAATTATCTACGCCCCTTACACTTAAGATACCTACTTCAATAGATTCCTGGGTATTTTAGCATTCTTTTCGTGTAGTTGAATCCACAATTGTTTGGGTATATCGGCAGAATTGGAACATTTTTCTTTTTCATCAAGAGATATTCCATCACTTTCCAAGATGGCAGTTGGATTCAAAAGGGGATTCCCCGTTTGACTGACCCGGAAGTGGGCCGGATAACCAATAAATGGAAGAATTTGACGGTTGAAATAAGTTAAATATTACACGCAAATTTTGCGATCAAAAACGAAAATTTCTTTGTTCTGCCGATAAACCCACACAATTGTGGATTCAACTACACGAAAAGAATGCTAAAATACCAAGGAATCTATTGAAATAGGTATCTTACGTGTAAGAAGCGTAGAAAATTCTCCCATGTTGTAATCGTACAGGTAAAAGAATAAGACGTTCGCAAGACTAGAACGTAGAGATAGTCTTGGAACGAGATAATGCGACAGTAGTATGCTGTTCTTTGTTGTTAGTAGGATATTTTTTGGCATACTCGACCATATGCATAATTTTTTTGCGGGAAACACTTTCCTGGCCTGTCTGGGCAACCAATGCGGGAACCAATGTCAAAGGAATAATGAATTAGAATTAAATTAGAATGAAACTTTTTAAAAAGTGAATCCTTGGCAAATCCTCTCTATGGGCCTGCCTTAGACATGTCAAACGCTTGATAAGAAACATAACTGTTTTTCTGGAATCTCAAATTTTTCCAAAATGTAGATGTATACTGGGTAATGGGCAGTATTCGACTTATCCGCCAGACCCATGGACCCTGGAAGTCTGATTCTGGGGTATGCAAAGGACGATTCTCGGTTTGGAGAACAAAGTTCATCAATCTAAATGAGCATTATCCCTGTTTCGGACAAATTTAATTTTTTTTACATAATATAGATTTGAATGTCTTCTTTTGAATAGTCATAATTTAATTTGGGTAATATTTCTAGATTTTTCACAAAAAATATTAGCGCAGTACACTGATGAACTTCTTTCCCCAAATCGAGACTTGTATTTTATTGAATCGGTCTAATTGAGCGTTACCCCTGCTTCAGACCAATTTGTTATTTTTACATCTTTTAGGTTTAAATGTTCTCTTTTGAATATTCATAGTTTAATTTGGGTAATATTTCTATATTTTTCATGAGAAAAATTATTAGCCCAGGAGACTGTTCTCCAAACTGAGAATCGTCCTTTTCAAAATCACCTACCCGAATGCCTGGCTACATTTCAGAGGTATAATTACGCTCAATTATATTACCCTGTTTGTTATATCTGCAAGTAAAAATCCTGGGGCGTCAGTATTTCAATCTAATTGAGAGAGATAGTAGTGCCAAGTCTTGTATACCTTTACCTTTCATAGAAGCCTACAACATATGACTGTTGCAATACTTTCCCTCCTCCTTTCAAGTATCTATAGTGGTATAAAATATAACCCACAATCATTAAATGAAGATCCAAACGATATATTTTTTTAAGTTTTGGAGCCATTTTTGCTCTTAAATTTACATCTTTAAATAAATCGGACACATATTATTGAAAGCTTGCATGAGGTTTGCTATGCACCATTTTTCCAAATGTGCAGAAATTCAGATAAGATTGTTCTTACTTTTTTCAAGCCATTAAATGGTATTATAAACAAATGATTGACACATAAACAATACATACATCAATATCATGAAGTTTGTACCACTTGATTGTGCATATTCATACATTTTAAGTTTAATTTAAAAGAGGACAATAGGCAACATTTTGAAAACAAGAATAGAAGATTACCACCCTAGCCCTTTGAACTGTGAGTCCTATGTAATATTTCCCCTGCTCTGAGGTCTATATTAGGATTCGTACATGAAAAATCACCCAAATTGTTCGAATATTAATTAATTTACTACGGCCCGTCGTTATCACGGCATACATTACTCGTATTACCAGGGGCATTATTGATGAATATTCCCTGGGTGAAATGTTGACTTTGTTCACAGTTTAAAGAAGGCGTGAATACAGTCATGTTCGAATCTTAATTAATCACATAAAGAAAAAACAAAATGGAAGATGCAATTTGTCTTGGACAAAACTTCATACTGTTATATGTTATTGATTTCCTATTTCTACTTTTTCAACTGTTTACTAGAATTTAAAAGTATATGGTATCGTCATTATGGAGCAATCAACAGGGTTCTCATTAGGCTTTTAGACTCCGGAGATTCTCTGGTGAGAACCCTGAATCACTGTAACTATAATTTTCTAATAATTTTCCTTTGCATGTTCGTGACTGGAAGTTCAGACATTCACTTTATTTTGAGTGGTAAAACATGATTGATATTTACTTTGAAATTTGATGATGTATCACTAGTAGTGTCTCTGAAATAAATCAAATAATCAATCTCGTTGGAACATACACTGATTTAATGTTCAAGTTTTTATGTTATGAAGTAAGGTAAGAAACCTGTACTGGGTTAGAAGACACTGTTATTATATTTCTGATGATTTTTCAGTTGTTATATTTTTTGTGCCTTACATTTCAGGTCTCTACTACATTCTTAGTGGCCAGGGTCACAGATTTGATATAGGATGGTATGTATCATTTATACTTCTCTTCAGCTGAAGCATACATGATATAAACATTTTTATTCAGAAAGGAGGTCAAGATTGGCAATATATTTATGTGAGATAAGATATGCTTCAATATATCATTAAAATGTACTATGTAGGGTTCTCACTGGGCTTTTAGACTCCGGAGGTCTTTAGATCCTCTTGCTCCAGAGTCTAATAGCTTTTCCCGAGTCTAAAGTGTATTTCCGGAGTCTAATTTTACATTTTTGTAACATTATTTGCGGTAAAACTCTTGAGAAAATACATAAAACTGGATACAAATAAGGAATAGGAAGTCAGAAACCTTTCAGAAATAAATATTGGGATTAAAATAGCAAGATAATCTTAAGAAGTATGTTGAAAAGTATACTAATAGGATATCTCTGATCTCACATGGGGGAGAAGTAGTCGTGATACCGCAAAAAAAATACGGTGTCTAAAAATTTCCTCGTGAGAACCCTGCTGTATCAATAAATCATAGGAGTAAACATCCTTAGATAATACTGAAAAAATCATTGTTAAAATTGAAATAATTAAAAGAGACAATTATTACAACTTAAATCATATCTCATGTGGAATATCACATTGTTTTATAGGTTTCTAACAGGAACATCTCCATTCATGTGGGGTGCAATGGGCATAGGGTTGGCTATTTCACTGTCGGTTGTGGGAGCTGCATGGTAAGTATAACAGCTTTCCTGTAATAGTAAGGTTAATAGATCACGTGGTCCTAACTTGGACCGTTAATTTGAATTTTTGATCTACCGGATGTTTGAAAATCAAGAGTTACGAGTCTAATGCTGGACCGTTTTTCTTCAAACTTGTTCCATTCAAAGCATAACAAAAATCCCTTTCTGATGGTACATTATTCTCTTAAACAGAGTCCCTACTTCCAGCGGCATTTTGGTACCCAGCTGTAAGAAGGCCTTCTAACAGCTAGGGACCAAAGAGCTGCTAGAACGAGGGACTCTTTACAATAAAGTAATGCACCGACAGAAAGGCAATTTTGTTATGCTTTGAATGGTATAAGTTTGAAGGAAAACGGTGCAGTATTAGACTCGCAATCCTTGATTTTTAAGCATCTGGTAGGTCAAAAATTCAAATTAACGGTCGAAGTTAGTACCACGTGTAGATGAGATCAAAATGCCCCATATAAACACAATATCACCTTTTGAGGACTCTTCCATGGAAATATTTAGGGTTGTGTAGAAACACTTTAGTGTCACCCACTTTTCATGGTATGTTTGTGGGTTGGGGTAAGTTCAGACTGGCAACAATCGTTGAAGTTAAATTTTTCATAATGTTTATACACATTTGAGATATTTCTATTTACAGGGGAATTTACACAACTGGCGCAAGCATCATAGGAGGAGGAGTGAAGGCTCCAAGAATCAAAACGAAGAACTTGATTAGTATTATCTTCTGTGAGGCTGTGGCTATATATGGTATCATTATGGCGATTGTCATCTCAAACCAGTTAGCGGTAAGTATCAAAATACATACAATATGTTTAAATGATTTTCTCAGCAGAGATACAAATCAGAATTGATCCCATCTCATCTAAAAAAGTTACAAACACTTATAATTTATTATTTCTCAATATCTTTAGGAAATGACTCAGTATATATTTTCTCTTTGTATGAAATCTTTACTTGAACCCTCAAAAATGAATCTTAAAATATCAGTTAATCTATGTTGTCACAGTTCTAAGGTAAAAGTTTACCATACTTAATGAACCAATTTTTGAGTAAATGTACAGGATAATCAAATTATTATTGTTATATTTCTATCTCTAAATATTTCAGGATGTCGACTTTTCCAGAATCACTGATCCAATGACGATTAAGACAAATTATTTTGCTGGTAATTATCATATTTGAATACATTAAGTAGTCTTAAAATGACAAAGTGCCAAAGTATAGCAGTATATGCAATTACTAGCTGACTCATTGAAGATTGAGATTCAAGTATTTTGTGGATAAATCAAATTTTTGTATGTTTTTTTTTAGTTTCACAGAATGACCCGAGGATTCTTTTCAGTTAAACTTTGAGGCAGTTGCACAAAAACCTTAAAAACTATGATAACATGATTATCATCTAAAATCATGGATCAGCTCACAAATATGGCCTTTGCCAGAAGTGTAAATTGTTAGAGCACATACTCAGTTACATATAGAAGGTTAAAAATGCAGTCTAAATATATCAGTGAACAGGGTACACATTTACTGATTGTGAAAATGTTTGAAATTGCAGGTTACGCCATGTTTGCTGGAGGTCTGACAGTAGGCCTGTGCAATCTATTCTGTGGCATCTGTGTAGGCATTGTGGGATCTGGTGCCGCACTTGCAGACGCACAAAATGGAAGCCTCTTCGTGAAAATTCTTATCATAGAAATCTTTGGTTCAGCTATAGGCCTATTTGGTGTTATTGTAGGCATCTTGCAGGTAAGACTTGACTTGTTTTCCACAAGGAGTGCAACATCTGATAATAATAATTTGGCTCACACTTTTTTAGAAAAGTTGAAAAGTCATGGAAATGATTTCAATAACATAACTGCATAAAGTTATTGTTGTGAAAAAAAATTTCACTGAAATTCGAATATGCTATTAAAAAGAAGGAAAAGTAAGTCATTGGAGGTTTAATCTTTTCAACTCTCATGAAAACGAGAATTGGTGAGACTTCAAAGCTAAATGGAAACTCCTGTATTGAGGCCAGTTTAAATAAAAAGCCTAGACATTTCCCTAAAATAAAATTTCTCAAAATAATGAAATATGTTGTAATTAATGATATTTCATTTAACTTTCAGACTACAAGGGCTAAAATGACCCAAGGTGCAGCTTAGATTGGTTTCATATTTGCAACCATTCCCACTATTAGATGTTTCATTCCAATGAACCTGGATGTAAATTCAAGACTAATGGATTGAACAATTATATTTAAAACAACCAAAACATTTTGTCAATATTTTAATGTTCTTCCAAAGTAAAAGTTGAAAGTGAAACTATTGGCAAGAACAAAGAACGATACACAGTAAACATTCCATATTTTGAGAATAATTTTCTTTCTCTCCATTTTATGATGTCAGATTGCTCTCCAAGGATAAGTAACTCAAAACAACTAATTTTACTGTGTATATAAATAGATATTGACGATTATTTATTCAAAGCAAGTGATACTGTGTAGAATTGTGAAAAAATGATTGTAAGTTGTTATACTATTTTAATGTATAGATTAAATCAGTGTTGTACATACTGTAAATTGTAAAGATATGTATAAATTACAAAATATTGTACAAATGAGCAGTTAAAAGTTTGGTGATACTCATACTGTAAAAGTAGAGTTATATTAGTAGAGTATGACCATTATATGTTAGGGAGCTAATCTTCAATCTAAAACTATTTTGTTTTGATAGAAGTTTAGATTCAGGAATATTAAATACAAATATAGTGAATACTAGAGAAATCAGTTCAAAACTAAAAATGTTGGTGTCTCATAATTTTTCTGTTAGTAAAATTCGCAAGTCTGTAAAAATAAGGGACATAAAATTAACAAATTAGGGACGTAGCTGAAAATGAGATAATGCTGTAGTGTTAATGAAAATTGCTACCATATACATGTATTATATATCATAATAAAGCATCATTTGTATACACCCATTGAAGCCTAAAAAATTAACAATGCTTCAAAACACATTTTAACAATGGTTCATAACACATTTTAGGATTCAATGGGTTAAATGACCACCAAACTCAAAGTGCAATATGCAGTAGAACCTGCAAAATGAACTGCATGCCAGTTACAAAACATCCATTCATACTTTACAGCTATCATAATGACTGGTGAAGTTGGACTTATTCTAAATAGATTTTATGTGATTGGGTTAATTTTATCATAATGTGGTTAATTATGCATGGTTTCATAGTGGCAGCATGCTTCTTTGTGGGAATGAACATAATAAACCACTTTTTTGAGGCACACAAGTTGTAACATTTTGTGATAAGGAAGCAGTGCTTTAATAGGAGGTAGTGCTTTAATGACAGCAGTAAGCCATTCGTTGCATAGTTCAGCCCATTGTGCATAAATTTGAAACTTGAATATGGTGATTATAATTTGTAATTTTGAATTCTAGGTCAGTTGCCAGGTTTTTCTGTAAATGCTTAAAATCAACTGGCCCAGATGGAAACTCACTGGCTCCATTTGGTGCTTATGTTACACCCTACTTGTGATCTAATGGTTTTCTGTAACTGTACATGTAGTTTGTGGTGTATAGCTAGTTAGTTCAACATAAAATAATATATGATATGATACATGAAACTTTATTTTGTTTTTTTCTATGTATTTATAAAAATAATATGTAAAATATTAATATGTGCAGACATAGCTTATCAAAAAACAAGACGACGATTTGTTAAACAACAAATGACTACTTATGAGTTGTATTGCACTACATTACATGTAGGGCTATCATTGTATACTTGTCATGATTTCGAAGATACATTCAAAATAACCCACATATACATTATTATTTTTAGTGAAGCATCCCTGAATTTTAAGCCTCTAGCTTCATTTAAATACCCATCAAAACAAGAAACTCCAGGAACATAATATTACTTATCACATGTACTAGTCTTAGTTGACTATGATATGTACCCAAGTATTCAATATACTGGGAGCATCTCACAATTTCATATCAAGATTAAATATAAATATTTAGCACATTCATCTCAGTCAATATCAAAGTTTCTTGGCGTTAAGAAATGTGCCTCTCCCTGAACTTATGCATCTCGGAGGTTGTTTCTCAACAGTGTGGTTCATATCCCCTTTCTGGCATCATTCTACTTGATTTTATACTGTCCAACACCCAGGTGTCTGTTAGAATATGGAACTTCTTATCTCGTTTTCTGTTTAGATCCCTGAATTTCTTTACCCTAGAGACATCACTGAAATAAGAAATGAGAATTTTTAATCTCCTTATAAATTTAATTTGCAGAAATTTTGTTCAGATTTTCCAAAGTACATTGTTCTCGCTTAATATAGCGTCATTAATCAATGGCTACAACAGTTGATTTTTAATTCTCAGCTTTACAAAGTTTTTCTTAGCCTAGTGACCCCAGTTTGCTTTGTTCGCTAACATTAATATTCAAGTAACCTAAAAAATCTAAGTTCCTTATCAAACAATAAAGGTATTGATCAGTAATAATGTTTTCTGGGTTAAATGAGTCAAATATTGCTATATAAGCATTTACTTTTTTTTCTCATGGCATTTGCCCTTATTTCTTTTTTTAACTCCTTCATGACTGAAAATTTTGGGGAAAATGGAAAGAAATGAAAAACTGAAATGTAAATGAATCTAGAAGCAAGAAAAGGAAGCAACACCCAATAAGTTATATGTCATTTTGAAGGGCTATACCCATACTTGATGTTTTTTGAAAAAAATGTGAATATGCAAATGAGATAGTGTCATTGTGACGTCATAATTCAAGATGGTGCAGTTGGATTTTTTTCAAAATCGAATTATTTTAGCATTTAGTTTTTTATTGAGACTTCAATTTAAAAATCTGAAAACGCAGAATTATAGATCTTCTTATGCTGATTTCAGTTGTATTTGTACTATGACATAACTCCTACAAATAAATTTTTTAGAGCTCCGAGACTGCAAATTCTCGGAAAATCCCTATGGCGATTGAACATGGGATTTTATCGTTTTCGATACTTTTTCGCGACATGTCAGATTCAAGTGCCTCTAACTTTGCACAGAGTCATCAGATTCAAACAATCTTTTTTTTAAATGTTCCTACTGGTCCATTCTTTTAGAAAATGCATTATTCTTGCAGTTTTATTGAAATGACGCCCCTGGAGACCCCTTAGAATAACAATAAACCAAAATCGATCATATATGATCGATTTTGTTCTAAGGGGTCTCCAAGGGACACCTGGTGATAAAAATGCATGATTTATCAATTTATTTAATCTTGAAGTCTGTACAAACATTTTTAAAAAAAGTTCATGACTTTTCGTTAAGTATTTACAAAGTTACAGTGATCCGAAGCTGGTGAGCGTGCGAAAAATTGCGAAAACGATAAAATCCCATGTTAAATCGCCATAGGGATTTCCTCGAAGCCCTAAATAATTTATTTGTAGGAGTTATGTCATGGTATAAATACCACTGAAATCAGCATAAGAAGATCTATAATTCTGCGTTTCCAGATTTTTAAATTGAAGTCTCAATAAAAAATTAAATGCTAAAATAATTATATTTTGAAAAAAATCCTACTGCGCCATCTTGAATTATGACGTCACAATGACACTATCTCATTTGCATATTCACATTTTTTTCAAAAAACATCAAGTATGGGTATAGCCCTTCAAAATGACATATAACTTATTGGGTGTTGCTTCCTTTTCTTGCTTCTAGATTCATTTACATCTCTAATTTTGGTTATTTTAAACTCTCAAA
Organism: Owenia fusiformis; assembly: GCA_903813345.2. NCBI lineage: Eukaryota > Metazoa > Annelida > Polychaeta > Sabellida > Oweniidae > Owenia > Owenia fusiformis. The sequence continues at coordinate 26,315,383 of CAIIXF020000001.1, read as the reverse complement.
TAAAAATCTGCAATATAAAATTAACCTCCCAATTATTTTCCATCGTTGGTCCCAGGTTCAAACTCTAAATACACTACATGTTAACAGTTGCTGCTTACCCTGAGTGAAGTACAACATGTGAGACATCATCATCTATTGTATCTGCAATAGTTGCCCCATAGAACCTCAAGTCCAAACTGGTGATTTCAAGGGGACTATTCGGTATATGGCTCTCTGAGTTATTCACTGTATGGTTGACATCAACATAGACCCTAGAAATAAAGGTTGAGTCACTTAAATCTGGATTTATTAAGACATCAAGTATTTCCAGTTGCATTATGTTGAACTGCACTGCATGGTCTTGTTGGCACTTGTATTGTGATTAATTAAGCATTAAAATTATGATCCTTAAAAGAGTAAATAGACTTTTACAGATTTTTAACACTGTGGCAATGGGAATTTAACCCAACCTTTTTCAGAAAATTTAAACATCCTGGGAAATTGAATACAGGAAGATATTGGTGTAAATCACAGTTTGATAAAAAATTACGAACAGAATTCAAATATGTCATCAAATAGAAAAAATGCTAGTTGTTTATGGATATCCTTCAATCTCATAAAAAATGAGACTTCAAAGCAATATGGAAAACACTATAAGAGCAGTTCTGTCACCTACCTAGCAAGTCTAAATATTCCCAAGGGGCACTCATCAGGAAAGTACTTCATTTCTATTTCTGCTACATCTTCCGTCATCAAAGATGTCCCATCTTTCTATAAATATGACATTTTATATACTATTAGTATTTCATATGAAATACAATATATTGATAAGGAATATATTATGCAACGATAAGTCAAACACAGTATGTGCATGAATTGTAATGTATAAAATAAATTTAACTAAATTATGAAAATAATATTATGGTTCACAATCACATCCCATTTTAAGAAAATGATATGTTCTGGTTCGACTATGAACAGAATTGTAAAAAAGACCTTGATTCTTATTGATTAATGACATGAGCAAATATTTTATTCCATCCATTAGGCTATACAGTGACATCAAAGTTTATTGCTATTTCTACTAAAAGGAATATATCATACATGTAGATATATCATGAAACATGACCTCAAATTTCAAGTTTATTGGGTTCAAATTGTGAAATGTTATCATGAACAATTTGTTGGAAAAATCCTGAGAAGTTAAAAATCTCATTCTCTAACCTCCTCTCCTATTTTGGCAAATGCTTGTTTAATTTGTTCTGTACCAGTGTCGTTATAGTAACTGTCCCCATAACGATCATACTCCTGGGCAAACCGTTCAGCAGTAATAGCACTTGTGTGGATCATGTCTGATGGCACCCTTAAAAGAAATATTTTAGGTTTGAATTTTAGGTTAATTATTAGGAGTAAAGCTGAATACGTACTCACTCTACAACTTCAACCATACTTCCATGAACACACATGGTTTATCAGGGTTCATGCTTTGAACTAGTTTTATATCTGGACCACTCAATTTTCTCAGCATGGATAGCATAAAACATAAAGACTAGTCTGGCTGGTGTGTAATATCATTTTGACAAGTAGGTTTGAAGTCCTAATGATGTACCTAATGTGAGCAATGCTTTCTAACTACAAATTACAACTCAATCGTGAATTTGGACTTCCTTAATAAATGTAGCCAATGGAAAGAACTGTAATATTTATTTTAGCCTAAATTGCAGATCTTCATCTGTTCCAATTAAAATGTTGGAAAATTGGCATGTGACAGATAGCTCACGAGAACATATAGGTTTTTAAGACCATATGTTATTCAATTATCTGGTTCCCATTCTTGCCTTTAATCAAATTGATGAGGTGGTGAGAATATTTACCATGGAATATATGTGTTGCTCTCAAAGCACCTTACAAACCAGTCAACCTTGACAATATCATATATATTGCGGCTGATCAGATTCTTCACTTTAAGGGCCACCTTCTCTGCTAGCACACAATAGGTGTCACTACCTGGGAAAATAAGCCATGGGTTAAGACTATATAAATGTCTTGTATTGCATGCAATTTGGCATAAAAACTGCCAAAGCTGAACAAGGATACAACTTACTAGAATTCTGCAATGGTGATAATAACATTTTGTAAAATGGTGCCTCTATACATAGTACTTAGTGAAATGTACAAGTGTGCCATCATATTCTTCCATCTTCTTCTCTAAGCTCTGATTTAAATATTTGAGAACAGTGCCATTGATCACAGATCAGCAAACATGGAGTACTTACTGGGATTCTGTACAATAGTGCCACCATATTCAACTATCTTCTTCTCTAAGCTCTGTTTGGAATATTTGGCAGAACCGTTGATCACAGAAAACTCTTTACCAGCAAACATCTCGGAGATCTACAAAGAAATTTTTCCTCATTTCTGCTTAAATATTATTTATTATTTATTACCCGGCCAGACCTGACCTTAAACCTGACAGACAATCAGACATACATCAGTTAGATAGGGGGGATGGATTAAAATTAAATTAGGGCTAGAATGAATTCTCCAATTTCAGCATCTCATACATTTTTCTTAACATCACTATTATCAAGCAATAGTTTAAAAATCTCAATGAACATCCAGTTGTCACTTTGCTGGGATAAAAAATGATTATCATCAACCTTTTACATCTAAACTTACATACTGACACCAACTCAGATTATTCTTAGAGACACTTTACATAATAGTATGCTCTTACCTTGAGGACAGTTGAAGTATCAATTCCTCTGAACTGTGACGCCACAGTGGCTCTCTCCTGTCTTGGTGCCAACTTTCGCTTTTTCTTTGGACTCTCCGATTCCTCTGAAACATCTGCATGCCTACCAGCCAGCTTGCCTTGTGATTTCTGAAAAGATTAACTGATGTAAAGCAAATTTTTCAATGGCACTTAGTGTACAATACTGAGTATTGAGTTTGGGAGCAATATGATTTACTGCCTGTAGATTAATGCATACACATTTTAATTTATTTAATTAAATCAATATAGAAAGAATGAGAAGCATGTGAAATAAAACGATAATATGCAACAAGCAATATAAATGATGACTTACATTTCGCAGGTCTTCCAGTTCTGTTGTGGTCATACAGTCATACCAGTTCTTATCTGTCCTGAATTTCTCAACCCGCGGGAACCTGAGAGTGTAACCTGTTTTGAAACTTCTACTCGCTGTTATCTCAGCTGCCTTCACCTACACATAAACATGTGGATGTCAAACCAGAACAACGGCAACGCCAAAGCGTAGCGAATCCCATCGAACAGAAATCGCTGGCATTTTTACAAACGAATAGCAAATATCATAAAACAACACACCAGAAAGGCCACCATTTTCAAAATGGTTGCTCACTAGCCAAGTTGTCATCAGAAGAAATAATATGCTTTTAAGTAGCCACCTCTAAAATTTTTGAAAAATCTCACACGTACTTGTAAAATTACACACATAAAAATGGTGGCCATTTTTCAAAATGGCCAACTACTCCCCAAAGTTTTATTAGACAATGTGCCATGCTTAAAGTATTCACATATCAAATATAAACAAAACAGCTCCACTACTTTTCGAGTTATAGTAAAATATGTTAAAATGGCGGCCATTTTTCAAAATGGCCACCGTCTACCAAAAGTGTCATTAGAAATAGACAGTGTGCCATGCTTATTGTATTCACATACCAAATATGAACAAAATCACTCCACTACTTTTCGAGTTATAGAAAAATACGTTAAAATGGCGGCCATTTTTCAAAAAAAATTTCAAAATGGCCGCCTTCTACCAAAAGTGTCATAGGACAGTGTGCCATACTTATAGTATTCACATACCAAATATGAACAAAATCGCTCCACTACTTTTCGAGTTATAGTAAAATACGTTTTCAATTTTTTTTTCAAAATGGCCGCCTTCTACCAAAAGTGTCATATGACAGTGTGCCATGCTTATAGTATTCACATACCAAATATGAACAAAATCGCTCCACTACTTTTCGAGTTATAGTAAAATACGTTAAAATGGCAGCCATTTTTCAAAATGGCCGCCTTCTACCAAAAGTGTCATAGGACAGTGTGCCATGCTTATAGTATTCACATACCAAATATAAACAAAATCGTTCCACTACTTTTCGAGTTATAGTAAAATACGTTAAAATGGCAGCCATTTTGAAAAATGGCCGCCTTCTACCAAAAGTGTTTTTAGACAGTGTGCAATGCTTATAGTATTCACATACCAAATATGAACAAAATTGCTCCACTATTTTTTGAGTTATAGCAAAAATTGTAAAATGCAAGTAAAGGCCGCCATTTTTCAAGATGGCTGCCATGTGCTTCTTTAATATCTACATTTGTAGCATTATTAATGTCCTTTATAATTTTTTTACATTTAAAACATATTGCTATTACAGTTTTACATATTACACCTAAATTACTGTAAAATCGGCACTAAAATGGCCGCCATTTTGAAATGAGCGACCATTTTGAAAATCGGCTTTCGAGCAGAACTTCTACCCCCATAGGGTATATGTGTACAAAATATGAACAAAATTGGGCCAACGGTATTTGAGTTATTGCCCGGACGGACGGACGGACGTACGTACGGACGGACGTACGGACGGACGGACGTACGTACGGACGGACGGACGGACGGACGGAGGCGTTCCCTATATCCCTCCGAACTTCGTTCGATGGGATAATAATTTTTGTGTCTTTGGCCAATTAAAAGAACTTACATATGAAGAAAGTCATATAAACAGCACTGATTTCAACATGAAATATACCCATAACTTCACATAATATGGAATTATTTATAGCTTGCTAACCTGAACAATATAAGCCTTGGATGGAGGAACCCATGCATCTGGTTTTTCCTTAAATCCTTGAGCAAGGACAATGCAATCTGGAGCTTTGTCTTTATTATATTTCAGCCAATCTATTTCATCATTGAATTGCCTTAGTTCATCAATTGAATACCTAAATCAGAACCAAACATATTATTCAGTTGAGAACTGTTTTGATATAAAATATTTCATGAGAGAAAATTCAAAAGCATTTAAATGAAAATAAAATGATACATCCAATTCAGCCCTTTTCTCTCAACAGAGTGTTGAATCCTAACTTTACAAGTTTTTGGTCAAAACATGTCAATATTCCATTTTTTGACAAATAAAGGGAAGGCCAAAAAACCAATACCCATGTTTAAGGATAAATATTATATGATATATTGTTAAACCATGCCATGTAGTATACATCATTTGAAAGATAAATCATTTCCGAACAATATGACACCATCCAATTGAAAAGCTTTTGTTTTCTCGTGGAGTTAGAGGTTAAAGCTGACACCAGTATATTTTTGACTGTGTGGTATGTAAATTTCAAATTCTCAACAGGGTGAAGGAAGCACCAAGTTGCTGCAATGGTTTACAATGTCATACATTTAATGAAATGCTCGTGTCATGGGGGGGGGGTATTACATTAATCGTTAACATTACATACCCAGTTCCCACTTTGCAGAAAGAATGGAAAACCTTTGGATGACTACCATCATCTGTTGGTACAGCAACGGCACAAAGAAAGTGTGACATCATATTGCTACGACGACCCTTTCCCATATAACCTCCAACGATTAACAGATCTAACTCATCCATCAATCCACCAACATACTCAGGTTTGATTTTATACCAGCCCCCAGTCCGTACATTGGGCTTGTAGATTGATTCAGGGTCTTTAACCATTATACCCTCTTCACGGTTGTCAATTGCATTATTAAGGGCATCGGCACAATCCTGTCTGAAATTTAAGAAATAAATTGCATGTTTCATTTATTTGACTTCCTTAACTCATTGCTGACCAACCCCAAGATACTTCATCTATGACTTTATTATCATATCTGACCAATTTTGTTATACAATTTGTACAAATAATCTTACCAAATAATGTAGGGGTCGCTAGCAAAAACATAGCAAAGAGGGTGTTGATACAGTACATTTCATGCTAATATGAAAAATGCCATTTTGCTCAATTTTTTATCAAATAGCCAGCAGAAGACCTCCAAAATAATTTTGGCCAGCAATGTGTTAAATCAACATTTAGCAATATGCATGCATGTATAAAGCTTATTTCTTATAAATGCAATTTTAGGTCAATCAACAATTTGAAATATGAAGACATTTGAACACAACTTTTTTAGCTTTCTTTTTAGCATCTCTAGACCTTCATAATATTATTCTTGGTCAAAAGAGAACATGTGCAGTATCAATCTTTGAAAATAAAATATTTTTTTAATTCTGAACAATGGGTGTGTTTAAACTTAGTAATTACAAAAAGTATCCAATGAGCTTACTTTGTTTTGCCCAATTTGCGATCCCCCAGCATAATTCTTCCTTGCACAGGAACAAGAACCTCCTCTAAATATTTCACCCTCTCCCTTAGAGGCAAGTTGGTCAACACCTACAATAGCATGTCACATATTATCATAACTTTGTCTTAACAGGGAATTGACAAATATGCGAATTAACATACATAATATAATGATCCTAATTAATGTGTTGCTCTTCAATTATCATGACTTGCTTGACTATAAAGCTGGCCTTTGAAGGCTAAAAGATTGAAGGTTAGAGATATGATGCTGAGTGAGGGTCTTAACTTCTAGTTCTATTCAAGAAGACAATACTATAATGGAAAAAATGGTAGTGCTTTGAATCATGTATTACATTTTGCCTTGTTTGATTACCAGGTACATTCATTGTCACTCTAAATAACTCAAATCACATTATGAATTATTCCTTGATAGTGATAAAAATAGCCTTCTTCAAAAGCTTTGAAATCTTTGTATTTTTGTTTTATCATACATTCCTGTTCAAATATTTAGTATGGGGTTCAATACCTTTCCATTAAACATGAGGACATCAAATATAGACATGCAGGGTGTATAGCCCTTCTTATCAAACAGGTTTTCCACCTTCACATCAAAGCTCCCTCCTTTCGTCACTGAAACATAACAATATTAAACATAGTCTTGTATCAAACCCAATAGTCCCATGTTTTCTCTAAAACAAACACACTGCGAAATGTCTAGGGGGAAGAGTTAACTTGGATACTTGGTGCAAGAATATTTCTCATTAAAATATCTATAAAAAAACAGTTAGGAATCTAAATCAAGGGAACACTTATATAATAGATTATGATGAATAAGAACTTCTTATGATGCACATTTCACTTACTAATTGTATCTGTTGATGCATCATATGCCATCATCTCGCCATCCAGTATACAGCTCTTAACTTCAGGGAGAAAACAATTATGGATTTGGGGTGTGAAGTTGCCATCAAATGCATTGGCACCATAGGTCTTTGAGTATTCTAGTCCTCTACAATATAAAAACATTTTTTCATATTTCCCTCAAACAGATTTCTGTCAAACGTTGACTGAGCCCCTTGAAGAAAGTTACTCTACTGGCTTCTAATTTAATTCCTTATTTGTTTTTTAATTCTGGGAGAATATACATGTAAATTGATTTATAAAATAAATATTTAATCCTCCGATCTTTAGAATTAACCTGCTGTTTCAATGCCTCTTTGCCAGAGATAATGATATCAAATCCTCACCCTCTTGAAAAGTATTTATATTCATCCTTGTCCTTATGGAGTTGCATCCTCTCTCCATCATACTTTGTCTCAATGAAGAACTCTTTACCACCAAATAGGGACTCTACCTTATTTGGTTGTCCTCTGTCTCCTAACATGGGGCGAAATGGCTCAAACACTGTGATTTCTATCTCATGCATACGGACAGAGGGATTATGTAACCTTTGACACACCTGTAAGTACATGTATTCGATTTATTTCTTGAAAACACAGTGGTATATCTAAACTATTTGTCAAGTGAAAATATGTTCTGTTGTATCCCATTGGAATTCAAACAATACAATATTCAGAAAATTTTATATGATAAAATTCATGCTAAAAGATAAATTATATTATTTTTGGTAATCATAAGGAAAACAATACAATAATAAATACAATATAACATAACACAACATATAGACTAGAAAATGGCTAAATTAATATATATAAATATCCCAGAGATACACACCTTCTGTAGACTAGTGCAGACATTGAAATAATCTTCAGCATCTTGATGAAATGTTGTGAAGACTGAATGTTGACTGAATCCTAATTTCATATCTCTCAGGATCATTCTGATCAACCACTTGTTGTCCAAGGCACTTGTGTTCTGTAACAGGTACAGCAGCTTCTTCTCCTTTAGGACTTTGTCCTTGTTGGCATTTGCTAAGGCAATGGCATCCAATGCATCATTCACATCCTGAATCGTCAATGAGGTTTTATCAGCAAGTCGATCTTTAAGCACGTAGTAGGCTACACCAGCAAAGTCACTTTCATCCTAAAAAGAATAGTTTGTTATATTAGAACTTGTATCTTAAAATGATTAAATGCATTGAGTTAAGGATATAGTATATTCTTGTTAACCTCACATGCTTAGAATTTCAATGAAAAACAGTAACAGTCAGATTGTTTTGTAAAAACTGAACATGAAATGACAGTGAAAAGGTCTTCTTGAAATCCACAACTCCTTTAAACATGTTAAAAGGTTAATAATAACAATAATTACCCCCTTTGTATGTTTTGGTGCACTGAAGTGTTTCAGTTTTCTGCCATCTGCACTCTCTTCTCCAATTTGTAAGATTGAAATATAGGATTTTGCAAGCATCGTCTGCAACAAGATTCAACCAATAAATAACTACTAGAAGTGCCAGTGATATCCCTATATTGTTCTCAAGCAAATGAAAATTCTAATAATGATGGTATTGACACAGAATGATCCAGCTCTACCAGTTATTCCTGATATTCAAGATTCTCATTTACGTAATACATACACTGTACATATATGGAAATGCCAAGTAGATCTCAAATTATCCTTCGGTGCTTGGAAGGTCACCCACTTTTATTTTACTTGTTTTATTTTAAAGTGTATGGTTTCACATTTTACTATTACTAACCTCCTTTGTACCATAAGGTCCACGTTCCTTTTCAAGATGAGGCATGATAAGTCGCATTGCTGAATAGAAAGAATCATCCTGAAATGAAAATACAGTAATGTACATGTACAGGGTGTCCAATAAATAAGGTGAAAAATATTGTACAGTACTTAACTGTAATATGTTAATCAGGTTGGGACTAAAGTTATATGTACAACATTCAATGTGAGTTTACTTACCCTTCACTAGAGGTAGCCCTGGGCTTAACTCTTTTAGTAACAAATATTTATTAGATCTAGCCTATAATACCCTGTCAGATGGTGGGGGAGGAATTCAACATTCACGTCCACGTTCTTCAGTGATTTTTAGAGTAGTTTCAAGAGTCTGATGAGCATGTTAAGAATATATGCAATAAGAATATATGGTCAGAACTTACAATACAGGTAATAATTTTGACCAAGGAACAGGAAATAACCAATTACTAAAAAAAGTACATGTAAATGTAGCCTTATAAAAGACTCTCAATTTGTTGTTATTAGAATTTGAGATTTGAAATCAAATAAGAGCCGTTACATTGGAAACAAATATTCAAATATCAAAAATCAACAAATGGTAATGCATTCTACAAGGCTAATGTATTTGTAGCAATGATACAGAAATCAATGACCTTTTACATATTTGGAAAACCTCCGCTGTAGGTGCATAAATGCACCAATTTAGTTATGTTGTTGATTTGTAATCTAGCCTACATTTGCAAATTGTCAACTCTGATAGTCGGCCTCAGTAACCATCTCTTGAAGCTCTTGAAAGCCCACGTAGTAACGTAAGGTTGCCATTGGATTTTACTTACTGTGGCTTTGCCTTTGTAATATGTATTGTGAGCCTCTCTCCATTTTGCAATGAAATTACTCAGCAGCCTCTTCTTTTGATCTAAAGATGATTTTCCTTGGATCTTCTTGATTTTTTCCAAAAGACCGGTCAATTCACTAAACTTTATAGCAGAAGCTATAGTCTTCGTTGACATGATTTATGTTTTATAATATAGAGTCAATAGTAAATATACTAAAAACATCAAGATTTATAGTCTGATAGCTAAGATATCTTGAAATTCATTCTATTTGTAAAAAAATAAAACTCTGGGTCTCGTCGTCTGGGTCTGTCCAAACTTGTCTACCGGATTACGTTCTTTAGCGGAAGTAGAGACAAAAATTGAAATAACCATGAAAGCCCATGAAATAACCAATAAAGTTACTGTTTTTGATGCAAATCAGTCGGAATATCATATATATTAAATGATAGTATTACGTAAGTGATATTGTCAGCATTATTGAAGTCAATATGACGGAACCAAATATATTTTAGAAAGGTTCTGAGACACCAAATAACAACTTCCAAAACTTGAAGTTGTCGCCATCGCGGGAAGATCAAAACTTTCTAGTAACAGATTCACGGCAACTCTCTAAGTACCCTGGTGTAACAGTAAGTATTACATAACGAACTCTAACGAAGTCTTAGTAAGTTATTGTACCCAGAGCTGTCAAGTGTCCCGCGAATGGCGGGATTATCCCGCGAATTTGATCAAAATTAGGCTTATTCGCGTGTCCCGCAATGTCCCGCGAAGTCCCGCAAATGTGGCTTTGACCTCCGCGAATTTCCGAAATTGTTGCAATCCTCTATATTGTGATTATCTTATCTTATATAAGAAGCTAAGTTTTTGCACTTTTGAGAAGTTTACCTAATTTTAAGTACCTAGCATATGCTGTTGTTTGGTATCAAAATAAAGGGGAAGGGTTTAACTTTCATTTTAATTACGAAAATAGGGACGTAGGTCACAAATAGTTCCAACGTTGGCCTTTTTACTACCCGTGTGGCCTTCATCTCAGGACTGAGCAAATGTTAGCAAACGCAAGTTACAATAAATGGACGCTGATATCTAGAAAGGTTTGTAGAAAAAACCGGGTACCGGGTAGTAAATCCTCCATGCTGGGTTCAAACTTGGTACCCGGTACCCGGTCAAAAAACGGGCACCAAAAAAAAATAAAACGAATATATAACAATTAGATTATGAGAAAGCGCGAAGATTTGTTTTGAATTTACAAAAATGTATGTAACATCCTTCAAAATTGAGCTAGAAGCTTCAAATAAAAAGCATATTTTAAGGCTCTTTTTTTCCTCTATCGTCATGGCCATATTTTCATTGGTTATGGGGGGGGGGTGCACCATCGCACCCTCTCCTGGCTACGCCTATGACATTGTAAGACATAAAAATTTACAATTCAGTGGACATCTTGTCGAAAATTGGGATAACTTAAATTATGATTAATAATCAAAATCTTACACGTTGAATCATGTAAATTAAAACACGTCACCTCTCTGCTAAAGCAACGATAGCTATTTACAGATTTAAATCATAATCAAAACAATTCACGTACCAACATACGAACTATTGAAAATAGAGTAAGATTGATTTGTCTTGTTTTTCAAATCGTCTTACAATGTCATTGGCGTAGCCAGGAGGGGGTGCGATCGCACCACCCCCCCCCCTTCATTACCAATGTAAATATGACCATGATGATAAAGGAAGAAAAGAGCCTTAAAATATGCTTTTTATTTGAAGCTTCTAGCTCAATTTTGAAGGATGTTACACACATTTTTGTAAATTAAAAACAAATCTTACACCTTTTCTAATGATCTAATTATGTTGTATATTCGCATATTTCGTTTTTTGGGTACCCGGCCTGGTTTTTTCGACCGGGTACCAAGTTTGAACCCAGCATGGAGCATTTACTACCCGGTACCCGGTTTTTTCTACAAACCCTATCTAGAAAAGTAACCTCATTCCCTATAATTTGATGTAGATTAATTGAACCCCTATATCATTGTTCCGAATTTTTGAATTTCGTGTTACGGTACTCACACCTGAAGCATGGTTTTTGTTTTTGATAAATTACAATAAAGTTTAATAATATTCCTATGCGTATTTTGTGAAATTGTGTTGACGTTTATTTAAGTTACAATGTAAAGGTGCATTATATTTGATTAATCAGTATCTGAAAGTTTGATTTAAGTACTTTTACACGCTTTTACATTAGTCCCATTCACGCAAATCCCTTGAATGTCCCGGGACATCCTGCAAATTTAGGTGGATGTCCCGCGAAATCCCGCAAATTTAGGTGGATGTCCCGCGAAATCCCGCAAATTTAGGGCACTTTGTCTAAAAAATCTGTCCCTCTATGAAGTTTTTGGTGGTACACCTGTCAACTGTCCCGCAATTAGGGTGTTTGTCCCTCGTATGGTCCCGCGAATTTGATAAAAAAAATTGGGCTATTAGCGCAATCACGCAAATCCCTTAAATGTCCCGCGAAATCCCGCGAATTTAGTAGATGTCCCGCAAAATCCCGCGAATTTTGGGCACTGGGTCTAAAGAATCTGTCCCGCGAGAAAATCTTTAAGGGTTGACAGTACTGTGTACCACTTCATAGGTATATAAGTAAAACCTACATGATTATTGCAGGCCTGTCAACTTGGGAACACCTAACATGAGTGACTTGGAAATGTTGAACATTACTGAACACAGCTGGCTCAAAAGCCAGCTGAAGCACCGTTAGAATATACCGTCCTGTGAAGCGGTTTTCTCCAACTTCCAGCAGGCGCGCTGGAATAAGAAACGGTATTTAAGAAGATAATTGAATGTAACTTGCCCTTTTCATCACGCGCGGTGACAATAAGTCCTACTTCTTGTGTAATTGCAGTTAAAATGGAGAAATTCCAAATCTGGCGCGCACCATTTTCTAACTTTTTACGCATGCGTGCACATGCGCATTGTACTTTTATGCGCATGGGTATTACCGCTGAGAGATCACGTGACTATATCATATTTAGCTAGCGCGAGTTATTTTGTAGTAAATTTTTACTTTCGAAAGTCACGAGATCTCGCGTGACCTAAAATGGCTGGAATCTAAATTCAAAAGTTTTGTTGTCTACAAGAACATTGATTTACTACAACAACAGACTGTTGAAGGAACAAAATAAGGTAACAACAAATAAATTATGTATTGATTCAAATATATAGCGTATTATAAACGCTACTCAGTACAGCGTTTAGTCAAAATGGGCTCGATTTATTCTTTTCAAGTTCACATACATCCAACTTCCCAGAGCTGACTTCTGTCAGCTCGGTAGAGTAAGTTGAACACCTCCCCTCAAAATGTGGACACCTTGGTCCAAATCTGAACACCTTGATCCAAATTTTGAACACCTTCATCCAAATTTTGAACACCTTGGTCTAAATTTTATTACATCTTACCAAATTTTGAACACCTCAAATTTTTCGCGCTCACTACGCTCGCGTTTCAAACATCCATCAATGGGGGGGGGGGGGGGGGGGGGGGTAGGTACGAAAAATTACGAACGGAATGCGTGACATATACGTAATTCGCGCGAAAAGTGCGTACGTTTTTTTCCGGCGTTCGTATTTTTGCTGTGTAGATGATTTTTTTAAAAAAAATTTCTACAGAAATATTTTTGCTTGACAATTACCAGGTAAAATGCGTATTTGCGTGACATTTTCTGTTCAAATTCTTCAGCAAATGCGTGACAAATACGCAAATTGCGGGACAGTTGACAGGCCTGTTATTGTCCACAAGTAAGAGGATTGGATGCCAAGGTACCCTGAATGGGTTTTGAAGATACAGTTTAGCAGCTCCGCCCCCACAACCGATGCCCATGACAGATCAGGTCATAAATCATTTCAAACCTACCACGCTGACCCTTTTCTCAACCAATCAGCAAGCTGGAAGTACCCCCATAAATGTGGGGTCGAATTGGCGTTTTTTCTTATATTTTATCATTCTTGCACTAAAATATTAAAAAATAAGAAAAAACACCAATTCGACCCCACATTTATGGGGGTAGCTGGAAGGAATAGGTGCTAAATGCGTGCATAATAATTATGCGATTACGTCAGAAAAAATGACCATACATAGAAAGTTGTCCTTATTTCGACAACGAACTCTGATTAGCTCAGTGAGTTCAAAGATTAATTGAAAACTGAAAGAGTGAACACAAAGCTCTATTTTTAAGCAAAGTCAAATGAATGCATAGCACATGCTATCTGTTGCAAGACTTATGCATAGGGTAGCCAGAATGAGATTGAGAATCACAATGTAGATCTAGCCCGCCTGGCCAATATTCTGCCATTCATGTACAGGGGTGTAGCCAGCTTTCAGTCAGGCTACGCCTATGCATGTAGGGCTATAGTCTGTGGCTTGATATTCAGCAAGAGGGGGAAACCCTGGGGTTCAGAGGTCTCCAGATAAGACATATGCCTATCACGTAAATCTGTATTGAGAAAAGACATCGTTGCATATTGAAATTGGTCTAATGGATGGACTAATGACGTCATTCAGTGAGCATTCAAGATTTTCTGAATACACTTCGAATAATATGTTGATTTCTGGCATCAAAATAGAGAAAGATGTGGGGAATTTGCTAATATTAAATACTCAGATGCAAGTAGGTAGTTACCAGTTTCACCACCAGGTGGCTGATTCAGGTTAATTAACATGGCCTAAGAAAGTTCCCTAAACTTGAATATTGTCAGTTTGGTTGGTGGTTGGTGTGTGTGGCATTCTGGTTGAGATCTGTAACAAATGGCAGGTGATGATATTTTGAATGTTAATGCCTTGTTAAATATTGTGTCAAATGTTTTACACTATATCATTTTTTGTTGTCACTTTTAGAAGGTGCTATATCTGAAGGTAAGGTGATTGTTAAATTATTTTCTGAACTTGCATGTGAATTGTTTTGTAAGGCAGCACTAATTACAAATCCTGCTGTTTTCAGATTTGCAAGGCCAGATAAAAGCCATGTCAGGTTTTGCAGTTGGTGTAAAAGATCCAAAGTATAGTGAGTTATTTTATTACTATTCTAAAAAACAACATATTTTCAGAAAACATTACCAGGAAAAAGAGTAACATTTCTCAGGTTCCCACATACAGGAAAATGATGCATCATGCCCTAGCCCTGCTAAATGGTCCAATTGTAACATTTACAAATAACTATAAAAATAATTATCTTTCTTTGATTTTTACAACACCATTTATACAAGTTTGCTGGAATTAAGACTTGATTTTCATAGCTCAAACTCAATATATCTAAATGTTCCCAATGATGCAAACTCCTTATATTTAAATCAAGGATAAATTGCTCATTTTCGTAATTGCAGATTTTGGGTTACTAGAAACACCTAGCAGTGCTGTAACATCCAACACTGAGTGTAGTAGTACTAAATGGGGCAACACATCTTCTATTGGGTCCTCTTCAATGCCAAGTATGAGGCATTCTGCTCCGAACAACAAGGCAAGGTAATTAACAATATACCATGGTTGTTCAATAACTTATTTTCATATGTTTCAATAAATGTGTAGATTTTTATATTACAATAAATAACATATGTTTAAATGAATATGGTTCATTAAAGTAAAAATTAACTTACAGCTAATATTAGTCCACATATGGTCATGTGATTTATATATCAAATGGGGCAATTTCTTACCATGAATATTTTATTATTCCATCGAACAAAGTTTGATAGGGATATAGACCATATAGTAAAGCCCTCTGTCCACCCATCTGTCCATGAGTCTATCTGTTTTTCCAATTTCCATACAAATCAAAATTATTTTTTTCACTTCAAAAATGTGAGATTATTGATTTTTGTTCTTTTTGATTGAGGAGATTTGAATTCATATTTTTAGAGTATGGCATTATTAGATATGACTTATATCTAATAGCAGTACTGTCAACCCCTAAAGATTTTCTCGCGGGACAGATGTTTTAGACCAAGTGCCCAAAATTTGCGGGATTTTGCGGGACATCTACTAAATTCGCGGGATTTCGCGGGACGTTTAAGGGATTTGCGTGATTGTGCTAATAGGCCAATTTTTTTTATCAAATTCGCGGGATTTCGCGGGACCATTCGAGGGACAAACACCCTAATTGCGGGACAGTTAACAGGGGTACCACCAAAAACTTCATAGAGGGACCGATTTTTTAGACAAAGTGCCCTAAATTTGCGGGATTTCGCGGGACATCCACCTAAATTTGCAGGATGTTCCGGGACATTCAAGGGATTTGCGTGATTGGGACTAATGTAAAAGCGTGTAAAAGTACTTAAATCAAACTTTCAGATACTGATTAATCAAATATAATGCACCGTTACATTGTAACTTAAATAAACGTCAACACAATTTCACAAAATACGCATAGGAATATTATTATACTTCATTGTAATTTATCAAAAACAAAAACCATGCTTCAGGTGTGAGTACCGTAATCTAACACGAAATTCAAAAATTCGGAACAATACTTTGCACTTCTGGCGTCGTGACCAACTATGAAACGCTTACCCCCATAATGTTATATATTAAAATGTACCTATTCATATACTGTAGGCATGGGCTTTCAATTGAAAGCCCATGATATAGGGGTTCTATTAATCTACATCAAATTATAGGAAATGAGGTTACTTTTCTAGATAGGGTTTGTAGAAAAAACCGGGTACTGGGTAGTAAATCCTCCATGCTGGGTTCAAACTTGGTACCCGGTCGAAAAAAAACGGGTACCCAAAAAACGAAATATACGAATATACAACATAATTAGATCATTAGAAAACGTGTAAGATTTGTTTTGAATTATAAAAATGTATGTTACTTCCTTCAAAATTGAGCTAGAAGCTTCAAATAAAAAGCATTTTAAGGCTCTTTTCTTCCTCTATCATCATGGTCATATTTCCATTGGTAATGAAGGGGGGGGGGGTGCGATCGCACCCCCTCCTGGCTACGCCAATGGCATTGTAAGACGATTTGAAAAACAAGACAAATCAATCTTACTCTATTTTCAATACTTCGTATGTTGGTATATGAATTGTTTTGATTATGATTTAAACCTGTAAATAGCTATCGTTGCTTTAGCAGAGAGGTGACGTGTGTTAATTTAAATGATGCAACGTGTAAGATTTTGATTATTAATCATAATTTAAGTTATCCCAATACGGAAAATTTCGAACAGAATGCGTGACATATACGTAATTCGCGTGAAAAGTCCGGACGAAATGCGTACGTTTTTTTCCGCCGTTCGTATTTTTGCTGTGTAGACGATCTTTTTTTAGAAATTTTTCCACAGAAATATCTTTGCTTGACAATTAACAGGTAAAATGCGTATTTGCGTGACATTTTCTGTCACGCAAAAATAACTGGCGTGACTTCAAATTCTTCAGCAAATGCGTGACAAATACGCAAATTGCGGGACAGTTGACAGGCCTGCGATAGAGGAAGAAAAGAGCCTTAAAATATGCTTTTCATTTGAAGCTTCTAGCTCAATTTTGAAGGATGTTACATACATTTTTGTAAATTCAAAACAAATCTTACACGTTTTCTCATTATCTATTATGTTACTGTATATATTCGTATTTTTCGTTTTTTGGGTTCCCGTTTTTTTGACCAGGTACTGGGTACCAAGTTTGAACCCAGCATGGAGCACGTGTTTTTCTACAAACCCTTTCTAGATATCAGCGTCCATTTATTGTAACTCGCGTTTGCTAATATTTGCTCAGTTCTGAGATGAAGGCCACACGGGTAGTAAAAAGGCCAACGTTGGAACTATTTGTGACCTACATCCCTATTTTCGTAATTAAAATGAAAGTTGAACCTTTCCCCTTTATTTTGATACCAAACAGCATGCTAGGTACATAAAATTAGGTAAACTTTACTCCTCAAAAGTGCAAAAACTTAGCTTCTTATAAAAGATAAGATAATCACAATATAGGGGATTGCAACAATTTCGGAAATTCGCGGAGGTCAAAGCCACATTTGCGGGACTTCGTGGGACATTGCGGGACACGCGAATTAACCTAATTTTGATCAAATTCGCGGGATAATCCCGCCATTCGCGGGACACTTGACAGCTCTGTAATAGAAGGGTTAGAAGGTTACAAATATTGCATCATATTATTTTATTTGTCTGTCTGTCAGTGCAATGGGATAGATTTTTGATTAAAATCTTTCAACCCAATTCACATGGTTTCATTTTGAAAATCTGTCTGTATAAGGTTTATTTAGTCCTAGTGGTATTGAAAACATATTTTATTGAACTAGTCATAAACTTGTTTCAGCTCCACTATGCCTGGAAGCAGCAGCTCATCAACCAGCACTTTTCCTGCACCTGGTACCTCAAGGTCTAGAACACCAGGCTCTTTGAGCTCCAAGACCCCTAGACAGGGTGGGCCGAGCTCTATAAATAGCCGTACTCCAGGGTCGAGAAGAACACCTCATACTACTTCCAGCACAACACCTGGTACTGGGAGGGAGACAAATTCAGCTGTAATTGTTGGTGAGTATTATATGTATTCAATTTTTTGAAAGTAATGTGTCTTGTTAACTCCATATAGATGAAGATGTATATCAGTTATTGAAACAAAAGGTGTAGAGTACTCATGCATTTGAAAAAGGAAAACATAAAAAAATTCAGCCAAATGAAAAATATGAATCTCCATTTACTGTTTCCATTTGGTTATGATAACCAGCGAGAAATGAAATGGTTAACATTGTCAAATTGTATATGAATATATATTAGTTAAAATCATGCTAAACTGATATGTCACATTTTTTCCGGTTTTTTTCTGAAAGTCTGGAACTATCTTAAGCCAGATAGTCTGTTTGATTATGCAAACATTGGTCTGGAGACCACCAGTTATCTAGATCCCAGGATTGCTTTATGTCCCATGTATCATGCACCACCTCACATATACTACACAAGTCCATAAAAGTATCTCTGTTATGGACCTCATACTTAAATTTCCAAGTAAAATATGACTCGTAGAGTGTTCTATTTTGAGACACATTCAATAAATGCCTGGCTAGTTGTTCTATAGATTCAAAATTATCAGTGTGTATGTATGATCCAGGGGGCAAGTATTTTCTGTAATTGTTCAGTTTCCCACGTACTATCGGTACAAGGTTATGTGTTAGAGAGTTCCTCCAGGATTTCTCAGTGATATAATCAGGGCAGTCGCTGTTTTCTAAGGCCAGGTAAAATTTATACCGACTTCCTGGAAGTAAACATAATTTAATTGTATTATTTTGGTTCAAGAAGCATCATCAATTTCAGTTAGGGATATCGAAATATATGTATGTGGCATGATGTTAAGGATAGGAATCATGAAAAACAAATCACTAATCACAAATCAAACAAAATACATGCACCCCCCTCTGACACCCCCAAAAAAATTTTGGGCGACCCCTCACACCCCCCACAAAACAATTGAAAAGTTCTGAATTTATTTTATGTATTGTCTCAGACATATTTTAAGTGCCCTGCCATCAATCATCAAATAGCTCCTTGATATAGTAAATGTTTCTGGAGGACTAACACTTGCTCCCCCTCTGGCATCCTCACCCCACCTCCCCCTCGGGCACCCACCCCCCTTGGACACCCCCCAAAAAATTGAAAAAAAATTATGATTTTTTTTCTAATCTTTTTTTATTGACTCATACACTTTGGAAGTGCCTAGATAGCACCAACTAGCATCTTCAAATTGTAAAGTTTTCTAGGGGGAGTGGACCACCCCTCACCCCCCCACAAAACAATTGAAAAGTTCTGAATTCATTTTATGTATTGTCTCAGACACTTTTTAAGTGCCCTGACATCATCAAATAGCTCTTTGATATAGTCAATGTTTCTGGGGGACTAACACTTGCTCCCTTTCTGGCATCATCACGCCAGCTCCCCCTCGGGCACCCCACCCCCCGAGAGCCCAGAGAGCACCAAATAGCATCTTAAAATTGCAAAATTTTCTAAGGAAGTAGGCCACCCCTCACATCCCCCACGAAACAATTGACAAAAATTCTGATTTTATTTCATGTATTGTCTCAAAAACATTTTAGGTGCCCAGACTTCATCAAATAGCACCTTTATATGGTCAATGTTTCTGAGGGACAAATATGGGGGACAAACACTTGCTCCTCCCTCTTTCACCCCAGTCCCCAACCCTACCTCCCCCTTTGGCACCCCCCCCCCCTTTGACACCCCAAAATTTGAAAAAGAATTGTGATTGTTGTTCATTTCTTTTATTGACTCGTACACTCTAAAAGTGCCTAGAAAGTAACAAATATCATCTTAAAATTGTAAAATTTTCTAGGAGAGATGGTCACCCATCACATCCCCCACAAAACAATTGAAAATATTTGAATTTCATGTATTATCTCAGACACTTTTAAAGTGCCCAGACATCATCAAATAGCACCTTAAAATGGTCATTGTTTCTGAGGGAAAACCCCTTGCTCCCCCTCTGTTATCCCCACCCCACCTCAACCTTTTATCCTCTTTGACGTTTGACACCCCCCCAAAAAAAAAATTGAAACACATTTTTTATTGACTCATACACTTTGAAAGTGCCCAGAAAGCACCAAATGGCATCTTAAAAGTGTAAAATTTTCTAGGGGGGGGGGGGGCACTCCTCACACCCTCCACAAATCAATTGGGAATGTTTGGAAGTTGCATTTGTTTATTTTAAACCCTTTAAAAGTGCCCAGAAATCACCAAGTGACATAATGAAATCATAAATAATTCTGACACCGCATCCCAAAAACTAAAGCATTCATTTACTCAAACACATTAAAAGTGCTCAGAATTAACCAGACAGCATCTTGAATTAGTAAAATTTTCCTGTGCTGCCCACTCGCTCCTCTAAGAAGTAAATGATTTAAAAAATCTGAATTTCTTTAAATTGATTCTATTGCCTTCTAGCACACTCCTACGTATTCCAATGTTTCTCCAAGTTGCTCATACAATATTTAGTCTAAAAACAATATGAAAACAATAAAATACTACAAAATAGGCTGACCTGCCTTAATATAGAGAGAAACTCCCCCCCCCTCTGACTTACGCAATTTGATTTACGCGGAAAAAATGGCAATTTTATTTTCTCGTTATCAAAAACCGCACCCCCCTTGGAGAAAAGTGTATTACGGGCCTGACCTATATAGTAAAAGCAGTCCTCTACGTCATTCCCTGGGCATGGATGTTTTCCACAGCGGCCATATGTATCAACCGGGATAAAGTTTTGCAGTTTTTCTATAAATTGCTCTCTATATGACTCTGTCTTACAGTGGCTTGCGGCCCAAGCAACCAATCCTGTCCTTTTGAAGTAGTCTGGTAAGGTATAGCCAGGGTCAATTTCAAGTGTTTCGCTGTAATAGCCATATATTAATTGCTTGTCTGCATCAGCTTTAATGGTTACTGTAAGGTTCATAAGATGCCTCCATTTTGCATAATCTGCATGTTGGAAGAAATCACGACGTGGTGCCTCTGCTGTTGTGAACACCCATTTTTGCCAAGGGGTCCTCATAGGGGGAATTACAGCTCTTCTGAATTCATCAGATAAGGCATGGAAAAGCACAACATCAGCTTTCTGAAGTAACTTAAGATCTAGTTTGTAGCGTTCTATAGGAGATAATGCTTTCGATTTCAACAGAGGCATGAGCACACTTCTATCAGCCAGGAATTTGCAGTTTGGCTGAGAACAGGATCTGAAAGTATCATCTGAGAAATGTCTGTTTGCAAGAGGTGACCATGCTAGTACCTTGATAACATCAGGCTTTGGTGGGATCTCTGATTTTCTCACTTGGTAGATCATTCTATATGGACTGAATATTCTTGGTTGTGCTGGTGGTCTCTGCCATATTTGGTTATTAAATTGGTAATAAATAAGTAGCAAGAGCAGTCCCCCAAATAGTAAATGCTGAAAAAAAATCACTTGTTCGTTAATATAATAGAAACTTATCCCAATGAAGGAAGTTTGGAAGGGATATAGTCCTCCATCCATTCACTGTCAGTCAGTCAGAAAATTCAAAATGGCCACTTATGTGCAGGTGAGATTTTGCAATCATTTTCTAAACTCTTCCAAAAATTCCAAGATATCATAGATTTCAAAGGTCCATGTGCAGTATGGCAAGTGATTTTAGACGGTCATATATTAATCATAAATACTTTCTTGGCATAAATACAGTGGTTTTTACTAAAACAATATGTTTTCTTTCAAGTAAAGTACCCATGATGATAAAAATATAAATCGAAAAATTTGAAAATTTATGAATTTATTTCATTTTTTTCAAAATGTTGAACCTATTTACTCAAAAGAGGATCTTTTTCTGTTTTTTATTGCATGAAAAGATTATTCAACAAGGGGTCTAAAATGTCTTCAAAAGTAGAATGGTATTGAAAAAGTTTTGAAGATATCAATTTTCGATGACCAAAATTATGCTGAAAACAATGGATAGCAAGAGTTTTCTCTATGAGAAAATTACACGGGATATGTGGTTTTTTAACTTTAACACAATTCAATACGCATTTTTGAGAAAAGTAAGATCCTCTTTTTAGAAAATGAGCCTAACATTTTTAAAAAAGTACGAAGGTGGGGTCCTAATCAATAATTTTTCAGAGAGTTAGAATGATATTTTACTATCATGGGGACTTCACTTGTAAGAAAACATATTGTTTTAATAAAAACCATGGTGAAAGATATGACCATCTAAAATCACTTGCTATACTGCACATAGACCTTTGACGCAAAAAGGAAATAACCATTGAATCAGACCAGTCATGATGTTGAGCCCATCTGGTCAATTATTACTCACTTCATATACCAAGGGTGAAATGTTATGGCTATGAGCTGAATGAACTTAACCTATAGTTTCATTAGATTAAAATCAGAATATCAAATAAATTGACTAAATGTCACAGCTATAGTGAACATAACCCATATTTGAATTCACTTACCAATTTTTTCTGCCTTATCCTGAAACATACACTCCTTGGTATGAAACAATAAATTCTGTAGAAAAACTTTTGTTTTTCAACATACATATTTCAGTGATTTTACCTGCCCTTTTCATAATTAATTGAATTTCATTTTGTTTTAAAAAAGTTAATTAAAAACTGTCATATAACCTAAACAAACCATTGTTTTAATTTATTATATAATCAATATTGGCGATTTACTTGATATGGGAGCCATTTCGAACAAGATTTATATAGCGTCTGTCTACCCAGACAGATCGATGCACACCCATCAGCGCAAGATGAAAACAATATGAATATAGCACTTTTTTCTGCCCTTAGCATTCATTTTTCAAATTAATTATGAAATTAATTCTGTTTATATTTTACAGGTAAATTTGTATATTCTGTACAAGTTAGACCTCTTGAGCATTGAACACCCTCTTGACAAGACGTTTCGAGCAGATCCCATCAGTTTTAATATTATTCTATGATTAGAGTCACAGTGTCATATGGCAGTACATACTTTGCGTATGAGATTTTCATTTTCAAATACATTTATCTGATTTCTGATGAAACCAATCTTTAAAAAATACTGCAATAGATCATTGTGGTGAATTACAGGGTGACACAGAAATGCAACTCAATAATTTTGGAATAAACTTTCAATTATGATGGAATCTTCATTTTGAAATTAAGATTTTCAAGTGTACATAAATAAATTCAGTGTGATGCGAGTAGAAATAATCTTGATTTTCGTCATTAAATTCAGTCAAACTGATATCATATTTGGAATCTACATGTAAAATCACACCTAGATAAGTGGTTCTGAAAAGAGTTTATCAACTTTGAAAATTTTATTTTCTTTGAAAATGTGACTTCTAGGTCTGGGAGATTCCCCATAGACCCCATGTTGTAAAACCACAAAAAGTGAAATATCTTTTCTTGTGTTGGACAGATAATATTTTCTTTCACTGGACATATTTTAATTTGTATAACTATCACATACATAAGGGTAATGTGAAAAGTGAACCATTAAAACTGATGAATATTCAAGTTTAAGGGAATTTTGTAATACCCTGCCATATTATTTCCCCCGAATCAGCCACCTGGTGGCGAAACTGGTAACTTCCTACTCGCATCTGAAAAATTGCGAACTAATTTTGCCTTATCAATTTATTACGAGATTGAGAGATCACATTTTGTCTCTTAGCGTGATCTCTCACCAAATCACTTCAAATTATAAGATCAGAAATCTGTCCGAAATTCTGAATAGTCAGTTCATCATAATTTGAAGTTATTCTAGAAATTGAAGAGGGAGATATGATCACAAAGTCAAAGATGATATTTATGCATATCGATGTTTCACGTATTGAACACTAACACTGATATTTCAAAAGACAGCATCGTAATAAATCTAGAAAGTAATTCCAAAATTAGAGGGTTACCTTTTTTGTCACCCTGTGTGTAGTATTTTCAGATTTCAGACTTAACCTTTCATTTAAATGCCAGACCTTCGACTGTTGTGTCAAATGTCAATATTGTAAACTTGAAATGATCATACTGGTTGATAAGAGCTAGATGATATTGATAATCAATATAAACACCATAAAATAGCCAACATTTGTTTGGCTAACATGTGTGAGATATAAAAAACAAGTCTTGTTTTGGAGAACAGTCTAGTGTGCTAATCATTTTTTTATGTAAAATATAGAAATATATATATAATTTATTTAAAGAAAATTAAATTATGAATATTTAAAAGAGGACATTTAAATAATGTAAAATTTATTAATTTACATTATCAATTTATTACGAGATTGAGAGATCACATTTTGTCTCTTGGCGTGGTCTCTCACCAAATCACTTCAAATTATAAGATCAGAAATCTGTCCGAAATTCTGAATAGTCAGTTCATCATAATTTGAAGTTATTCTAGAAATTGAAGAGGGAGATATGATCACAAAGTCAAAGATGATGTTTATGCATATCGATGTGTGTATGTAAAAATATCAAAATTTTCCGAAGCAGGTGTAACATGCAGTAGACCGATTCAATAAAAGACAAGTCTCGATTTGGAGAATGAAGTTCATCAGTCTGCTGCGCTAATACTTTTTTTTATAGAAATATAGAAATAACACCCAAATTTAAATTATGGATATTCAAAAGAGGACATTTAAGTCTACAATATGTAAAATATCAAAATTGTCCAAAGCAAGCGTAACCTACAGTAGACTGATGAACTTCGTTCTCCAAACCAAGACTCATCCTTTATTCTGCCTCTTCAGCATGTTCATCTATTTGTGTTTGCAAATATCATAAATTATTGTCTTTCTGATCTGAGTCTGGGAACATCTAAAATGATCACCTAAATACAGGAACTTGCATTTCAAGGGAAGGGTTTATTAATGTCATTTTATAAAATGTCAAAAATGGCAGATTTATTTGTTAAGTGCATAATGTAAATTATTAAAGTTGATCATGTAATGTTATATTTTCCATTCAGATTCAACTAAGAATTGAATTAAAAAATGTTTATTTAGTAGATTACAAATCTAATGACCTGTCTTCTGTACTTTCAGCCCTTGTGGAGGGGCGAGGCATAGCAAGGGGTGAAGTGGGAATGGCCCAGATAGATCTGAAGCAGCCAATCCTCTCCCTGTCTCAGTTCTCAGACAGCCCTACATACCCAAAACTGATGACCAAACTACAGATGTGCCAACCTGTTGAGGTACTGGTTTTCACATTGTATTCTTTTATGTTACACAAACAAAATGCCCTTCAGTAAATCACCCATTTACCAAAACCATTAGATGCATCTTATAGCCAGATAAACAATGGAAAATGGATGAACTCACTCATTATCAGTACAAATCATTGGAACTTTCCCCACATAACCAGGACACCTTGCTGGTTCAAAAAGCAACCGTGCCTCAGAATCCCTCTAGTACTTTTCTACTTTGGCAATTTTTGCCCCACCCCAAAACAATTCAATTGATGACCATTTCACAAATTGACAATTTTTGTATCGAATATATTATTGTATGCTTATAGACTATACATGTATGTTTCTAGATAGTAATGCCTAGTACTGCATGTGAGAATGGCAATATGACAAAATTGTTCAAGTTGATTAGTGATCAGTTTACCAACACTAACATTGCTACAGTACAAAGAAAATACTTCAATGAAGAAAAGGGTAAGAAACAACAGTATTAAGAGGCTGTTTTATAAGAAAAATAATCCAATGTTTTTGGTGTAACTGATAACGTTTAGAAATGAAATGGCAATATGAGATTTCAACTTTCTGGGAAAATTTCTTTTATTTTTATATCAGAACATACAATGGGTACATATACAATGGGTAACAAATCAAATACAAGTTGAGAACTAGATTATCTCATTTCTTTGAATGGATAAAGATAAATGCTTTTTTAAAGCTTCATATATGTAGCATTATAAAATTAAACAAAAAATGTACTGTCAGATTACATCAACAATGATCTTAGTTATAATGTATGTAATGTTGACACTGTTCCCTGTTCGGCGGTAGGTGATTGCCGATCGCCGTCACAAAAAAAGTTCAAATCTGACGTTATATTTAAGATTTGACCTTCAATGATCTTCTCAAGGTCAAAAAGCTCTTTTTCAACTTGCTTCAAATTGACCAATTTGTTTTTTCAAAATCATCTTCAAGTTCTCAGAAGTTCACATCTGACTTCAGATTTGGGATTTCACCTTCAATGACATTCTCAAGGTCAAAAAAGGTCAAAAAGGTCTTTTTCAACTTGCTTCAAATTAACCTTTTGAATTTTTTTTCAAAATCATCTACAAGTTCTCAAAAGTTCAAATCTGACTATAGATTTGACCTTCAATGACCTTCTCAAGGTCAAAAGGTATTTTTTCAACTTGCTTCAAATTGATCATTTTTTCAAAATTATCTACAAGTTCTCAGAGGTTCAAATCTGACTTAAAGGCCAACTTTGCATATTTTCAATATTTGCATATTTTGGGCAAAATAGACTTACATTTGAATTTCATAGTATGTCCAATATATTGATAAGAACCCTATCTTTCATTTGACACCAACAACAGAAGAAGTTATAGAAGTGCCGCCATCTTTTAAATCAACAGTAATTTAAAACATGCACATTTAACATGTGCATGCGTGTCTAATGATCTCCGAATTTCAAATGCCTTTTTCTATGCGAGTTATTTTTTTCTTGGTTCAATATTAAAGCAAATCAAACTTTGTGTCATATTTGAGCAAGTGTGTGAGTAACATGTTTCAATGATTATTTTTTTATATTTTCTCCTTAATTAAGTATACTGGGCCTTTAAGATTGAACTAATAATATTGTGAGCAACTAGGTGGTGACATTTTGTCATGTTAATGCCTTGTATTATTTTATGAGGAAAATATTAAGAATTGTTTACTATATGAGTAATACACCACCCAAATCCATAAAATGTTTGACAATTGTACCATAATTTTGTATTGTTTATATATACATGTGAATATATTTTATGATTATTAACTTGATATAGGGCTGCAGTACATCAAACAGCTATGTGTTCCTGAGTATAACACTGTAGAAATGGAGGTTGCATCAAAGTAAGGACCTTACAGTTAATTGTCTGTTGAGTGGGAGGTCATCCCAAAACTTCCTAGTCAAACATTTTACTTACCTTTTTTGATTTACATACATTTTGTCATGTATTTAATTATGAAATTTTTTTTTTTGATGAACTGGTCATTAAAACAGTCAAATTGTGGGGGCCCTGTGAAAATGAAGATGTCAATAATCTCCCTTAGTTCAGTTGAATACATTGGTCCGGCAGTTCATATTTCCTTTATTATTAGTGAAACACATATTTTATGTACATCGCCAGTATACATTCAGTTTACAGGGTTAGTCATTTCATTTATCACTTGATTTTTATTCAGATGTACATGTACAATAACAATATCACATACATTTATGTACTTACTCTTTAAATTTCCCCCTTTTGATTATTTTTCATTTACATTTTGCAGGTACTACTGCTTGGCAACAACAGCTGCTCTCCTGAAATATGTAGAGTTCATACAGAACACTGTCTACGCCCCTGCCTCATTAAAAGTGGTATTCAAGGGTAGTGAGCATACAACTATGATAGGTAGGCACATTGTGATCTGAGTAGGTATACCTTAAATTGTGGAGATACATCATGATCTGTGTAGGCATGTTTTGATCTGTGTAGGCACAGCATGATCTATGAAGGGACATTTTGATCTGTGTAAGCTCATCATGATCTATGCTGGCACATCATGATCTATGTAAAAATATCATTACTATTTGTGTAGGTACATTTGATCTGTGTAAGCTCATCATGATCTATGCTGGCACATCATGATCTATGTAAAAATATCATTACTATTTGTGTAGGCACATTTGATCTGTGTAAGCTCATCATGATCTATGCTGGCACATCATGATCTATGTAAAAATATCATTACTATTTGTGTAGGCACATTTGATCTGTGTAAGCTCATCATGATCTATGCTGGCACATCATGATCTATGTAAAAATATCATTACTATTTGTGTAGGCACATTTGATCTGTGTAAGCTCATCATGATAATTGTAGGCACACGTCGATCTGGATAGACACATTATGATCTTTTATATTTATTTATGTCAGTAGATGAAAAAAACTTCATGATATGTATAGGCATATATGATCTGTGTTGGCACATCCTAATCTGTGGGTACCTTAGGGATTCTTTTGTGACTTTAACAGGATGGCGTGTGGTGATATTGTTATAGTCCCCAACTTTTTTGTGGTTGGTGTAACTTCGGTGTCTGTAACAACGTTTGGCAGTAGGTGTCTGTAACAAATGGCAGGTGGTGACATTTTGCATGTTAATGCCTTGTTATATTTATGATGCGGACTATCATGCACGTGAATAGACATTTGGAGGGTGGCATATATTTCTCAAAAAGATATGATAATAAAAATAATCAAAATTTGATAGATGAAGTCATGTTTCTATAATGGGTATTTCATAAACTTATACCAACTTATATCTCCAGATGCTGCCACAGTGAATAACCTTGAGCTGCTACAGAATCTCAGGGATCCCAAGAGTGAACACAGTCTGTTTGGTGTACTGAATCATACAAAGACTGTGGGTGGGAATAGACTTCTCAGAGCAACTATACTACAACCTCCTTCATGTATGTTAAGAATGGATAAATATATCAACATTGAATCATTTGCCTTAAAATCTCGTACAATTTTAATTTGTGACATAAATTTTGGATACAGGGATGACATCTTCATCGCTACTTATTTATCAGTACAAAACGATATGCATCAAAAGATCTACTCAAAATTGTATTTTGTAGTATAAATTTTTTGAAAATTCTGGTGTTACTAAAACGATATCTAACAGCCCATGGGCATAAATGAACTTCAAAATTGTAATGATAAGATAGATCACATTTATGTACACTCTGCAAATGTTTATCTTTCAGCCTTGGAAACTATTAATTTGAGACTAGACACAGTGTCAGAGCTAACGGAAAATGAAGAACTTTTTTACAATCTACGAGGCGTTGTTAGTCGATTCGTTGACATTGATTATCTCCTATCACTTTGTGTACAGATTCCAAAACAGGAGACACTTAAAAGTGCCGAGAGCAAAATCACAAATGTTATTTACCTAAAACACACATTAGAGCTACTAGCACCTCTGCAGAATGCATTGAAGGATTCCACTACTCCATTGTTGAGGGCTTATTATAATGTAAGTTGATAAAAAACCAAAGCATGCTTGTATACAATGTATAGGCATGGAGAGATCTTGTTCAAATTTTATGAGACAAAGGAGCTCTGCTCAAGAAGAAATTTTCAATATGGCAATTGAATTTCAAAATGGCTGTCATTTTTCATTAAAAAAATGTAATCTTTCATATCTGAAATATCAGTGAACGGATTTAGTTCAAATTTTATAATATGCTGAACTTCATTTACTAATACCTTATGGGCAAAGGACCTCTAATTAAGAAGGCATTTTAAATATGGTCACTCATTTCAAAAGGTCACCATTTTTCATTAAAAATAACTCAAATACCAGTTGACAGATTTGGTTCAGATTTTAAATACTGATGCTCAAGGGACATACAATGTATAGGACTCTGCTCAAGAGTCAATCGACAAGGTATTACTAGTATTAAGATATGTTTGTTCGATGATACCTTCTTCTCCATGTACTTGATGTTTTCTAGTTTAGTTCAGTTAGTGCTTCTCGAGCCTCTGGCCTTCTTCCTATAGATGTTAACTACAATTGCAATTAATTGGAAAAGTTCTAATATACTGAGAAAAGACATACCAACACATATACCAATAATACCACCAATCTCAGACACTAAATCTTGAAGTGTATATGCTGCCACTTCGGTTGTGGTCTGAACAGTTAAGGATCTATGATACACATTCAACCTTAGAAAGTTGCTCTGGACCATGTTGTACAAATCACCAGATGTATCATTCTCTTCATATGTTTTATAAATGTCTGTGCCATTTAACAATGTAGGATGCTCATTAATGTACTTTTTGATAAATCTCCGAACTCCATTCTGGGGTGGCCAATTCGCCTGTGAAATTAGAGAATCATATGTTTTGTAACTGCAAGACAGGGGACAGTCACATTTATACTGGCCAACATAGGAGTCTGGTAGATCCAAAAGGTGCTTATTTTCACAATCCACATGTTTCAGTTCCTCCAGAAAAAGATGTGTCCAGTTAGGATTTTGAAGGATATTATCTTGGTCAATATAAAAACAGTATTTCTCATTTTTCAAATCATTTGGGACTGGGAGCATTATGTTAAGACATCCACATTTTCCTTGAATGTATCTCTGCTGGCAGATCTTCATACATGTTTTCTGGTTGTATACAACATCTGTGTCTTCATTGGCAATGTCAGTTATCTTCACTCTCGACTTATCACATTCTCCCCAGGGAGACTCCATCTTCTCAAATACGGACTGCTTCACGGCAATATTTGTAGAATGACCAAGGGCAACAATAAATCCATCATTTATCATGTCTGGAATTGTATTTGGTTCATGTATTGCCACTTTAATTCCAGAATCGGTAAACCTCATGGCTGAATCTTCCAATGAGATGTCTATAAGTTCATTTTCTTGAAGTGTGTCCAAGTAAAATACCAAGGAAAGACCTGATGTTGGGCCTTCTTTCTTGATAATTCCAGAATGGTTGAACGTGAAACAATTGAAATATTTACCATTCATTTTTTCCACAAAGTGTGTTTTATTACAATCCTGGTCTTTGAACTGACATGACACAATAAAGCGCTCATAATCATAAGTCAAATACTCTGCGATTGCAGGGAATGCTTGTAGAACAGTTTGGGGATCCAGTAATCTTTGTACATTTTTACTGAGAAGTGGGAATAGATCAAGATCCTTAAGGCTATCAATAATTTTCTTTAAAACATTCACATCTTGTATCATAAGTTCAGCATCACCCTTGTCAGGTGCATGGTGGCTTCTAAGTCTACTTAAACCATCATCATCCAGTCTGCACACAGTTACAGCTGGAAAGTCAACATAGGTGTCCTTCAAGGAAGTATCCTCGTGTGTTCTGTATTTGTAGTACTTATTGATAGCCACAAATACAAAATAAGTTGCGACACAAACACTCGCGAGAAGGAAAATTGTCCAACATATTTTGACGATCTTGGACCGTGATTGATATATCTGTTGGCAACCATGTGTAGTTATTAGGCTCATGTAGTGAGATATTGTCCCTTGATCATCATTGTTTTTTCCTTCATTTGATTGCATTATGCTTGCACATTAATGTTGATCATCTCAATTCAAACTATTTAAACTCATTCTCAACTCACATTGCCAACCTTTACATGATTTTTACTCTGGTGTTACTCCACCTCACCCAACTATACACTGTAATACTAAAGTGCATGCATTTAATAACATTTTACATTAATAGCATTATTGTTATCAAACTTATTCTATTAAACTAATGAAAATAAAGTATGTGACATCAATAGATTGTTTCTCATTAATTATGCTTTATCCAACATCACTCAAGTCTCTAGGGATTTTAAACCAACTATCGTGTCCCCCTAAATTATCATTTTCATTCACATATGGAATAACCTTGGGGATAATTTCAGTTTCAGTTCTCTGTCCTAAACACTTGACATACATTTACGTTTCTTGCAGGCAAAGCAATGGTACCTATTTGGGTTTCATCTTGAAAGATTTGATTATTTGAAATAAACATTTTGATCTGTCAAGAGACTTTGAGCATAATATATCATAGTTTTGTTTAAAACATGCTGATTTTGTATTACCCCAGTCAATTGTAGCCTACAATTTTCACAAAAATTATATTTCAACATTGACTATAGCTTCCTTTAAATGCTTCAAAATGTACCAAGTCAATGAATAATACAATGTAGATTGATTTTCCAGATAATGTATAATATGTTTATAATGATAGGATTTAATTTGCAAATTGATATTAATCAATCTCCATCCTATAACATCTATTATGTATTTGCTCCAATCATGTGATATTACTTCTAGAAAAAGCTCGGTTTTATACTTCTCCACTTCTTGTAATTTCATGTCCTTACAAGATTCTAGTAAACAATGATCTAAACGGGTGGCCATGATTTAATTAGCAAGGCCTCTGGACTTAGATATACAATGAAACCTGTCATACTGAACACCTCTCTCTAGTGAACACCTGTGTCTAGTGAACACCCCTCCTCAGCACATACTCCACTGACTTTGTATAAAATTGCCTCTCTGTAGTGAACACCTACCTACGGTTTCTCCATAGGTGTTCACTGTAAACAGGTTCTACTCTATTTTTGGATTAACACAGAATCTTGGCACAATAAAGATCTTAAACTGTTTTGATGGCTCAATCCTTGACAATATAATAAAAGATTAATAAATAAATATGTATGCGGAAAAAAACAACTCCAAAGAGACAAAATCCTAATGTAAAATAAACCTGCTCTGTTGGAAACAAACTTCATACATAAAAAAGATTAAAACTGAATTTACTGAGTATGAGACATCTTTAAATACCATTTCTAACTAAAACCAAGAAAGATGTTTTTCATGACTCAAAATCAGTTCCTAAAATTTACAAATGTAACAAGATATTATTATCTACGTAAATGTATAAATCAAAGATAATTGAATATCAAATCTTCGTAGACAATAAAACATGGAATGAATAAGGATTATCTTCAATACAGGGTAACCCAATCAAAGCTTAACAAATCAGTCATCCAGTATTGGTTTAAGTCATATTTGGACAACTGAACTTTGTCTTTCATTCACCCAAGTTTCATTGTTCTATTCCAAGTGGTCACAATTTTATGACCATTTTACAAAACATGCTCAAAATGCCAGTCTTGTTTTGGAGGCAAACTTGAATGCATCAGGTGAAGTTTTCTGATTACACGCTCACTGATATCTTGTGTAATGGCTCTCATTATGCCTTCTTATATCTTGTTTCAACTCTCAGATGTGTCTTGGTTTGTAACATGTACATTATTTTTGAAATAGCCAAAAAGATAAAATTCCAGTGTTTCATATTGGCTTGATTTTGGTATGTTTTGGCATTTGGAGCATATTTTGTAAAATGGCCATAAAATCATGACTTGGACATAGACTGCTGAAACTTACTAGAACGTAAGAACATTGAGCAAGGTTAAATTGCGCTAAATATAACTTAAAGTGTGCGCCTGACCCTCTACGTATAGCACAGAGTTTATACTGGCGGATTAGACTAGTTCATTTTTTATATGTGTGTGAAAGCTTTCTCTTATTTGCGTTTTTTTCGTTTAGTACGGTTTTGTTATAATTGCCGAGGTCATATAACCGGGATAAAACAATGATTATCGTTGACTGCCCACACACAAAACATACGTTGAGTGAACAGTGTTATAACAAATAACAGGCTTTAGAATACAAAGCGTAGTGTGGTAATAAGCTGTACACTACCACTGCTGCATGTACATATTACTAATTTACTAGGGCTCCCAAAGAGTGGATAGGGAGGTTGTGTTTGTCACTTTTAAATTTTTCATTTCAAAATTGTCATTTTACATGTCATAATTTGTTGGTTTCATTCGTTTAGCCAATCAAAACATTGTAAAACAATAAATTGTCTGTTACGTACAATCAATTTTGTTCAGTTTTGATTAGTTGTCAGAATAAAGTTACGTTCATCTGAATCCATGTATCAAAACAAAAATCCTATTTTCACTTCAAAATACTTCAGTGAGATGAAGGCTCGGAATTGTCACATGCAATAACTTATTGTCGTATTCGTTATTTTATCTTCTCGATAGTAGCATTTAGTCGCACATTTGATGCCAGGTCACCTCGTCGCGTACCTCTTGGGGAACCCCACATTTATGTGTGTACTCATGGAAGTAAATTCTCCGGTGTAGCCGAGAGCCACAAACTTTTCAACAGGTTTGAAATGACCAATTTCTCGCATATATACTCTAAATATTTTATTATTTAGCACCTACAAAGTATTGCTAATAACCATATGTAATTTCAATAAGGAAACTTATCTGGCTACATATAAATTCAATATCAACACTAGCTGTTCTCTCAACACGTCCTGGCTTACCTTGTGGTGACAAACCCTGGATTTTCGCTATTTATAGTTTATCAACACCTGGACGCATGCGCATTTTATAGTTTATCGGGCACTTTAAAACCCATACTGGATGACTGAGTTATTAAGCTTTGTTTGGGTTACCCTTTTTTGGCTCACACTGTATGTTCATCAAAAATACACATGCTAAACCCAATCTGTTGCTACGTGATAATAAATCATTTCAAATTACATATAATTAGGTTAATTATTAAGTGATGGAAAAATAAGCACTCTTACATGATTTGATGTATGTAATTTTGATAGACAGACAGTAGTTGGATAAGAGCCCCCTATGGTCTGTACTAATAACCATACACACTGCTTTCCCTATCTTGAAACTTTCATTGAATTAAAATTTGCTTCTTCGCAGAGTTGCTGTTGTCTAGTTATGACAACACCAGAAGTGGTGACATATTGTTATATCCTCCAATTTTTATGTGGATGGCGTTCGATGATTGGTGCTTGACATTCGCCATCTGTAAGAAACAGGAGGTGGTGACATTTAGAATGTTAATGCCTTGTTTATGATTCTTTCTGAACCATCTTCATTGTGTTTATATTTATATCTCCAGACTCTACAAGACCCTAGGTTTGATATCATCATAGAAAAGATTCACACAATTATACAAGATGATACAAGGTACCAGAAAGGCAACTTGAATATGAGAACACAGAAATGCTTTGCTGTGAAGGTAAGTTCTGTTTAGGTTCACCACCAAGAAATGGTGTCATCTTGTCTTAGTCATCAATTTTTGTGACTAGTTTCCGCATTTGGCATTTGTTGTGAAAATTTGTGTGAGCAGCCTTGATTAAATCTTTTTATTCGAAGCTTTTAACTGAGACTACCAGGTCCTCGTATATATAAAAACAAGTGCATTATTTCACCCACAATTCATGAAGTCATATGCCTCCAATAACGCAGATGCGAGTAGGTAGTTACCAGATTCACCACCAGGTGACTCGTTCGGGTCAGATAGCATGGCGGGTATAGGAGAAAGTTCCCTTTAACTTAAATTCTGTTTTAGTGGTTCACTTTTTATATAACCCTTATGTATTTAATAGTTATGCAAATTAAAAAATGTCCAGTAAAGGAAAATGTTATTTGTCGATTACAAGAAAAGATATTTCACTTTTTGTGACTTTGTAACATGGGGTCTATGGGGATTCAACCCGAACTAGAAATCACATTTTCAAAATAAATTAAATTTTCAAAGTTGGTAAACAATTTTCGGAACCATATTTCTAGATGTACTTTTACATGTAGATTTCAAATATGACATCACTTTGACTGTATTTTGAATATTTAATGACGTAAATCAAGATTATTTCTACTCGCATCTAGTCTATTCTTCCCAGACATTCAAAATGAGGAATCTTTACTAATGTATTTTGTATATATTTTTCAGCCAAAGATCAATGGCCTGTTGGATGTAGCTAGAAGAACATACACTGAGATAGTGAATGACATCGCTGGTAGGAACAATACTGTGTAGTTGGCTTATGATAGAAATCATGTATTATATCTAGAAGTCATATGGACATGTTTCTTTAGAACCATTATACCATTTCTTAGAAGGGTAATAGATGTCTATACAGTATATAGAATTCATAGATCTTTCATATATATCAGGGGCATATCCAGCAATTGTCAAAAGGCGTCCGATTTTTGGGGATTGCCTTACTGTGAGCGAAGTGAACCCCAAAAAGGGGGTACTGGGGTTCACCCCAAGAATTTTTTTAAAATTTACATTGTAGCCTATATGTTGCTTTCTAAGCATTTCAAACTATAATTTGTTAATGTTTTTTTTTCAACACAAATTTTTTTTTCTTTTTTGGGGCTGGCTACGCCCATGTAACTTTATCAAATCTCATACATGTAATTTTGATACTTAACTTAATGTTTAGTCTATCTGTTCAGGGAATGGGTATTTCATTAGTGAACACCCCCCTAAAAGATTGCATTTTCCAATTCCTATTTTGGATATCCCAATGGTTTTGGAATGTGTTTCAGAGCTCACAGGGCAACTGTCTGCTGACCATAACCTTCCCTTGAAAACTGCCTATAACTCTACAAGAGGGTTCTTCATACAGCTCTACTGTGGAGGGAAACAGACTATCTCTGTTGATAGTTTACCAGGAATATTTGTCAAAGTCACTAAATTCAAGAACACTATAGGATGTACCACCGCTGATATGGTAAGAACTAGTTTTTCATATTATGCTTTTAAGGTGGACTGGGTCCATCAATATTTCAAGTCCTTTTTATGATCACCACCACCAGAAGTGGTGATATATGTGTATTGTTATAGTCTCCAGCTTTTTGTGAATGGTGCTTGGGCATTTGGTGTTTGGTATTCAGTGATTGGCATCTGTAACAAATGGCAGGTAGTGAACCTTTGCATGTTAATCTCTATAATTTACATATTTTTCCACTCCTGCATGTGTGCATGAATGTACAAAGCTATTACTTTCATATTAAGCTATCATGTTTTTAAATAATTGTTTCGGCCTTGACATGCCATTCTGTGGAAGAGGCTGAGTTCATTAATATTGGTTCAACAAAAAATGTTTTTTGATTCAAAACTTTTCTTAATATGTATGATGTAACTGGTACATTCTTGGCTACCAAAGAGACCTGGCATCAAGTAGAGTCAGTATCTATCAGTGTCTTATTGAAGCTAATATTCTCTAAAATAGCAAGCAAAATAAAATGAAATATCATCTTTATTTGCAGATCAAGTACAATGGTGAGGCCACATTTTGACTTTTTCTTGTTTTGTGTTTTTCTGTTTAATTCAACTGACATCTATTTCAAGTTTCGTGGGTTTCAACCAAACCAAATTAATGTTCTTAATAGATGCTTATTCAATGACCTGATCACTTTGGTGCTTATGCTATAAGAATATTGTTCTTTGCAGAACGTATCAAGGAATCCCTGCAAGAGATATACCTCATGACAAATGTGTAAGTTTTATTTAAATATAAGCAAATTCATGCACCATTGTACTATAATATCACATATCCTTGATCTATCATTGAAAGTAAAGATAGTATGACAATTGACAACATAGTAATAGAGTAATCGAGAACAATAAACTTGATTCCACATGTAACAACTGGCCAATGCAGTATTGCAGTATTTACTATGGTCAAAGGAGGGTAATGTTAAATACACTATAACCTGTAATTTGGAACACCTTTAGAGGTATGAAAGGTGTTCCACTTACACACAATTTATTGTATGTATATGGACTACACTTCATCTACTAAGACTTTGGAAAATGTGAGAGACCCATAGCCATATTGAAAACTTTTCCACTGAGTGAGGCTAATTGTACACTTGATCATTGAATAGTACTTGTATTTTGCATCTATTGAACTCACTGAACAAAGAGCAACATTTGAAGAAATGATATGAAACTATTGGAAAGGGTTTGTCTCTGTAATGTAAATAAATGTTTTTAAAATACTAACAGTTGTCTTTCTCTACATTTCAGGGTAGTCTCAGGACTGTTGGTAGATATAAGAGAGCACATAGGATGCCTCTACAAGCTTACAGAGTGTGTAGCAATGTTAGACATGCTGGTGTCTTTCGCCCATGCTTGTACAGTGGCCAATTACTGTAAGTTCCACAGATTCATTTAATACATACATATTTTGCACACTACATCATGATATTCTATAGAGCCAATGTATATAACTTTTTCTTGCACTATAATTTGGGAGAACGATATAATATTTTAGTGTGCATGTTCACAAGTTCATTTTTTTCATTTTTAGGTCGCCCAGAATTCACAGATACTCTTGCCATCAAGCAGGGTAGACACCCAATTTTGGACCAGATAACTATAGACTCCCCAGTGCCAAATAATACAGTGAGTTGATCAGGGCCAAAGAATACAGTAAATTAATTACTTAAATAGTAAATATTCTTCAATGTCAAATAATGCAGTGAGTCTATAGTAAATATTCTCTAGTACCAAATACTAAACCAGCTATAATACTGATATTTCCCATAGAAAATCCTAAATGAGATTATTAAGATATAAACGTACCCTCCCTGATCACATGTAGTACTGTGTCTTGTTACAGTATGCTTCTGAAGACAGCAACTTCTTGGTCATTACTGGACCTAACATGGTAATCTTCAATTTCTAAATTGAGTCATATTATCCCAAATATTTGTTAATTGATAGATATCAGATAAGTAGCTTTCCTTTTAACCAAGTGCACCATATCATCATCATCTTACATATATTTTTATAGTACCTAACAAAAGGTACGATATTGTAGTCAGCTTGACGGGCGGGCGGGTGGCGTCTCACTTTTCAGCTTGTCTACAGGTTTCCAGCCAAACCATTTTAGGGATTCATCTGAAATTTTCAGGGATGTTTCTACATATCAACGTCAAGAACTGATTTTTGGGCATTCTGGGTAAATCTTAAGGTGGCCATTTTGGATTTTCCGTCCCTAAAATCTTCACTTTCAAGACTTGTCTACAGGTTTCCAGCCAAACCATTTGAGGGATTCATCTGAAATTTTAGGGATGTTTCTACATATCAACGTCAAGAACTGATTAGTTTTTGGGCATTCTGGGTAAATCTTAAGGTGGCCATTTTGGATTTTCCGTCCTAAAATCTTCACTTTCAAGACTTGTCTACAGGTTTCCAGCCAAACCATTTGAGGGATTCATCTGAAATTTTCAGGGATGTTTCTACATATCAACGTCAAGAACTGATTAGTTTTTTGGCATTCTGGGTAAATCTAAAGGTGGCCATTTTGGATTTTCCGTCCTAAAATCTTCACTTTCAAGACTTGTCTACAGGTTTCCAGCCAAACCATTTGAGGGATTCATCTGAAATTTTCAGGGATGTTTCTACATATCAACGTCAAGAACTGATTAGTTTTTGGGCATTCTGGGTAAATCTTAAGGTGGCCATTTTGGATTTTCCGTCCTAAAATCTTCACTTTCAAGACTTGTCTACAGGTTTACAGCCAAACCATTTGAGGGATTCATCTGAAATTTTCAGGGATGTTTCTACATATCAACATCAAGAACTGATTAGTTTTTGGGCATTCTGGGTAAATTTTAAGGTGGCCATTTTGGATTTTCCGTCCTAAAATCTTCACTTTCAAGACTTGTCTACAGGTTTTCAGCCAAACCATTTGAGGGATTCATCTGAAATTTTCAGGGATGTTTCTACATATCAACGTCAAGAACTGATTAGTTTTTGGGCATTCTGGGTAAATTTTAAGGTGGCCATTTGGGATTTTCCGTCCTAAAATCTTTACTTTCAAGACTTGTCTACAGGTTTCCAGCCAAACCTTTTGAGGGATTCATCTGAAATTTTCAGGGATGTTTCTACATTTCAACGTCAAGAACTGATTAGTTTTTGGGCATTCTGGTTTCTGGTTAAATTTTAAGGTGGCCATTTTGGATTTTCTGTCCTAAAATCTTCACTTTCAAGACTTGTCTACAGATTTTCAGCCAAACCATTTGAGGGATTCATCTGAAATTTTCAGGGATGTTTCTACATATCAACGTCAAGAACTGATTGGTTTTTGGGCATTCTGGGTAAATTTTAAGGTGGCCATTTTGGATTTTCCGTCATAAAATCTTCATTTTCAAGACTTGTCTTCAGGTTTCCAGCCAAACCGTTCAAATTTTTACATATGTTACACAGTGATAAGTTCTAGAGCTGATTAACTTTTCTGCGGCCATCTTGCTTTCTTGGTCAACAAGACCTCAATGCTGTGTTTTAGGTACGATATTGTTCACATCTGTGCCTTGTTATAACTTTTGATATACTTTTAATGCTGTGAATTAAAAATATATATGAAGAATGAATAAAACATCAACACAGTAATATATTTGTTATTCTCAAGTTGAATTTTTGTTTACAATCTTAAAGAAACAATATTTAATACATAATGAACAATTAATTTATTATTACAATTTTTCCAGAGTGGAAAGTCCACCTATTTGCGTCAAATTGTATTGCTACAAATTATGGCTCAGATTGGATCCTATGTACCTGCCGAGTATGCTTCTTTCCGCATTGCTGACCAAATATTTTCTCGTATTGGAAGTGATGATGATATTGAGACCAATTCTTCAACATTTGAAGTTGAGGTATTTTCACTGTATCATTTTAATAGTAAAATATGTTTAATTTACTGTAGCACTATATGTAAGCAATTCAAGATTCATGACTAGTTTCAAAATACATTTACATTACAACAATTCACCATATTGGGATTCAGGTCTATTCCCTAATACACAACTGTAAATAGCCAATGGTAATGGTGACATGCTAGACGTTTTGGGATTTTTTGGAATTAATTATCATGAGCTCAGATCCATGGAAGCAGCATGTAAGATACCTTTAGTTATAACTGGATAATGTTATTTAATATTTTTATTAAAACTTTTTTCTTTCCAAATAAAGTACAATGTACCATACTACATTCACATTTGTATTGCATAATTTAATTTAAAGTCTATACTTTTAGATGCGTGAGATGAACTATATTGTTCAGAATGCCTCAAACAAGTCTCTTATCATCATTGATGAATTAGGCAGGGGTACCAGTGCAGAGGAGGGGATAGGCATATGTTGGGGCATCTGTGAATACTTCATCAGTTTGAAGGTAATAGCTAAGATAAAGCTGTATGTATAATATATATCATATCACTTCTGTCCAATGTTCCATCCTCTGTCAATAATTTTTTCAAATATACAATTTGTATTAACTCATATTCACAATCATATGTTTAGTGTTAACAGCTATTTTAGTTTGTCAGATCATCTAGATTTTCCAGAACTTGGCAATTTTACATGAATTCACATTCTTGTAGTCTTAATCTATTTTGCTATTTGCTGTATATTATAACCTCACCCAAGATAAGTTATCAAGATCTGTGAAACAATTTTTAAAAATTTCAAAAAGTCTTTTTGTTTATAACATTCCTTCTAATGCCTACTTTCTGAAAAAATTCACTAACTCTTACTTTATTTCGTCAAAATGCTCTGTTTTTAGGGTTATTTGTCAATTTTTCATGAATTGGGACATTTTTGCATTCCGGTCCATATTTGATCAGATATCTCTAATTTTCCAGATATTATTGATTGATCAGAGACTCTTTGTCATGTTTATTGATGATTGCTTCCAACGATTTCCATCTCAATGTATCCTCAAAAGACAGAATCAATTTCTTCACACTTGAAATCTTTATCCATTTATCTCTTTGTTATGTTT
Organism: Owenia fusiformis; assembly: GCA_903813345.2. Lineage (NCBI taxonomy): Eukaryota > Metazoa > Annelida > Polychaeta > Sabellida > Oweniidae > Owenia > Owenia fusiformis. The sequence goes on along the minus strand of CAIIXF020000001.1, from coordinate 26,273,560 downwards.
TAGGCCTACACATTCTTTGCTACACACTTCATGGACCTCACTAACTTAGACAGCCTCTATCCTAATGCTGAAAAGTAAGCTCTCTTTTTGTAACAACTTTTGTGCTTCACTTGCTTCTACTTTCCATTGATACAAATCTTCTTAAATGGCAGTGTTTATCAGAAGGATCAGAGGTAGTAACCCTTCCCTTTTGTTCAAAGACATGTTTGCATTTTTACTTGAACTCCATTTTAACATTGCCACTTTGGAAGACTTGATTAAGGCTTCACATTTTTACGCCCATCCAAAGTTCAATATGATTATTTCAGAGTGGAAAGAGAAAGAAGACTGGTCTGTCTTCTCATTTGTAGAAATGGATTTACAAAAATTACTTGAGATACTATTAACGAATAATTGACCAACACAAAAATGGGACATGTCGTTTCAGTTATCACTTTGAGGTTGAGAGAGTGTTCAGTAGGGAAGGTAACTGCGACAAAGTCACATACACACATGTCCTTTCAAAGGGAAAGACAAAGGAGAAACATTATGGTAAGTAATAAGGTGAGTTTATTGAAGTCGAGCTGAATTGTGGTTTCTTGTCAATATGTTGGATAGCTAGACTTGCAGGAGTGGCCGGATCATACTGTCTACTGGTGTTACATAATATTGTTTTAGGAGGTGGTATTGTCTGAGTGTAGTTGTTGACTGTTGAATATTGAGATGAGAACTCTGCATCTGTATGGCAAACTTGCACACCAATGCTTGCCAATGATTTCTGCATCTGAAAACAGATAGTTGTATTTTCACTATGTTGTCAGTTTTAAGTGGCTAAGAACTGATAGAAATAGGGACTATTCCCTCGTGACAACCGTGGAGATAATTCTTGGATATCAACTACTTTGACAATGATATAACATATTGACAGATTGAAAGTCAAGCTAAATATTCCCTTCATTGTTAAATAATTGCTGTGTAGTGGCCAAAAAGGTAAGAGAAGTATTTCAAATGGAATTCAATAGCTCTAATCAACAAATTACCTTAGGAAGGACTCGCTTGCTTTTCACAATTGCTGGTGTATTGGCATTTATCTTCATTTGGGTGACAGGACGTGTCAGTGGTGTCATTTTTCTTTTCTTTGATTCACTAGGAGGATCGTGAGTTTCTGTTGGAGTCTTTGGGGACAGTAACTCTGTGAAAACCTGAAAAACATAGTAAATACCAAAGGATGTAGTGCACTCTCCATTATGATTTCCCCATGGGAAAAAATTCAGAAAATAATTCATCTGATTTTTCAAAAAGAATTAATTGCTTTTATAATTACATTCTCTTGTTGACCTATATGCAGCACTGTATTGATGAATGGCTTCTTTTTAGGGTCAATATTCAATCATGAAGTGTAGAGGCTGAGATGCCAAATCAGCTAAACATTTTGTGTCTGTCAAAATCCATTTGCATCCTACATATCCCTACATCTTATCCAAATATGCTATTAATTAATGACATATAATAGTATAATCTTTGGATGTACAAAGTTGTATGCCATTTAATAATTGTAAAAGTTGCTTTTGGCTAATTTTTCTAGTCATTTTAAAGGAAGGATTACGAACAAATGTATAATCTTTTAATTAAAAGTATTACCTGAATCGATTACAAACTTACATATTTGATGAGATATACCATTTGTGTCATATTGTGAAATTATTTAATTTGCAATCGATTCAGGTCTTAGTGTTTTTTTGGTATATTTGTGGTTATCAAAAGAAACCAATGGCATCTATTGGGACATGATGATATCCTCATGTTAAGTCAATGGAACACATCCCATGTCAAGTCAATACACCCTTGCTGAACTTAATGACCTCAACCCTAGCCCATATGAGTCCAATCTCTTAAATATTTTCCAAAGTGTTACATTGTATTCTTCATGTTGCACCTAAAATGATTCATTCTGACCATAGGTATTTGCCCATAAATGCACTTTGTCTTTTACAAATGATATAATATTGACCCCCGGATAATCAGTGATGTCCCATTATAATTGCTGATATAATATCTTACATGAAGTAGAACTTCAGATATATTTTGAGACCAGCTTATGGGTATAGTATAGCCAATATATTGAGCTCAACAGAGCAACCAAATGGCAGAATTGAACATAATTGAGCTGGATCGTGGCAATCCAGGGAAAACACTGTCAAGTGACAAAAAAGATTACATGAGTGTTGGCAAACTGGGCATGTGCCTTGAGCAAGGCAGCCAATCAGATTCAAAGCCAGTTTTTATTTTTTTAGAATGACCATACTGATAAATATATTTAATGACCAATCAGATAGCATAGGGATTTCCCCGGTTTATTCAAGTTTTGGACAATCAATTTCTACGAAAATAATTTGACATGATCACGAGTGCCGCGAACAAAAGGCCCATAAATGACAGATTCTAAAACTCTGTTTACACTGACCAGTCTTTTTTGTTACCCTGTGTATTTCCAATGAGAGAGAAGAGTGCTGGTCTTTTGCCAGTCTCGACAGGTTTTTAGATCAGACTTGAAAAATGGTGTCTTGTGAAGACTGATGTTACTGCTACAAAAAGACTGATCTTTTTGTGGAATGAATTGTTTCTTTCACATTCTTTCACCAGTCTTTTTTTGTTAAAATTTGATCACATGATACTTCCAAGGTAACAGAGGCCTTCATGCATCACATCACACGATCCGAGGGAATTCCATCGGACTTGAGAGGACTCGACCAGACTTGACAACACTCCATTGGACTCCACATGTCTCATGAGGACATATCGGGTTGTGGTGAACTTAGACTTTCGGTCATCACATGTCTCTAGAGCACTTAAAAGGTCCAGTGAAAGAGACTGGTAAGTGTAAATGGAGCTTTAAAGTGAACAAAATAGACTTTAGATTTTGTCTAGGATGAAGAAAATCTTTTCTTCATCCGATTTTGTCTAAAATGATTTTTTTCAAACCTGGGCGATAATAGTAGAAACGCACGAAGGATTCTCATTTCTGAAACAAGTGTTTTACATTTTTTCATGTGAACATTGCATCATTAAACAATTCGTGTTAGATTTAATGAAATAAAAATATCGATATTGAGGCTTACCCCCTGGTTATCCCGTTTGAGGAAGGCTTCCCTTAATGGGGTCTGCAGATTGAGCTCTGAATTCAGTTGTGTAGGACTTGTTGCCACTGTTCCCAAGGCCGGGATTTCACCACTTTCCCTCCAAAACGTTGATGGAACAGCACCTTTCTTTAATACTTTGTTATATGTTATGCCATTATCTTTGTAAAATTTAGCTTGTATATCTGTGATGTTAAAATCTCTGGACTGAAAGTGATCCTGGCACAAGTGAGAATGTTTGGTAGGGGTGAAATTTGGACGATTTATTCTGACTTGTTTGATCCATTTTTGTCTTGTTTTCTCGTCAGTTGGGAATAAATAGAGACTTTTATTATCTCCCATACTGCTATTACTACATGCTGCGGCTGCACATCGCCTTCCTGTCCGCCCCATGGTCACATAAATTGCATTAAGGTACAGCTGGAAAGTAACATTTTGGTAAAAAATTGCTATACCTGCACATGTTATTTTCTGGTACAAAATAAAGTATGAAGGCATGTGTCAATTCCCTTGCTTTTTTCAGGAAAGTATCATTACATTGTCTTCTTTTAGAATATCTGGTAGGGGTTCAATGGGAACTCCAGGAAATTCTGATATTTCACACTTTCTATTTTTCCAAATTTTCTTTCAAAGTTTCCAGACAACACAGGAGCTACCATTGACCTGTTTCTAGATATTCTATAAGTAAACAGTGTAATGATACTTTCCTGAAAAAAGCAAGGAAATACACACACAACTTCATACTTAATTTTGTACCAGAAAATAACATGTGCAGGTACAGTTGGGGACATAAATAAATGACAGGTGGATTTGCTGAAGTGAGGATTTCCCATGTTAAAAATAAGAGAATTTACAAGAGGCCATACATCAGTGGATGAGATTATACAAAATGTAAAATATACAAATTTTAAGGGATATATATCTAGACAATATTTAAAATTATGGGCTTTCAGACCACCATAATTAGGAAATGGTGATCGAAAATCGACCTGTCATTTATTTTTGTCCCCAACTGTATAGCAATTTTTTACCAAAATGTTACTTTCCAGCTGAACCTTAATACTGCTTATTTCAACAGAGTCGCTGTGTATGATAGCGTCCTTTCGCACCCGAAATGACGCCACGGCACTTAAGGGAATCTGCGCGAGATTCCATTTTTGGTTCGGTTTTAGCGCATGCGCATTAAATCTTGCAATTTATGAAAATTATTTGAATGCATGCGCAATCATTAACTTTGTAAACATTATTTGAGATAGATGTCACTTACATTCATTATTTCACAGCATTTACTTCCCATAATGCCTCTTGTATTGCCCGGAATATTTTCTATGTGAGGTTCCATTTTTGGTTCGTCAATTTGCGCATGCGCATTAAATCCAACAATTTGATTAGTTACAATTATTTAGACGCGCGCGTAATTATTAACGAAATAACTACATATAATATTTTAGATAGATACACGGGGATATATATCACTTGCGTTCATTATTTCGCAGTAGTCCCCATATTAGCACGTATCCAACAGAGATTCAGTCTGAATTTATTCAGACGAAGGATACAGTCTTCTTCCCATATACACTGACCTTATATTGCGGTACTATTTTCCTATAGTGTCAAAACAAATAACTCTCAACCTTAACATATGTTTTCTATTCCTTGGCAATAATTTTTGATAACGATTTTTGGCATTCAACCGAAGAAACCTCAAGAAAAGCCAGATTGCCGAAGATTTGCATTGCAAACTAAGTAGGAAGATAACATTGATGTGAAGAGGGGTGCCCATGGCCAGGGCGGGGGGGGGGGTCGACCAAAATTGTAACAAGTGAACCCCCCCTGGAATTTTTCAAAAAGTGACCCCCCCCCCCTTGGCAAACCCTGGCTACAGGCCTGGGTGATGACATACGTCTCTTATTGGTCAAAATCGACAAACAAAGTGGCGGCCTCAAAAATTTCGAAATACGCTTCGAATAATATTATGTTCATTTCTGGCGTGATAACCACTATCATAGCTTGCTAACATCGATTAAAACATCATAAAGATGTGTTAAATTCGAAAACTAGCTGGTGATTTAAGACCAAATTCGGTTGTATGGGCGACCTTCGGCTGCATGGCATCAATGGCCCAACCTCGGCCGAATGGAAAAGGTGCTGTCCCGTTTCAATGATGGTGTAATAAACTCCACCCCACGCAGACAGATCGCCTAAAATTACATTCGTATGATGCAACACTAGACATTCTCCAGGAAATTAGCAAACTTGAATTATTTCTTAGTTTTTCAAAGAAAGCTACAAATATTTCATTGTTGTTTTATCTTTACATCGTTTTTTCAAACGACGTTACCTTGAAATATCAAGACATCATGCTACTCTCATACCTATAAAACTTAATTTGGCTGTCATTCACCATTTATTTTACTAAATACTAAAATAAATAGTATACAGGCTTTAAATGAAGTTGAAACAATCTGTTGAAAAATTAACCTAATAGATCAAATTGACCTAAAAAATGTAAATATTGAATTCTAGGTATCATTTTTGTCCTAGCCCCAATATATTATCAATATTCTCAAAATAGATAAAATGGAAATTGGAAGTCTGATATACAGAGAGAAATATAATTTTAAAAATGTCCTTATTATGACTCAATACTGTACATTAAAAATGTTTCTAGCTAGAACGTACATATACTAGAATAGTAGCATCGATAATGTAAATGAATCTGAATTTTATTTTCCAAGGTTTGCAACTGGCAGAGATATGTGGACTTCCAAAAACTCTAGTGGACGATGCTAAGAAAATCAGTAGCTGTTTAGTTCAACAGAAGCAGGTAAAGTTATAAAATAATGAGGGCGGTTAAGCGGAACTTGTTTTAAAGAGAACTTGTATGAGAACTTGTAGAATTATTGTCCTCTGGAGGTTAGTTCCCCCTTTAGCCCAATTAAGTATAATATAAAAGTAATGAGGAAAATAGTTGTAATTATGTTCCTTACCTGGAAAAACTAAATGAGGGGTCATAATATTGCATGTTCACGTGTATATCCCCACAAATGATCGTAGTATAAAATATGTATACGAAAAATAAAAATATGATTAAATATAATTATTTCATTCTAGGCAGTCCAAGAGACTGATCTGGGAAGTCGCCAACAGAGAGCTGTGTTCAAACTTGGTACTAGACTCGTACAAACTGCTAGAAATTCTTGTCTTGATGAGAGCAGCATACGGTCTTATTTACAAAGTCTTAGGGATCAGTATGCAAGAGATTTGCAAGGCACTGATAGGATAGAAGAAGAATAGAAACTGAGAGACTACATGAACGTATCTGCCAACTGAATATGTATGAGAATATCATAGCAAGAAGGATCAGTCGTAGGCTCATGTAGTATACTTACATGTACATGTACAATGTTTATCTCACTGGACAATAATTCAGCAGCTTCTCAGATTTTACCTAATTTCTGTGTTTTTTTTATCCCTTTTTACTATAATAAGTGAATTAAATAATTCAAATTATAACATAAAACATATTGCTGTTATCATGTTTTGGATTTACTTCATATTTGACTTCCAAAGTTTTGAAAGACTGAAAATTTCGAAATAAAGATGCAATATTTGGAAAAGTAAAAGTTGAATCAATAAGTTTGTCGCTTTTAAATGCTGTTTATCAATTTTAGCTTCATCAGCGTTTTAAAATGGTTTTCATTTTGGATGGAGTAATCCCTCTAATGAGTTGTTCTTTGAGATATTGGATATCTAACCAATGCGCCATTTAGTAGATTTTTCACAGAGATATTTTCATGACATACAATTTAGACTTGTACGTACATTTATTAAAAATACAGTATTGCGTCTGATGTCCCATATTGGAATCGTATTCACCTGGTCATTTTATTCCCGTTTACGCCATCGAACAATGTTCGGGGATATAAAAACGCGTCTGTATTTGTGAATATTTGAAAGCATATTTAGTACCCTGTTTAATGACGATCCACTGTTTTTGGACGTTTTTGCTTTATTTGCGATTTTGTTCATATTTGATGTGTGAAAAATTTTCATTATTCCAGAATAAATCGTTTTCTCGAAAGGTTTCATTGTTTCAAACATGATCGAATTTTTTGCAAACTTTAAGCAAACGAAAATAAAATCATATCAACGTTTAACCTATTTACTGTAAATCTTAGACATCATAATCTTTTCATGAAACATTCACACATGTAGCTTATTTCCTGGACGGGAATTGCGTATTGGTTTTAAAACTCGGTTAATATGGTATTATCGTATCATATTGGCGATCGGTATATTCAACCATATATTCTCAATATACCTTTATGTATTGCAAGTTATACTGTATACAGCGTTATGTAAAATCACCGACGGTTAGACCGTTAAATATTACAACCCTATTCCCCCAAAATTGTCTTTACAAACATACAATATCGTTCAACTTCTTTAGATATGGAGGAAATACATTAGGATGCCCCTGGCAAATCATGATCAACATCTAGAGTTGACGAAATGAAACTAATTAAATGCTTTGCAATATACTCTGAAATATACGTTGAAATATGATTTCACTTAATCTTGATCTATGATGATGGGTATAATAGGCAAGATAACATCCGTTTATAATAAGAGGACACGTTCATGCAGGATGATTTATATCAATTGATAAGAAGTTCTTGAAATACAAGATTTACAATGATCACAAGACTTGAACAATCAGTAGTGTCTTGTCATATTTTTATTGTTTAGGTCAGCTGATTGATAACAACTTGACACTGAAATTTATTTTGAGCTAACATTGTTACCACTTGAATACAGGGTGACCCTGCCCATGCCTACATGTTATTGAACACATTTGTGAAACATATCACTCTCTGTCGTCTGTAAGGTGTTGAATATAATTTCATTTGAGTCATCTCTAAATTTTACAATGGAAATTCCATCAAGGCTATTTTGAAGAACTGACTCCAAGGATAATTGGTTGATCGTTTTAGACGACAATGTTTTCTAACTTGTGTACATCCCCGGGTGTACATCATGTTTATAATGCACGAGCTCACCCTGTGGAAAGTTCGCGTATCGCAAGATCAACAACTCGTGAGTGACTAGGCTTAAATATTTAAATCGGTATTTATCGACTGACTCAGTCACAATGTTTTCTTTCCTTTCATCTTTGGCGTTTGCAGTAACGATAGGATTGTCGGCTGCTACAGAACCTTGCAATCATGCACCAAGCGTTTGGTGCAGTTCGGAGGAAATAGCTAGGAGCTGCGGGGTAAGTGCTCGTAACTAAACTACATCACAGCGCGCCGTGCATCCATTCCCATCTTGGCTGTATTTGGATACATCTTAGGTTTTATATTGTAGGCTAGTACGTCAAGAGACTCTTGAAGCTAATTGTAGTTAATATGATTAATTTTGAGTTAGTTATCATGAGACATTCTGTATACAAATAGAAAAATAACGCATATGTGTTACTTTATCATTTTCGGATTACACTACAGGTTGTGGATCAGTGTCGACGAAACGTTTGGGCAGTAAATGATAAAGCCAAGCCAGTCAATGTCACCCTGTATTATGAATCTCTCTGTCCAGGATGTCGGGCATTCATCACCCAGCAGCTATTCCCTGCATTTAATAAGATCAGGAAGATAATGAATGTCACGTTAATACCTTATGGTAATGCCCATGTAAGTAGTACTACTAATAAATGATTTATGTCATGTCAGTGGCTAGGTATATTACCATGTCTAATATAATAGAAAGACTGTATATTTAGATAATAGGGAGTTTAAGCTTGCATATAAAATCGAAACATCAACCTATACGTATGACCAATCGCCCATACACATGCATCGCTTAGATATTATCCGTTCATGTTTAGGATGTGAAATGCATTGCAAGCTTAAACTCCCTAATGAGTAATTTAAACGTCATTTCCGTCATACCCGAGCACATGCCAGTCTTTGTCTCGCCAATCTCGCTGCAACGCATTTTTTGTCCTTGTTTACAAATCAATGTAATAGGGTGCGAAGAACAATGTGCTGTAAACAACAATAACCCAGATGCGAGTAGAAATAATCTTGATTTACGTCATTAAAAATTCAGTCAAAGTAATATCATATTTGAAATCTACATGTAAAATTACATCTAGAAATGTGGTTTTAAAAGGTTTTTATCAACTTTGAAAAATTAATTTTTTTGAAAATGTGACTTCTAGCTCGAGGAGATTCCCCATAGATGCTATAAAATCACAAAAATCACAAAAAATGAAATATCTTTTCTTTTAGTGGACAGATAATATTTTGCTTTACTGGACATATTTTCATTAGTATAAGTATCAGATACATAAGGGTAATATGAAAATTGAGCCACTTAAATTGATACTATTCAAGTTTAAGGGAACTTTCTTATATACCTGCCATGTTAATTGACCCGAATCAGCCACCTGGTGGTGAAACTGGTAACTACCTACTCGCATTTGCGTAATTGTTCAAAGAGTTGCATATAGAATCAGAGAAATTGGGCCGGTGACATGACATATCATGAAATATTGTTCTCAGCCATGATGTCATATTTCTAAGAAAGATTAATTGAGTATTAGAATGGGATGACAGAATTTCAATCACCGCTTTTCCCATCAACGGATCAAAGTGCCTTTCAGGCTCTTTTATCAATTTACTTGTGTTATACAAAACATATTTTATGATACTTGTATCTTATCATTCTCTTATGCAGAACATTGTAAATTCTAGATTTGTTTGACTAACGATATGATTACTAATGTCGATATCACAATTTTTTATGAAGACTCACATTATTCCAATTAAGGAAAATATGTATGGCAAGAGATACCGTACGATACAAAATAACACTATTATCGGAAAGTTGCTATTTATTTCTGATTTTCCCTTTCATGATATATAAAAAATAGATGTCTCAATTATCTATCTATTCGACCTCCATATCATGTAAATCAAGCGCTCATTGTATATTACAGGAGAAGCAATCTGGCGATAAATGGGTCTTCACTTGTCAACACGGAGTAGAAGAATGCATTGGGAACATAATTGAGGTAATTTAAGATATAATTGTAAATCAAATGAGATTCGTATCTTCTTTGACTTTCAAGTGGTGATCGGACAAGTGGAACCTTGTAAGACAAGACAATTTAGTGCAAACTATATTCTAAGAATGAGACCCAATGATACCAGGCGCTAGGCTCAAAGACCCGCTATATTTCTTTTCAAGATAGCTCAGTATCATACCCTACCTCCTATATCTATAGATTTACATATAATTTTATTTTTGATTTTCTTAAATCTTTATTTTTCAGGTGGTTCTTAAAACTAGTAAACGTGGGTACCTTCCTCCTAACCAAGGTTTTTGTTAGGTACACGTGGGGGTACATGATTGCTTATGATGTAAAGTGTACACCATGGGTGGTGTCCATCCAAATGATGACAGGACATGGACATATTCAATCTGTTGCATCCTGGTTTTATTTGTCATTTATGCTAAATTGGATCGCCCATTTATTGTACATTGTTTATTTCCAGTCCTGTACAATACATATTGTCCAGAACATCAGTGCATACTTTCCTTTTATTGACTGCATTGAAAAATCAAAAGAACTGCCAAGAAATATAGCCAATAAGGTAAACATCTTTTATACTTTATTACTGTGTGTTTATACTTTATTACTAGCTGACTAGTGCAAAGTAGTCTCTTATACGTCGATATGAAAATTTTGGCACAATGGGTTATTTAAAAATCGAGATGACCTTTGACCTTATATGACATTCACCATAAAATCAATATAGCTTTCAATTTTGACCTTCTCAACCCGTACTGCATATTTATCATCTTAATTAATTATCGAAGTGCTTCGATCGTGTCTTCATTGTTTCTAGTGTGCCAGACAACATAACCTGGAGAAAGTCTACCCAGATATTGAAAAATGTGCAAATGGACCTGTTGGTGATATGGTGGAGCACTCCATGGCGATACTAACAGAGGGACTCAAGCCTCCTCATAAGTACACACCATGGATAGTTGTGAACGGAGTGAGGACATTTCCTTTATTCTTCATCACAATGCTGAATAAATGAGCTAAATAGGCTTACTCAATGTCTCAAGGGTTTGCGAATATATGAAAAAATAGACACACTGCACGATTTCCCACAAAATGTATTCACATTTTGAGAACAAGTTTTGCCAAAATGATTTTAATTTTCCATTATATAGAATATGGATTTTAAAGTGAAAACATTTTTCGATTTTTCAAGATGATTCCTGATCTCAAATAACCTTGACGAATGAATGAAATAGACAAAACATCAAAAGTTAAACTTTGACGTCTGAATGGCACACCCTTTTTTCCTCCCAGCCCCAGCATATCTTTGTCACATTCAGTGAATGTCACCCAGGTATGAATATGAGTATTCCTTATTTTAGATGCACACAGATACTATTCAGGAAGAGGCGCAGCGTAATCTGATAAAGTTTGTTTGCAAAACATACAAGGTACATTATATAAGAAAATATCAACATACATTTATTAATCAAAATGACAGTGACATATCAAAAACCATACATGACGTACATAATCGCTACTAGCATGTCTAATATATTATATATTATATACTGTAATAAGTGCATCTTAAAAAATAAAACATAACCTTGTTGAAGTCTCATCTGAAGATGCAGTTTCTTATCGACTATTACATTGTCAATAATACTTTCCTTGATAGGGTGATAATATACAATGAGTACTCTGCTGTCTAATGTAATCCACATCTGTGTTCGAATGTATCTATTATTAATGTATTTCAGGGTACAAAGCCAAGTGAGTGTATGCAGTTTCTTCAGCCAGATGCTAGAAATATTTGCCAGAAATAGACATTGTCACATTATTATCGACTTTCGTTTGCTTCATATCTTAAACAAGGTGTATCACATTTATTAAATAATAAAGTATTACAAATACTGGTATATATTTTGCGATGTTCTGTTTTTCAAGTTTTTAAATCTTGCCTCGATTACCAAATTGGTCCATATTTGAAATGTTATTATCCCAACGATCGAAGTTCGGTAGGGATACAGTGAAGCCCCCCCCCCCCATCAGTCAGTCCGTCCGTCTGTCCGGAAGATAACTCGATTACTTGTTGATAAATTTTCTTCATATTTGTTGGAAAGATGTATAGGCTGTTGGTGAATAGTTTTAAGATGGCCGCCGCTTTATGGCGGGAACTTTTCGCGATAATCTATGTTTTTTATCTTAAACCAAAGTGATAGATATTGTTGTTTGAAATGTTGAAAGTATATTCAAAACATATATTTATTTCACATATATTCCGTGTAAAATTCAAAATGGCCGCCATATGTGAGATTTCGCAACAATTTAAGCGTTAATTTTGAGTTACCGTTTTCTAGTTTTATTCTTTATACATGCTATAAGGGTTACAATATCCGTTCAAAAGGAAAAATGCATCAATTTAAAAATTCATTTAGTTAATAACCCTGTTGCCATATTGATTTGATATTTGACACTAAAAGTATCTTGCAAACCTTGATAGTCTATTATTATAGTAATCAAAACCAGAACATATTGGATTAGGGTATAATTAGTGATTGTTTGTCAGGTATTGGATTTCCAACGAATAAAAGCAAATGAGAGTAGTGAATATACATTTGCCACATTTACCTGAATTATGAACTTATTAGTTATCATCAGTCAAGGCTTCATATGATATAGAAATAATCCGATAGATAACAAATATGTATTATTCGTGTACCGGTATATGAATGTATCCAATATCCATTATATATATGTATATACATAAAAATATACATATACATATAATATATATATTAGAACACCATTTATATCAATTATCTGTACAATAAACTTGACAACCAATGACATAATACATTTATCCTTTAAGCATTAAGTGATTGTCTCTAGTTTGCTGCTTGTGGTGTTAAAACGTTGATTGGTGTTGCATTTGTATCTGACTTTGTATTATCCCCATTTACACTTTGTATTATGCTATAATTGCTCTTTGAAAGAGAGGGGACACTGATAGTTAGACGCGAACCATTGTTAGAGTGTAACAATGGTTTCTTCTTCTTTCTTGGTTTAAACTTGCACACCATGCTGTCGTTTGCCACATCCATGTCCTTCCTTCCTAACAACCAATATGTCTCCATCTTTCCCTTGCCCTGAAAATAGCCGAGGTATTACATTTGCAATGTCTGTTCAGATGTTGAAGTATAATATGTCGGATGATAATGCTCGACAAACTTGTACTGCCAAAATTCCTTCGGGTTACTTTCCTCGGGAATTTCGCTCATGGTGCTGGGGAAAAGGATACTCCGTCGGAAGATGAGAAGTATGTGCTGTGGCAGAGATGTACAAGCTTGAAGAGCAAAATATAATCATGGAGACTGTTTGGATCGGAATGTACGCACATTACCCTCCTGATGACTGAATGATACACTATCAGACTATACGCTGACAGACTGATATTCGAATGTCATATCAATTTGTCTGATTTCACAGTCGTTATTTTAAGATGGTTTTAAATAGATTTCTCGTGAAATTGTGTACTCACTTTAATTTCAGTGGGTCCTCTTGGTTCTATATTATAACCGCCAAGTTGTTCTAGTTTCTCATAACAGGGAGAGCTTATGTGGATTTTTTCGGCTGGAACAAGAATCGAACGGAATAAATTATTAATAATATTGATATTGATTGATATGTGTTGAAAAAACGTTGTTTTATGTATTGGATAGGAAATATTGATTTCGATACTGTATACAAAAATGTGATTTTAAGGTTGGAATGGATTGACAAATTTTAATGGGCCAATTTCTCAATTTTAATTCAAGAAATAATTAATTTACAACAGAATAAGCCGATTCTCTTTCGAAGAAGAAGGCACCGTTGTTTATCATGACGGACTGACATATTCTTCATATATTGTTATTGGCAAGGTGCTTTTATTATAAGTCAGAGCTGTAATATCCAAGGGAATGAAGTTCGAGTACAGTTATAGACTAGTGAAGCAATTCCTCCGTCCGTCCGTATACAAGTATATCCGGGCAGTTACTCAAATACCGATTCACGGTTTGGTTTGGTTATAAGCTCATGTATGAAAGATTAAGTATTTCCAACATTGCCGTTTAATTCGTAATGCCCGCCGGTCAGAAAAATTGTTACTTTGGTCAGAATGAAGATAGAAAGTTCAAATTTTATTATATATGGCGGCTGCTCAACTTGTCCACAATCTCATTGCAGCAAAATGGACTCAAATACGGTTTTCACCCTTGTTCCAAATTGTATAATCTAATGTCTTGGGAAATATATCGAACCTCAACTGAAGACTTTTTTCACTTCAATTATGGCCATTAAATTACCCAGATGCGATTATGTAGTTACCAGTTTCACCACCAGGTGGCTGATTTGGTGTAACTAACATGGCAGGTAAGAAGAAAGTTCTCCTATAGTTCATATTATCCTTATGTGTCTGATAATTATACAAATGAAAATATGTCCAGAAAAAGAAAATATTATCTGTCCAACACAAAAAAATATATTTCATCTTTTGATTTTGTATTATGGGGTCTATGCGAATCTCCCAGACCTAGAAGTCACATTTTCAAAGCTTAAATTTTCAAAGTAGGCAAATACTTTTTAAACCACATTTCTAGAAGCAAATGTACATGTAGATTCAAACATGACACCCCTTTCACTAACTTTTGAATATTTAATGAAGTAAATCAAAATTATTTCTACTCGCATCCTGTGTATTCAAAATGCTCGCAATTTTTCTTAAAAATGTACTCTTTCATTTGGGACATGACAAAATTGCTGACTTAAAAATAGCCGCCATCTTTCATGTTTTTTAAAAATATTTTGTTAACTTAGTTACACGTTTTGTCCAAATTTTAACTCTGTCAAAGAAGGAGTTTTCATGTACGTGCTTTTAAAATTGCTGCCATTTTTATAAATTTCTGATAACCCAAATACCAGCTCTCATCAGATTTATAGATTCTATGTGCTGATGTATAGGCATAGAACTCCAAGAAGGAATTTCTAAGATGGCTGTTGAATTCAAAATGGCCGCTAATTTTTGACAACGCAAACTAGTTATTGGATTTGGTCGAAGGAGAAAATATTACTGCCTGGTTATTTCTCTCATGAAATATTCAGAACGATTAGAGGGGAGTTGCTGTTTTTCTAGTAGATATGGCATAGCTGTAAAGCCAACCATTGATTTAATTGATTTCTAGTAATTGTTTTCAATTTTTTTACTTACGGAGACCATGCGATTCCATTCGAGATGCAGTGTTAACCGTGTCACCAAATAAACAATACCTTGGCATTTTCAGGCCAACAACCCCTGCCACACAAGGCCCTGAAATATGAAAATAGTTAGGTAGCATGTGCACAAGTAGACTAATTGGTTTTGTCATTAGCATTAAATGCTTTGTATTTTAAGGCCCCGTGGCAACAGAGACAACCACCTTCTAAAATAGTTGTCACATATTTACAACATGCATTTTTTCCCTCACACGATTTCTTGTCGTTTCTTTATTCTAAAATGTCCAATATTTCTGACTTGGGCACTTGGATGACTTGGTATAGTAGTAGTTGATAAACGTTTAAAAGGGGAATTCAATTGACTGATTGTTACTCCAAACCTAACGAGATTTATCTAGAATAAGATGCGCCTAAAGCTAAGTATTCTATGGCTGTTTATAATTATCAGGTAAGAAAGAAATAGTCTGGCAGAAACTTAGAAGCTAATCGTTTCCTTCGTAGTACAATGTTTTTTAAAACTTTTCAGCATGAATATAGATTTGGGACTTCAAAACCACTGGATGTCGGAGTGGCACCCTTGGTCAACTCTCTACAGAGCATTTCTTATACCCCCTGATAAAATATACAGGGGGTACATAAGACATCATCTTATCCTACACTTAGTGTACTAAATGTAAAATAACATGAAAAAATAAACTTATTGGCAAAATGAATATCCGGAGGATATCGTAACGATATACTCCGGGCGGAGGATATCGTGACGATATACTCCGGAAAACCCAATATGCGGAGGATATTGTGACGATATACTCCGCTTGTTGATTTCCCGCCAAATTGACTCTATTTGGCATGAAATTCATTTTACAATGATATTATACATTCAGTACACTCCTTGTAAGTGTAGGATAATAAGAACATCCTATGATTTTTTCAGAATATCATTTTAATCTACTCGGTGATATTGATATATGCACTCGCTCGCTTCGCTCTCTCGTGCAGATATCAATATCACCTCGTAGATAAAAATGATATTCCTCAAAATCATAGGATATCCTATAAATATCTCAGACATTGATAGATATACAGGGTGATCACTAAGTTCTGGGAATTTATCTGTCATTTCATTATTTTTCAACCAATTTACTTGAAATTTTCAACATAAATGGGGAATGTAATTTTGGGTTGGATAAAACAGTCTCATTGTCATCTGATGTCACAATGGATAATTATTGTTACTATAGCAACATGACAAATGGCGTAGCGGGTCAAGTAAAATAAAAATGAATTCAGATTTTGCTTGATCCAAAAGTATGGTTAATAAATACCTATTTGGTGGACATATTTCTGTGATTTTTTATGTTTTCAAATACTTCTAACTTTAGTTTCTAAAGTAACACCTTTATTGTTATATAAGAGTGTACTTTGCTCTATTTTCCTGTTATCCATCAGCATCCCAAAGTTACAATCATGACTCATATTAGCGGGGAGTTATCTTCCATTATGACTATGCTCCATCCCTTTACTCAAGCTGCCCCTACTACTCTTGAAGAATTAGGGTTCACACAAGTTATTACTGCTCCATATTCACTAGACAATATTCCCCAGATGAAGCAGCATTAGGCTTCATTACATTTTGGGTGCTAAAGCATTATATGAGAGGTCATACATGTAAGTTTGATTCCCATAAGGAACTGATTTCAACAGCCTGAGCAAATCTTCAAGGGATACTACAGGGAGGAATGGAACACATCTTTATGGACTAAGTTTGTCAACAACGCATGTGCGTCCAGGCTTATGGAAACAAATATAAATGAAATGATCCTCTCAGCAATGAAGAATAGTTCTGAATAAATGACTTCAAGTGAACTGTTCTACCTCTAGTACAAGTAGTTTGAAGTAACCATCTAGGCAAGATGAATATGTTTTGCAGGAAACTTTAAAGATTAACATCAGTCAAAATTTGCTGACCCGCGATCCACTGTTACTTTTGTTGTAATTACAATAAAATAAATCATAGATGTGATATGTATTTGAAACATTGCTAGTCAATTCAGAATTATACAATGTACACCTGCTGAAGATTTCAACTAAAATGGTTGAGAAATCTTGAAATGGCAGATCAATTCCCAGAACTTAGTGATCACCCTGTATTAACTTGAAATTTTCAGGAATTAGTTTAAGTATGATGCATGTATGACAAAAATCAAGGAAAATCATATCAAAAATGCATTTCCACGGTAACAAATATTGTTCTGTTTACCGATTAAGATTTTTTTCTTGATTTTTGTCATACATGTCAAGCATCATACTTAAACTAATTCCTGAAAATTTCAAGTCAACATGTTTATTAGTATCTGAGATATGAAGGTGTCTTATAATACCTCCTCTATATTTTATCAGGAGGTATAAGAAATGTTATGAAGAGAGTTGCCCAAGGCTGCCGCTCTGGCATCCAGTGGTTTTGAGGTCCCAAAATATTGAAAAAACATGAAAGATGGCGGCTATTTTTTAAGTCAGCCATTTGGTCATGTCCCAAATGAAAGAGTACATTTTTAAGAAAAATTGCGAGCATTTTGAATACACAGGATGCGAGTAGCTGCAGGATACTGTATTCTCCATATCTGCATGACAAAATTGCACGAAAGGCGTTTTAGAAATGACAGTTGTAATTCCAAATAAAATTCCTAAGGCGCTATAAAAATGTTGGTGTAATCAGGATGGCGATCTTGTAAAGTGTAAAGCGCTTACAGTAAAGCGCTTTTAGGCCTAATGTAATTTCAGCAAATAAGAAGGAAACAAAAACAATTACTTCTAATCAATTGTCATTTTTTCAAAACGATATAAATGAGTAATGTGCTGAGCGAAAAATCGTACGTTGTCATCATCACAGATAGTATACTGAAGAGTGATGACGGGACGTACAGATTTACCGTGTTTACCTGTATGTATTCCTATTCTGAGTCGCAGTTTCTCTTGTGGCGAATGTGGTATGCTCACCTGTTTGACAGCAGTTAGTAAATCTAACGCCATAGTGGCGATTTCCTCAATATGCTGAAAGGAGAAAGAAACGAAAGTGGATTAATCGATGTTCATACACCACAATAGGGAAGTTAAGCTGTACGTTTTTAAGAGAACTTGTACGTGGACCTGTAGATTTGGGGTCTTCTAGGAATAAGTTCTCCCCCTGGTAGTAATTATTTGCCCTATGAAGGTAATATAATAGTTACAATTCAGTCTTTGGAAAAAACAAATTTAAAGGGAATGGGAATCCATGAGGATCCTTATTATTTCACGTACAAGTTTTGTAATAGCGTGTAGCCTCCCTAATATGTCTGTCCATATAGGGCGCTTGTAGTTATTCAAGGGTCCATTGTGGGACTAATGGAGCTTGGTGAGATGATTGGTACACGCCGTAGATATCACTAGACTTTCGATGTCTAATTCTAATGGGAAATAAGATAATGATAACTGTATTTTAGCTAATTGTTCAGTTAATTGTGGTTAAACAATAACACCGCAAGTACATAAATAATAGAAAACCATCGAGCAGAAAGTAGTGTTATTGTTATATATTATTCAGATTTGTTGCAGAGTGTTAAAGACGCCATCTAAAGTTTGAAAGTATATTTTTATTATTCATTTAATGTTTTCATAATTTTTAAAGTTTTTTTAAACAAGGTTTTCGAAAAAAAATTACTTCTCGAATATTTCCCGCCAAAAAATATTATTTTAATCATCAAATATTCCAATAAACAGTGCAAAACGCAATTAACTTTTTTCACTAATTGCGAAAATTGAACAAAGGACACATTTAAGAAGAATATAATTATGTTTTAAACATTACTTTACCATTAATATGAGAACTAGAATTTTAAAATGTATTTTCCCTGAACCTCATTCATACATGGATGAGTTCATTTCTTACTTTATTTATCAACCAATTTTCCCGATCAACAAAAAACTCTAGGATAAATACTAAGCATTGGTAGAAATTATCGCTAAAAGACC
The DNA here is from genome assembly GCA_903813345.2 of Owenia fusiformis. Classification (NCBI taxonomy): domain Eukaryota; kingdom Metazoa; phylum Annelida; class Polychaeta; order Sabellida; family Oweniidae; genus Owenia; species Owenia fusiformis. Next base: position 26,254,105 of record CAIIXF020000001.1, on the reverse strand, counting down.
TATATAATTAAGTTTTAAATAAATTCACGATTTATCGAACAGAAAGTCCATCAAAAACCGCTTGTTGTATTTAAAAAAAAGTTTGACGTATCACATTTTGATATCAGTGGGTAGGGGTAGAATATATAAGCAAAAGTGGTTTAAACTTTATATGGGGCCTTTAAGCTGTCAAGGTTTAGAACAACATTTACTAATGGCATCCATCGACTTCCAATCACTGTCATACCTGATCAAAGCGCAAGGGTACTTGTAACATTTGATTCATTGTCTGGCCTCGTGAGGAATGATTATAAAACCTCGTCCCTTCCTTTTGCCACTTAGTGTATTTTCGATGAAAAATAGCAACATGAAAAAGGTAAAGCCAAATGAAGAAGAGCATAATGCTTTTAATGAAATACCTGTACATGTTTTAACATGGTTGTGATTAATAGCGTTTTTTCAAGCATGTAAAATTTTCAAAATTGTAGATTTAAGCGAGGGAAGCGCCCCTTTTACATTATTATTTCGCCAGGATTTATAAACATACAATTTCATGAAATATGAAAATACATGAAGGATGTCGACGTATGAATTAGACTCCTTTTTGAGATGCATAGAGGCTAACTCAAAACTCTCACCTTTTCACCATTGGGTTCTGGCAAACCAGATGCCACCATATAGGCATCCCCGATAGTTTCAACTTTATAGACATCATACGTGTCAATACGGTCATCAAATGTTGAGTAGAGTGCATTGAGCATTCGAACAACTTGCATAGGAGTGCTCCTTGAAGATATATCAGTGAACCCAACTATATCACTGAAATAGATTGTCACCGCATCAAAGCTAGTGGCCTTAACTGGTTTACCAAGTCTAAGATCATTGGCTACACGTTTTGGAATCATTTGATACAGTAGTTTTTCCGTGAGGTATTTTTCTTTGTTAAGTTCGGTTGTTTTATGAATAAGTCTATGGGAATACCTGAATATCCATTCACTCATTCGACGGACAGTTATGATATGTATCGGGCATGTGATCAAAACCAATAGAGCTATAAGTAATTTTATTGCTAGATTTCTGTTACATGTTTCCAATTGATTGGAAAGTTTAACCTCAAGGCGTTTTCTGTTATCCCTTTCTTTTGACTTCACAAACTCGATCAAATCTTTCATGACAATGTACCATGTATATCGAGATTCAAATAGTTTGTCTGGTAATGCTGTATTAAACACAATATCGTCCTCTTCTAAATAACGTTTAAGATTGCTAATCATGTTAATATAGGGATATCCGTTTATATTTAAATTTGTTGATGCGGTCGCAAGTACGTCAATATATTTTTGCTCTAATGCCATGGCAACCAGAAACGCCTGGATATATTTTGTTTTATTGATATGTAAGATGATACCAATGTAACACTCCTCAGATATCACTCGAGTATATTCCATGAGGAATAAAGAATTATAAAATTCGCTATGGTATGTAAGGTCCTGATCAGTTGAAATCATATTCCGTGTTTGTAACCTCACTAGATCCTGGTAGTTCTGAATGAGACTAGATAGGCTTCCGTTCGTGATCCCCGTGTCACTTTTTACGAGGAGTCTAGTCCTGTTTAGAACGTCGCAAAAGGCCCATGTTGTTTCATTATTACTATTATGTGTTGAGCATTCAGAAATGATCGTGTCCGTTTCCATGTGTATATCCTCTAATTCTTCTGTTAACTTCAATGTTTTGGTTGAGGATTTATTGTACGGGGACGTTACTTCTATGCTATCATTTTTCGTGTAGAGATTTGCGGTTGAATACAGCACGGAATAATCCAATTCATGAAGTAAAGAATACGTTGATTCACATTTCTTTCCAAATGTTTTGAAAACATTTTGTGTGTGTTTGATGCTTGATTCATATTCAAGATCAACTATTGCTTCCGTAACGACAATTGTTAAGAGACACGCAATCGAAACAATGCAAAGTGTTACCACCTTGACCACTTGGAACTTTTTTCCGTTTTCTGTTGCTAAATTCGAATCGCAATTTATGATTTGTTTGCTTCTTAATTCTTCATTAAAATCATGTGGGTATACGGAATTCTGTTTTCGGTTGTAAACCGAATCAACATTTTTCATTGTATCCCCCGCTTTTTATTCGCATTACAAGTTTGTCTATTTATCTAAAGTAACACTTAGAATTAGATAGAATTATACGGCTTTCTTCTGTGTATTGTTATATCAACGAATGCATGAAATCATGTTATTTTTGTCACTTCTGGAGATAAGCATCTATATGGACGACATTGTATCCTACTTCCGTAATAACCTTTATTACTACCTTTCAGTGAGATGTCACCAGTAAGTACTAACTAAAGCTTTGCAGTCTCTTGGAGAATATTCCAATAACACTAATAGATACTCGATGCGGTGATCTAAACGCAACAGGGATAACCAATCTATGGCGACAGGTATGCCGAGAGTAATTCTAACTTGTGACGTCAAATGAAGATTATTTTAACAAAATTCGTGATACCTTGCATTCTTCTTATGTTGAAGGTAGTAAATGTAGTATGATATATTGACATTGAATGTTTTTTTTTCAAATATGATGAACCATTATACCATACAAGGTGAGCCAAGACATTGGACACTCACATATATGCTACTATAAAGTTTAACATTCGCTATCGCATGTTTAGATTTGTGAGTTAAATTATGTATCTTTTCATTTTCACACAAAAAGGTTAACATTATATTAAGATAAGTTGAATATAAAATAAATCACGAATGATGGCACAGATCCGAGGAAGATCAATCGAAGACTAAATGAAATTGAGAGCTATTATGACTTGTGAAGTTACATATTGGGTATCTTTCATAAATTGATCAGCAAATCCTATTTTTAGTGAATTGTGACTTACATGTAAGCCCAGTATACAGCAATGGGGCAAGTTGGGACCTCCACAGACTTAATATATGCATTGGGACCTCGGGGGACTTCGTCGGATTTTGCCCCATCTTGCCCGATCTCTATGGGGCTCGATTGGGCACGATGAGACTCGATGGGGCACAGTAATCAAGGTCCCATGGGTTTTAGTGGGATTCGATGGGACTCGATGGGGCAAGTGGGATTTTGCCCCATTGGTGTATACTGGGCTTTTAACATTTTAATTGTCAAAATAACTACTGCAACCAAGATATATAACATATGGATCAAACTTTTTTAAACATTCCCTACCTTTTGTTATGTTACATGTGGTTCGTCTACATGATCCTAAATATTACAAAAAATGATGGATGTCACATTTTTATGCCCCCCCCCCCCTTGTAAACATAGCATAAATTATCAAAGCTTTCAAAATAAGAATTGATTTAAAATAATATTTCAGCTAGTAAATATAGCGTTATTCCTTAAAGGAATCAAGATGACATCTTTCGGCTAACTCGTTTCTAGCGTGATCATTAATGGGTCGCAGATGCATATTGGACTTAAAAACTGCTTATTGTACTTCTGCCTATTTACTATGTACTATTGTCAGTTATTTTTACTTAACATTTTCAAACTGATTAATGAGAAAAAAACATTCAGTACACAGGTGTAACAATTTCAGTGTTTCTGTATTTCTTGGCAAATAGTAAACTATTATCTAGAACTGACACGCACTTAGTTTTTGTTGCGTTATGGGAGTTTAAATCTTCCCCACCGTAATATTTCAATGAATGAAATATGGATTCATCTCTAAGTGTAACAAGGTGTTTAATTTCCAAAAGGACTTACACTTCTGTCACTGATCCGGCGTAACAGATTTGTTCGTCAACCGAACGTAAACTGTCCCCAGAAGCTTACTAGTATTGGGCAATACACTCATCATTAGTTGTAATAAGGTCACTCTACAGGGTGAGCCAAAATGCCACTTTTTTCTAAATACCACAACCCTTTTAATATCGGTGTATTATAAAAGCAGTATAGAAAAGGAACGCACACAGTGCACTGAAAATGCCAAGATAGACTAGATATACTGGAGATCCTTAAAATGTTACCATTATATTTTTGGATGAGAAATGCACCCAAACTGCAAGAGCCCGATGACCACCCCGTTAATTGTCCTATTCTTGATCAAGGGCAGATTGACAATTGAGAATAGTAAATTTGAAGAAACTAAGTCATTGAAATTGATGCTGTCATATGCTGTCAACCAGGTCTCAAAGGTATCATCAACGATGGTGGTGGACCAATTTAATTCTAACATAGGGTCACTAATTAACACTATGAAACTGCAAAAAGGGTGCATAGGTGCTGTATAAAAAGTAGCATTTTCAAAAGTTGTGTTTGCCACTCTCTTTATTAACATATAAGATGGGATTTTAAGCCCTAGATATGGAGATTCATCCTTGTTGCACTAGTTTCAATTGCAATTTAACTCAGTCTATTATTGTGCAATCAATGCATTAATTTCCGCTAAATTGTATGAGGGGATCCATAAGTTCGTAAAGTTATGAATTATTTTTTGTTCTCTTACTATGGAATCATGATTTCCATGGGTTCAGGATTTTTATGGTTTAAGTGGATGAGAAATGTATTGAAATCACATGAATAATTCATTACTAAACAATGATTAATTATCCCAGTATATTATAGGAAAGCCGTCCATCCTTCCGTCCGTTCGTGTGTCCGGGCGATAACTCGAATACCGGTTGATGAATTTGATTCAAATTGTATAGGCTTATGCCTTATGGGTGTAGGACCTCTGCTCGAGAAGGAAAATTGTAATATGGCTTCTCAATTGAAAATGACCGCCATTTGTCTTGATTCTATGTCCCGATTTCATGTACATTTACGTTGCAATCAGTGAAAATAATGCTAAAACGGCCGCCTGTTGATGCTTTGAGGTGTCATCAATTGTTATTTAATCCAAATAAAGTAAACATTATTTTGTAGATTTAGACACGGACTTTCAGGTCGTATATGCATTTTAGTCATTTAATTAACAAGAACGCTAGATTATACGTGTTAATAGAGTATCAAATTGAAATTAAATAACGATTAATTAAATATGAACACGTTAATGATAAATGACTTTCCGCTATCAGTATTAATGACTTCCGCTACTCAGAATAATTAAAATTGCTTGAACTACATGTGAAGAATCTTTCTATATAACCCCTTGTTTGGTCTAATTCACTACCGTCCTCAAAAACCGATCATTTGAAATATTTTGTTCAAAATACTATCATGCCATGACTTGAGAGCATTTTGTTCTTCAGGATTTGCTGAAGGTGATATGACGTCGTACAGTATTTCTCTATTTTTGTAAAAAATCGTCGATGGGACAAATTATGTCACGCACATATTAAACAATAACTAAAGATCTGAGAAGGGATGATAGTCATGTGATATATCATTGGAATCTTGAGTTTATGAGCATTTTTATGATAATATAATATCATATGTTTCAAAGTTTATATTCATTCTTTTCTTCCCTGGATTCAGCCTACTAAAATTCAAAGGAAAAAATCGAGATGGGACAATTCTCTGTCACGCACGTTTAAAGGAAAATCTCATACTTAGCTTGATCTAAAGATAAACGTGATGAATCATAAAATATGGGCTATGAGCATTCTCTACATACCAAATATGTTATCATTTGTTTTCCTGATATCATTTTAGACTGCCATTAAAACACCCTAATCAATTTTTACAACGTCAAAATATTTTAGGACAAAAGAATGCTGAATTTGACCAAGTCATATTACCTGGTCCAAATAAGCTTAAATGCAAAGCAATACAACTGAACTTAAAATTATAGTATATGTAGTATAAGGGCAATGCTTTTATGACATTATAAAAAATATAGTTGAATGTCACTAGAAAAACCTAATTTCGTGTATTGAAATGACGAGACTCTTTGAAACCTGCTATATTTCTATCAATTTTTTTCTTCGTACAAAACAGACACAAGTCGCATAATGTTTGCTATGTAGACAAAATGAATACAAAACATATATTTTTAACGGAATAATGACATCTTTTTCATAGGTTTGATTTTTTAATAAGATAATAAGGGCTTAAGGTCCTTACCAACATTTATTTTTTGAGTTTTACACATTTTTAATGCTAAAACCATTGTTCAAGAGTCTTTCGAAAATAGACCATTACGTGTTAGTATTTCTGTAAATGTACATGAGATCGGGACATAGTAACTTATGCTTATAAGATGTAATGTTTGATAATTCAAATACTATAGTTGACGGATTTGGTTCAGATTTTATAAGCCGATGCCTAGGGACAAAGGAGAAGAAGATATTTTCAAGATGGCCACTTAATTTCATAATGCCGTCCATTTTTCGTAAAAAATTTAATCGTTGATAACTTAAATACCCGTGGACGGGTTTGGTTCAAATTTTATATAATGATGCTGATCGAGACAAATGAGTTCTGATCAAGAAGACGTTTTCAGGATGGATACCAAATTTAAAAATGGCCGCCATTTTTCGTAAAAATATAATGTTTGATAACTCAAATACCTGTGAACAGATTTGGCCCAAATTATATATGTTGATGCCTAGAGACACGAGAGCTGTGTCCGAGAAGAATTTTTCGAGCTGAATTTCAAAATGGCCTTCAGTTTTTGTAAAAACGTAATCTTTTATATCTCAAATTCCAGTGGATGGGTTTTATTTAAATTTTATTTGCTGATGCCTGGGGACACGAGAACTTGAATTTTCAAGATAGCAGCTGAATTTCAAAATGGCCACCATTCTTTCTAACAGAACGTAAACTTTGATAACTCAAATACCACTGGACGAATTTGGTTCACATTTTATATGCTAATGCCTAGTATATAGAGATAAATGAACTCTGTCCAAGAATAAAAGACTAGTCCCTTTTACACCGGTTTGGAGCACGAAGTTCACCAGTCTCCAAACCGAGACTTGCATTTTATTGAATCGGTCACGTTACACCTGCTTAGGGCAATCTTGATATTTTACGTATTGTAGATTTAAATGTCCTCTTTTGAATATTCATAATTCAATAATTTCAATTTGGGTGTTATTTCTATATTTTTCATTCTTCATTACATATTTCTGCCTTCAACTAGAAATAATAAATAGAAGGCCATGATTTCTCATGATACTCCCCTTGCAAGTTTTAGATATATTTACTCAATATACCTGAAAGGGCACATGCTAGCTTACCAAACAGCTGATCATGCATGGTGTAAGGTGAAGTTTGTGCATTGTAAGTTTATTTTTTCGTTAGTTTATGAACATAAAAGATATTAAATGTTAAAAAAATTTGTGATTAAATGTTCACAGACATGACATATGTCATGAGTTTTAGATTAATATTGGACTAATGAAAGTTCAATCTCACTTTTTAATTGTGTCATGCGATTTAAAAGTCAATTCCGAGTAGGCTATCCGTATGGTTGAAATTGGAAGTCTCCTAACATAAAGGTCTACATTTCTATTATAAAATCAATTATATAAAACGTGTTCATTACTTTAGAATCAACCATAATTACCATAAATGTATTATCTATATACAAAGTTTCTAGAGTGCGTAAGTATAGGCAGGGGAAATTACGTCCTATATAGAGATTATCCCCATGGGACCCAATATAGACACAAATAGAATCGTAGTCATGAAGCAATTATACAAAATATGATTATATATAATTACATATCGTGCATACTTAATGGTGTTGCACAACCGTTTGGTAACGAATAAACCCTTTTTGAATAGGAAAAATTGTACTTGTTATATCTCAGACGTCAATTGTACTATATTTATGTTCATCTACAACCAAACAAAAAATCTAACACTTCCATCTATACTCAGTAAAATTATCAAAAATACTACAGAAGCCGAGATAGCATCGTTGCTTTCCCCTTGGTCTAGAGACAAGAACAATCGAAGCCTTGTGAATCAAGATGCCGAGATAGAGGATTACATCATACATTATCACGGAGTAATACAAAAACGCCAATGCTTTCACTCTGGAGCGTTCCAAACGCCGCGGGGCTTTGATAGATTAATATGTATTGAAACAACTAGACGATTTGATATGCGTGTTAAAGCCTCTTTATGAACAATGAGAAGATTAATTTTAAGGTACGTTTGAAATATAAATTGACATAATTTCCAAAATCCAAATCGACATTCGTGTTACGCGGTATATGGCATAAATTTATGGTTGCGCGGTATTTGTGATACAAGTGAATATGGCATACTCACCTGCGGTATCTGACATATTCCGCAAGTGAGTATGGCATATTCTGCATTGGAATATGATATAGTGAATACCTCATTATCACCTGGGTAATATGACATATTCACTCGGAGAATATGACATACACGTTGGGGAATATGGCATTTACCGCGCGGTAAACGTCATACAAAATTCCCTTGATTCCACTGATCTGCAGTGCTGAGCATACTTGTAGAAATATTGTGAATTATATTCATTTTATTTTGTCTTTGACTTTCAAGAGTCAACTGAATATGCATTTGATTTGGTTATTTGGAACAGTTGATCTACTGTGATTGATTTTCTGTGAAAGAATTATGTAATTTTTGGCAGGTAAATTTGGTCTGATTTTGATATGCTCAGCGCGCAGGTGAGATTTTACACAGCGCCACCTTTTGACAATCGCTTTACTTAAAGCTGAAATATTGTCGCCATCTTAAGTATTTTGTAACTTAAATCCTTTTATGAGTTTTTATCGACTAAAGTCAGATTTTGCTTTTAGAGCCATGTAATTCATGTAATTTGCTTTGATTTGTATTTGATAAAACTGATGTAAAACCAAATCTTATTATCATTTATTTACAATAAAACTTTGAAACTTGCTTTGTCGTGTTGATTGTTTGTAATCGTTGATTGGAGGTTTTGATGGAATAACAGTAAAATGGCCCTATGATTAACTTTCTGATATCTTCCTAACCTCATTTCTTCATTCTGTTCCAAATCATTCTTGTTGAATTAGTGTTTTCAACTTTTACTTTTATCTTTTTTTAAAGGTGACAGCACCTTATGTATAGTCTAGTAGTCAGTAAAATGCAATATATTACAATGCTGTAACATATATTGTATTTTATTGACATGTCATTCTGCCGCACTGATACTCTTCATGTGCCACTGTTGTATAGTGAGAGCAATAAATAATGATAATAAAAAATCATTGCATGTTACATCATGGGCTTTCAATTTGAAAGCCCATGGTTACATGTACGAGTAAATAACAATTCAAACATATAGAGGCTTAAACACGTAGTTCATTGGGGGAGTTAGGGTTAGCAAACGTATGGAGGGGAGTGTACTACATTCTAGGGTAATTTGTGGCGACCTTCTCATGAAAAATTACCATGGGAGCCACGGCCTACAGTGTTCTGTACTGGTTTTGCTGTTTTCTCAATATTACTCGAGTACTCAAAGGCCAAAAATACTCTAATATGTCACTTCCATAGTTTTAGAATATATGTAGTCTCAACACAGTTCTGATTATAAAGAATACGTAAGTTGGTGTGTAGGTACTGCTTTTATGTTTTTGCTATACTAACATAAAATTTCCAAATTCTTCTAAAAATGGGCACATTTGGTTTATCTGAAGGAAAATTTTAAGTCAAATGGCATGTTAATTTTGGCTTCATTTTTGTGAATTTCATTTTTTGGTGGCCGAGAGGGGGTAGTGTTACAAATGACCAATTATTACCAAAAGTAATAAATGTTTGAGCCCTTTGGAGCTTAGTAGTATGGGAGCAAAGGTCATTCCGTTTCCTTTTTAGAGGCGAGCTAAGCGACATATATTTTCATGAACTATACGTGATACTTACCAAGAAAAATGATGTTGGCAATTCTGAATCCGCGACGGCGTTGCTATGGTAACCAAGTAAATATGCCACGCCCACTTTTAAGGGCTCTTTTCAGTGTATGGCCCCTATCTCTGCCATTATTGCTCAGATTTAGATGAAATTCACACCAAATTGAAGGTAATGGATAATGCAATCAGGAAATATTAAGTTGGCAATTCTGAATCCAATATGGCGTTGCTATGGTAACAAAGTAAATATGCCACGCCCACTTTTCGGAGCTATTCTCAGTGTTTCGGCCCTAACTTTGTCATTATTGCTCAGATTTAGATGAAATTTGCACCAAATTAAAGGTAATTGATAGAGCAATCAGACAGTTTTTAAAATATGCAAACATGCTGATTTGCATTTCAACTATGACGTCATAACTGTTTGTTCTTGCACATTTCATTTAAATCATAATGTATAATTCTGGGAAATTCTTGTCTTTAAAATGGTCAGTATAATGCTAATAACTCGTTTAGTTTATTTCTTTTAGTTGAGATTATTCGTTTTTTTCATTCACACATCTATAATCATAAAAATTGAATGAATATAATGAAAGTGTCCAATTCACACTGTTGCTTTGGTGACAGCATGTAACAAAACTATCTGCTGTAAACAAGATTTCTCTAGGAAATATTACATTTTGACCAGTTGACTGACATGTATTCTTTTTAAAATTTGATGACAGAAAAAAATCTAATAACCATAGTTATTAGATTTGGATTGTGTTATATTATGAAGTCATAATGGCAATTTTTAATCAGGGGCACAGCCAGCTTTCAGTCAGAAGGGGGCCTGCGATCGTGGCACAGGCAACCCAAAAGTATTAATAAAGATAGGTTTTGAATTTTACAAAAATTGATACAACTTCCTTCAAAATTTAGCAAAATGCTTCAAGTCGAAAGTCTTCTTTTATCTAATGGTTCTATTTTTATTGTTTATGAGGGGATGGGTGAACCCAGCGCACCCCCACAACCCTAAGCACTGCCTATGTTAATCCAATATGATGTTGCTATGGTAACCATTAGGTGAATATGCTAGGTGAATCAGACAATACATGAATAATGTAGACTGACATACTAAGTACCTGTTATGGTATCATAGCTGTTTTTTGTGATTATTTTCTTGAAATAAGGTAAAATTGCTCAAAATGATTCCACTGTAACATAAATTAGTACTAACTATCCCATTAATCGCCTAAAAACACTTGACAAACATTTTACAAAACACGAAATGTAATCATAAATTGAACAAATCCCCGGGATTTAATTGACAATTTCGCAAAGATTAATTTTGCGATTTTAACAAGCACGAAACTAAATCGCAGGCGAAAAATACCAGGAGTACAGTACCCGTTATGGCATCATAGCTGCTTTTTGTGATTATATCTTGAAATAAGGGTAAAATTGCTCCAAATGTTTCCAAATTGGAACCTTGTCCTTTGACATTCACCATAAAATGAGGTCAAAGTGGAAAACTATGATTGATTCCATTTCTTTACAAGTATGAAGTATGGAAGCCCTTGATTTCAAATATGCTTTTGGTTTTGAAATCCGACATCCAACCATTCGGTTCAAAATTGGTACAGCAGTTATGTCTACATGACCTAAAAAGATGAAATAGGCTATAGTATTGACCAATACCATAAAATGATATTATTTTTTATGTAAATTGACGTTGAACATATTTTTCGGATTTCAAAACCATTAGCAGCAGTTACTGCGACAATGGGTATGCCAGTCAGTCAATCGACATAATCCATGCATTGCCTGAATCTTTAGCTACAATTTGGTGAATATTTAATATACCCTCAAGCTGTAATCATGACAAAGATAGAAGCAAAACTTTTGAAAACCCCTGAACAGTGAGGATGGCATATTCACCTAGTTACCATAGCAACATCATATTGGATTGCCAGGGGGTGCGATGGGTGCGCCCCCATAAACAAAAAATAGAACCATTAAACAGAAGAAGAGCCTTAAAATCAATTTGACTTAAAGCTTCTAGCTCAGTTTTTTTGTAAAATTCAAAACAAATCTTAAAAAATGTTGGGGTTGCTTATGCCACGATTGCACCCCCCCCCCCCCCTGTCCTGACTGAACACTGGCTGCACTCCTGATTAATAATTGCAATTATGGCATCATAATATAATACAATCCAAAGTAAATAATTTTTTATAGTTACAAGATTATTTTCTGTCATCATATGTTAAAAAGAATACATGTGTCAGTCAACTAGTCAAAATGTAAAATTTCTTAAAGATTTCTTTTAACTATAGATAGTTTTGCTTTGTGCTGTAACCATAGCAACAGCATAAATTGGACATTTTCATCACATTTTTTAGATTTATTCAGTTTTTATCACCATGCAAGTATGAATGAAATAAAATTATAAACTCAACTAAAAGAAATCTAATCTAATTAACTAGTTAAAAGCATTACTGACTATTTTAAAGACAATAGTTTCACAGATAAATACATCGTGATTAAGATAAAATATGCAAGAAGAAACAATTATGACATCATAATCAATATGCAAATCATCCTATTTGCATAGCTTACTAACTGTCTGATTGCTCTATCTATTACCTTTAATTTAAAGCAAATTTCATCTAAATCTGAACAATAATGAAGAAGATGAGGACAAAACACTGAAAAGAGCCCCTAAAAGTGGGTGGGGCATATTCACTTTGTTACCATAGCAACGCCATCGTTGATTCAGAATTGTCAACTTAATATCTCCTGATTGCATTATCTATTACCTTCAATTTGGTCTGAATTTCATCAAAATCTGAACAATAATGGTGCAGATGGGTTGAAACACTGAAAAGAGCCCGTAAAAATGCGCATGCCATATTTATTTGGTTACCATAGCAACGGCTTCGCAGATTCAGAATTGCCCATGATATTTCTTGATCATACTTTATATGTGTAAAGAAATAGAATGAAAATCAATTATAGTTTTCAGCTTTGACCTAATTTTATGGTGAATGTCAAAGGACTCGATACCAATTTGGAATCATCTTGAGCAATTTTACCTTATTTCAAAAAAATAATCACGAAACAGCTATGGTATTCATACCATAACAGGTATGCCAGTCTGTCAATCGACATTCCCCATGCAATGTCTGATTCTTTAGTTTCCGATTTGATGAAAATTTCATATACACCAGAGCTATCATCATGACAACTGATAGAATCAAAACTTTGGAAAAGACCTGAAATTGGGGACGGCATATTCACGGGAATACCATAGCTATCATAGGCATAGCCAGGGGGTGTGATGGGGGCTACCCACCTCCCCCTTAACCAGTAAAAATAGAACCATTAGAGAGAAGGAGAGCTTTAAAATGCTTTTGACTTGAAGCTTCTAGCTCAATTTTGAAGGAATTTTTGTAAAATCCGAGACAAATTAAACATTTTTTGAGTTGCTTATGCCGAGATCGCAACCCCCTCCTGATTGAAAGCTGACTGCGCCCCTGATTGAAAGCTGGCTGCGCCCCTGATTAATAATTGCCATTATGACATCATAATATAACGCAATCCAAATTAGATAATTTTCTATCATTATTAGGTTATTCTCTGCCATCAAATTTTAGAAGGAATACATGTCAGTCAACTGGTCAAAATGTAACATTTCCCAAAGAATTATTTTTACAGCAGATAGTTTTGCAACATACCGTTACCATAGCAACAACTTGAATTCGATATTTTCTTTACATTTTTTCAATTATTTATGACCATACATGTATGAATGAAATAAACTAATAAACTCAATGAAAAGAAATAAACTAATTAACTACTTAAAAGCATTACTGACCCTTTTAAAGATATTAATTTTCCAGATTTATACATCATGATTAAAATAAAATATGCAAGAACAAACGGTTATGACGTCATAAGTAATATGCAAATCACCTTATTTGCATATTTTATAAACTGTTTGATTGCTCTTTCCATTAGCTTTCATTTGGTTCAAATTTCACCTAAATCTGAGCAATATTGACGAAGATATAGACCAAACACTGGAAAGAGCCCCTAAAAGTGGGTGTGGGATATTTACTTTGTTACCATAGCAACGCCATATCGGATTCAGAATTGCCAACTTGATATTTCCTGATTGCATTATCCATTACCTTCCATTTGGTGTGAATTCCATCTAAATCTGAGCAATAATGACAGAGATAGGGGCCATACACTGAAAAGAGCCCTTAAAAGTGGGCGTGGCATATTTACTTGGTTACCATAGCAACGCCGTCGCGGATTCAGAATTGCCAACATCATTTTTCTTGATCAGTATCACTTCTAGTTCATGAAAACATATGTCGCTTAGCTCGCCTCTAAAAAGGACACGGAACCTCTTATTTGGACTTTTGCTCCCACACTATAGTGTGAAAATGTAGCTTTGATCTCAGGTAGGCTAGTGGGGCCAAAAAATCCATAATGACTAGACACAAAAAATAAGGCATCCGCCCTTTTGCCCATTGACTTGTATGGTGACGTGAATTAAAGGTGTTTTACCACATATACTTGACATTGATTGAAAGATGGCAGTGTGATCCATATGTGCTGATATTATTTTGATAATAGTCAAATTCAATATTCAGCTTCTTGCCATTTGGCTCACAACGTATTTGCATGTAACAGTACTGGCAATAAGATATTTTACTACAGTGCTGATATATAATAATTAAGGGTGCGTTTTCAAACTAAACAGAGTGCTCCTACCAAAATGAATTTGCCTACATACCCTTGAGACTCTTATCTGATAGATAAAATGCACAAATAAAACAAAAGTTTTGCTATTATAGGTAAAAAGTTCTCTTGAAATTTCGAAGTGATTTTACCTGTTAATTCTGTCCATGGTCAGCCATTTTTGCGGAAGTTACACTGAAACGGAAACTCCATGAAACGAAACGTAATCACTAGAAAAAATATGGCACACATTGTGCGCATGTGCAGCAAAGTTTAAACCAATCATATTATTTGATTTTTTGCGCACGTGAATTATTTGCTTCTGAGCACTTACAAGCTTACAACAATAAACAAACCTGGCAGAGACTACCCTTAGCCTACTTCATTTTGGGGAAATTTCAGCTCAAACTCGTGACAAATGCATAATGCATACGCTGGTGTGAAGCCTTGGAGATACTAATTTTGGTAAATATGATTTATGGTATATACTTTTCTGCAGTTTGTGGGAGTTTGGGACATTAAATGTTAAAATTCAAGAAAATATGCCAATTAAACGACTGATCAATTAATATATACCAGCACTGTATATTCATCTTCAGTTTCATGTTTAGGATTTAACCGAATGTGAGTTTATAGGTGTCCTAGGGTGTATGGTCCCCCGGACCATGTATTCGGGGAGACTATATTTACTCTAACACCGGTGAACTCTCAGGGATTATATACTCCTAAAATGTTTTTACCAGTTACTTTAAGTAGTTCACTGAGGTATGGGTTCTGTGTACATTTAAGTTTGTTTCCAATTCTCAATACTCAAGGGAGGGATTGATTCCAGGAATTCGTCTTTGTGGGTGTTACTAGTATATTGCTGGAAGCTGGATACATCCTCGTGGGTTGTTGGCAGCCATAATGAATGCCCTCTTGATATATTTGTGCAATGACTTGTGCAATTAAAATGATAGCATATAATAGCTTGTCATAAATTAGTTCGAGGAAATCATTTTTAAACGTCTCTCTCGGGGGTGAAATAGCTAATTGAGAAACTCTTTTATTGTTTACCCAATTTAATTAATTACTTTTCAATCTAGGAACACTCAAGTAGATATAGACATATATGTTTGATACATTGACATGGACACCGATCGTCCCAGAGAAAGATATTATTCTGGATGCCCCACGTTCAGATGATGACTCGAAATTTCAAGAAGAAATTGTACAATTAGCAGGACGGGAATATGACGGAGAGTAACTCCGGGATTTTTACAAGATCAGGACTATTGGGAAAACTTTTTGGACAACAATCAGTGGGAATTATGGAAACAGGGCCTCGTGATGAAACTGTTGGCAAAATCTGTCGGATCGAACAAAGTCCACTCAGAATTCTGAGGGTAAGGTCAATGTTATACAATATTTGTACAATAAGGCATTTCCAGACTAGCTGAAGCTAGGTTCATCTCTATTTTGATTACCAGATGAGGAAAGAATAAAATTAAAAAGTAAAGACAAAATTGCCCTGGCCCATGCTCGACTCTTGCATAACTAAGTTGAATCACGCACATAAACTGTAGTACGTAATTTACATGATAATTGTTTATTGTATAATGGAACATCCACTAAGCATCTTGGAATTTCAAAGGTATGGCACAATATAAAATATTATCAGAACAGAAATATAGAAAATGCTTGTTGTAAAATGCTTGTCGTACACTGGTAATGTTGTTTTCTCAATATTAAACTGGTATGTAGGTTGTCATCTTTTTGCAACGATAACATGCCATTTCTTTAAAAATGTGCTTATTTTGCATGGGTTATCTGAAAGAAGGTTATTTGAGTCAAATGGCGTATTCATTTTGGCTCCATTAAAACATAGATGCTTTAACACGTTCTGTAGTCGAATGGGGATCAGGGCAGAAGAGAGGGGGAATAGTGTCACAATTGACCAATTATTTCAAAAAGTAGATGTTTGACCCCTCTCAAATAGCCAAGTGGGGCTACAAAATCAATAACTCGAAATAAAAATAAACCGTTTGCCCTTTTACCTATGATGTGAATTAGGGATGTACCAAGGGAAAGATCAATACCCGGTGATTTCAGCGGGAAGTGGCGTTTCGTTCATTGGATGAGCTGCGCGCGCACGCATAAATGTGATTATCCAATATAATTAGGGGAGGGCTATTTGAAGTAGTTTTTGGTCTCAGGCGCGACCCAGGGCTGTTGTCTTAAGGACATTTCGTTGAAAATGAGCCATTCGGCTGATAATTGGTAAGAGTTTGCGATCTTATAATGTATAACTGTTACTCAGACACATATTTTGACACGATTCTGTTGGAAATAAGCTTTGAACCGAGAGATATTCACGATTGATATGCACATTTTTGATTGTGCCATTGCTTTTCTATTGCACAACCCATGTATTGATAGAAGAAACATTAATAATACAGATTGGTTTACCTTCAATACATGGCAGACACTACATATCGGTCTATTAATACCAGTTTGTGCCTTAAATAGTTTTATATTTCCATCCACGGCCTGGAGCCCTGGGTGTGTTTGTCTCTTATGTGTATGCTTGTGCATGGACTTCTAATCACTAGCAGAATTTAACATGATGCAAACTCGACATTATAACTCATGCTGTAACATTTTGACTTCGCTGGAAAACAATAGGAATTATTTTTCTTGCCAATCAATCATGAATCACAATCAAAATTTCAGAATGATCAATCAGGCAATGATCCAAATCAAGTTATAACATTATATGATATTCAGCAAGAAGTCCGGTAGAAATACAGAATATTTAAACATCAAAGCTGAAAGTTAAAAGCTAATCTGTCAATTTTCTGTCTGCAAAAGAGCGTCCCAAGAGCGTTTACATTTGACACAATAACAGACTGAGGCCTTGAAATCTAGGATTCCCCAGGAAAATATGACGTCATACTAATTAGCATAAGGATTTCCCTATTGGGGTGGGTCGAGCCTTGTTCGAAAACACAATCCATAAATACATGCTAATTTCTAAGGAGATAGGAAGTGTATAACGTGTTTATCGATTTTTTTAAATATTTAATCAATTATCAAATTGTTTAAGTGGATAAAGTGGTCACACTTGCTTCAATTCATAGCGAAATCGACGGATAGAAACTGACCGAATTCCCGATATCCTACCCCGTATTACTGTAGGCTATAAGCACAGTGACCTACAGAGGGCGCTATCACAAACAAGTACTGGACGAACCGATAAATTCCCGGGTATTGTAACGCCCTTGGATGTACATGTTTTGCCATAAATACTTGACATTGATTAAAAGATGGCAGCGTGATCCATATGTGCTGATATTATTTTTATAATTTTCGAATTCAATATTCAGCTTCTTGCGAATCAAATCCTAAATAGTCAGTTTGGAAAAAGTATGTTTTTATTTGTACATGAGCGGAATGGTATGACTGGGTGAATTGAGGTTGTGCGACAGATAAATGAACTATATACTTGTATCATGTTTGAATAGAAACAAAAGAAAATCTTAAAGGGACAGAATCTAAAATTCGTATCCTGAATTATCACAAAATATTTTTGATTCATATGATATTAAGCTTGCACAATCAATAATATATTTTAATTACCTTCAACATGACATAAGGTCTATATTCAAAGATAGTCGCATGGTGCAAGAATATTTGCCCCTCTTCCCATGTCACTTATAAGCCATCCCGTTTCATGGCAAATAAATATCAATCATGGAATATATACAAGATCCTCAGTTATACAAATAAATCATTCATTTAATGTTAACATAGTCGTAGTAATGAATTCATACCACTCCATCGTCTCTAAGACGAAGATAATTCATTGGATTTGTGAATTGATTACCGTGCTGCTTATACTGAACATATTGACAGGGTGGTCTAAGAAACGTCTATATCTCTATTTCATAATTTTAGTCCGTGGATTACACAAACATTGTCTTTGTAGTTCGGACTTATAATTCAGTTTAGAAGATCACATTAATTCCCAACGAGCATCATGAATTTGTGCGTTATATTGTATTTTACTCGTTTAGAATATTGTTTCCGGCGCTAGACGCCACTTAAACACCGCCACATATACATGATATAAGAACCGCAACTTCTGAAGTGCAACTGGCTAAAATGGAAGATATACAGAGATCATGTTTAATGTACAGTTTCAAACAGTGTTCCCCTGATGGCGCTAAATTGAGCCTTTCAAACAGTTTCAAACAGTGTTCCCCTGATGTCCTGCTCGCACCCACTTGCTAGTTCTTCCTGACAACAAATGCTTTATTGTTCGTCCAGATTTTGTCTAAGGTTTCCCGTTTTCTTGAGAGACAGCCTTTTCTTTCAAACGTTTTTATCATAGTTCATGTAATACTTCTTGGAACCATGTGATACCCTATGCGTCCCCAAAAGAACTAGAAAAAAGGAGCTAAATGTTTCGAAAACATTGTTAGTTTTACAGTATTTCTTCTCTTGTAATTTCATGTCATGTATTTTTCTAAATTACAGAATCTTACACTTTCCATCTCATCTATACTCTCTAACAATTTGAATTGCTCGGTCAAAAGTTTAGAATTTCTCATCCAGATACACATAAACTATATACTAGGTTAATATCATGTAAAGAATTAATGTCCCGCGTCGGGAGAAAATATTTTTCAAGTCCATTTCTATTTTTATATTATATCAGAATGAATATCATAGATATTTCTTTTGGCCTACCCTATACTTTGGTCGTTATTAGAATTTAACACTATCAGGTTTACAAAGCTCTCCGGCTATTCATATATTTCAGTTTTATTGGTATACTTTACCTGATCTTTAAGAGTTCGTTAAATCATTGAACAATTAATATTGAGCGAATTGTCAAAGTACTTAATCAATGATTAGCAGTTCATATCATGGTTAAAATCGTCCTGTTTATCATTTTTGTTCATTAGAGTCGACAGATATCTCTATTAAGATATACACAACAATTCATGAACACATGGTCAAAAGATACGCCTTTTGCCCTTTTCACTTTGCACTTACGACTTGTAATTATAGGAAGTGACGTGCCTCAGCAAAATTGCGACAATATGGAGGTTGCATGCTGGATTTTGTTTGGTTATTAGTGTTAAGACGGAAACTTGACTATTACATTAAAAAGAGGCTAGGTATACTAATATGTACCTTTGGGAACACTTCAATACTTTGCTAACAATAACTAAGAGAAACGATGATGGATCGAAGAACAAAACACAAATTGCAATGTTATTAACAGATTAATAAGGTTGATTAATTAGATTGAAAGCTTTTCAGTAGGCGGAGCCTCACAACTATCACATAAATGGATCATCGTAGGTAATTAGGGATGGACAGAGTAACATGTGCTAAAATAAAATCCAAAATGACAAGCGAATTAAAGAGAGCACCTGGCCATAAAGAAAAACAAGAACTCCATTCCATTAAAGTGGCTTTGCTACAATCAGACGTTAGATCAAATATGCATACAAGTATGGAAAACACCAATCGTAACATCCCAAGACCTAATGTAAACGATGTTGACACAAGGGACCCAACAGTCACGAATGACACTGCACAAAACATTATCAAACCTGACCGGCTTCGCTTGGCTAAAGACCATTTGCAATTGCACGCCAGGTTTCATAAATATAAAG